>CM067364.1:54461817-54614284 GCA_034401795.1 Chaetoderma sp. LZ-2023a | reverse complement strand
ACGACACGACGATGTTGCCGAGGCATTTACATAGTTTACTAACCTAGTAGCCTACACTTCTAGACTAGTCTACTAGTTTAGACATCTACCCTAGAATGTTTAGCTTAGTCTACAGCATTGTCCTCTGCCCAGATAGTCTACAAGCCTAGACTTTTAGCCTAGTCCCATGGCCATACTGGCTTAAATTTCTAGCATTATAAGCGATTATCATATGCTTCTCGCCTATTCTTCTATCCTTCTATCCAAGACTTCTAGCATAGCTTACACACTTATATTGTAGCCTAGTATACTAGCATACTAGCCTAGTCGTGTAGCCTGCTAGCCTAGTTTAATATTTTTAACTTAGGCTACTGGCCTACTAACCAAGATTTATGGCCTACTCTACTAGCCCACTAGCCTAAAGTGCTAGCCTTCTCTACTAGACTAAACTACTCTATTTGCCTAAACCTTTAAGCCTTTAACCTAGTATACTAACCTAGACATCTAATCTGTGCTCCTAGACTTCTACCAGCCTATTATCCCACGACCCTAGAGTTCTAGAAGTGTAGACAGATATACCAGCCCAATAAATTTGAATACTAGCCTAGTCGGCTAGCCTGATAGCATATGCTTCTATCTTAGATGTTTAACCTATTCTACTAGCCTAGTCAGCTAGTTTAGAATTCTAGCCTAGACATAGTCTAGTTCGCAACATAGCTTTCTGCACGGGTAGTCTACTAGCCCAAACAGCTGTCCAAGTCGACTAGCCACGCCATTCTAGACTTCCAGCTTAGCCATCTATCCACGACGTCTAGCCTAGTCTACAAGCCTAGAGTTCTAGTGTTCTATACTAGCCTACTTGCCTAAATTTTAATCCTAGACATTTAGCTGAGTCTAGTAGCACACTAGTCTGGACTGCTGCCCTGGGGTTCTAACCTAGTAGCCCACTAACATATACTTCCAGTCTAGACTTCTACCCTAATCTACTAGTTAGATTTCTATCCTAGACATCTGGCTGAATCTACTAAGCCACTAGTCTTGCCTACTAGCCTAGATATCTAACATCGTCTAATAACCAGTCCATTATCCTTCTAGCCTAGCTTCGAATTCTAGCCATGTCTACTAGCCTACTAACCTAGACTTATAACCTAGACTCCGAGCCTAGTCCATTAGCCTATACTTCTAGCTTTGTCTTACAGCCCAGTCTACTAGCCAACTAGCATAGACTTCTAGCTTAATCTACATACTAGACTTATAGCATAATCTACTACCCATGCTAGCATAGACTTCTAGCCTAGTCCGCTAGCCTATATTTATAACCTATCAGCCTAGGCTTCTAGCATATTCTACTAGCCTATTAGACTAGACTAGTCCTCTTGCCTACTTTGCTTGCTCAGATTTATAACCTAGGCTACTGGCCTACTAGCCAAAATTTCTGGTCTAGTCTACTAGCCAACTAGCCGATCATTCTACTAGCCATCTCTATTAAAAGCTTTGCCAGTCTTCTAGCCAAGAAGCCTAGAGTTCTAGTTCGTCCAGAATTCTAACTGAATTTACTAGCCCACTAATCTAGGGTTATAGCCTAGAATTATAACCTAGTCTACTTTACTAGCCTACAACCCTATGACTATAGCATAGACGTCTACCATAGTCTACTAGCCTAGACATTTGAAACTCTAGCCAAGTCTACTAGTCTAATAAATTTTACTACTAGCATAGATCATAGTCTAATCACATAGCTTACTAGCATATCCTTTTGTCCTTGATGTTTACCTTACTCTACTAGCCTAGACTTCTAGCCTAGTCTACTAGTTTAGAATACTAGCCTAGACTTAAGGACTCGTTTAGAACATAGACCTCTACACAGGTAGGCTCCTAGCGTAGATATCTAGCTGAATCTACTAGCCCACTGCTCTGGACGGTAACCTTAGAGTTCTAGCATAGTATACTAGCCTACTAACCTAGACTTCGTGTCTAGTCTTCTACCATACTCAGAGTGCTAGCTTAGACACCTAGATCAATATGCTAGGTCACTAGCCTAGTCTATTAGCGTTGTTTACTATCCTAGATTTCCACATAGTCTCCTAGCCTAGACCTATAGCCTAGTCTGTAATCCTAGTCTACTAGCTTTGAATTCTAACTTAGTCTACGAGCCTACTAGCCTACATTTCTAACCTGCTCCACAGTCTTCTCCCACTACATTCGCCATCTAATTTAAAGTGCTAGTTAGCCTAGAATTCTGGACTAGATCTAACAGCCAACTAACCTCGCCTTGTAGCCTAGATTTCTAGCATAGTAACCTAGTCTGCTAGCCTATGCTTTTAACTTAGCATTTAGTTTAGTTTACTAGTCTAGTGGTTTAGAGTGCTAGCCTAGTATATTAGTTTAGACTTCAAGCGTGCACTTTTAGTATAGGCTACAACCTTGCCTTCTACACATGTTGTCTACTAGCTTATACTTCTAGTCTAGTCTAGTAGCCTATGCTTCTACCCCAGTCGTATAGCCGAGTCTACTATCACATACTTATAGCCTAGTCTACAGCCTAGACTTATTGCAAAATCTACTAGCCATGCTAACCTAGAATTCTAGCCTATAAATATAACATCGACTTGTTGATTAGTCTATTAGCCTACTAGCCTAGACTTCTATCTTATTATGCTAACCTACTAGACTATCCTTCTAGCCTAGTCTACTGGCATTGCCTTTTGCCTATTTTACTCGCCTAGACCTCTAGCATAGTCTACTTGATAGCCTGCTAGCATAAATTTCTAGCATCGTCTACTAGCCCACTAGTCTAGAAGGCTTCGAGCCTACACCTCCATACTTCTACCAGTCTACTAGCCTATAGTTCTAGGTAGCCTATAATTCTAGCCGAGTCTACTTCTAGCCTACTAACCTAGACTTCTAGCTGAGACCTCTAACCAAACCGACTAGCATATGCTTCTACCTAAGACCTTAAGCCTAGCCTACTAACATTGTAGTCTGGACTTCTAGACTAGTTTAGACGTCTAGCCTAGACGTGTAGACTAGTCTACAGCAGTGTCTTATCCAAGCAATCTACTAGCCTAGGCTTAGCCTATTCTACTATCCTACATACTTATACTACTAGCCTAGCCTTATAAGATAGTCTTTGCCTACTGGACTAGATTTACACCCTCGACCTCTAGTTTAGACTTCTAACCTAGTCTACTAGCCCACTAGCCTAGACTTCTAGCCTAGACATCTAGCCTAGTCTGCTTTCCTATGCTTCTAACCTAGACTTCTAGTCTACAACATAGACTTCTACCCAGGTAGTCTACTAGCCTGGGTTACTAGCCTTCTAACCTAGACTTTAAACCTATACTACTAGCCTTGACTTCTGGCTTCATCTACTAGTGTAGACCTCTAGCCAGTCTGTTATCCTTTACCTCTCGCCCATACTTCTACCATAGTCTCCTGGCCTAGACGTCTAGCCTATTACACTTGACTTCTACCAGTCTACTAGTCTAGAATTCTAACGGAGTCTACTAGCCCACAAACCTTGAGTTCTAGCATATACTTCTAGCCTAGTCTACTAGCCTATTATCCTAATCCTGTATTCACGAAATCTGGACTTCTCCCATAGTCTACTAGCCTAAGCATCTAGCCTATATCAATTCTACTAACCTACTAAACTAGACTCCTATAGCCTAGTGTACTATGCTAGTCCCATGACCGAGTCTACTAGGCTAGACATCTAACCTTGTCTATTAGTCTACTGACCTAGAATTATACCAGCCTACGAGCCTAGAGCTCTAGTTAGTCTGGAATTCGAGCCAAATCTACTAGCCCACTAACATAGATTTCTAACCGAGACTTAGCATACTAGCCTATGATATATCCTAGTCTACTAGTTTAGAATGCTAACCTAGAGCGCTTGTGTTCTTGGATCCTGATTTTAAAGGGGCAGAGGGTTTCTCCTACGCATTGTTTGCCACAGACTCTGCAGTTTAGGGATAGACTATAGTGCGTGATTGACAGTTGCCTATAATTTAGGATCTGTAGGAGAGGCCAGTGTGTTGGTTTTTAAAGAATCTGGATTTGTCCATATTATTGCAGATATTACAGTTCTAGGTTGGCCAAGGGATTAACGGGTTGTGGTATTCTTGGGCCAGTTGGTCCAGGGGAGGGAGTTTGGCCCTGATGATCATATCTTTTATTGTTTTGTTTTTGAAAGCGATAGGGTTTTTTCTGGGAAACCTAGCCTGCAATGTTCTTTTCCCTGTAGGATGGGCCAGAATTTGGTGATTGTGTCCTTCAGCATCATATCTGTGTGGTTGAATTCACAGACAAAGATTTGTCTGTAGGGCTTTTTGGTGGATGGGTCCATTGGGGTGGGTTTGAGGAGTGACTGGCGGTCCTTGGACCGGGCTGTCTATCTGGCCTTTTGTAGTATCTTGGCAGGATAGCCCCGGACTCTGTAGTGTGAGTGTATGGTCAGGCTGTTTCTATCAAAATCTTGAAGGGTGGAGCAGATCCTTCTAAGCCTAAGGAATTGGCCATATGGGCTGGCTCTTTACAAGAGGCTGGGTGGGCAGACTCGTAGTGTAGCTACCCATGTGTGTCCGTGGGCTTGGTATATAGAGGTCGAATATGATGGAATTCATTTGCGAGTTTTGGATCATGGTGTCCAAAAAGGAGACTTGGCATATGATGCTTATTCCATGGTGAATTTAATTCTGTGTTGGGGTGCATTCATGTGAGTGACAAACTCTTGTTGAGCTTCGTGCCTGTGCTCCCAGATCATAAAGATGTCGTCTATGTATCTGACGTACAGTGCTGGGGAGTATGGTGCACTCTGTAGCAGCTTATCCTCTAGAATGCTCATGAAGATGCATGCAGATGTGCATGCTGCTTTGCTTTCCATTGCGATACCGCCCACTTGGAGATAATGTTCTCCATTGATTTCAAAACTGTTGCATTCCAAAACGAGTTTCAGGAGGTTACAGAGGCTCCTGATTGAGAGTGTGCCTGACATACCATGTTTTAGCAAACATTGCTACCACTCTGATGCCTTCTCTGTTTAGGATGTTTGTGTATAAGGATGTGACATCCATGGTGACTAGTAGCGAATTAGCCTTAAGTTGGCCAAAGGACTACTTTGTTGATGAAGTCTGTGGTGTCCAACGTGAACCTTAATGTGTTCATCCACGAAACTACTGATGAGTTACGTAGGGCAGCCGATGCCGCTGATAATTGGTCTATCTGGGGTTAGGCCATCTTTTTTGGCCTTGTGAATTTTTTGTAGTAAATAGAAACTGGCGGGGGGTGTGTGTCTGGGATCAGTCTGTAGGCGGTGGAGGAGTCAATCTCCTCATCCCTGACCAGTTGGTTCAGTCTTCTGCGGACAAGTTCAGTAAACGTTATGGTTGGATTGGTTTCTAGTTTAGTATAGAATTTAGTATCTGCCAGCTGTTTGTTGGCTTATGGACTCCATAATCAACGTGGCTAAGCTTACCATTGCTTTATGCAGTGGGCTAAATGTAATCTGGTTTACGTTCACATAATCACATAATTGCGAACATACTAGTTGCGTTATTGACCTTTAGCCCATCTGTTTTCACCCCTATGCCCTTCTTCTGCTGAGATCTCTTAATTCCATGGGTTTTATCATCAGCAATAATATAATAATTATAATATTATCCGCACAATACTCATATTGGCGTACTTGTCAGGATGAAAGCGAAGTAGCCGTGTATTTGACCATTCGACTAGTTCATTCAAATCTGCCTGTAAGGATGCATGGTCTTCCTCTTCAAGGATTGTTATAAAAAAAAAGTGTGTGTCATCTGAAAAAAGATAAATGTCTAAACTTACACGGCTTGACAAGTCATTTATATAGATCACAAAAAGCAGAGGTCCCAATCCACTTCCCTGAGGAATCCCACTCGTTACTACCATCCAACTTGACTCTTTTCCACCAATGGGCACCTACTGCTTTCGCTTGGCAAGACATGCTCTGACACATCCATGAATCGGATTGCATATATAATAGGACTGCGTCTTGCCCATGCGCCTCCTATATAGAACCGTGTCGAAAGCTTTCTTGAAGTTGAGGTGTATGCCATTGACTGAGTGTCCACCATCTATTGCTTTTGTCCTAGCCTTGTCTACTGATTTAGACTTCTATCCTAGTTTACACCCTAGACTTCATAGTATATTAGCTTAATCATAGAGTCTAGTCATCTAGCCATACTAGCCTAGACTTCTAGCCTATTCTACTAGCCTATACTACTAACCTGGAATTCTTGCTTAGGCTACTAGCCTACTTGTCTAAACATCTAGCCTAGTTTAGTAGCTTCTTTTCTAACCTAGTCTATTAGCCTACCAACCCGCATGTCTAGCCTAGACTACACAGGGTGTATGTGAGCATGTGTATTTGACTCCCCCCCCCACCCCACCCACTAGACGTATAGCATAGTCTACTATCTCACTAGGCTAACACCTATAGTTTATACTTCTAGCCTAGTCTACTATCCTACTCTGCTATCCTACTAGCCGATTTCTAGGATAGACTTCTGGCCTACTCTGCCAGCCTACCATCTTACACTTCTAGCATTGTCTGGTAGCCTACCTAACTAGAGTTCTATGCTGGATTTCTAGCCAAGCCTACTAACTTATGTTTCTAGATTTTAGCCTAGTCTACTATCATATTAATCCCACCAGCTGGGGTGCTGCCACTGCTAGTCTCCTAGATTACTAGTCTACACTTCTAGCCCAATCTACGTGCCTAGACTTCTTGTGTAGTCTGCTAGCTGACTAGGCTAAAACATGTGGTCTAGACTTCTAGCCTAGTCGACTATCCTACTCTACTATCCTACTAGCCGATTTCTGGGATAGACTTCTAGCCTAGTCTTCCCGCCTACCATCTTACACTTCTAGCATTGTCTAGTAGCCTACCTAACTAGACTTCTATGTTACATTTCTAGCCAAGTCTTCTAGCCTACTAACTTATGGTTCTAGACTATAACTCAGTTCATTGAACAGTCAAACCCATAGCGTGTCACACTTGCTTATGTTTTTATTACATATAATATATGACAACGTATTGAATAGTAATACATAATATAACAATCTATTTTCTTTTCCATGATTATTTTTCATAAAGCATTAGACTGAAATATATTCACATTGTTTCGTGTATGCATTATATAACATTTCTTTCATAAACACATCTTTTTTAAGTACTTGGAATGGTTTCAGATAGGTTTATTGCTGCCAGTATCCTTTTGAATATTAGTTTCCTTTTATGGCTATCTTCCCTATCTCAAGGTATAACTTTCATAACAACTGGATGGACTCTAGCAGGTGTTAAGTTTCAAACTCATTTATATGTTCTGTCTTGTCAACAAGACTTAGCTAGTGTAAACATTCTGAATTAGCTTATGACATTCTTCATCATAGATATTAAGTAATGTACCTATTTTTTAAATCTTTCAGATTCCTTCATATTTGCTATCTTAATTGACCTTGCTATAAATTGCTGGGAGATGTCTGCTGCTGTCTATCATAGCCGAGTGTAGATTTCTAGAATAGTCTACTGGCCTAATGGCCTAGACTTTTAGTCTAGACTTCGAGCATAGACGTCCAACCTAATGTACTTGCCAAGACTTCTAGCCTGGTTTTCTAACCTCTTTTACAAGCCCATTAGCCTACGCTTACTGCCTGGTCTATCAGCCTACTAGCCTAGACTTCTAGACTAGAATTATTACCAAGTCTACTAGCTTCCTAGCTGAAACTTATAGCCTGGACTTCTAAGATAGTCTACTAGCCTAATAGCCTGGACGTTTAGCCTATTTTCCTAGCCTAGTAATCTAGACTTTTAGCCTAGATTGCTGGACTAGACTTCCAGCATAGTCTACTACCCGAGACTTCTAGCCTAGATTTCTAGCAACGTCTACCTAGTCTACTAGCCTCATAGCCTAGCCTTCTACCACGCACTTCTACCCTCGTATACTAGCCAACTAGCCTATATTTCCTGTCTAGATGTCTTGCCAAGTCTACTAGCCTACTAACATAATCTATCTAGGCTACTAGCATAGTCTTCTAGCCTAGTGCACTAGCCTAAACTTCTACCCTAATCTACTAGCCTAGACTTCTAGTCCAGACTGCTAGTTTATTCTACTAGCCTGCCTACTGACCTAACCTAGTAGCATGCCGACTTGCCTAGCCTACTAGCCCGCCTACTGGCCTAGCCTAATATCCTAGTAACCGGCACGCCCTACTAGCCTGCCTACTGGACTAGCGTACCATCCAACTGTTTCCGACAACAAACAGTATCAATGCCTAGAGAATAGAACATTATTTACTATTTAGTAGCTTGACTTTAAAAATCAGCGAGTTCTTCTATTTATTTAGCTAGGAGTAGTGCTTCATACATGGCTGGAAGATATAAGCCCATCAAACGATTACAGATCAAGGATACCGAGTAGATTTTGATCTAGCGTACAAGGTTTTCAACTCATCACAACAGATAGTATTCGATCAATAGAGAACTAGTGTTATTATAAAAATAAATTGCTTTTAAACATTAAATATTATTTTTTATGATTTTGAAATCATTTAAATTTTTTTCATATTATGTTTCTAATCATATTTACCTCTTTATTTGATTGCGCGTGTTGTTATATATGTCAATGCATGTAATCTGCACTACAGAAGCCCCACCTGTTTTAACGCTACCAACTACATGTATATAATATGGCTATCTGTTTTCTTTTCCATGATCATTCTTCATAAAGCATTACAATGACATATTCATATTGCTGTTTCCTTTATGCATTATTTATATACATATTTTAATAACGGAATGGGTCCTGCTTGTGTTTGTTGCTGCCAGTATTCTTTTGAATATTAATTTCGATCCATAGTTATCTTTCCTATCTCAAGGCATGCATTTAATGACAGCTGGGTGGACTCTGACAGCGTCTGAGGTACAAAAGATCTGAATGTTAAAACTGAAATGTGATGATGTTGATATGTCTTTGTCTGATATTGTATTCATTATGATACAGCAATGATATAGCTCATTATGTTTTCTGTGCTTTCAACAAGTGTCAACATCCTGAGTTAACTTGTAAAACATTCTTCACAATAGATATTAGGTAATGTATTTATTTTTATCTTTCAAATTATTTTTCATTTGCTATCTTAATTGAGCTTCCTATCAATTACTGCTTCTGCTGCTACTGCCGATGATGATGATGATGATGATAATGATGATGATGCTGATATTCTAGTATACTAGGCGATTAACCTATTTTTATTTTTAGTATGGCTTATTTCATTTACATTTTAGTTGCAACTTGCAACTAGTATAAGTTGGTTAATTGGTCGCTCGATGTTATAGCCACGATAGTGTCCATGATTGTTTATGGTTTGTTCACATATATGTTATGACAATGTATTGACTAGTAATACATAATATGACTATCTATTTTCTTTTCCATGATTATTCTTCATAAAGCATTACACAGAAATATATTCACACTTTCTTTTATGCATTTTAAAATTTTTCTTTCTTAAACACATCTTTTACTTGGAATGGTTTCAGATAAGTTTATTGCTGTCAGTATCCTTTTGAATATTAATTACGTTTTATAGCTATCTTTTCTAAGATTCTATCTTAAGGTATAATTTTGTAACAACTGAATGGACTCTGCCATGGGTAATGTATACAATATTTGAATGCGAAAAGTGAAATGTAATGATGTTGATTTGTCTTTCTCTGCTATTGTATTCATTATGTTACCGCAATAACATACTTCACGCGTTTTCTGAGCTGTCTGCAAATTCCAACACCCCTTGTTAACTTATGACATTCGTCATTATAGGCATTAGATATTTTTTTTTTACCTTTCAATTACTTTTTTTATTTGCTAGCTTAATTGAGATTGTTATCAATGGCTGCATCAGGCTTGGCAATGCCAGTGGGGTGTCTTGTTGGCAAAGTCGGCGTCGGCAGCGCCAACGGTGGCAGTCATCATCAACCGTGACAGCAGCAGCAGCAGTGGCAGCTACTGCTGCTGCTAACATATATTACATGTATTATATTAACAGATCATCCCGGTGCTTTATGGGTCATTTTATGTAGTGTCCCACAAAGTCATATACTGTATATTACTTTGGGTGCCTTGTGGGTCATTTGCGTCAGTATCCCACAAAGTCATAAAATCGGTGACCCACAAGGTTTTATACAAACGTAAGTATAATCAATACTTCTTTTTATATTTATTATTACGGATATCAGAACTACCTTAAATCTGAATTTTAAGCCAAAATTCCTATGAGAAAGCAAAGATCCCACAAAGTACCAACACACACAATGTCCCACAAAGTACCATAAGTGTGTATATATATATATATATATATATATATATATATATATATATATATATATATATATATATATATATATATATACAGATACAGTGAAAGTCGCCAAGAAGGCTAGTTAGACCACAGGATAGTCATGGCTTCCCGTGCATGTATCATACAGATAATGGATGTACTAGACACCATAGGTGCCGTGGCTGTGACTGTCATGCCGACTTGTCCTGCTGACAATCTATAGACAATCTGCTGGAGAACTTTACAAAACAAGGCAGCCGTTTAACCCCTCTATATACCCAGACCTTAAACATGCTGCAGTGTGTGTAACATCCAGATGGGGGCCATTGAACCCATGACATCGCACTGCACTGATCCACGGAAGGACTGCCTGATGGTCATTCGACCCAGTATACACGATGAGAACCCATTGTCCGCTGCTGGGAAGTACATTGACTTTTGCAATCTCGACACAGATCCACGAGATCAAGAGCATGACACTCGAGTTCAAGCTTGAGAGCACAATAGAACAGATGGTAGAGCTCTAGCAGGTTCTGAACAGGTGGGAGATCGTGCAGAGCAACAGCACCGTGGACACCACCTATGTGAATGATGAGTACCGAGTCCTAGGTCCACTGGCTCATGGCCCAACCTTCTATGCGAAGGGAAAGGGGTACTACGCTGTGGGGTGCAATGAGGGGTTCACAGAATTCAAACTACGGGCAGGTGTTGAGAAGCCTGTGGCAGTTCCACTCTTAACCCTCCTCGAGAACACACACGTGAATCCGGCTGCCATGCAGGATAGGCTGTTCCTCCGGGTGTACACTGAGCAGCTCGCAGATGCGATGATGAATGCTCCAAGACTTCATCTCTGACATGACGAGAATGACCGGGAGCTGAAGCAAACGGGTTCCAAACAGCGGATCGTGCATGTGGAGCGAGAACACCAGCAGGCCCAAGCCACAGCTAACCAATGGGTAGAGCTGACATTGCATCGTGGTGCATCAGACTGTGTCGCTGTTGCGGTCCTGGTTCAGATGGGATGAGCCATCCAGCAGTTGGATAAGCTAGACGACTTCAAGCTTGTGATTGCTGGGACCAATGTTCTTGGCGTCAGTGATCAAATCCGGAAGTTTATCAACTGTCTTTCTTGAGGAACTCTACTATCATCCTGGTGGATATTATCGTGAGCACCCTCAACTACTCGAGGCTGCACGTCGCAAGGGCCACAACTTCACATTGGAGACAGCTAGCCAGTCGCTGAGCCATCAGGCGATGTGACAGATATACAGACCTCGTCCATGGCACATCAGGCATGCCCATTTCGAGGAAACTGTCCCGAACAGAGTTCACCAGGCAGATGTTCTATTCCTTCCACACGACTCGGTTGGGCGTTAGACCTACAAGTAAGCCCTCATCATCGTCGATGTCGCCAGCAGGTACAAGACGGCAGTACCGCTCACAGACAAGTCAGCTGGCCAGATGGTCCAGGCATTTCAGGGTGTCTACGAGGCTTCAGAAAATCCCCTCCAGTGGCCGGAATTGTTGCAGGTGGATGAGGGTAAGGAGTTCAGAGGGGAGACTGCAGCCCTCATGCGGAAACACGCTGTGGCAGTTAGGCGAGGCGAGGTAAGGCATCACCGTGCCCAGGCTATCGTTGAGCGGTGGAATCGGACAATGGCAGAGACACTGTTCCCACACCAATACGCCCAGGAAATGGCCGCGCCGAGTGAACGTTCTAGAGTATGGGTGAGAGGGCTGCCTGCTGTGGTGGAGAGATCCAATGCCGAAGTTACTAGGCTAATCGGAAAGAAACCAGTAGAGGCTATCAGATGCTGATCACAGCTCTAGAGGAGCGAACAAGGGAGAGGAGTGCCTACCACCTGATGCTCTGGTTCGGTACCTGTATGAGCCTGGTGAGCTGGAAGGTGGTCGACGGCGTGCAACAGATCCTAACTGGTGCGATAGATGTTCACAGGCTTGACAGGTATGTGGAGGCGGGGGGGGGGGGGGGGGGGCAGCCTACACTGTACTACCTGGCACGCCAGCACGGAGTGCCTAGTCGTCCATTTGTCGTATAAGAGCTTCAGCTAGTCCCTGAAGACACACAGCTACCACCCCCTAGGGTGCTAACATGATACTCGATGGGCTCCGTATGGACCCCATCTGGCAGCACATGGCGCTTATCATAGTAAGTGGAGAGACCAAGTTTTTCCTGCGCATACGTCACCATACCCTGGTTGCGCATGCGTAGGCCTCGATTGGTGGCTCTGTCCACTACACCATGGAGGGCGCTGTAGAACCTCTGCCAGGAGATGTCATTCTGCCATTTAGACATTCCCTTGGTCGAGCATTTCACTTGCAAGTTTTGCTGTTCCAGTAGTCTGTATTCTCCACATAGTAGCACTTGGAGCAGAGAGCAATACCACGAGTGCCTTCGAACTCGAGCTTGAACAATCCCGGAGTGCAGTTAGACCATTTGTCCCATGCCAACCAGTCCCATTTGCAGGCCTCATACTCCGTTCGCATCTCTGGGCATATCACCTCATCGAGGTTGGAGCCTGCTATGGCGATTTAGGCAGAATCGGTGTCCATCTGCAGGTACTCGAAGCTGTCATGAGCCATGTAGCGGTCGAGGAAGTCATAGTAGAACTCCAGCATTCGCAACTTTGCCAGCTCGTATACTGCTATACCCACCTGGAAGGGGCGACGAATGATGATTCTAGCCTTACAGCTCTGCAATTCGTAGGAATCACCAATCTCCTCTAGATCCTCGAACCATGCACTACGCAAGGCTCTGTCTACTGCTCGTTCATCCTTAATGAGGCTCGTGTTGGTATGATGTTCTAATGCCTCGATCAGCTTCCCATATGCACTGATCCTGAGGAGTTTGAAGAGATCAGCCAACAAGGCTTTACTTTTGTCAACATCCCCGGTATGACGTGCCTCAGTAACATAGTCTACAAACTATTCAAAAGGTTTCTGTGAGGTGTAATCTATAGTGCGATAGATAGCAGTAATCTGTAACCCAGGGGCAAGGTACCACTTGAGAGTTGGTACATACAATACCCTCTTCTTACCAGAGAGTACACCAACGAGCTTGCTAGTTGTAGACTTTTGTCGACCTGTTTTATCAAGGTATGCAATCATCTCCAAAGGTATAGCCTCTTCGGGGATCTCATGATTATAGAAGATGGGAGACATCTCCTCGAACTTTGGCCATAACACTTTAGGTACCTCAATGTCGACTTCAGCAAACCCGAACCAACGGTTCACTAGCAGATCCTACTTAAAGCATTCAATATCACTGCTTACACGCCCACACCACCGTCGAACAGTTTCTTTACCACATGGCATTGCTTGGGCACGGTTGACAAATACAGAGCATTTGCATCATAACCAAGGAGACGTTGACATACTCGCTTACCTTGGCGAATTCGGGTAACCCCAGACTCGTGATATCTCGTGAACACAATGCTCGCCCCCCCCCCCAACAACAGCACCATTTATCATCTCGTAAGCTTCCTTGCATGGAGAGTAAAGGCTAATATCCAGCTCATGTTCAGCAATACCACTAATTAAGTACTGAAGCGACACACCAGGAAGTGACACCGCATCCTTCAGTATGTCAATACCTCATTCTGTGTAGAATTCTCGCATCTTCTCTAAGGCTTCAATGAACGGGCTAACATCCCAGGTGTTGTAATATCGCAACTGGACACCAAACGTCTTCATCCCCAGATCTCTGAAGGTCTGCTTACAAGCTTTCCACTCTGACAACTCAAGAAGGTAACCGCATTTGAGCTTGGACCACCACGCAGTGTAATCAGGTAGTCCAGGATAGTCAAGCTTCTCAGGTGAGTGGAACCATTCATAAGGTAACCAGCTCTTCTGTTGCGTACAACCGTAGGCTTTGATCCATTTCTCATAAGAAACCCCTGGGCCGAGGTAGTTGATTACATCGAGAAACCTCCGTTCAGGCGTAATGAGGAACATTGTCTGGCTAGCCTTCTTGGCGACTTTCACCGTTCCTTTGGACGAAGTAGTAAGTTCATCCACGAAGTACTTCTTGATGAGGTTCAGATCGTACCGCTCAGAGTTGAACCCGAGCACAGGCACCTGGTCACACCACTCATTGATAAGTCGCTAATGTCGTTTTGGTAACTTGTCCAAGTCTGTGGGTAGATACTGTGACAGAACCCTTGCTCGGATCGTGGAGGCACGTAGTTGGATCTCCTGCATGAACACTGAGATCAACACTTTGGAGTTAGCATTGCAGAGGTGAGTTGGCGAGCTCGCACTACCATCTAAGGAGCAGCCGACTGACACCGGGATTGGTATGTGGGCACCCTCGATCGCGAGACTCTGTAGGGTGGGTCTTGATCCCATCTAGAAGGGCTTCAAAGTCATGGACAATAAAGTGTGGGTATGGTACTGTCAGCAGAGGGGTGTGGGCGCCTGGGCAGCGTTTTATACAGCACTCCCACTGTATCACAAGCGTGCATCCAGATGCTCTCAGTTTCTCGTCTCTCGCGACCGTCTTGCGGTATCTTTGATCAGCATCCTCACCTCGCTGGTGTTGTGAACATCCATGCCAGTGACAGCTATGAAACTGGTATACTGTGTCGGTTGTCGGATCATAGCAATCTACGGGAGCCCCCTCGATCCAACGCTCACCACCGTGACCACACTTTGCGTGATGTATATGAATTCCATGGTTTATCGACTCATATTCAATCCAACGAGTAGCCGCGGAACTGGCCAGTTGGTATGGATAGAAGGCCCTCTCGTATGGTGACTGCGGTGCCACTACATTCTCCCCATGGCAATCGATGGTCGTTTCACCCCTATACAGCGGTCAGCATAGGGATGGAGACTACATGCTTGGGCGAACTGCTGTTGACAGTGCCCACAGCTGAAAGTCTGGGCCAGCTTGGAGATGTCCTTAATGAAGAAGGCGTGGTGGTCATATACTCCTATGGTCATAACGCTCGGATAGAGAGCAGGGTTCTTTGTCAGATGCCAGATGCCCTCATCAGTGGGCTCATAAACACGAATCCCTGTCTTCGCAAATAACTCTACCTTGTCCAGCTGATCTAGGGACGTCTGGTACGTCAGCCACAGGCATGTTCAGGCCATAGAACTCTTTAACAAGCTCTCGTGCAGGAGCTGTACTTCTATCAGCTCTTGCATCCTGCTGGACTGCTAGACATATCCAGAGGCACATGTTATCTTTGTAGGCATTGAGTGCCACCATTCCCTTCCTTCATCGGAGCCAGACTGGGAGGGGGAATATCCCTAGCAGAGGCTGGCGGTTGATGACAACCTTTACCTCAACGTTGATTGATCTGATGAAGGCCCACGTGGTATTGGGCCGATCGATATTGTCTGGGTGGAGGCGGGCTTGCTCTCTGCCCTCCACCCAAGTCTGGTCTCTCCTAGTGTATTCATCCAGGGGCTTCCTGGAGCATTCTTGTGGAAGAGCATTAACCTACCATCCTCGATGTGGCGGATTCGATAGGTGTGGGTATACCGAAGGTAGAAGGCGTTCTGAACAGTCCGCAGCTTCTCCATGATCCGACCTGTAATGTCTCCTTCTATCCCTCTGAAGAATGTCCAACATACTGTTCGCCATCCTCTCTCCTCTGTCTCCCTCTCACCAAGAAGCTCGTTGAGAATCTGCTGACCTTCTCGCCTCATACTCCGGGCTAGGGTTTCAGATCTCGGTCCCCTCATTAATCATCTTCTGATTCGGTGTAGAAGAGGTAGGCGTTCTTGTGGACGGCTTGCCAGCCGAGTTGCTACAGCTTTGACCCATAAGCTGACATTCGTCTCCTCATACAACTGACGACTCTCACGGAGCAGCTGTGCTTTCTTGTGAGGGTTCCATGGATCCTCAGAGGTGAGCGCCAGAAACTCCCCTGTCTGCTTTGCTCGGGAGAGTCGCTTTAGCCACTCCTCGGCAAGGGCGGGGAGTCACTTTCGCTACTCCTCGGCATTAGCATGTGCAATCATCTGCTGCAGGTCGGTTTTGCGGGCCGTAGAATAGCCTCTAAGACCGAATTACTCGAAGCTGTGTTACAGTAACCATGATGCAAGGTCTATATATTAGATCTTAAACATTTCTGACCATCTTCGAGGGTGTTACAGTAAGTGGCGATCAGTACCTGTGGGTGGTGTATATCCCTGTGGATGCCTGTCTCTAAAGGGGCATTCAGACCCTATTATGTGTGGCGATCAGTACCTGTGGGTGGTGTATATCCCTGTGGATGCCTGTCTCTAAATGGGCGTTCATACCCTATTATGTGTGGCGATCAGTACCTGTGGGTGGTGTATATCCCTGCGGATGCCTGTCTCTAAATGGGTGTTCAGACCCTATTATGTGTGGCGATCAGTACCTGTGGGTGGTGTGTATCCCTGTGGATGCCTGTCTCTAAATGGGCGCTCAGACCCTATTATGCGTGGTGCTGGCGATCAGTACCTGTGGGTGGTGTATATCCCTGTGGAAGCCTGTCTCTAAATGCGTGGCATGACGCGTTTATGTTCTTCCATAACTAAACTGAACTTTCTCCTGGCACAGACCTTCTTGTAGTTCATTCTGTTGGAATGTTTACGACCCCCGCATGCTTTACATAGTCCACAGTCTGTATAAATACCTGCCCCCGCATCCTCTGCACCGCTTCGGTTCAACAGCAGCCTTCTGAAACTGAGCATTTTGTGTCGCACAATATTCTCCAGCACAGTTCCTTAAGCATCGAAAAGGCTTACCTCGCATAAGCCATTTGCATGTGTTATAGGCCTAATGCATGTTTGTATATCAAGATCTTAAACCTTGGGCTGATGGGTGTGGTTCAGTAGGGCCTGGGTATCTTGTATGCATTTGTGTGGCCCATGACCCTATGCCTCAGGAATTGAGATGGTGGTGGGAGCCGTGGATCACGGAACGGTTGCCTGTGGAGGGAGGTGATATTTTTCTACTACCGGCTATACTACTGTGCGCGCTACCATTCCGTTGGATCTAAATATACTTTCTGGGATATATTTTGATTCTTTTATCAGATTGTGCAAATTATGTGTCTCATGTTTTCTCCTAACAGCAGTTCCGAGGGTCGCGAGTAAGAATTTCAGAGACTTTGCACGCCCCCCCCCCTCTCCACCCCCTGTCCTAAGTTCGGTGTTGCATGTGTTTACGTCTATTCTCTGGCATGTCATGGATACATTGTGCAAATGCAGACTGGAAAGCATATGCGCATCAATGGAAGAATCTAGTTTTAGCTATGGCCCGCCCACCTATAGCTAAGCTCCACCCACGTATTTGCCCTTGTTGTGATCGATTGATCACTGCACTACCCGAATGTCAATTTCCAGAAAACTATACAGGTAACCTGGTGAATATTTTGAAACTAATTTGACTGGGTTCTGTTGCTGCCTATGGCAGTAACACCGCTTTAGTACAAATTAGTTTCAAAATATTCAACAGAATGTTTATTAAATAGTAAAGACAGGCACTTCGTACAACTTGGCGGACTACTAAACGCTTAGGCATTTATGACGAACGTAATCACGTCATTTAGGTGTAATTGATTATAACGCCAGCCTACATGTGACGTAGTTGCTTATGACATCATGTGATTGATCGATAGACTGGATGCCTCTATTGTTGATATATGTCATATCACTCACATGGTCAATATTTATCAATAGAAGGATCCATTTCTAGTTATGGCCGCCCATTTCTGCCTAAGCTCCGCCTACAGTGTGCGTGTGTTGGGTTCGATTTACATACATTGAACACCAGCGGGTGATGCTACGTGAGGTCTACGCACGAGTGGCCACCTGCGACACCTTGCTAAATAAGGAGAAGAGCCTAAGATACCAGCCCGTATTACCTCCTAGAACTCCCCGACTCATGCACAGCGAGTTCCCTCAATACTTAATGTATGGGACTGCAGACATTGGTACAACCTAAGTGTACCGTAAATGCCCACCCAATGATGCTTGCATCTTCGTATATATCCAAGTAACTGGCACGAACCAGGAACTATTTAACCCTTTATGTACGAATCCGACCAAAAATGGCCTATGCATTGGCCTTAAGGAATGTCCGTTTGTAGGTCGGGAGAGGACTGGTGGGGATTTACCACTGGTAATGCTGGAATGTCTGATCTGATAACGGCGCTAGTCACTCCAGTGGTGAGTTTTCAGAAGTACTCTTGTCTAGACCTGCAAATGGACATTCAATAAGCAAATATTTAGATTTTTTGATCAATTTAGTCATTAAGTGGTTAAAGATAACATGATGAAACTCTTCGTTCACACAGAAGCTGTGGCTGCAGCCGCCGCCACAAATACTACTGCCACTACTACTACTACTACTACTACTACTACTACTACTACTACTACTACTACTACTACTACAGGCATTCCGGCCCATGGTAATGGCATCCAGCCTTGGATGAGAGTTGGCGGTCCTCTAGGACTAGCGACAGAAAAGCCATGAGTACGCCTTGGAGGACCGCTAGCCCTGGCAACAAAATTCGAACATCCGTACTGGACATACACATCATTCTCGCTTGAGGGTAGCTAACGGTTCTTGTTGGGGGTTGTTGCTCTTTGTCGCATAGCGCATGCCATACAAAAAGCAAGCGACTTTCAGCATGAATTGCCTGCGGCTATCGGACGGGGGTCTAAAATTATGACGTGTATGGGATTGCCTCTCATAGACCACATGGCGTCCAATAGCTACTGGCTTGAATGGAGGAGTGACTCTCAACACCCTAGAAATAATATTAAAAAAATTTTTAAATGCTAATATTGGTGATCACAATACGGCTACAATGACGAGATACCAATTTTAATAACGATACTTAGAATATATTATTAATTATTTATTAGACATATTGTACATATCTTCTCTATAACACTGTAGTGTTTTCATGGGAATAAACCTAATTATAATTGTAAATACGGAATTCCCAGAATCCCAATTTCAAGATAACGATACAGGTAGCTGTTTGATATTTTAAAACTCATTTGTCTGATTGAAATAATAGCTTAAAATGGGGAACAACTCAGCTATTTCCTTAAGGAGCTAGTAGAGTTGTGATCTCCCTTAGTCGTCTGATATCACTGCCACTGGTCTTAATCCATGATATTAGGAGAGATAACCTATATCTAGTTACCGCCATCACCGTCCATATTGTAATGAGTGACTTCCCTTGTGTAGTATAAGCAGCTAGGAGGATTTTCTCCAAGAATGTCGACGACGTGTTCATATCAATAAAATTTAATGAGTTTAATTTAAAATTGCTGTGTTATCTGTGGGTATCCGTCTGTGAATGTGCGTCTTTTATCGATTTGCCAGTGCTCGTTTAAGAGGATTTGGACACGTTAAATACGTCAAAAATTACGATTTTGCGTTTCTCCTGCTTAAATGGTGAATTTAACATTGAATACAGTTACTGTTACTGATGTCCTAGGGAGTAATGGCTTCCAAAATGGGACAACCCCAAAGTATTCGAGACCATGAATAGTATGTTTGCTATATTTGCTATATTCTCCACATGAAATATTTATTTGAACAAACACAGTATATTTTTGTCTAACAGCATACACGTGTTAGCAACTGACATGTTGGCCATATGATGTAATTGTCTCTAATCTACAGCCCTAACTGACTTATGACCACTGATCTTTGCGGCTGCCATCTTGGGGCCTCTAAAGCAGGTGTCCGTTACAAACAGGTTTAGGTGTATTTGTCTTTCTGTCGATTTTCTTTATGTTAATGTTTGTCACATAAAGTGGCCTTCTATTTTATCCTTCATGTACTCATCCTGCGGCCTGCATTATCACATCAGTGGCTTACAGCATATCTGCTTGTTACTCGATAGCATGAGAAACAATATATCCTTAGAGTTTTGGAATATCGATGGTATACATAAGCGTATTGCTAGTCATAGAATGTCTAAGTTAAACGATACCGATGTCAAAGCCTGTTACGTAAATATGATGTTATATGTCTGGTGGAAACTCACTGTGGCATGAATGAATCCCTAGAATTGCCTAGGTACAAAACCCTTGAAAACTTCGAGATAGACAGCGCGGCGCTAAACATAAATATGGTGGTATAGCTGCTTGTATAAAAAATGGGGGCCCGCCCTGCTATTAAATTGTTACAGACATCCTCCAGCGAAATCACATGGTTAAAACTTCTGTCTTAATAATGAAATTTTCCTCGCTGTAGTTTATATAAGTCCTCTTTCCTCGTCTTTCTCTAAGCAGAGTGAAGAAATTTTTTTAATTACTAGAAAATGACATTGCTAAATATTCAAAATTGGGTCAGTGTGTTATCTGTGGAGTCTTCAATGCACGTACACTTACTGAAACAGATTTCTGCATTGAAGATAGTTCTCCACATACTGACCTGCCGGATCATGATACATATATCGCAGACACTCATATTAGTAGACCAAATTCAGACCATAGCGTCGTGGACAATTATGGCAAAAAATTATTGTCTTTTTGTAAAACTACTGGTCTTCGAATTCTGAATGGCCGTGTTTTGGCGCCATCACAGGAAGTCATACATGCTTCAGTCACACAGTTATGCCTAGTGTGATCGACTATTTTCTGGTTCCTTACTGAGTTAAAGGGGGCCTCACGGTAAACCTTGATAAAACAAAGGTTATTGTCTTTAGCAAAATGGGTAGGTTACATAAGCGTCACTTGTTTACCTACAATACTTTCTTTGTTGAATGTGTGCAATCGTATTGTTATCTGGGTATTCTATTCTCTTCATCTGGCAGCCTAAAAGGTGCTTGCGAAAGACTAAGTGACCAAGCTTCTAAAGCTCTTTTTAAAATCAAGACCATTGATGTTAGGGATAATATTGTCACAGCATACAAGTTGTTTAATAGCCTAATACTACGGACCCTAAGAGACTGTAGCGAGGTCTGGAGTCCGCTATTCTTGAGCAGACTCAATGAAAACAATTTCTATTATATCTGTGACAATGTTCCCGTCGAAAATCTCCTTCTTAAGTTCGGCAAGTACCTTTTGAGTGTCAGTAAAAGAACAACTAACGCCGCGGTAAGGGGTGGTCTAGATCAATATCCAATCTTGACTACTATTCTCCCACACGTCGTCAAATACTGGCTACGCATGTCCTCTCTTGACCCATTATCATTAACTAGCAAGGCGTACTCGGAGTGTCACGTGTCTTCAGAGAATATTGTCAATTGGTGTACCTGTATTAAACTACTTCTCACCAATTTTGGGGTAATTAGGCTTAATACCTGGAATAACGGTATTTTTCATTCCTCCCCGTAATTGCGTACCTGCATTTCAAGCTGGTCTGGAGAAGGTATACGCCTCAGAGCGATTATCTCACATTACTGATTCAGATAGAAACCCCATACTGCGTTCTTATAAACTCTACAAGTTATCGTTTGCTGCTGAAAATTGTCTTGACGGAGCGTTTGGGCAGCAAACGTAGGGAGTTTTATAAATTATTCGCTAAATATCGAACGCGATCGATATTGTCAACCCAAAATTCCGGCCATCGCCCGAATCTGTACGGTGTGCGATTCTGGCAAAATAGAAGATGAAGAGCATTTTATTTTGGATTGCTCTGCATTTCTGGCTGAGAGGTTACACCTGTGTAATACTTTATCTCAATTTACAACCTTTGACGACCTGACACATAGTGACAAATTCAAGTTTTGAATGTCTCGCTATTGTTATTAATTTTGTTAACACCATAACGCTGAAGAGAAAGAGTCTTGCACACTCTGCCATTTAGGCCGAGTAGTTATGATCAGACAGATTGCTCAATTTGCTGTTCGACGTGTGCTAACGCCTATCGGCCATGCAGCCAGTGGGGCAGTCTGCCTAATGGTGTAGCCTTGGATTGGAATCCACTTAGCGTACAAACGTCTCTATTCAAATGTTGCATACATGGTTTTTTTCTCTTAATTGTGTCGAGAAAATGATGTTGGGAAGCCAATGTAAACACCCATTTCGGTGATATTGTATTGCCCCTGTCACACTGATGTTTGAATTCTGTTCTATTGAGTCAATAGAAGACAGGCTGATGTGAGATTATGGAATGTGTTGCTGAAAGCTGTCGCTGTTTTATACAGCAGAGGCTTCCACCAATATAGGTTCAGGGAGCGTGCAGACTTGTTTTTCTAATGTCTTCTTAGGATTTAGCGTTGTTGCATCGGGTGAATACTTAGCAAAGGCCCTTTATTAAAGTGTCTTGTCCATCCCACCTTTCTTATTCAAACTCATTCTGTTTTGGAGGCATTATTGTTAATCTATTTTACAAGTATAGAGATATTATTATTATTATTATTATTATTATTATTATTATTATTATTATTATTATTATTATTATTATTATATCGCTCGTAGGCGAACTAAATCACCTCTGTCCATTTGTAGGCTACTAAGTCTTACTCCCTTAATATTCTTTCTTGTATAGATCCATATATATATATTTAGATATTTTTTCATAAATGTCTGTGTATACATTGTTACAATTTTCTATGTCAATTGCCATATCCTTGTGTATGGAGTATAGCAATAAATAATCTTGAATCCTGAATCTTGTCTACCGAGAGCTAATTCTAGTTCCCGACACATGGGCGCAGAGTGAATATATGATGGTGGCTGGCAGAAATATCGGCTTGTGGAAACAAGGCACAGAGTGAAAAGGTGATTGTGGTTGGCAGGAAAATCGGCTTGTTCATTGGAATATGTACAATAACAGGCGAGAAATGATGCGGAGTAACGCTGGCGTTCATTAAGCATGGCCGCGTGCGCATGGCACAAAAACAATTAACTGCCTGATGTGTACAATGACATCATAATGAATGACACCATGAATGACGTCGATAAGTACGTCACGAACGTATATTTGAAGACGGTCTATGCGTTGTTGTACAAATTGTTTGCTTTTACTATTTAATAAATATTCTGTTGAATATTTTGAAACTTATTTGACTGGGCGCTGTTGCTGCCATAGACAGCAACAGCACCCAGTCAAATAAGTTACAAAATATTCAACAGCTTCTCTGTATAGTTTTCAGGAAATTGATAGGTAGGGCATTCGGGGATCGATCAATCCCAACACGGCGCGGTGTTGGTGGAGCTTAGCTAGTGATGGACGGGGCATAGCTAAAATGGAAAGGCCCACTGTCATGGAATGATGAAAAAACATTATGGACGAAAGCTTGAAGGCTTTGATCAAGTTACCCTTAAGTGGCCTTGGGCCTTGGATCATGTCATCACGACTATCATGCTTAAGTGGCCTTGGGCCTTGGATCATGCCATCGCGACTATCATGCTAACATGTGTATCACGTCCGAGAGATATTGATATTTTATATCTACTTCAGACTCTTGATTGTTTTTGTGGATATTATGTTGCTTCAGCGACCTTTGTTTGTGGCGGTTACATTAATGGCACTACAGAGGTTGGGGCTACGAGAGGGGCATCGTCCTATCGGGCGGTCACGCCCAAGTACGGCCTCGAACAGCGAAGCGATGTGAGTGGGCGTATGTTAGTACGATGCGAGAGTGGTAGCGTGGTGTCAAGCTACAGTGGGATTTTCGATCAGCTATGCACTTTGTAAGCTTAAATGTTCCTTTCAATTATTCTTCTTTTCAATGAAGGGATCCGACCAGTCACTCAAGCGTCTCATAATCAAATATGCCATATGGCCGCTGACACCACAATTAAAATAGCATATAGCTCTGTCACGAAAATCGAGTCCGTCATAGTGTGTACTACATGAATGTTTTTGATAAATTTACATTTTAATAAACATTTTGTTGAATATTTGGAAACTAATTTGCCTGTGAGCTGTTACTGCAATAGGCAGCGAAAACTCACAGTAAAATTAGTTTCACTACATGTAACAGCTTACTGTGACAGTCAGCTTGAAATTTAAATCATGACAACTCGAGTTTCAAATCGATTTCAACACGTGCAAAATGGAGAGCCTAGATAGAAATGGGAGTGGCATAGCTAGAAATGGGCGTGGCATAGCTAGATATGGGTATGGTATGGCTAGAAATGGGCGTGGCATAGTTGTAAATGAATCGTTCTATTAGATCATATATGATTGTTACTATAAATATTGAAACACACCAAAATACATATTTCGAATGGATTAATATTGTTAGATATTTTGGAATGGTGGCCTCACTCTTTGTCGTTATAAGTCGAACTTCACACGTGCCGTGCCAGCTAAATTTACCTACCTAGCGCGACAAAAGTTTGACATATAAAACAACTTTTCTGGCATGGCGCGACTCACAGTCATGCTTTTCAGCTTTCAAGTCGCGTTAGTGTGTTGCTAGACTGCAGCACGACTTTGATTTATATGTCGCACTTTTCATGTTCCGTGCTTGCGCAGAGAGGCATATTAGTCCGGCAGAACCTGAGTTCTACCTACACTTGGCGGCTATTGATTTTTTCTTGGCCGATGTTGTTAGTTCAACGCGTACACTTTTCAAATATGAATGATGACCGCGTGTCACCCTTGAGCATTTTGATCAACTCAAGATGGCGGCAAAATTGGCTGCCGCACACTGAGTATGACCTAATGCAACCCTCATGGCTCATATCTTTAACAAATACACACCAAATCGTAGCTATGCCCCGCCCAGCACTAGCTAAGCTCCACCCACACCTCCCCGTGTTTGGATTGATCGATCCCCGAATTCCCTAGCTATCAATTTCCTGGAAACTATACAGGGAAGCTGTTGAATATTTTGTAATTGCAGCAGCAGCGCCCAGTCAAATTAGTTTCAAAATATTCAACAGAATATTTATTAAATAGTAAAAGCAAACAATTTGTACAACAGCCCATAGACCGTCATCAAATACGCGTTCGTGTCGTACTTATCGACGTCATTCATTATGATGTCATTGTACACATCACACAGTTCATTATGACGTCATATGATGGGTGGGTACTCTGGAAAGGTGAATTGCGAGAACCACAAGATAGGATACTCTGACATCCACACTTTATAAGGCGCAGGATAGATCCAGGAGCAAGTGCTGTGTTCTTAGGAACGGTTATAGGTTGAAGCGTCTTAATACCTTCTTCTCTTTCCATCCATATTCGAGCGGATTCTGGGGCGGGGGCGTGTTGTGTTCCAAAGATTGGCAGAGAATTGCTTGGTAATAGGCTCTGTTGGCATTCTCTATTAAAGACTCACTCGTTGGTGGAAATGTATAAGCTTTGGCGTTGATGCATATCCTCTTGTCATTCTAGCTGATCATGTCTTTAGTTGTTTGGCACTTTGTCTGTCCATAACAGGCCATCATGAACGATGACACTTGTTTCACAACATTTTGCCATGGTGGTTCTATCTTACTAGGAAGTGACAGAGTATTATGTCCCGACTATAGCATTTTGATAGATGTGCCTTTGCCTAGCTGTGTGAGCGAGAATATTTAAAGTGAGCACTGATTTAAGTGAAACTGTCTGGGCATTTGTGGTGTCGTTGGTAAATTTTCCCTCATTCATGTCATATTTACTGATTCGCTTTATAGTTCGAGGCATTTCACTAGGAGCCTTATGACGCTCTGGTTTTGTAAACCGCATAGCCAAGGAATGTGATGTTAGTTTGCCATTCTGCAATAATATCTCAGCATCAAAGTTATCCTCGATTACCTGCAGTAGACCTTGATCAGAAGTAGTTATTCCAGATAAAGATGTGTCTTTTGTTGCTGCTTTAGCAGCTGATTCTTTGAACCGTAGTACCTCGTTATAAGAAGAGGTTACACCAAATGCGTGCATCTCATTGATGAGTGGTTTTGATTGCCGCATTAAATTACTAATAGCAAACTGTAGTCTTGTTAAGTGGCTTCTTAGGACCCCAGTGATGATAGATTCTACAAGAAGGGCTTGTAAAGTCTTCTCTAATTTGGGAGATAGTTTTGCAAGAATGTCCACAAGAATGTCAGTAACATCGTCTAGGATCATATCTCTGTATCTTTCAGTGTCATACTGATCTTTCCCAATTGGAATTGTTTTAACAGAAAGTGTAATTTTCTTACTAACTTTGGTTGTGTACAAATCCATATCATCCTCTTGTTAGTCAACAACTTGTAAATGCTCTGTGACTTTGCTACGAAATTCAACAATGTTTGCAATACCCGGTGACTGCCAAATAAGATCGTCACCAAATCAGTTTCCAAGTTTCTTAATAAGATTCCTCCGTGACTATGTGATTACTCCATAGCTTAACAGCGTTCTATATTATGGATAAATCCTCTTAAATTTGATTAATGAGAGTTCAGGGGAGAATTTTCCACATCTGTTTGGTGGGAAAACCCATTTTGTTCCTGAACTTGCGGATTTTGGTGAAAAGAATCTTGCCTTGCAGTCTATGTGGTATCTGGCTGCTGCAGCATGGATATCACTCAAAGCTCCCTCCAATCGACATAATACATGTTTTGTTCAGTCACCATTCCTTCTTTTACACGCATCTAGGACAGACTGTTTTAGGGTTGATTTATTTCTTGTTTCCAGTGCCAATCGCATGGCGCAACTATGCTGGCCTCCAACGGGAAGGAATATTTAATGTCCTTGTTAATCTTGCAAACGTCCCCACAAAGTATACAATGATTTTGGAAGCTAAACAGTTAATAGAGAGCTGTGCTTTCTTTGGAGAAGGACCTGCACTGATGTGTTTTTTATCTTTTGTTTAGGAGATGCATATGTTGAGACACCCTCATAGACGAGGAAATGTAACCCCATTGACGATCTTCTCCCATTAGCTGCAAACAAGCTCAAAATTGAGAATCCCTTTATGAATGAATCCAAAACAGAGTTCACCCACATATACCTACCTACAAAGCATGAAACTAAAGAAAATGGCGATCTACTTCGTCGTGGCGAAGCATGGAGGGAAGGTAAAATCCTGGCATCACTGCTTTGCAGCACTGCTGACATTACTGCACGCTGCGTCATGGGGAACATTGCTGTATACATGTAACAGCTGGGCAACTCTAGACAAACTCGATGCCTGCCACCGCAAACATACGCACCATCACTGGACACCGATGGCCAGACAGCAAATTTCCAACGATGTACTATACAAGATGTGTAATACGTTGCCGCTGTCTGTAAAAGATGCCCAGCAAAGATGGCCCATGTTTGGCCATGTGCTAAGGATGCCAGAAGACCCACAAGCAAAGAGCCTTGGAATCCGCCCTACTCGGAGCCAGCAAATACAAAGCCAAGAGAGGACGTCATTGAATAAATCTGCTACGCGTGCTACGAGGTGACCTTAAGAAAGCAGAACTCGGTACACTCAAGTCAAGAATGGACCTGAGGAAGCTAAGGATTTCGGCTAAGGACGAGACACAGTGGGCAAAAGCGAAGACGGACGAAATGCAGCTGTATGCTGTTTCTACTACTACAGCCTCAGAATACAGTAATCATACATATGTTGAGACAGTTTCTATGGCACTGAATCATATATCCTGGGTTTTCGTCCAGGATTTCCTCAAGAAATTCATGTATACAATCAGCATATAGTCTACTACATCTAACAATATTTGTAATTCTAGTGGAACTACCTGTAGTTAATGGCTCAGGGTTGTTGTCGCAGTTGAATTTCCACTGGAAATAGCACAATGCATACCATACAGGTTCTTGACTCATTTTGCTAATACAATCTTTATGTTGTGGTTGCAGCAATGCCTCGTGAATTGGCTTAATCCAAAATAATAAACATATAACATCATTGTATTAACAATATCTGAGTAGAGTAATGCACGAATTCATAGAAAGGTCTATAGAGTATGCAGTTATATAAAAAAGCAGTTTTTAGTTTTATTTGTTTTATGTTTTTCTAAGATTATCCAGGAACATTTGTGCCAAAAAATGTACCGATGACGATTTTCCCAAATGGGATGTGTTTATGTCACTGTAATAATCATTTCTGCTACTTTCGTAATAGAACAGGCATTAGTTGCTGCCGCTGCCAGTTTAAACATTGTATGTAATCTTGGCGGAATATGGGACCTTTTGGCCTATATTGACCTAATTACTGGTTTACTTTCCTCATTATAATAAGCATTCGGTGGAGGGCATTTAATCATACTTTTTGAGTAATACATTTTTCCTATATGATGATTGGTTCAAAGGTTATGCCCGATTTTCTTGCCCTACCCGTAAGAATTGTCCCAGAATCGGCATGTGCATCATCACGTTCCAGGGGAATAATTACCAAAAGGATACTCAATAGGAAAGGCTATCACATCAATGTATTATGTATCGAGGTTAATATATAAGAAATAGCACAAAACATGGTGATAGCAATTCTTGATAATTTGGCATATGGGAAATGGACTCTACAACAGGCATGCTATTGCCATCTTGGTTGCCATCTTACATTTCTCAAAACGCTCAAGGTTGGCAGGCGGTCTTCATTCATATTTGAGAACAGTACACCGTGGACTATCAAAATCAACCGAGAAAAAACTAGACGCAAAGTCCAGGTTAGACAAAAATATGGCATATATTTGCAGGACTATATCGGCGGTCAAGTCTTGACATCCGATTGGGCAATGGTCCGACAATAAAATTCCTGCATAGATTCTTTCAGTCATTCATTCATGCATGCGCACGCACGCGCGCGCGCGCGCCCACACCTTTTTCGTGTTAAATTTATTATTCAGACAGGGAAGATGCATAGAACGAGCTGAAAATAATACTCTTGTGAAAAATATAACGTTTGTCATTTCTGTACGGTACAAGGGCGTACACGAAATTTGTCAAGGGGTTGGGTGGGTGGAGGGGCAAAGGCGGGGTGGGTGGAGTGAGGTTAAGGGAGCCTAGTTTCGATTTTAAGGATTTTCCAGAGAACCAAGCAGTAGAAAGGAGAGCCCCCATTTTGGGTGAAATTTTAGGGGAATAGGTATCTTTAGGAAAAATGTGAAAATCAGACATTGTGAGAAGCTATTTCTTGCAGTCAGAGTAATAATTCATTTAAAAGAAATAATCTGTGGAAATAAGTGTTTCCACAAAATGTTTCCCATAAAATTACCCAGCTGAAGAAATCTGCCCCCACCCCCTCCCCCACCCCCAACACCATATGTACGCGACTGTTCCATAACACTAAAAGTTACAAACCAAAATGATGGGAGTATTCTATTAAATATTTTGAAACTAATTTGACGTACGGTTATTTCTGTCTAAAGCAGCAACAAGTTCCAGTCGAAGTATTTACGAGATATTTAACAGCTTTCCTGTTGTTAGTTGTCATTAAATTGAGACACTGTTTTCATAGATGAAATGGTTTATGACATTAATTAACGCCATTAAAGGTGCATATCACACCAGAATGCGTGAAAACAAAATTGGTTAAATTGTATATATTTAAGTAATGTTCAAGCGAAATAAATCTTAACATATCTTAACAACAACAATTCCTTACAAATTCGTTAAAAAAACTATTTGTCAAATTGAACTAGTTACTCGTGTCTCTAAATTCAGTTTTACAACTTTTTAAAAAAAATTATATTAATTTATACGTAATGAAATCATCATATGATAAGATGTATTTCGTTTTGTTACATTGAGGTACACAATTTAAGACTAAGAAAGTATACAATTTTAATCAACTTAAGCAATTTTTACATAGGGGAACTTAGCAAACTATGAAAATATTGAGAGATATAGAGTAAACTCCCACAGCACCAAGAGCAGAGATTAGGATAATCTCGAAACACACTAGCGCGATTGCGGGTGCTAGAGCGAGAGAGAGAGGGCGATAGTTAGTGTATGGTGGCCCAGAGATGCAGGAAATATGCTTTTGTATGGGATTTATGTCAGTTTGGCAGAAAGACTAATAAAAAGTAAACTAAAATTCAAAATGTAATAAAAATACATCTATATGGAAAAAGTAAATAAATTCTAAACAGATGCCAACTCTGGGATTCAGTAACTATCGCCCTTGCACTCGTTCTCGCACTCGCAATCGCGCTACTGTGTTTTTCTAACAATATAGTCCAGAAGCATTAGGATAAACTAGGAAAAATAGGACTGAAGAGATTTTTTCATTTTTTTATCAACTATAATTGGACAACTCATAGATGGTGTTGAACAACAGATGAAAATGACATACTTTTATGTGAAAAATTTAACCATAGTTTGGTGACATGGCAAAAATAACGACAATTCATTCATAATTCAAAATTATCCTGTGATCATTGTGGTGATTAGCATTGCTTATCATAGTGGGATATGTTTTGCATTTGAAACATGTAACACGGTTTATAAGCACTAAATCCTTACTAAACTATTTGAAGAATTAAACCTAACTTCAATCAAGTTTTGTATATTCAAGAATTAATGATCACGTTTCGCCACTTTGCCAGAGTTTATGAAAAATAATGCATATGAGAAGTGAATCGTGCTTGTCGGATTGTGATTCAACACTGTCAATACTGGTACATTGCGTTCCCATACTGAACTGACACAAGTGTGAACAGAACAGAACTGCTTTGCGACAGACATCCACACGACCTGGAACTTTTGCATCCACAAATGATAAAATTAAGGTGTGACCGAAATCCCTTCTTAATTTTGTCAGTGGTGGATGCAGCATCGCTGCAAGACAACATTTCCTGAGAGTCTACTTACAAGTACAGCATTGGTTGGGAAACCATCTCAATCCGACAGATTGGGGATGGGAGGAAAGGAATGGTTGCTTGAGATCAATCACTACTCGCGGCCATGCTGGTTGGCGGGACGGAGGACAGTTGGAAAGATCTAAGCAGTGACGTTTTGCCTAGTGTACACCGACATGCTGAATAGCGATAATCATTTAATGAGACTGCTATCGTCTCCATACAAAGCCAATATAAGAACTTCGTCGGCAAATGTAATTTCTTCAGGAGTACTAGATTTGTTTGTGAATACAGCCGTCGTGGTGATCAGTTGTTCATAATACCTTAATGATTCCTTTATCCAATATGGTTGATGCCAGTAGACTCAATTCTTTGGAGTAGTATCCAGTAGACCTTTCTACTTTTTTGGGATGTTGCCATCCGCATTGGGGTCACCTCTCACACAAAGACAGTGTCAGGCATCCGACTTTCGTCCAGAACCTTAAAGTGTGCATGCCATGACTGGTATGACGTTGCATAAATAGATCACACATGTGTCAATACTCCATAAAATACACACCAATTCACTTAAAACGTTCTCAGTTAAAAACTAAAACAGCTTTTGTTATCGATTCCCAACTCAAAATGTATCATATTTATGGGACGTAATCACGCTAATTTCTATGCTCATACAGTTTTGATGACATTTATCTCCCTTTCAATATAATTTCTATGAAAATGAGCAAAAGATTTCAACACCTTTAATAACCAATTTAGAGGAAATCCGTCTGTTTAATATAGAATCAACACGTACGAGCGTATTCAGCAGGAAAAAAATGTACTAGAGCCAATTAAAAATATCGGGTCTACTAAAGCTAATTTAGCACAATTTATATGTGGGAGACGGATTTTGATTTATTTCAACTATATGGTATAAATAGCTATTTAAATTGTGACTGCATACAGTCTTTAAGGATAAGCGTCGGGTATGCAAGTCCATAGTCATGGCATTTCACATTATAAACAATCAATGTTTAGCGCTCCATCCAGGGGCCAGGCTGTCCGCATGATGCAAAACAGCCATCGCGGTAAGGGGTGGTGCATGTGGTGATTTGTGCTGCTACTGTAGCCGATAATGTGGTAAGCAGATTGGTCAGAGAAGCCATTTTATTGGTTCTCTCCTCCAACCTTGCATTCGTCTTTTCACAGTGTAGTCATTGTTGTTATGTCCAGGGCCATTATTAGAGCTGGCCTCTGGACGGAGACGGGAGACTGTGGGCAGCCGGGGACCACAAAGACCGACCTCTAGTAAGTCGGTTAAATGTTCACTGTAGGCGGCAATGGTCGCCCGGCCCCACTGGAACGTGAACGTTCCACCGACTCTAGAGGTCACTTTTTGTGGTCACCGGCTGCCCACAGTCTCCCGTTAAGATGACACTGGTGTTCACTGTAGGCAGCAATGGTCGCCCGGACCCACTGGAACGTGAACACCACAGTGTCATCTTGACTATTTGTGTAGCCGGTGTGTCTCTGCATTATAGGTTAGTTAATTTGTAATATAAATATATATATATAAGTCCAGCTAGTCGAAAGCTGGCTTCTTGTTTAGAAAAGGTATGCTGGTTTAACAATGTTGATCGTTTCCTGCGATAATAGAATAAAGTGACGTGTTGGCGCCGTCTGTGATATATGTCGCCAAAGATACCTAACTTATCCGTATTTATATGATAAGTACCCCTCTAAAGGAGGAGTCCTAGTGCGGCTAACTAGTTTAATATAAACTAATGCCTCAAGCGGGTCAATAAATTGGTTTTGCGAGAGGAAAGTGCCTCGCGCTGGCCTCCGTCACAGCAGGAAACACACACACACACACACACACACACACACACCACACCACACACACACACACACACACACACACACACTGGATGGCTGTTGGCTATTTTGAAATTAATATGATTGGAAGCTGTTGCTAGGCAGCAAAAGCTTCCAGTCATATTAATTCTAAAATATTCAACAGAATATGCCATGCATCAGAAAGAATGTATTTTTTAGGGATTTACCACTTAGAGGGTTTAAGTTACTTTATAACAGCGACATAATAGGTGAGATAAGCCTTTCAACGACAGGTCCCTGAGAAAAGATATTCTTTAAGATAATTTGAATGGAAGACATTTATTGCCTGCAACATTCACTTAAATTATCAGAAGTATTAAACAGTTTTCTAGCATGGATGATTTGAAATTGAGATATGGAGGAATTCCATGGTGAAAGGGTTAATATTGAGATGAAATGACGATAAGTAGCCAAGATTGTTTTAAAATAAATACAAATTTATCAACAATTAAAACAAATTATAATATGTAACAGAATCAATTTATTTTGAATATCACCAGCATAGTGGTTGTAATATATACAATATAAAAAATATACTAATTAAACTACTCATAACTTCGGAAACAAGAATGATCATGAGTTTGTACAAATACATATTCTTCATGCTCACTGTATAACTATAGAAAAAACCAGTATCATTACTACACCAATGCCAAGTACATTCAGGATTAAATTAAGGATTTAAGAGTAATGTTTAGCAGGAATTCATTTGAGTCATTATGTGGATAACTTTCACAACATGTATTATTACAAAATACAGATCTATCTCCAAAAAGCAAATTAAATATAACTATTTCTACTCAGCGATTCCAGTATCTCAATTTTAGAGCGACTATATCGACACGCTGTAGAATATATTGACATTAATTTAAATGGAAGCTGTTGCTGCTTTAATTAGGCAGCAACAGCTTCCAATCAAAATTAATTTCAGAATATTCAACAATGTTACTTGATGATGATGATGATGGTGTTGGTGACGATGATGATGAATTGTCTTCTGCTGTAGCTGCAGTAGTTTGGAAACATCCTGCAGTTGCAACCTGTCTTTCTTAAGCCACCATTGCTTATCCTCAGTCAGTGTCCTTACCTCCTGCAGGCTATTCTTACTTCTCAGTACACCCAGTCCAGCTTCTTGTAGATCAATATGTACATGTTTAGCATATTTGTTCCGTGGCGTCATCTGTAACATTGAACATTATGCTGTCTAGCCAGCAATGTCAGGTTATTAGTGCGGTGTATATAGGACTTCCTTTGAGTGTGCGCAGTTGTTATAGTGGTACACCTTCTACTCCCACTAGAGATGATGTACGCAGACGACGTACAATTAATAGATGAGGAAAGGAAGCCTCTAGATGATCTCCCGATAGGTGTGGAACATGTCATGAATGAGAATCTCTCCAAGAGCGCAGCTAAGACAGAGTTTGCCAATGCACACCTATTAGCAACAGCTGAAGTCAGTGACACCGGCGTCTCACTGCTCTGCAGGCGGAATGGTGGAAAAGCAAAATTCTTGGCTCACTGATATGCAGTACCTCCAACATTCCTGGACGTTGCATTATGGGAAATATAGCCGTACAGTCTTATTGGAAATGGCCGATCCGTGGATCAAGGAATCATCTGGCCAGAAGATTCACAACCAGTATATCCCTGATGTACCAGTGTAGTCTGCTTTGTCTTGTGATGTACTTTCTGTACAGATGATTTGGGTGCGGCTAGGTCAAATGTAAAAAGCAATGGAGGGCCAATAGTGGTACATAACTCTGCAGAATGCACATTTTTCACTCAGAGTTTCAGCTTTGGGTCTGCCAATAGCAATTTTACTAGTCGCAGCTCATTGTCATTGCATGCAGCCAGATGTAATACATCCAGAATCTTTACTCGCTTGATAGTGTCGAAAGCATATGACATATCAATGTCCATCTTGTGAGTTCTATTGTTTGCACATTACCACTGAAATGAGAATTCGCTGTGTCCACACAATTTCTGCACAGTCGCATCATTGATTAAAGGAGCTCTGACAGGTCCCTGTGAAATGGTTAATATATTCTCGGATGTGAAAGAAAGTCATATTGGACAAGATCTGCCAGATGTTGTTGAGAAGATTTGTAATGATAGGCTGCAAGTTTGATACTGGTCCATGTAGCTTTATGGGTTTAGGCAATGCAATAAGGGTATCTTGGCCAACAGTGTTAATGGGGAGGTACTTCATTGCATTGAAGAGCGAGTTTACTAGGTCTGTGATTGTTTGGAGATGGTAGCATGTACATACTTAAACAGAAGCTGTCAGATCCAGATGTACATCCATTTCTCAGAGTCTTAGGTGCCTTTTCAACCTCACTTTGTAGTGCTATGGGTGACCTACAAAAGGATGTAATGGCACATCATCTGGCATTGTCTGGATCTGTGAATTGGCTCTTAAGCCATTCTTTAAACACACCTGCTTTTCCCTGGTATGGCCTGATGAGCTTGCCCTCAGTGCTATGCACAGAAAGTGATGATGGTGGACTAGCAACTCTCAGAAACCGGGCCGACCTAAACATTTTGCAACAATTATCTGTCGCAGCCAAGGTTTTTGCTTGTAGGGTGAAATTCTTTCAGTTATTCACTGATCTTCCAAAGTATGATATTGTGCTCTCGACATAGTGTTACTTTCCACTGGCCACTTTGATAGATAAGGAAGCATAGTGCCTTCTGTTACTCCACCAGCTTTACAACAGGATGTCTGCAATGTACACATGTAGCATCCAGATCTGTTGTTATTTTTGATAACTCCTGCTACACTGATGTTTTAAAGCATTTGAGTACTCTGGTTAAGGCCTCATTTGGTTTGATTTAATGACTGCTACATTTGTATCCCTGACATACTTATCTAGGTAAAATTTAACATTGTTCCTTTGGTTGAGATGGTGCTTTTACACCAGGCAATTGTACTCCATTTAAGGCGGTTTGTGCTGCCATATGACATGTATGAGTGTGATTTTAAGTAATAGCTTGGCACTGACATTATACAACACTAAAACACTTGAGTAAATTTGATTAAAATAGATATATTTCTTACATCATAAGATATTTGTCTATTTGGATTGAACCGGTAAATATTAGTTAACCTGGATTTAACACAATAGCCAATAATATATACCCTAAGTGTTCTATGAAAGTAAATTATTTGTAAGAAAATACATTTGTACAGATATTGCTTTTTAAATAAGATGAATCACAAAAATTATAAAGTAAGTCGTATTTTGCCAATTCTAACGTACTTTAATTTTAAAATAATCAGAATATATGACGACTCCATGCCAATAATATGAAAAATATGATCTTAACACATTCATGATGTAGATGGTCACAACCTACCTCCACAGTGATCTTGAGGAAATGTCCATTTGCAGGCCAAGAGAAGACTATTTTACCGATAACCGAGCCAGTCATTCCAGTGGGAAAATTTCAAAAATAGCCTTCTCTTGGTTTGCAAATGAACATTTATTAAACAAATATTTTGATATTCTGGACCTAATCCAGCCATTACAGAGTTAAACATATTGAGTTTTCATGTTAAAATCTGTTACACTTCATGTACCTCAGCAACAACATATAATTTGGAACGCGTTTTGACCAGTTCTATACCATCTCTATACATACCTAAACGTCTGTGATAAGCTTGGGATGAAATTTCAAAGAAATTGAGATTATCTATCAGCTCATATTATCCCTGGCTTGCCTGACGATATAAACATATTTGTAAACTGAAAGGCACTTTGGCAAGAATTAGTTCAGCGAATTAGTTCAGCGTCACATTCCACATGACGATAGAGGAATCCAGTCTGTCGATCAAGCATATATGACGTCATAATCAATTATGTCACACGTAGTCTGATGTCACAATCACAATTGTCAGAAATACTCCGTCACAAAGCTGGAATGTGCTGCCAGAGGCAGCATCAGCACCCAGTGAAATTAGTTTCAAAATATTTAACAACTTACCTGAATAGTTACCTTGATATTAATATTCTGGGAATTCTGGGTTCGATCGATCCCAAACCATGGGCGGAGATTAGTTAGCGATGGATGGGTCATAACTAAAAGACATTTATCAACAAAGAATTCCGAAACAATACTTGAGCTGCCATGACAACAGATCAAATAGAGCACCAGTTATCGTGTCTAAGAATATAAAAACATAATATAATCTTAATAAAACTGTTATATGCAATGCACACATAAATTAACAAGATGTGTTTGCAAGATGAATGAAAACATACATTGACAATGATTTTGTTCATTAATTAAGCATTAGTTAATTAATTCATAGACACTATTTCAATACTTAGATATGTAGATATGCAATATCGCGATTTGATTAAAAGTAAATAAATCAGAAATCGTGAACAATTCATGGAAACATTTTGAATATTTTGAAATTGACCATGACAGAAAGATGTTGCTGTCTCAAGGCAGGAACAGCTTTCAGTCAAAGTAAATTTCAAAATAATTCAACAATTTGACGCTGCCTTTCATTGAAAAACTAATATTCTTCTAATTCTTGGTGTGCACTGATGTATATTCAAACAGTATAAAAGTAGAAAAGTATTTGACAATCATTTTCATTTTGATGGAGACTTGATGCAATGATGGTGTAGAACAAATCTGTAGTTTCAGTGTGAAGCAAGTGTCCATTGAAAAACGATAACATTTATCTACTTCTTGGTGCATACGATACATCATTTGGAATCTTATTTTCCTTTTTTAAGAGTGTGAACTGTACCATATGACTCTTGTACAAAAGCACCAGAAATGTTATGTCGAGTCATCCTTCGCATAGGGATAGACAAAATGCTAGACTAAAAATAACAATTTTCATGTAGTTTCATTTTCTTTACAAAATGTTCAAATTACATAGATAGGCAGCATCACATTGCGAAAAAAGAAATAGAATTAAATTTCTAGTTGTCAGACATTTCAAATTATAATTTATAAAACATTCAGCAGCTGTAATGGATATGAAATTGAGGGACCCAATTCTACATGTAGCCATGCCCCGCCCATTTCTATCTAAGCTCTGCCCAGGTTTTGCGTGCATTGGAATTGAATTATATACTTTGAAACCTGAATTCCCAGGATTCCAATTTCAATGTAACAATACAAGAAAGCTGTTAAATATTCTGAAACTAATTTGACTGCGTGCTGTTGATGCCTGTCAACAACCGTGCCCAGTCAAATCAGTTTCAAAATATTCAAAAAAATATTTATTAAATAGTAAAGCCATCAGACACACAATTAGTACAGTTGACAGACTTTCGAATGTTCATGACAGAACTAGATACATCACTATGTATTCTGATGTCAGCCAGTGTCAAGTATATGGAATGGAGAAATATAGTTTATCCATCAATCATGACATCATAATCAACTACATGACATGTAGGCTGACGCCATCATCAAATACATCATGAATGACGTAGATAAGCTCGTCACAAATGCTCAACTTAAACGCCTTGTTGTGCGAATTGTATGTCCTTACTATTTAATAAACATTCTGTTGTTCCATAAGCAGTAACAGCAGCCCAGTCAAATTAGTTTCAAAATATTCAACAGCTTAGCAGTATAGTTTTCTGGAAATTGAGATTCATAGATTGCAGGGATTGATTGAGCATGGATGGAGCTTAGATAGAGATTGGCGGGGGCATAGCTAAAACTGGATTCCTCCATTGATGATGACATCATATATTCGAGTGACACATCATATCCTTCCATTGAGACAGCAGTATTCCAGGGATGGAATGGCTAAGAGGCACATAATTGTAGGCACTTACGTGTAACAGAGACAAATACAAAAATTACAATTGTACAATTCACCTTTTCAGAGTATCCACCCATCATATGACGTTATAATGAACTGCGTGATGTGTAAAATGACATCATAATGAATGACGTCGATAAGTATGACATGAATGCATATTTGAAGACGGTCTATGCATTGTTGTACAAATTGTTTGCTTTTACTATTTAATAAATATTCTGTTGAATATTTTGAAACTAATTTGACTGGGCGCTGTTGCTGCCATAGGCAGCAACAGCACCCAGTCAAATTAGTTACAAAATATTCAACAGCTTCCCTGTATAGTTTTCAAAAAATTGATAGCTAGGGCATTTGGGGATCGATCAATCCCAACACGGCGAGGTGGGTGGAGCTTAGCTAGTGATGGGCGGGGCATTGCTAAAAATGGAAAGGTCCATTGACACATTATGAAAATATAACAGCATTGCTGTATATAAACAAATACTGTTGAAAATATTAATATTTAGAACTGTAATTGCGGTCTGTTTGCATTTGCTTTCGCTGAAGCTATGAAGCCATAGTTAATACAAAACGTAAGAATACTTAATCATTCCACAGGTCTTGAGTAGCCATCGGTGATTTAATTAAATGAGGCTTTATGGTAAATATTAGCCAAAATGATCTTGAACGTTCTTCCTTTCTGAAACGCCAAGTTTCATGAGCTTCTCAACATAAACCAGGAAATGTTTTGAAAACCTTGATGCGGAAACTGCTTTTGAAATTTTATTTTCCGTGCAAGGTTTCCAAAACGTCACTGACACTAACCCTCTATTGTCTAATCCAACCACCATAGTTGTCTTGAGAAATCGCCATTTGTTGACCAAAACTATTTTTGAAAATTTACCACCGGAATGACTGGCTCGGTAAATGAGCAAATCTTTTTAGTGGTAAATTGTCAAAAATAGTCCTTTCTTGGTCTGGAGGTGGAATCTCTAAGAAAATTTGAATTTGCTTTACAAAATGTGGACATTAAATGGTTAACCCTTTAATGACTAAATTTGTTCAAAAAATCAAAATATTTGCTTATTGAATCTCCATTTGCAGGCCAAGACTTTTTGAAAATTTACCACTAGAATGACTGGCTCGGTTATCGAGCCAGTCATTCGAGTGGTAAATTTTCAAAAACAGTTCTCTTGGCCTGGAAATGGACACTCTTTAAGACAACTGCATAGGACGGTTTTGGTCAGATTCGTCAAGAAAGGGTTAAACTGTCTCGCAAACACTCGGATCAGCAGAATTTGAATAACATATTTAGTAAAACATTTTTGGTTCATGCCTGGCGTTGCTGTTCAAATTGTGTTAAATCACAGTGATATGAACCGTGTACTGCCGAGTTATATCGTTGGACCTGCTGAGTATTTAGAAAACAATTTGACTGAACGGTGTTGATGCCTAAGCCACCAACAACTCTCAGTCAAATTGTTTTCGCAGACGACATATCGCGTGAGTTATATCTTTGGACCTGCTTAATATTTTGAAAACAATTTAACTGAAAGTTGTTGGTGCCTAAGCCACTAACAACTCTCAGTCAGATTGTTTTCAAAATATTCAGAAAATCAAGTGTTTGTTCTCATTGACCTGTAGCAATTTCGAGATACATTTTCTGATGTCTCCAATCTGAGTGGATTTCAGAAATGTAATACTTGAGAGAAAAAGTTACTAGCCAAGAACAACAATTCTTTGAAGATTGTCTACATTTCATGTATGAACAGCAATCATAGACAACATTTCAATTTTCCACACTTTTTCAAATCTGTTGTAAAAGAAGCAGTACGTGTATTTGATTTTTCATACCTTTATAGGCCTTGAAAAAAAATTTCTTCAATTTCCATATTTTTTGCAAACTTTCAAACCTGCACATACAAATTCTGAATATATGGTATATGCTCAAACGTTCCTGAAGCAATGGGTAACCTGGTTTTTAAAAACAAAATAGTATCATAGCCAGACACAATATTTCTGAAATATTCATGATATACATATACAGTATCCACATTTACATAAATTACCTGAGAAATAATTAAGGCACAGAAAATGTAGAACTTCATTAAACGCATATTACATTCAATTTGGTATAGAATAATAGTGCAGTCAATCTGACAGAGATATAGAATACATAGTACATTCAATCTGACTGAGAATACATAGTACATTCAATCAGACAGAGAATACATACTACATTCAATCTGACAGAGAATACATAGTACATTCAATCAGACAGAGAATACATAGTACATTCAATCTGACAGAGAATACATAGTACACTCAATCTGACAGAGAATACATAGTACATTCAATCAGACAGAGAATACATAGTACATTTAATCAGACAGAGAATACATAGTACATTCAATCTGACAGAGAATACATAGTACATTCAATCTGACAGAGAATACATAGTACATTCAATCTGACAGAGAATACATAGTACATTCAATCTGACAGAGAATACATAGTACATTCAATCTGACAGAGAATACATAGTACATTCAATCAGACAGAGAATACATAGTACATTCAATCAGACAGAGAATACATAGTACACTCAATCTGACAGAGAATACATAGTACATTCAATCTGACAGAGAATACATAGTACACTCAATCTGACAGAGAATACATAGTACATTCAATCAGACAGAGAATACATAGTACATTCAATCTGACAGAGAATACATAGTACATTCAATCTGACAGAGAATACATAGTACATTCAATCAGACAGAGAATACATAGTACATTCAATCAGACAGAGAATACATAGTACATTCAATCTGACAGAGAATACATAGTACATTCAATCTGACATGTGTGATACAGACTACATACATGTAGTACAGATTAGAAATAAAATACAGTCAATCAGTAATTTCCTATGGGAAAACCATGATTTTCGGCAATTTCACCATGTCTACCAATAATGGATTTTCAGTAATTTTGAGAAGCTTTCAGTAATTCAGTAATGTTATAAAGTAATTTAAAAGTATGGAAACGTAAAAATTTAAATTAATTGTCATAAGCTGATAACATCATATCACATGACAAGACAATGCAGTAGAGTGAGTTTAGGCGCAAATTCTCATACCTACTGTAGGGTAAAACATAACTAACCTCATCTCATGATATCTATACAGATGATCTAATCGGTCACTCATAAACTCTGCATGGAATTTTAAGCTTTTTATCATCCCATCAAAGAAAGATATTCAGGCTTTAGAATCTAAATGTTGATACATTTCTACAGTTTGTGATGGCTGTCATGATTTACTTTTCACCCAATCAGAAAAAACCTAGAGTGTGTACCTCGGTATATGCACTCAGTCATAGAGGTGCCATCTAAAGCTTGACAATATGGTCTAAAAACAAACATGCAGGCAACCTGTTAAATATTTTGAAACTAATTTGACTGGAAGTTGTTGCTGCCTTAGTTTCAAAATATTCAACAAGATGAGCATTACATAATAAGAAATGTAATGCATTCGCACTTACATGACATCACACACTATCTCTATAGGAGAAAAAATGGTGGAGATCACTATCCGACATTTACTCAATATTACAAAGCAGATAATTGCGATATAGATAAGGGAATGTGACAGGATATGAATAATATGGAATCTATAAACCATAATCTGTAGGTACAATACATATGAAATGTGATTAGCATTCCTTTGAAGTAGGTAGCCTAGAGTAGATACTTGAGTACGCACTCTAGCCATTTAGGCACCACACTAGTAACTTGAGTAGCTACACTACTAGCATGACTAGGGGAGTAAACAATCTAAAGAATAGAGCCGTGGTTTCTTCGAGAATACACCTCTAATGTAATGACCGGCCATCTTATTGCGTCATCACAACGATCAGACTGTTACACACAACGATCAGACTGTTACACAAGACTCCACTTCTGAGACCAGACAGATCTGGACCTAGTCTATCTCCATAGTGGACTGTAAAAAGAATACTGTGGATCGTGTTGATTTTAGTATCATCTTAACATCTGTATCACTAGTTTGATAGACATTAAATTCGACTTGATCCATCCAGTGGTTTGTGTGATATCAGCATCTATGCAAGGTCACCAATTTCGCGACCGCATTTTGTGTGAACAAATTTGAATATTTCGACGAATTCAGCATGACTATTTTTCTGTTATACAGGCTACATATCATATTACCTCGTTTTACGTGAATTAACATTGTCTGGTATAAAGAGAGTAGCTTCAATTCTTTCTACCACCATACTCTTGTGGAAATCACTACGCCAATGGCTACTCAATACATCCGAGATACTTTTCTCGATCTCGTATCGAAGATCTCGCGAGATACGAATACGGGCGCAAACTCACTCATAGTGACATATTATATAATTATACCCTGTATTTGAAGCCACATCCTTAATAGAAATGGCCTGTTTATAGAAATTTAGGCCAATTTTTTAGGTTGAGGCATTTTAATGTCTTAGCGAGCAATTCCAGTGGTAAACTTTCAAAAATAGATTTCTCCTGGCCTACAAAAGAACATTCAATACGGAACTATGATTTTCTTGATCAAATTTGGTCATTAAAGGGTTAAATCGTAAGTGCTCATTCTCAATACCGATACTTATTAATGTGGGCGAGTTACTTTAGGTTGTCACTCTCGTAGCAACTCGGATAGCTACTCGAGACTACACTCCTATTTGCGTGGATTGGTAGAAGTACCTACCCGGGTATGAATATTAATGTTTTCCCGCTACTCGAGTAACGTGAGAGCGACGGCCTAAACTCGTCCTTAGCAGATCATCACATGATTTAGAAATTTTCGTAAAAACAACATTTTCTGTCAAATTTAGGATTAATGTGATGTAATAAATGATGTTTATTAACCATTTAACACTTGAATTTGTTCAAGAAAATTTTCTTGGAGAAAATGTCCAATTTGTAGACCAAGAGAAGACTATTTTTGAAAATTTACCACTGGAATGACTGGCTCTGTTATCGAGCCAGTCATTCCAGTGGTAAATTTTCAAAAATAGTTTTCTCTTGGTCTGCAAATGGACATTTCTCAAGACGACTGCAGAAGCTATTTTTGGCTGATATGAGTTTTAAAGGGTTAAAGTATGACAGACAGTCCCGTACAATAACTTCACACCAATGATGATGGTTATGAGGTTTACGTTAAGTATATGTGCCCTGATTTTTACTGCCTGTCCGTGTTATCGTAATTCGCAGGCCGTTTGTGACCGTAGCTTTGAACAGCCGACCGCCATTTGGTGGCTCACAGTTTCTATGACACTTACAAACAAACAATCTGTATAGGTAGGCAGGTCTCTTGTTTGGAAGCCTAAGGCAACGATGGTTTCCAATCAAATTCCAGAGTATTCACTAGAACATTTGTTACATCATGTCCCGTACAATAACTTCACACCAATGATGATGGTTATGAGGTTTACGTTAAGTATATGTGTAAGGCCGCAAGAATTTGTACTGGAAAATTGTATAAAATTTTCATTTTATTGGGTTTTTTTTGTCATTGGGGAGAACCAATTCCAACCTTTTCATGAAATATACCTAATAGAAGACATATTACAGAATTTAAACACATTTCCCTGATTTTTACTGCCTGTCCGTGTTATCGTAATTTACAGGTTGTTTGCAACCGTAGCTTTGAACAGCCGACCACAATTTGGTGGCTTACAGTTTCTATGACACTTACAAACAATCCGCATAGGTAGGCAGGTCTCTTGTTTGGAAGCCTAAGGCAGCGATGGTTTCCAATCAAATTCCATAGTATTCACCAGAACATTTGTTACATCATGTTGCTGTATCTATTAAATTTGATATAAAATTCTAACATATAACAGTCAATTTGACATAGAATAAGAATGCATAGTAAATCCTATCTGGTATACAATGCATAGATAAGACAGACAATTTGGCAAAAATCTATAGCATTTATATATAGACTAAGAGAAGTAACTCTGGAGTGATTACCATATGAGAAAATAAAATATAGAATATTTTTTATAACTTTTCATCTAGATATGATTTCTTGCTTGCAGATGTTCTATTTTAGGTCACAAAGAGTGGTCTCCCTTGGTGCATCTGGTAAGCAAATGATTTTAACTCATAAATGGTCAAGCCAGCGTCTGCGGTGATTTGGAGAACAATGTCCATTTGCAGGCCAAGAGATTATTATTTGAAAATTAACCACTGGAACGACTGTTCAGCAGTAAATTTTCAAGCAAATGGACATTGACTATCATGACTATGCAGAAATTTTGATCTTCATAACAAAACTTGACCAGTAACTAAATGCCTTATGCATAAATGGCTTCCAGTCAAATTAATTTCAAAATATTCAACAGAATAAGTTTTATGTCGTAAAGAATAAACTTTTTCAGGGATTTGTCGGTGAAAGGGTTAAAATACCCTCTTTAAGAGGTATATGTACCGTAGTGTGGGCCTTAAATCAGAGGGCCCCTTAATACAGGTCAGTTTGCAAATAAACTGTACTTCTTGCATCAAATGATGGTGGCTATTTACATGGAAGACATGTGGTCTTTTGTGGGCTTCTGATCACCTGTCTAAAAGAGCCACTATCATTTGGGCCCAGAAAGGCGGGTGCATGGTCCCATGAGCAGGTTTTATGGTACGGTATTATCTTTCAAGTTGAGATTTCACTATCGCTTCATTCACGACATTCCTCATATACGTGATGGTCTCCCTTGGGATAGCACTGCCAATGATGGCTGAACCAGACACGATCATGTTTGCACCAGCCTGGGAAGTAAGCATTATTATGAGTAGAGTTAGAGAATACATTCAACTGTGTGCATATTGACAGCAGAATGCGTGACAATATGATTGTTAAAATTGTACACTTTTAGAGGCTTAAATTGTGTACCTCGATGTAATGAAAGGAAATAAATCTTAACATATGATGATTTTATTCCGATGAATTAATATAATTTTTTTAGTTATGAAGGTGAATTAGGGAGTCATGTCTCTAATTCAACGTCACAACTGATATTTATTTACAACAAACATGTACATGTATATGTAATGAAATCCTGATATCATATGCTAAGATTTATTTCCTTTCATTACAACTATACACCTGTGCAAAAGTTAAGCACCACCCTATTTTTACGCACATGCGAGGGTATATTCATGTGCTATGAAGAAAGCAATAGCATAAACATTTATGTACCCATCCATCTTAGTGCAAGAGGTAATAATGCAACTAGAGGAATGCTGATTATGATGGTGGGGAAACACTGTATGTTTTTGTTTGAACTTGAAAACGAGGCCTGAATATGGTTACGTTGACACAACTGACAACTATTGCCCTACAGTTGACACACGTGGCTAGATTGTCATTAATGGTGTCTGAAAACGAAGTTTAACATCTGTGCACGAGTTTGAGACTGTCATTATTAATACCGGGTATATCCACCTTGTGCCTGGATGACGGCCTGGACACGACGTCTCATGCTGGTCACCAACCGACTGATACGCCATTGTGGTATTCATTGCCATTCAAGATGGAGTGCGTCTGTTAATTCCTGTAGGTTCTGCACAGGAGGATCCCTCCTTCTCACCATGTTTCCCAGAATGTCCCAGATATGCTCAATAGGGTTCATGTCAGGGCTCCTTGCTGGCCATGGTAGGGTTTCGATGGCATTCTGGCGGAGGTATTCATGCACAGCTCTAGCACGATGTGGTCGGGCGTTGTCATCCATGAATATAGGGTGGGTTCCAGGTGCATGATTTACAAAATGAGCGACCACAACTCTATCCAGTATGGAATCTTGATATCTTTGTCCATTTAGTGTTCCAGGTACAGTCAACAGATCCAGCTTACAATCAAATGAGATGCACCCCAATATCATAACGGAACCTCCACCAAATGGAACTTCTTCCATGATGTTACGTTGGTCGTACGCCGTGCGTCTGGACGTCCATACACGAGTTCGACCATCTGTGGCATGAAGCAGGAACCGACTTTCATCGGACCAGTGTACCCGTCTCCAGGATCTCATGTTCCAGTGTCTTCTTTCGTTGCACCACCTCAGACGCTCCTCTTTGTGGTGTGCAGTGAGGAGAGGACGTCTGACAGGTCTCCTAGCTTTCATGCCAGCAGCATACAGTCTCCTTTTGACGGTAGACATTGACACTCTATTGCGCGTTTCCCATTGCTGGCTGAGCACTCTGCTGTTGGTGAATGGAGATCTCCTAACAAGGCGTACTAGGGCTCGATCATCACGGGCAGTAGTCTTCTTCGGTCTTCCAGATCTAGGCCTGTCCTTCACCTCGTTAGTTTGCCCATGTTTTGCAATCAAACGACTGATTACAGTATGGTTAATGTTCAGCTGTCTGCCAATCTCTCTGCATGACATACCAGTGGTATGCATGCCTATGATTTGCCATTTCACACGATCACTTAACCTTCGTCTTGCCATAGCGGTTCACAATCAAGAGCTAATTCTCTCTGTACAAATAAACCACGGTCATGAACACAAAATTCCTAATCTTGTCGCCTAAATCTGTATGTAATGTTCTACACCTCAAACTGGACTTTTACATAACTGAACACGTGTGCTGTTTCCCGCCACGCACGGACATCAAGCGGCGTGAAGTCATGCATGCATGTGCATTTCGTACTTGGAATTATGTCAGCTAACGCGGGGACAAAAAGTATGGCAGCCTAGTTGTACCATCATGTTTCTACGTTCAATTGTTTTTGCTGGTGCTTAACTTTTGCACAGGTGTATAGATACACAATTTAAGCTTCTAAAAGTACATAACTTTAACAATCTTATTTTGAAGAATTTTAGTGTGAATATGCACCGTTAATAGTCAAGATTTTCTAAAACAAAAATTTTTGCTTAGTGAATGTCCATTTATAGGATAAGAAGACTATTTTTGAAAATTTACTCCTGTGGTAGATGTTCCAAAATAGCCTTCTCTTGGCCTGCAAATGGACATTTATCAAGACCACTGTGGCAGGCGATTTTGACCGCCTTGACCATTAACAGGTTAAGAGTGAACAAGTAACTCACAACATGTGTTGACAATAGACATGTACTTAGCAGACCAACAAGAATATTTCTGAAAATATACCATCGATTGGGTATCGATCCAGTTGTTCCAGTAGTAATGCCTCAACCAGAGCTCCGCAAATGGCGCATAATAAGCCTGCCATGATGACTGAGGCCAATTAGAAAATATTTATTTCTTCCTCAGCACCAGAGCAGTCATCCTCTGAAGTGTCAAAGCGATCCGTTAAACGGTCAAGGACTTATCATCTTGAAACCAAAAGATGGCCACCAGGGATTGGCAGCCATATTGGATTTTGGATTATCGGAGATATCATCCAAAAAACAATTTTCAAGATGGCCACCAGCCACAGGCAATTTCGTATCATTGTCAATTTCGATAGGTTTCTTCCCCAGAGGTAGTCCAAACAGACTATGCAGTTTCAAAGCGATCCAATAAATGGTTAACCAGTTACGGTGTATCATCCGGAGACTAATTTTCAAGATGGCCACCGGTGGCTGGCGGCCATTTTGGATTTCGGATGATTGTCGACATCGATAAGTTTCTTCCACAGACCTAGTCCAACCACCCTATGAAGTTTCAAAGCGTCCGATAAACACTAACAAAGTTATCTCGATAGGTTTCTTCCAGGGTGCTAGGCAAACCCAGCCTATGAAGTTTCAAAGCGATCAGATAAACGGTAACAGAGTTATTATCAAGAAATCAATTTTTAAGATGGCCGCCGGTGGCTGGCAGCCATCTTGGATTTCTGACCATCGATGATTTCAATAGGTTTCTACTCGGGTGTTAGTCCAACCAGCCTATGGAGTTTCCAAAGTGATCTGATAAACGGTAACAAAGTTATCATCTGGAAACCAATTTTCAAGATGGCCGCTGGTGGCCTGGCGGTCATCTTGAATTTCGGATCAGCGTCGATTTCGATAGGTTTCTTCCTCAGACCTAGTCCAATGAACCTATGAAGTTTCAAAACAATCTCACAAATATGAGTTGAGTTATTGTCAGGAAACCACTCTGCCACCTGCACGCACACCTGCTCGGACATAAAAATTTGTCTTCCTGGCCTAAAAATTCTAATATTTTCCATGAGAAAGACTTTCCAGACTAATTTGGATATATACGGTTGATATACATGTAACAACTAGCCAGTTGCATCAGTTAAGATCAGACAAAGAATGTACATATACATGTATATATAGTCTTGTTTCCCATGGAGCTTGCTACATCAAATACATACATATACTTACAGTACTGCTAAAAACAAATGTAAAATTTGCTGAGAACAGGAAAAAATGGAAACAGAACAAACATCGAAGTAAAAACAAAACATGACACCTGACTGTATAAACCTAACAATATTATGGCTTTTGTAAGTTTCGTCTTTGTTTTGCTTCGGTTTCATTTAAATGTCAAAGTGGTACTTTTGAGCTGCACTCTGCTGTAGCCTGGGCATAAAACATGCAAAACATGTACATGTAAGTCTAGCTTTGGTAATCTGAAACTCACCTCGGCACATTGGTGTATGTTACCTGGTCCCACACCTCCATCAACCTCAATGTCAATGAAGTGGTACTTTTCTCTCAATAACTCAATCTATAAATTATATTAATATAATAATTATGAATGAAATACCAGTGCTCATCATCACACACACACACACGCATGTAAGGATATAAGCTCACTCGCACGCACACACACCCACCCACCACAGGTTTTACAGTGTAATCTAATGTGACAAACACTTAATAGTATAATAAATTTCATGCTGCATTTTAATTCATGGAGACAACATTATTAGAATTACATGTATGTTCCAGTATTCTGATTGTATACACTTTGAGGGGAGATAACGCTAGTGAAAATGACTTAGAGACAGCCTGTTCAGGTGATATAGCTAGGGGGTATGAAGTCACATGACCAGGTGATATAGGTTGAATTCGGATATGTTGTCGCGGTACTCCAAGTGGAAGTATCATGTGGTTGCTTTGCCTATCTACGCATGCGCACACTTTTATTCTCGATTAGAGCAGGAGTAATCGAGTAGAATTTGTACTACGCGATATCATTGTCCGATTATCCTCTCGGTCGTTCAGATATGTTGTCGAGGTATACCACTTACCCCGACAACATATCCGAATTTTAAGCATAGCTACCTAGGGATATGAAATCACATGACCAGGTGATATAGCTTAGGCAAAAACTCGTACATACTCTGGGATATATCTGCATGTCATCAGCTAGTTACATGTAGCACGTGTTTAATTTACATTGATTTCAATGCAAACACGTGACCTACTCGACTTACCCTGTTTGATAGGTGGGTAGCCTCGAGTGCGTACCTGAGTAGGTACTCTAGCCATTTAGGCGCTACTCTAGTAACTCGAGTAGCTACTCTACTTAGGGCATAAACTTGGCCTACGGGAAATGAAGTCATACATGTATGCCCAGGTGGCATACAGTACAGCTCAGAGTTAACTTAACGTACGAATGGGTCTGAAATGCGTGCATGATGCATTGAAGGCCCGTTTCCAATGCTTCTGGCCTACGGGAAATGAAGTCATACATGTATGCCCAGGTGGCATACAGTACAGCTCAGAGTTAACTTAACGTACGAATGGGTCTGAAATGCGTGCATGATGCGTTGAAGGCCCGTTTCCAATGCTTCGGTTTTAAAAACACAATGCATTCACAACGCATCTAGTTAATTTTTTTGATGCATTTAAAATAATAAATATATGCGTTGAGAACGAGCATTAAATGCGTAAATAAGCAAGTTTGAACTTGTTTGATGTCCCCCAGAGATAGTGCCAAACGCGTTGTTAAAAGCAAAATGGGAAACACGGCAAATTTTTAATGCGTTTAAAGGATTCATATGTGCATTGCGTAATACCCGGCATACATACCAACTCCACGGCTTCAACTACTCCGGATCCTATCAAACTTAGCGGTACATTACATTTCCTAGAAAGGGCAAAGGTACATGTAAATATGAGAAAGTTTTCCTAAAAAAGACAGCGGGACATAATATTAAAAATCAAAATTATAAATATTACGAAACACAAAATCATGATTCCCGGTTGAGAATTAATGTAACGATGCACCCCTGAACGGTTTGCGCCCCTGAACATTTACCATCTAGTGCAAGAATCGTAAGCATCAGTTCGTTTTGCATTTAACTTTTATAAACATCCAGCGCAGCGAAACATGCCGACTGGCGAGATTTGACATAGGTGAATCATAGTGAAAATTGTCCGTAAGCAACTTCATTATCACTTCTACGCATCACCTGTGTTCGCGATGAACAGACAGCGAATAAACGCAAAATTATGGATTAAAGATGTCAAAATATAGCTTATGTGTACCAAAGCTCGACTAATGTAGACCCTTTTTATTAAAACATGCAGATGGTTTGGTTTTTATTGATAATATGACGCACAAATTAGCAGATTCGTGTCCGCTACCACAATATCCCCATCGGTGCTCTACACGGGAAAAAAGACTAGTTCATGGCTAGTTATGAAATACTATGCACCCCTAAAGCTGTAACATGTACCGATATCTCATTGGCTTTTCACGGAAATAAAACGCCCGTAGTGATTTAATGATTTTCTTTTTGTGACATTCGGTAGCTTTCGGATTCACTATATTGCAATGTAATGTAGCCGAGTATAACACATTGTTGTTGCCTCACTCGGGAACCAGGCCAAGGAAATGAGCAATCGGCGCACCCCCCTCTACATAGCAATAACATACACTTTTGTAGCTAGATGATAAATAGTGCCTTAATAAACCCGTGAAAGTTAACATTATAAATAGTCAGGGAGCTAATTTCACTATATTTCATGAACCAGACATTATTTGTTTTATTAATTTAAAAGTCAAAGTGGACGTTAAGATATTGCTTTATTGCTTTTAAAAGCGGCACAGCAAATACGTGTACATTTTGCGTTCCGCCATTGTTGATCGTGACTCGCTCAGAGACTGGTTAAAATAAATCACGTCATCAATTTGTTATGAATGACAACGAGACACGTGATCAAAATTTCACTATGATAGCAATTTTCATTCATTCATAATGACGTCAGATGTCCAGCAAGCCAATCAAATTACGGCTACGCTTTTCCGAGAATCTACGACTGCGCATAATTATCGATCGGCGAGACGGTCGCGCGAGGCATTTCTCATTAGTGGTGAATTTAGGCAGTGAATAAGTAACCGGGTTCATTTTGTTCTGTAAGAATGGAATGTTTACATTACCAGGCAGCTGTATCGGAACTGATAATGCGACACACTGCCAATTATTCAACATTGTATGAGGCCTTCCCCTAAAATCATGACAGGAATTTCGCAAAGATTTACGGTACCCTGGCAAAATAAAATTGCATAATGTGTGTATGCCCGAGTAATCGGTTGCCCTTCTTGGTCGACTCGCATAATGTCGTTATACCAGCGCGGCGTAATTATGAACGCGTTTCACGTTATCAGATTTCAAACGACTTGTCTAGCCAATATCATAAATGTGTTGTGTAATAAGTTCTGATGCGTTGTCAAACTGTTTCCAACCCATTTGTTTTACTTTCACACCACGTTGTTTTACCATTCACAACGGGAAAGTGATGCATCCATTATTTTAAAATAGACCCATGCAGACGCATTTTATGTTACGTTAACTCTGAGCTGTACCGTAGCTAAGGGATATGAAGTCACATGACTATGTGATACACAAGTAGCTATGAAATATAAAGCCACATGACTATGTGATATAGCTAGGAAAAATAAAGTCACATGACCATGTGATATGGCTAGGGAATATAAAGTCACATGACCAGGTGATATAGTCAGGGAATATAAAGTCATATGACCATGTGATATAGCTGGGGAATATAAAGTCACATGACCAGATGATATAGCTAGGGAATATAAAGTCATATGACCATGTGATATAGTCAGGGAATATAAAGTCATATGACCATGTGATATAGCTGGGGAATATAAAGTCACATGACCAGATGATATAGCTAGGGAATATAAAGTCATATGACCATGTGATATAGCTAGGGAATATACATGTACAGTCACATGACTAGGTGGTATAGCTAGGGAATATAAAGTCATATGACCATGTGATATAGCCGGGGAATATAGTCACATGACCAGGTGATATAGCTAGGGAATATACATGTAGTCACATGACCAGGTGATAAAGCTAGGGAATACAGTCACATGACCAGGTGATATATCTAGGGAACATAGTCAGATGACCAGATGATATAGTTAGGGAATATAAAGTCATATGACCATGTGATATAGCTAGGGAACATAGTCACATGACCTGGTGATATAGCTGGGAATATAAAGTAACATGACCAGATGATATGGCTAGGGAATATAAATTCACATGACCAGGTGATATAGCTAGGGAATATAGTCACATGACCAGGTGATATAGCTAGGAATATAGTCACATGACCAGGTGATATACCTAGGAATATAGTCACATGACCAGGTGATATAGCTAGGGAATATAGTCACATGACCAGGTGATATAGCTAGGAATATAGTCACATGACCTGGTGATATAGCTAGGAATATAGTCACATGACCAGGTGATATAGCTAGGGAATATAGTCACATGACCAGGTGATATAGCTAGGAATATAGTCACATGACCAGGTGATATAGCTAGGGAATGAGGTGATTTGACTTTAAACCCTTAAATCTTAATGGTCAAACCGGCCAAGACCAGCCTCTGTAGAGGTCTTGAGGAATGTCCATTTGCAGGCAAAGAGAAGACTATTTTTGAAATCTTATCACTGGAATGCCTGACTTGATAAACAAGCCATTCCTTCCAGTGTTAAAGTTTCTAAAAAATAGTCTTCTCTTGGCCTGCAAATGGACATTCAATAAGCGAATATTTTGATTTTCTAGATCAAATCTCACCATTAAATGGATAATGGACAAGCTGGCCAAAATCAGCATCCGCATTAGTTTTCACGCAAGGAGAATATTAAAAATATATATAATTATTAAGAATGCCTGGATGGATAACTGAGCCAATCACTCTGTAGGGTTAAAATTTAGTTCTCTTAATGCTGCTTGCAAATGAGCATTTAAAAAGTAAATATTTAGATTCTCATGACCACATTTGACCATTAAAGCGATAACATAATCAATCCTACATGTACATGTAAGTGCCCATGCAATTTAGAGGTATGTAAGTTGGCCAGAAACATGATACTTTAAAAAATACAATCCCAATTTACTACGGTATGTATAAAGCTTACATGACGTGCATGAGAGATAATGCTTGTAAATATGGAATGATATTAATGAAAAGCAATCAAAAGAGATGTCTTAAGATTTAGGTGATGCATACAATTTGACACAAATCCATGCAGATTTTCTGAACTTAATCTAAAACAAACCAGGACACACAAATGGAGAATCTACTTCTAATGTTCATATTGATGATGTCCGGTGAACAACACAGTGCGTGTGCATGACAACCCACACCTTACTTTGCAATAATCTTGCTACATCTAAGTATGCAATTTGTATTTACCTTTGGCATCATGTCTTGCATAAATTTCTGTCCTCCGAATCCTGGCTCCACAGTCATCACAAGAATCATGTCCACTTCATCCACATATGGCAGTATAGCATTTATGGAAGTCTTTGGCTTAATACCGAGGCCGCACTGAAGGGCAAAACATCAGGTTTTACATTAGCACATTTAAGCATGTAACCATGTACTGCCCAGCTATAACATTTAACTGTACATGTGTACATTGTGTACATGTACATTAGGCCCGAGGTTCGTGCAGATTTTCACAAACCGAATTGGTTCACGATACAGATGTCCGAACCACGAACAGGCTCATGAACCAATTTAATATGCTATTGTACATGCATGCAAGAAATTACGTCTAACAGAAAATAACATTTAAAAGCAGGTGGCTTTACTGGCTAAATGGTATAAAAACACAATTGACAAGTTCTAACAACAAATGTTCGAAAATATTAAGATTCATAGCCAGCTAAGTTCCATTCATGGTCATATTCGTAAACCACACTTAGAGGACATTCAGCGATTGCTTGTCTATTAGACCTTTCACAGACAAACCCCTGAAAATGTTAATTCTTTATGATATAAAACTCACTCTGTTGAATATTTTGGAATTAATTTGACTGGAAGCCTAGGGCAGGAACAGCTTCTAGTTAAATTAATTTCAAAGTATTCAACAGTTTTCCTGTACATGTATGGTTTTCCTAAAATTAGATATGGGAATTCATTGATGAAGGGTTAGCGTATGTATGGTTCCCGAACCACAATGAATCCCATAAAAGTGAACCGAACCATGGTTGTCATGCCTGGTCAATACAGTAACGTACATGTACACACTAGGCTTGTGCGATTATTTTGAGTGATTGCGATCGAATAATCTTGATTACTCGATTAATCCTGTTAGCCAGCATCGGTACAAATTTCCCAAATCATGTTAAACAAGAACATATCATGCAATGATGAAATCTACATGTACAATGGTGATTAGAAGGGTCCATTTCCAAGCCAAAGAGAAAAATATATTTTTTAAATCTATCACCGGAATGTCTGGTTTGATGCTCAAGCCAGTCATTCCAGTGACAGATTTTCAAAATGTCTTCTTTTGGCTACAAATGGACATACATTTGCTGAGTAAAATAGTAATGACCGATCGCATTAAAGAATAATTAAAAGGTACAAGTGTAGGTTTTGAAGTATTTTGTAATCTTATAAATTCACAATTTAAAAATAATCACATTTTTCGATTTAATCACGTAATTGTGCAAGCCTACAAGCATCTAATGTTAAGCATCTAGCTAACAAGCTGAGGTTACCTTCATGCCTGCTTCCTTGATTTTGCGAATGCACTTGCATGGATCATCTGTAGCTTCAATATGGAATGTGTATTGATTTGCGCCTGCATCAGCCATATGACTGACCCACTGAAAGGCAACACAGAACATCATCACATGTATTTTGTGGATATGAGGCGTGGCCGATTTTCCTATCTAATTGTGAATCACAATTGTTTAAAAAGAATCAGGATTTTTTATATTTAAATAAAAAGAGCTTCTCTTACACATATGGTAATAGAGGGATCTGATCTGTCACTCAGGTATATGACACCATACTCAATGGACCTTTCCAGTTTATCCATCCATCATATGACGTCATAATCAACTACATGTATGTGTCTTGTACTGTAGTATGACATCATAATCAACTATGTGGCGTGTAGGATGATGTCATAATCAATCACAGCATGAATGACTTGGATTTGGTCCATCTTAAATGCTTAATAGTCCGACAGGTTGTCCGATTGCTATGTATTTACTATTTTAAATAAATCTTTTGTAAAATATTTTGAAACTAATTTGACTGGCCGATGTTGCTGCCATAGCCTGTGTAGTTTTCTAGAAATTGATAGTCAGAGTTCAGGGATCGATCCATCCCAATACAAGCAAGCTGTGGGTGGAGCTTAGCTAGAGATGGGCGGGGCATAGCTAAAATTGGAAAGGGCCATTACATCACATGCTGTCTCTAACTATGGATTGTGTCTCTAACTATGGATTCCATCACTTTACAGCAAGTAAGCAGCAAGAGAATACTTATACATGTACACGTAAGTAATCTAAGAAAGTGCATTAGGGAGTCTGGCAATTTTCATCACTACCTTTCAGGCCATGTGAGCTAAAAATGGAAGAGACTAACGAACATGCATCTCGCCTGAAAACAAATATGCCAAGAGGGTTAACTGCTCTTGACACACAAGCCTGGGAATGAGCATGAATATATATGATGAATGAACATGATATATAAACATAATACAGAAAACAATCTAACTTGAATTAATGTACGTGTACCTCATGAATTTTGGATTCCAGACGAAACGCCACCAGCCATCACAATTTCGACTTAGCGTGACATAACGGGTTAAAATCCTCTCTCTCGCCTGACCATGTCTGTTCTCACTACTTCTGCTTTTTCAGTTACCAAAAGGAGACGAACAGTGTGGCCACTAGACTATCGTTTCAAAACAGCTAAAGCGAGTGGATTGGCCGAGTCTGACATGTCCCTCATATAGTAATCCGTGAGATGATTCACAGTGCCATTGTGCAACGGCCATGATGTCCTCTAACGGGACACCATTGAATAGGGTGGTCGAGGCGGCTATTCCTCTACCATTGTGAGCCTTGGCACATTGCACCTGGTGCCCAGTCGCAATCTCGTGGGTAGTCTGAATACATTCAACTTCCCAACGAGAGATAGAATCCATTGATGCGATGCCATATGGCTTCTTATGGCAGATCCACAGATGTCTATCATTTGACCGTAGTCTGTAGAGTCTGTCCATTTTTTGTACTTGGTCAAAGCACGGACTGGACACCAGCCACTGGCATCACGATCAAACCTAGTTAGCTTTGGTATAATGATCGGTTTGCCGGGATATTTCAAAGATTGATTCGTTGACATAAATTCTGCTCTTGGCAGCAGTCGCTGACCTTCTCCAGACAATAAATCGGTCCCTCTCTGCTGAAAGCGCATGGGTCTCATTGCGCCTTCTTGCTGAGGAATCTGCCAATAGAAAGACTGCCAGAGTCAGATGCTTTAAACTAGCCAAACCCAAAGGTTCGAAATGGTGCTTGGCCAGTACATTAAGCACCAAAGATAGACTCCAGGCTGGAATGACTACCGGTTGTCTTGGTCGGAGATTGCTCATTCCTTTCACCATCACGTTCAACTGGACTACCTCTGGACTATCCCTGTTGACTAGACACGGGATAACTGATGCCAAAGCTGACTTGTATCCAGCAATCATGACAGGAGCTAATCCTGTAAAGAGAGCTCACAGAGTCTGCTATTTGTTGAATAGTGGATTGAAAGGGATCAATATCCTTTCCTTCACACCACTCTGCAAATTTGTTAACCATGTGGTTATATGACTTGAAGGTTGACATCCTCGCAGCTACGATGAAACTTGCAGCCTGTTGAGAAAAGCCTTCTGACGTGGAACGTTGTTTGATACATGTAACATCCACGCAGTCAATTTGAACATCTTGGGCCGCTCGTGTAGGAAGCGGCTCTTGGCCTAGGAGATTATGTTCAGACTCTCGGGCAGCTGCACTGGATTGTCCACCAGCAGATCCAGAAGATCCACGGACCATGCTCAGCTGGGCCAGTATGGCAATATTAGCAGGACCAGCAGGCACGGCTCCTCCCTGATCTTCACCAAGACCTTCAGTAGAAGGATGGTGGGTGGGTACGCGTACACATGCATCCCTCTCCAGCTTATCGCCAGAGCGTCTGTATCAGCAGCATTTGGATCTAGAATTGGCGAGACATAAGTCATGATTTTAGCATTTTCCTTTGTGTTGAAGAAGTCCACGTTCGGTTTGAGACCATTCTGTTGGCAGAATTCACTGTCTGCGAGAGAAAGCATCTGCCAGACTGTTCAATCACCCAGGAATGTGAGCTGCTTTCAAAAGAACCGAGTAATTCCTGCACCATTGAATCAAGTGCCACACTTCCATATACAGTGTGGGTGACTTGGTCCCTCATTGGCGATTTATGTATGATACCACTGTCGAATTGTCCGACCGTATGAATATCACCTTGCCCCTGACTTCTGGAAGAAATTTCTCCAGTGCCAGTTCCACTGCCATTATTTCTAACAGATTGCTATGCAGCTGACTCTGTTGGAGAGTCCATGTGCCCGAAACCCGGGTGTTCTCCCAGGCAGGCCCCCACCCCTCCAGCGATGCATCCGTGTACAAGGACAGCTAGGAGTGGGGTAGGTGAAGTGAAACTCCTACTAGGAGATTCTGATGCTCCTTCCACCATACACAGGGTTCATACACCTTCAGCAGAATTAAATTCCATACCTTTTCCAGACTCAATTTCAAATTTTCCAGACCTCATTTTGGGACTTTCATTCAGACAAAAAACAAACACAGTTACTAAGTTCATCATATATAAACTTTATAAAACAAGAATATCAAAAAAAGCGTGCACACTTTTGCCTGTGGAACTGAAGCAACCGCAGTAGTGGAAGACCCGAGGACAATGACAAACTGCATATATAAATAATTGTCACAAGAATGTCAAAGCACAGTGCACGCACAAACAGATATGAATTTCATTACAGCAGCAAATTTTTTGTTGAATATTTTGAAAAAAATTATTTTCAAAATATTCAACAGCTATCCTATCAAAACACACTATTAAAAGATCATAGGACTTATCTTAATCTAATATAGCCAGAAATATCAACATACACACAAACACAGTGTGTCACACATACACAGGATTTCTCATTATAAAGGGACTTTTTGAGGGTATTTAGCCCCAAAATCTAGATTGGGAACAGTATATTGTCTATGAGTGGCTCTGGGAACCGTATATTGGCTAGGAGTGGCTCAGTGTTTTTCAGGATGTAAACCAGATATGAATTTCATTACAGCAGCACATTTTTTGTTGAATATTTTGAAAATAATTTGACTGGAAACTGTTGCAGCAATAGTTTCCAGTCAAATTATTTTCAAAATATTCAACAACTATCATGCAAAGTTGAGCTTGAGACACCCACATTTATTTGTTGAGGGCCACCCCCACCCCACCACCCCTACATTTAGATAACAAGTTAAACCCTGCACATATACACATACACTAATTTAATTTAATTTACCATAGCTGATCATATCGCCATGGCAACAGGAGGAATCCTTATTATTTTCACTTGAAAATGCGGCAACATAAGAGGCCTCGTGATACGAAAAAGCTGTCGGACAGTCAATAATATTTTACCGTGACTCAGCGCAAAGTTGGGATCATCTAACATTGGGCGATATAAAATTGCCACGCTTCTAAATGATCGCCATAGCAACAGGAATTCATTATTTTCACTCGATGACGAGCCAACACAAGAGGCCTCACGATACGAGGGCAAAGTTGGGATCATCTAACGTTGGACGATATAAAATTGCTATGCTTCTAAATGATTCTGGTACTATCAATGTGAAAATGTAAAATATTCTTACCGTGAACCAAAGAAATTGATAACTTTTGGCGCTGGCTTTAGACGAACTTCTGTCAGTGTCTCATGTTTTTTCCCCGGCATGTGGCTAACAAGAGCCGCTTCGCCCATATTCCCGGTCAAACGACTTATTACAAACACTACATTTGGCACGCGAGTTTGATGTGTTGTCCGGTAAAATCCAATCCTTATATTTATCATTAGTTTCACAAACACTAGCATATTTGCACTTTCCCATCTTTACTGTATCACAAAAAATGGCAATCTCCCAAATTATTTCATTGTTTCGGCTTCTAGCACTGTACTATTTGAAAGACGACTGCCGATTCACTGACTACTTTAATTCTGTTTTCACAGTTGAACCGGATGAAGAGTCACCAGCAATTTCAACTAGACATATAATTATGCAGTCTCCACTAATTGTTAATATCACTCCAGACATTGTGAAAGAAAAATTATCCAAACTCAAGATTTCTAAATCTCCTGGACCTGACAGATTACATCCTAGGCTAATATATGAACTTAGGCAGGTATTCTGCAATCCTTTATCATTGCTTTTTAATAGATCACTAGAATCTGGGAAATTACCAAACTGTTGGACTAACGCCAATATATCAGCCATATTAAAAAAGGGGGACAAAAAGAAACCTGAAAATTATCGCCCAATCAGCCTAACGTCGGTAGTGTGTTAAATAATGGAATCAATAATTAAGGATGCAATAATGGACCATCTAACAACAAATAAAATGCTTTCAGATAAACAATATTGCTTTATCAGTGGCCGATCTACTGTTCTGCAATTGCTAAATGTACTTGAAAAATGGCTGCAGACACTTGATAAAGGCGGGATGATTGATGTTATCTATTGTGACTTTATGAAGGCATTTGACAAGGTTCCTCACAAACGTCTCATAAAAAAGTTGTCTATATATGGCATAGAAGGTAAATTGTTAGATTGGATACAGGAATTTTAAACCGGTAGAACGCAACAGGTATTAATTAACGGGGTCCCTTCTAAAACAACACAGGTCACAAGTGGCATACCACAGGGTTCTGTTTTGGGACCACTTCTTTTCATAATATATATCAATGATCTTCCTGATGCAGTTAAATGTGGTTCTGAAATGTTCCTGTTTGCAGATGACACAAAACACTTAAGATCAATTTTTAATCCAACAGACTGTATTTCACTGCAAAAAGACATAAATTCGATGTGTTCACGGACGGATGATTCATTATTAAAACTTCACCCAGATAAATGCAAATATATGTGAATCTCTACCAAAAAAAAAGAACCACATTCCTATACAATGAACTTATGCAGCCATACTTTAACATACTCCCATGCTGAAAAAGATATTGGTGTAATAATCGATGAAAAGCTAAATTTTGACCAGCACATAAATGAAAAGATAAACAAAGCAAACCAAATAATGGGATTAATCCGACGTACGTTTAGCTATATAGATAAATATAATTTTACCCACCTATTCAATGCCCTCGTTAGACCACATATTGAATATGCTAATGTTGTCTGGGCCCCACATTTGAAAAAACACATAAATGCTGTAGAAAATAATCAAAGACGAGCCACCAAGCTCGTTCTGGCCTACGCCATCTATCATACAGTGAACGCCTACAAACTTTGAAACTACTGACCTTGGCATTTCGTAGATTACGTGGCGATATGATAGGATTTATAAACATCTCAACAACAAATATGACCAAGGAACATCAGACTTCATTGAACTTCACAACACAAATACTAATACAAGAGGCCATAGCTTAAAACTCATGAAAGTTAGACCCAGACTAGACATAAGAAAGTACTCCTTCCCATTGTGGTGCACTGATCATTGGAATAAACTCTCTGAATATGTCATCAGCGCACCTTCAATTAATTCTTTTAAACATAGATTGGACAAACTTTGGTAAAGTCACCCTATGCGCTTCAACTTTGAAGCGAAACCTACACGTATTTCCAATTCTGCTTCAATACTAGTTGACTGATGTGAAACTGTTATTCCTGACATTAGAGGCCTGAGCCTGCTGTCAGATGTCCTTTCATTGTATCACTCATTTTTATTGCGTTGTACATGAACATGTTCAGAACCCGTATTGCTCAACAACCGCGAGATGTTCCCGGTAATAGGCAGTTTTCTATTGCAAGACGAGACCGGGACCCAATCGAATTAGATTCTGACAAGATTGGCGGAAACGCGAGATTTCGTTCGTAAACAAAAAGATTGCGGTTGGAAAAATTAGTATTGCCGATATTTTAATTTTCCATACCAGTTGGCCCAAAATTGGAATTTCCGTACTTTTTCCAGCCCTGGAAAAGGCTTTCCTAATTTTCCAGACTTCCATACATGCATACGAACCCTGCATACACGATATGACATTATTGGCTCCAAAACTGGTACCAGCTTTGACATGGGTTCTGTTCTCTCCTTCAACAGAGACATCAGATACAACTGGATAGGTCTTCACATCAAAGCAAAGTATGGGACTATCTGCTCCATGGAGACCATCATGCCCTACATCTGAAGAAACCTCCTCGCCTGAATGTGGTTTCCCAATCGAACTCTTGAGGATAGCTAACAGATACCACTCTGGGGTCTGACGGGTAAACATTGCCTTCCTTGATATCGAATCGCATCCCCAAATAAACGAAGTGTTGGGTGGGTGTCAACTCGGATTTCTCGTTGTTAACTATCCAGCCTAGATCTGAAAGTAACCAGAGTCAGAGCAGTATCCACTTCTAACCTGGCTGGCGTGTCCGCCTTGATAACCCATTTATTTACATGTAGATGTGAAGCACCATGTTCTCTCCTCAGAAATGCTGTCACCGCTAGGACCATTCTGGTAAAAACCCTTGAAGCTGTCGACAGGCCGAATTGGAGGACTATAAACTCCCAAACACGGTTCTGAAACACGAATCTCAGAAACCTGTGACAACCCCTGTTCATTGGAATGTGGAAATATGCATCTTTCAGATCGATTGACACACACCACATTCCTTTCCTCAATCCTGCTATTACCGACCTTGGAGTTTCCATCTTGAACCGAGGCGTATGGATACACCAATTCAACGGCCTGAGCTTGAGTATGGGTGTCCACACCCCTCTGCTGTTGGTGACAAGGAAAATATTTGAATAGAAGCCAGGAGTGTTCTGGTTTGCTGGTTTTATTGCTCCCTTCAAAAACAAACCTGACACTTCATTTTGAATGACATCTAACTTGTCTGGCTCCCTTGGTACGGGAGTCCAGAAAGGTGCCAAAGAAAGATTCTGTGGTGGAAAGTCCCACCACTCTGGCATGTACCCCTGGGATATCCATCCCACGACCAGACTGTCTGACGTCACACCTCGGCAAAACGTATGAGCCTTCCGCCCACTATAGGTGCATAGACACCTAAGGCGGGTGTCTGGCTCACGATCCGCTCACCCCACCCACCCCTTTTAATGAGAGAACCATTTTGGTCATGGTTTGACTGGTCTGACTGGCACCGTTATTCCTGTCGCACAGGCGTGGTCCAGACGGATATGAAGGGAGCAGGTACGATCCGTTCCCTTCTTTCCGCCCTTGGAGGATTTCCCCTTGCCCCTACCGCCTCTCAGGCAATCAGGGCCACTACTATGGTGGGCAGGGGCCTCCACAGCCTTCCTCGCTGGAGGCAGCTGAGAAGGCCCAGCAAGAGCATTACAGTAGACGCTGGCTTGGCTTTCGCGGCTAGAGGTTTCGATGCAGCCCCTAGTGTGTGCCTTGTCATACCAGCTCTAGCTGCATGTTCACCGCTAGCCGACTGCGCAATGTTGGCTGTGGCCTCTAGGATGGCCCGCGCTTGGCCACCAAAGATGTTAGGACCGTTCAAACGCTCCCTGACAGCCAAAGCCTGACGCAATATGGTAACGGACCATCTACCTCCTGGACTTGGTCACTCGCGCCTGCACCCTGTCCAGTGTGTCCATCGACAGCATAAGGCCGTCATTAACGCATGAAAGCGCAGGCAGCACAGGGTGGCCTGCCCCTGCTTCAGCCCACACCGACTGAAGCAAGCTATAGGAGTGATTGACAGTGTCCACACCCTCATCGCAGAGGGACAGGACTTCCGCACAGTGCGCCTGGCTTTTGTCCACAAGTGCCTCAGCGGGTGCCAAGTACCCAACGGTCATTCTCAGTAACCGTTGGGACTGCACCATATCACTCGTATTCTCCCCTGGGGATACAGCATCTTGCCCGCACCTCCCTAGAGACCGCAGGTAGCTGGCTCTTCGGAGAAACCTGTTTAGCATAAATCGCCTCCAACAAATCCTTGAACTTGGGATCCAGTCCTAACTGGATCTGAACCCAGGGCAAGACCCCTGTCCATATGGATGCAACCGACGGATGGAGAATGTCTTCCTCAGACAGGTCCACCATAGCTAGCCAAGCCAGACCATTGGACCAGTTCACCTCTGAAGAAGACACCCCGTAAACACATCATTGCCCGTTGATGTCTTTACGGGTCCCGGCAAGGAGCCACTGCTGGATAGCCAACAACACCGGTATCATGCAGCTGTTCCATGGAGTAGGTCTGCACGGAAAACTGTGCGGACCTGTGACATTTCCAGAACCGTGGCCATACACGGGCACCAACGGCACCCAGTGTGTGGCCGCTGGACCAGGCGATATACCCACCAGCATAGTTTCATCTTTTACATGGGCATTTATTTCCACCAGTACAATGAAGTTACAAAATGTGTAGCAACGTACCGCGGTACTCCTCGTCTGTGTGTGTGTGTGTGTGGGGGGGGGGGGGGTTGGTTTACAACAAGATTCAAGATTCTTTATTTCCACATAGGTAAATAATTTAACAATTCAATACAGGCATCACCCAAGGCAAGGCCTGACATACACGTATAACATTTATAAAACATGATGTATATTTTATATTACAAATGACATACAGTACGATACAATATATTTATGAGTTATGTTTACATTTAAACAAATTACGTGTGGAGACAACAATGACAAAGCAAATATACTATATAGGAAATTCTGTGTGGAGTTATATATTATTGATTTTAACCAGCATAAATTAGAATGTTCATAACTATGACCAGCTGAGTCATATGAAATCAAGCGTGACAATTCTAGGAGTATAGTGGACAGAGGACAATAGCCCAATTAATAGCCAGGACAATTAAAGCGATCCAGCCTGCAGTGTGGAATTCCAAGACATGTATATACTAAACGCTTATATATAATAACATACATCTGAAAATCCCGGTTCATAATCTGATAACCATTTTTATTCTAAATCCCCACAAACATGATTTCAAGACATTGGCATAAGAAACCTGCCTATTATTTTGGAAATAATTTGACTGAAAGTTGTTGCTGCCTCAAGCAGAAACAGCTTTCGCTTTGATTGTTTTCAAAATAGTCATCAGGATTTTCTGAATTTGTCAGAGCAAAATACTGTCAGCACATAATGGAATGAAAGTGGTTAATTATATTTATTGCATGCAATTACATAAATCTGGTATTCACAAAACTACTATTAGTAAAAACTTGATTCTTTAAGCAAATTATTAATGATTTTAGACATGCTCTGAATTTATTTCAAACATGTCTCTTGACTACCTGTCTGTTTACTGTAACGACCACTAGCTATAAAATGGGCACAACAGTGAGAGACAGAGCTAGAGACAGAGAGATAGGATTAGATTGAGAGATGAATTATACAGTCATACAGATAGATATAGAGATTCATAGAGTTAGAGATAGTTTTCTACAGATAGATAATTAGTGTTTGTAACATTTACTATCACCAGTTGAACTTGAAGTAAAGTTTAGAATCATTAAACGTTTAATATCAGTAATATTTGAAGACCGATCTTGCTTATTGTTTATTAAAGTGCCCTCACTCGCCGTCTCACCCTGAAGTGGAGCAGAGCAATTTCCACCCAGCCAATTCAGAAATAGGTGGAAAATAGCCCTGTAACACAACTATAAATGCTGTCCTTAAAAGATGCAACTATGTTGGCGGGTATCGCTGACAATAGACCTAAGTATTGTTGTGACTATCGTGGACTGGATCTTGTCTTGTTAGATCCTGTCTCTTGGACGCTTGTCCTTCATACTCCTTATGGAGTAAAATCCTAAATTGTCGAATCATCTGTACTCTTCAGTAGAACTTCTGCATAGTCGTTATGGTAATTCACGATTCACATTAATTCGCAGCACTGGAAAGCCTCTGTTCAAGTAATCGTACTCAATATGCGATGCGATCTTCCATGCTATCCAAGCGTGATGAAAAATTAGCTTCAATTAGTCCATTAGTCATTTACCGAACCTAGAAATGTTCTGTCCTATGAATTTTTTTGATGGATTCATACGACCATGGTGTCCTAGAACAAATTCAGCTTTGTTGCCGAGACGGCAATTTTGGACAACTCTGGTAATTTGCATAAATCCAAGATGGCCACTGCTCGCCATCTTGAAAAATTAACTTTTGAACTACTTGTCCGAGAATAAAATATAATACCCCTGTTAAGGGGTTTTGATGTGTGTAGAAGACATTTCTGATGTTATTTTTTCAATTCAATGTCCCGATCAGGTGCTTAAAGGGCAGGTCAAGCTAAAATTTGACCACTCAGCGGACAATGAATAGAAACTTCAACTAAATGATATTTCCATTTATTCAGGCACAAAAATGGATAATCATTCACTACTTTACAGCCATATTTGAAACACTGAATCATGAACGTAGTGCATAGTATAAAGATCATTAGGAACATTGTGTTAGATGACTTTGAAACCAACACATTGTTTTGCCTATTTATACTTATTAGTATTTCTTTGCTAGAAAGTCGAAAGTCAGTGTAAGGATCTTACATGTATAAGGAGTAATATTCATAACTCTAGATAGAGGGGTAATTTAAACAATATTAGGCTCTAGGGAAAAGGAACTACAGATATTACCTAACAATCTTCATCTTTTACCTACTCCCATTCATCATCCAGGTAATCAAGATCATCAATACCCTCATGGCCTTCATTCCTCTCCTCTTCTACACTCTCCTCCTCAACATCATCTATCTCGAAAACCTCCTGGTCTCTGACCTGAGCCTTTTCTATCTTATTTAATGGATTGCAGCAGCCCTCTTCGCCTGAGCAGTACGACATGCACGAAAGATGTGCTTTGTGACAACCACACTCCTCAGTGCTGCAATTCTTACATTGTACCTTACACTGTCACTGAATCACATCAATCAGCTCTGATGGAGCTGGGTCACCCTTAGCAATGACAGGATCGGGAAGATTATCCTGCATATCCCACCCAATTTGAGAGATGTTGGCTGATTCATCTGATGGGTCTTGGCAGCCTACCACTTTCCACAGCATAACCTGCAGCACATGGAGTAACAGTAACAGCGCTCCATCTGCACCTTGCAGTCCAGCTCCTCCCAATACACCCAATAGACTAGTAGGACAGAGACATATTGAAGATTTTGGATCTCCGGGTGGTCTCTACTCGATACTGTTTCCTACTACCTCACTGGCAAGATTATGATGATATAGGTTGCTGCGACAACCTCTTACCAATGAAGCAGTAGAACGATTATCGTCGGCTCGCCTCGTTGCTGGATGATCCGCAACGATATTTGTGTATGACGATAGGGCCTATCTGACTGATGGAAGATTCCTGGCTTCGGTGCAGTGTTGCTCTGCACTCTGGAGTTCACTTAAACACAACCCAAACTCTTGTCCTGCGATTGCAAGATGATGTTTTTATTATATCTATCCTAACTGTACATTACGATAAAGACTTTGATATTTCAATGATGAATTACTTTGATACTTTCACAAACAAAAGAACTCTGTTATTCTAACAATATGCTAATCTAATATCTCAGCGTTTCGACTATCGTAGCATCGAGGATGCCTACAGAACCCTGATGTTGGATTGATTGATTTGATAAACGGCAAAGTGCCTTACTTATACTCTTCAGCAACTCTGAAGTTCTATACATATTACGATATATAGTTATATACATATAGTAATATATATTCTTTGTTCTCATGATTCTTCTAGGTAGGTTATAAGCACAGCTTGACTGGTCTGGGTAATCAGTCCGCCAATCAACGTCTGCTTATTTCCTCCTAGAAGCTTCTACTTGTTACTGTTGGTCGTCCTGACCAATCCATGATCATCTACATTTCGATTCTTGCTTTGAAACTCGTTCTTCTTAATTCTTTGCCACAGAGTTTGATCGACGCTCAATCATGACGTCATTCTTACCAATCAAACTCCGGGCTTCTCTTCTATGGAGCTACTGCTACACATAGGCAAAGCGGTGTTGGCTGGTTCTGATTTGATGCGATCTGTCAGCTAACTAACAACATTACGGAATGTGTTGTTGTAGCATGCCATTGAATGATTGACACATAGTTGATATACAAATTTCGATTGTGTTATTAATTCCTACAGGACGCTACAATGTCTCTGTCCTGTCCATTGCCTATCGTGAATAAGCCTGTAGGATACGAGCGTTAATAGGCACATGAGCTGTATGATCTCATTGCCAGCTGGTGTTGTTCTATTCTCGTATGAGAATCCGAATGCCTACCATCATCAACTATAGTCAGTTTGTCACGTACGATTCCATCGATCTTTATCCCTTGATTATTTCCTAAATTACTAATCAAAACGACTGCTGAATAAAATAAAAGGGTGTGCTGATTCCGCAGCAACAACTTTTATCTCAACTATTGCCAGATACCCATCAACTCAGAACCGGAGGTCCTATTCCATTCAATTCCATTATTAAACTTGGATGCTAAATACCATCCATCAATCCTTATCAGTTTCGGTTCAGTTTCGCCGAAACTGTAACTGCGCATCATCAGCCGATGTCAACCAGTGCTGGTCATCCAGTGCTGATAATACATATTTAAATAATAATATACATAGTGACTCGGTCTATTAGTTCACCTGGTATTTTCAAAAATTAATTTCATTTAGGACTTACTCGTAAATATAAGACACCCAGTGGGGTCATGACTTCCCACAAGACAATCCCATATCTACAATATGTGTCGTCACTAAGTATGCGGATCACGCTCTGGCCACAGTTGGTAGCCTCAGGGATCTAGGAGATAATTGTGATGTCTGCCTCATTATGACCAAAAACATCACCATCCCGAATACCCATTGTCACGTTCTCTCCGAGACTGAAGGTACACAACACGCTTGTCAGCCTCTGCTTGTTGTTCTTGCTCTTCAGGAGTGCATCTCTTTTGGGCAGAGGACTGGTAACAGAGAGATCATAGTCGACGGTAACTTCACCAACACACGACATTCTCTCGCAATCCTTAGCTGGTCTGACCTTGTTTGACCTGCTTCTTGAGAACATCCATCATCTTGAGACTGGCAATGTACTTGCTCTCCATATTCCTCTGAATCACCTACATTTACAAAAGCAATGTGGCCAGTGACGGGATTGTAAAGATGGAGACGGTTATCTTTTAGTGGATGAGGGTACTTATCGACCTCAGTCTGCATCAATAAGACTCCCATCATCTGCATCCAAGACACGCCGGTGCCTCAACTCCTCCTTGTGCTGCTTCTCTGCAGACTGGCCTGCTGGATCAGTGGAGTAGATCCTGTCCACGCGGTCTGACACACGGACAGTGATGGGGAAGGCATCAATCAACTGACAAACAAGCTCAGCAGACAGAGTTATGCCCTTGATAGCTCCCTTTCCGATCTTGATGGCAGTTTGCCAACGCTCCTTCCCCACGATGACACCATAACCAGGACGTTGAAGATGCTCGCAAACAACTTTTTTCTTAAAATGTCCCGCTTATTAGTAAGTATAATAGCAAACTACAATGTACAAAAAAATGTCAACATTATAATATACACGCACAAACCCTACTTCCAAAGCGCATCACTATCTCACAAAAATCTAATATATAAAACTTCTAGCTGACTGAAACACATCGTCTGCTAAGTTGTTTACGTCAGCGACATCATCAAGTCCCATGATCATCGACTCCGCCTGATTTTTGGACGATTATAGTGTATGAAAAAAATAAGGGTCCCCATTTATAATAAGGTCAGAAAGTCGCTACATCATCACACGTTATTATGTAATAATTTTAGGGGTTTACTATGGTATGCCCTCCTGCATACGGTATGAGAGAATCAAGATTTCAATAGTTAACCGGGAAAGTATTTTTGATATTTTCTTTGTGTTTTAGCTACGCTGGTCCACCGTAGATAATATTCTAAGTGTACCGCGACAATATGGTCAGCCTCTCTGAAATATGACCACCTACACTGTTGTTTTCCCGAGATGATATAAAAAATTTCCTATGCACAAAATCGGATTCTATTTTGTGAACAAGTGGGGAAATAAGAATCTCAACAATATTTCAATTAGGGAAGATTAATTTATTTTATTGTGATATTAATTGTCGTAAGTATCGCAAGAATATGGAACACAACCATACATCATTCTGGGACAAGTAGATTAAGTTAATTTTTCAAGATGGCGACCAGCGGACACTATGGATTTATGCAAATTACCAGAGTTGCCCAAAGTTGTCGTTTCGGCAACAAAGCTGAATTTATTCTAGGACCCATATGAGTACAAATCAACAAAAAAAACTTCATAGGATAAGACATTTCTAGGTTGAGTATTGAGTACATATAAACGTCAAATGGACTAAATTGTACTACATGTATACATGGATTTATGCATTTAGGACATTTCGATCTTATACAAATTTGTCCAATTTATTAAAACAATAAATGATGTCTGCGTTCGCTTATAGGCAACGGCTACTTTCATATAATTAGTGTTTTAACCAGATTTCATGGCAAATCGAAATCCAATAGTAGGTTATATCTTGATTCTCACCCCTCACATAGGTTTACTATGGGATTTTGATTTGCCACGGAATCTGGTTAAAACACAATAAATAAAGTTATCTATAATGTTTTCAATGTCTACATTTTAATAAGTAAGGCAATACTTCAATTAAAATATTTTTTATTTTATAGCAGCATTTCACATTTATATTACAAAGGACAGGTAGTCCATCAAAGGCAAAGCCTATGTGGTGATGGACCCCTAACATACAAATGTATATTAGACAATGAAGGAAATGTCAATTTCCCTTTCTCCGAGATCTAACAATACTCACCATTCTGTTACTTCTGATATACAGCTGGCCCTGACAGCGGCTCTAGGATTATAGACTTAGAAAGCTTTAGCGACTCCTGGGAACCGGGTACTCGGCTCCCAACTGCCGAGTACCCGTTTACCATAGAGCTCATATTGTTTGCATAGCCACCAAACAAGAGAAAACTACAGTATGGCTTGCCTCTGTGGGGCTGGGAGGCTGGGTCCGTAACAGAATGGTGAGTATTGTTAGATCTCGGAGAAAGGGAAATTGACATTTCCTTCATTCTCCTTCGATCAATACCCACCATTCTGTTACTTCTGATATACACCAGATTTGATCAGTAACCTGGTGGGAAGGGGCAAGCCATACATGCTAATTTTGCCCCTTGGAGAAAGATTTTAGACTTCAAACTTGACTAACGGAGACCTAAAAGGACCGCCAAGTTCACGGAACCGAATCACATTTGCGTCACACCACCCCCCCCTTTTTCCTCCTAAGAAAAGGGAGAGAACTAACGAACATGTATCTCGCCTGAAAACACCAATATGCCAAGAGGGTTAACTACTCCCTGCATATTCCATGTATTAGCCTGGGAATGAGCATGAATATATAAGATGAATGAACATGATACATATACATAATAGAAAAAACTCTCACTATTGAATTACCTTATGATAATTGGACTTCAGACGTACCGCCTCCAACCATTCACCGGTTCGGCCATCAGTGACACAATCTGGTTGACATCCTCTCGCCTGACCATGCCTGCTTTAGGTTCTTTTCTTACCAAAGTGAAAAAAGGGTGAAGAGCAGTGTGGTCACTAACTATCGTTTCAAAACAGCTAAAGCGAGTGGATTGGCTGAGTCTGACACATCCCTCATATAGTAATCCGTGAATGAGGACTCACAGTGCCATTGTGCAATGGCCATGATGTCCTCTAACGGAACACCATTGTAAAGGGCGGTCGAGGTGGCTATTCCTCTGACATCGTGTGCCCTTACGCCTTGCACCTGGTGCCCAGTCGCCTTCTCGTGAGTAGTCTGAATGCATTCGACCACCCAACGAGAGATAGTATCCATGGATGCGGCGCCATAAGGCTTTTTATGGCAGATCCACAGATGTCTATCGTTCGACCGTAACGAGTCAGTCCGTTTCTTGTACTTAGTCAAAGCACGGACCGGGCACCAGACACTGGAATCACGATCAAACCTAGTTAACTTCGGTATAATGATCGGTTTGCCGGGATATCTCAAAGATTGGTTCTTTGACATAAACTCTGCTCTTGGCAGAAGACGCAGACCTTCTCCAGAAACAATAAATCGGTTCCTCTCTGCCGAAAGCGCATGGATCTCACTGCGCCTTCTAGCTGAGGAAGCTGCCAATAGAAAGACTGCCTTTACAGTCAAATGCTTTAGACTAGCCGAACGCAACGGTTCGAAAGGGTGCTTGGCCAGTACATTAAGCACTAAAGATAGACTCCAGGCTGGAATGACTACCGGTTGTCTCGGGCAGAGATTGCTCATTCCCTTCAACATCACATTTAACTGGGCCACCTCTGGACTATCCCTGTTGGCTAGACAAGGGATAACTGATGCCAAAGCTGACTTGTATCAAGCAACTGTGACGGGAGCTAGTCCTGAAAAGAACAGCTCACAGAGAAAGTCTGCTATTTGCTGAATAGTGGATTGAAAGGTATCAATACCCTTTTCTTCACACCAGTCTGCAAATCTGTTAACCTTGTTGTTATATGACTTGAAGGTTGACCTCCTTCTCGCAGCCGCGATGAAATCAGCAGCCTGTCGAGAAAAGCCTTCCGACGTGGAACGTTGTTTGATAACATCCACGCAGTCAATTTGAACATTTCGGGACGCTCGTGTAGGAAGCGTCCCTTGGCCTGGGAGATTATGTTCGGAATCTCGGGCAACTGCACAGGATTTTCCACCAGCAGATCTAGAAGATCCGTGAACCACGCCCTGCTCGGCCAATATGGCGCTATTAGCAGGACCAGACACGGTTCCTCCATGACCTTCACCAATACCTTCAGTAGAAGAATGGTGGGTGGGTACGCGTAAGCGTGCATCCCTCTCCAGCTTATCGCCAGAGCGTCTGTATCGACAGCATTTGGATCTGGAATCGGCAAGACATATGTCATGATTTGAGCATTTTCCTTTGTGGCGAACAAGTCCACGTTGGGTTTTCCCCAATGCTCGAAGATCCGTCGCAGAACCGGAGGGTTGAGGGACCATTCTGTTGGCAGAATTCTCTGTCTGCGAGACAAAGCATCCGCCAGAATGTTCAATCGGCCAGGAATATGAGCTGCTTTCAAAACAACCGAGTAATTCCTGCACCATTGAATCAAGTGCCACACCCTGATACACAGAGTGGGCGACCTGGTCCCACTTTGGCGATTTATATATGATACTACTGTCGAATTGTCCGACCGTATCAATATCACCTTGCCCCTGATCATCGGAAGGAACTCTTCCAACGCCAGTTCCACTGCCATCATTTCCAACAGATTGATATGCAGCTGACTCTCCGGGAAAGTCCATGTGCCCGAGACCTGGTGTTCTCCCAGGCAGGCACCCCACCCTTCCAGCGATGCATCCGTGTAGACGGACAGCTGGGGGTGGGGTAGGTGCAGCGAAACCCCTAATAGGAGATTCTGACGCTGTTTCCACCATAGAAGATGCGATATTATCGGCTCCAAAACTGGCACCAGTTCTGACAGGGGTTCTGTTCTCTGTTTCCACAGAGACATCAGATACAACTGGATAGGCCTTCGCATTAGAGCAGCGTACGGGATAACCTGCTCCATGGAGACCATCATGCCCAGCATCTGAAGGAACCGCCTCGCCTGAATGTGGTTTCCCACTCGAAAACTCTTGAGGATGGCTAACAGAGACACCACTCTGGGCTCTGACGGGTAAACCCTGCCCTCCTCGAGGTCGAATCGCATCCCCAAATAAACAAAATGTTGAGTGGGCGTCAACTCAGATTTCTCCTCGTTGACTATCCAGCCTAGATCTGAAAGTAACTTCAGAGTCAGAGCAGTATCCACGTTCAACCTGGCTGCCGAGTCTGCCTTGAGCGGCCAGTCGTCTATGTAGGTGTGTAGCGCCACGTTCTCTTTTCTGAGAAACGCTGTCACCGCAAGGACCACTCTTGTGAAAACCCTCGGAGCTGTCGACAGGCCGAACGGGAGAACTGTAAACTCCCATACTTGATTCTGAAACGCAAATCTCAGAAACCTGTGCCAACTCCGATTCATAGGAATGTGGAAATATGCATCTTTCAGATCGATCGATACACACCACATTCCTTTCCTCAATCCCGCCATTACCGACCTCGGCTTTTCCATCTGGAACCGAGGCGTATGGATAAACCAATTTAATGGCCTGAGATTGATTATGGGTCTCCATCCCCCTGTGCTCTTGGGGACAAGGAACATGTTTGAATAGAAGCCTGGAGTGTTTCGGTTTGCTGGTTTTATTGCTCCCTTCAGAAGCAAACCCGACACTTCCTTTTGAACGGCTTCTAACTTGTCTGGCTCCCTTGGTACGGGTGTCCAGACAGGTGCCAAAGACAGATTTTGTGGTGGAAAGTCCCACCACTCCGGCATGTAACCCTGGGATAACCATCCCAGGACCAGACTGTCTGACGTCACACCTCCACGAAACGCATGAGCCTTCCACCCACCATAGACGCCTCGACGTCTAACGGGGGTTGTCCGGCTCGCAGTCCGCCCCCTCCCCCCCTCTTTCTTAACGAGAGAGAGAGAGAGAGAACCATTTCGTTCTAGGCACGACGGGTATAACTGGCACCGCTGTTCCTGTCGCACAGGCGCGGTCCAGGCGGATATGAAGGGAGCTTTCGTACCCTCAGGTACGCTTCAGCCACTTCTGTCCGCCCTTTGAGGCCTTACCCTTACCCTTCCCGCCTCTAGGGCGGTCAGGAGCAACATTGGGGAGGGTAGGCGCCTCTACAACCTTCCTGGGCGTCTTCGCCGGCGGCTGCTCCGAAAACCCAGCTGAAGCAGAAGTCGCAACAGGCCTAGCTTTCGCCTTGCCCTTATGCTTCTTCTGCTTCTTTGAAGGTTGTCCCGTTAGCGGTTTCCCCACAGCCCCTAGTGCGTGCGCTTGCCGCACTAGCTCTAGCTGTAGGTTTACTGCTAACCGATTCTGCGCGATACTGGCGGTATCCTCTAAGATGGCCCGCGCTTGGCCACCGAAGATGCTAGGCCCTGTCAGGGGCGTCCCAAGAAGACGCTCTCTGACTGCCGTAGCCGGACGCATATGGTCAATGACCATTTGCCTCCTGGATTTCGTCACTCGCGCTTGCACCCTCGCCAATGCGTCCATAGACAGCACCAGGCCGTCATTGACACATGAAAGCGCCACAGGTGGCACAGGGTGGCCTGCTCCCGCTTCAGCCCACACCGACTGAAGGAGACGATATGAGTGGTTGACAGCGCTCATCGCTGCCCTCACACCCTCATCGCATAGGGACAGGACTTCTTCCTGGTGTACCTGAGACTTGTCCACAAGTGCCGGACCGGGGCCACCCGCCACGGCACTCTGGCCCAGTACCCATCGGTCATCCTCAGTGACCGACGGGACTACACCATATCTGTCGTATTCCCCTCGCGGAATACGACATCTTGCCCGCACCTCCCTGGAGGCCGCAGGGAGCTGACCCTTGGTCATGAGTTGTTTGCTATAAATAGCGTCCAACAAATCTATGAACCGTGGATCCAGTCCCACTGACTGGATCCGGGCCGCGGGCAAAATCCCCGTCCTGATCGACGCACGGGGCGCATCTTCATCGGCCGTGGCCGAAACCACAGACGGGTCAACCCTGGCTAGCCACGCCAGAGCATCTGACCAATCTACCTCCGATGAAGACACCCCCGCAAACACGTCACCCGTTGACGTGCTCACGGGCCTGCCAGCCACGGCCTCCCGGCAAGGAGCCACGGCTGACACGCCAGGCACTCCGGTACCACACGGTTCCGCCGCCACCCCATGAAACACTCCGGTCCATGGGGTAGGTCCACACGGAAAACCGTACGGACACGTAGCAGTCGCGGAACCATAGCCGGACACGGGCGCCAACGGCACCCCACGTCCGACTGCCGGACCAGGCGAGAACCACGCCCGGCCCGGCACACCCGTTCCCGTGACGGCTGGTGCCAAACCAAGCCGCACGGAACTGGATTGGCCTCAGCCACAGGCGGAGCCGCTGACCTGGCTTGCGCCAAACCAGACAAATGGAGGCCGGTTCCGTCCAGGACGGAATCAACCTACATATTCTCCACCTGCGGCTTCATGGGCCGCAGCAACCTCTCCTCCTCGGCCTCCTCGTCTTCAGACTCCGAAGAGTCGTCACTAGACGAGTCAACCGTGGAACCGTCCTGGCGGACGGCTCCCACACCTGACGGACCGGCCACCGCTACTGGACCACCCGGAGGTGGCCGCAGAGAAACAGAACCCGTCTGGCCGAAGCCAGACGGGACTGCCAGGGGGCCGTACGAGACGGCCCCCCTCGGTAACCAGTCCAGAATCCTGTCCGAGGACAGGATCCGTACCAGGCATGGGGAGAAACTGCCCCCCAACCTTTGGTAGCAGGGACGACACCAGCGTGGGCAGAACGCTATGCAGAAAACCCTGCATAGCCGGACCAAACCACGCCGGCGGTGCCATCTCCACCACCTCCAGCTGGGGACATGGAGCACCCCCACCGGCCGAACCGGGCGCTCCACAATTTACTCTCGGACCGCCTGACCCCGCGTCAGACCCAGCCACGTCCTTCTGGGCAAGGAACTTAACCATCATCTCAACGGACCACACTGCACAAACATTACACCTATGATCAATATTACACAGGGCACACCTAAAACAGACATGGTCCTTGAACACGACACGGACAAACTTGTATTGTTAAACATTATAAATGCTAATCCATCAGTCAATCAATCATCCGCTATTGCTAAATAAAAGACGGCTCATAGCGCGTATTGATACCGTTATTCAAACAGCAACACAAAGACACCGCCGCTAATCTGTCAAATGACCATTCAAATGTAAAAGATATCACAATATCTTCCATATATTCCTTTATCCATTTAGATATTTTGATAAGTAAATAGAAAAAAATATTTTGCCTGTAAGTCGTTGCTGCTTTAGGCAAGTAGGCATGCGCAAATTTATTTCAAAATATTCAGCATATTAGTGATAACAACTTTGTGATATGTCCAATGTTCTGAGCTGTGAAAGGGTTAAGACGCCCAGACACGTTTGTATACGCTTGATCAGTTGTATTGGATTTCTCAAGCGTTAGTTCCTCTAGAGGGAGATTCCGCTGTTATCCAATCAAATACTGACACGTCACACTGACGTTTAGCACAACAGACAGGAACATGGCGGGTATTTTTGCAATTTGTAGGCAAAACAAGGCGACTAACATCGGGCTTGTAAATTAATTATTTATAAAAATTAGATCAAATGGAATACTACGGATGATTTGGGAATTGTGTTTACAATTAAATGCGGTGGTTGGATCTGATTTATGGGCATTAACAACTTTGAGTTGTGCAAGAAAATATACAACAAATCAGTCTTAAACAACGCAGTAAGTTCGTTTTTATTGAACATACATTAGGTATACTTTTTAAAGTAAAAACACGCACAAATAAATATACACACACGATAATATAATCGATAATTAAGCACACGCAAAGTTACCAGTTTCCATTACACTTTTTCACTGCGTCCCTCGTGCGTCCTCAGGGATGCAGAGGGTTAATCTTTATGCGTCCCTCTGCCATTTTTATGTGTATATACGCGCAAAAGGATGCATACGGGCAACTCTGGAGATGGATATAAGATGGAGTTTTTGCTTAGGTAATTGGTAATTCTACTAAAATACAGCTTTTCCAGGAGTTTAGAGACGAGTGGAAGTACCAAGACTGGCCTATAGTTAGTAAAGTCAGATGCATCTTTGGCTTTGTATAGCGTTGTAACACGTGCAACCTTTAGTTTTGTTGGAAATATACCGTGTCAGTGATAGATTACAAATATGATCCAGTGGAGTTAGTATTTCTGCAACACAGTGTTTGAATATTTTCCATTTAAAATTATCAATGCCAGCACTTTTAGTTGTGTTAATTTGCATTAGTATTTTGTAAATTTCTTCGCTATCAGTAGGAATAATGTCGAAAACAGCCGCCAGTAGACCCAAAACAGCCGCCGATATAGTGATAACAGCCGCCATTGCGTGTAGTATCTCGTGTCTAGTTATTTTATCATCTAAAATTACAATTATAACTGTGAGAATTATATTTGATAATTTATTACCGTCAATAATATTTGTTTCTTTTTTTTCAGGGGGGTGGTTAATTCGATGCCCGGGTACCACTCTGGTAGGGCCTACTACTATGGATATGTAATCCATAGACATATAGGTTTGTAAATTACAAAGTTTTAGAAATGGATGAACACAGTTTTTTGTTTTACCCCGCCCATCTCTAGTTAAGCAGCTTAAGCTCCACCCACACTTTGCCAGTACTCGATCGATCGATCCATGCACTCCCCGAATCTCAATTTCCTGAAAACTTCAGGTAAGCTGTTTACTATTTTGAAACTAAGTTGATTGGGCACTGTTGCTGTAGTAAAGCCATGCAATTCGTAGGCTACAATTTGGCGCCAGTTGATGGACTATTAAGCATTTATGAAGGAATTAATTATGTAATTCATGATGTAATTGATTGTGATGTCATAGATCGATAGAGTGTAGACTTTTATAATTTATTGTTGATATGTTCATATATTAACATGCGTTCATATTACGATTTTGAATGATTTATTAATAGGTCTATTGTAGATAACATGCTCCTAAAATTACGATTTTGCATAATTTGTTATTAGATTTAGGTTAGTTGGGTTCATCTAATATGCATATATAAATATACAGGTAAGCTGTTGAATATTTTGAAACCTACATGTATGGCAACAACAGCGCCCAGTCAAATTAGTTTCAAAATATTTAAGAGAATCTTTATTAAATAGGCGTAGTAAAGACATACATGTACAATTCATACAACAACGCTTAGTCCGTCATCAATTACGCATTCGTGACGACTTATCTACGTCATTCATGGCGTAGTTGATTATGACATCATCCTACACATCACGTAGTTGATTATGATGTTATATGATGGATAAACTGGAACGGTCTATTGAGAGCCATGCACAGTATCATGCATTCGGGTGCCATGACATATGTTGATTGTTATGCATTTGTGTGCTATACGTTAGTTTGTATTTTATTTCAATCAATCAAACTTTATTGGCAATTCATCAGAAAGTGCCTTTCTTCTTCTACTAGTATATTAGCATGCAGTATTGATAATTAGTAATATGTGCAACATATATTTTATGTCTGACGAGGTCGTCTGGTCTCTCACATATGTTGGCCCTAAAAATGGTCGTTGTGACAAATCAATTGTCTGACGATGTCTAGTCATCCGCATATTCCGCCTATGGTTGCACGATTTTTCGATTATTCGATTAATCGCGATTATATAATTCAAAATGATCGTGGATGATTATAAAATGAAATAATCGTATAATCACCATGTTGAAATTTTTGTCAAGACACTTTTACGCTTGTGAAACTCTGCTCGCGTTACCAAGCATGGAAACAAACATCCGGCTCAGCCGAATGTGTGAATGATTAAATAAACTAAATAAATAAATAAATAACTGATTTGTTTGTATTGACTCATGATTAGATTTAGATGAATAAAGATTGTTCACTTGGTCGCTATTTGTCATTGTTGTTGTAATCACACACGCTTATCCCGCGTTCCCCATTCTCTGAATAGTTATACGTTAACGGGTTTCTCAAAAAATTCTAGAACTGATACCACGGAAATTCAGCGCATTTTCTCACGTAAAAATTCTCACCGCCTACGTCTATGTTTAATGTATACCTCAAAACATAACCGGGTAAGTGAAATTATTTGGTTTGAGCGCCTAAATATTGCGTATCCTTTAATAAAGGTTGTTTATTACATCAAAATTAATCCACAATTTGATATAAAATGGCGTCGCGGAAAAAAAATATACAAATCACGTGATTCACCTCCAATTGAAGTTTATGTTAAAGCGAGTACTCGGATATAAATATTCTGGAATCGGGGACTCGGAACTCAGTAATTTCTATATATTATCATTGCGCGATAGGAACTGAGTACTATACTGATCTGAATAACGGGTACCCGTTTGATAAACTCCCGTTAGTGTATAATATCTCGCGAGAACACGCCGCCTCCCATCTAAAAAAGCTGCTGGCTTGCCAACTTAAGAAGCTGGCTATATTGTCGTTCGTAATAATTCAATTGGGATCATTTAATGTTGATCGGCGTTACAAAATTGATGCGCATTTTCTCCCGTACTTGTTTGGTACATAAATTTAGTCTTAAAATAAATTTATAAGGAAGCTACTTAATCACGCCAAGACTGTTTTAAACACATTTTAACTACAAAAGTGTGGAATAAACTTTATTATATCTTGAACATACGTGGCCTACTATTAGTATTAATATAATAGGTGGTCGAGATTTACAAATCCGAGGCCTGTATTGACTTCTAGAGGGGCCGGAAATGTATCAGGGCAGAGATCGGTCTGAAGTAGACACACCCTGTGACACGATTGTTATTATTATACACGCGTGTGGGCTTCTAATACAGAGTTTTGCCGTTCTGAAACTGCTAAGAAATCATTGGAGCTCATATGTCAAAGTTAGGGGGTGGACTTCTATTAGAGCATAGGCTACAATTAAACGAAATACGGTACCTTCCGTTTTCCGTCTAGAAAAGTCTTGATACATTCCTTTGTTTGGAATCAGCAACTTGTGTATTCTGTCCATGTATGTATACCCATGTGCCTAACCCATAATCTTACAATCTGCAGTAGCATAATAACGTCCTCTAAGCAGCATTGACGTAGTTAATATAGTTCATGATTAATCGTATGATCGCGATTATTTTTCTTAAATGATCGCGATTATGAAAAGTGAATAATCATGCAACCCTAATTCCGCTACAGATGCTTTTGGACAGATCAGGTGAGCTGCGGTTTCAAGAAGCATACGAGACACTGTCATCATCAATAATCATATAACGTGGTTGTCATCACTGTTGGTGGTGGTGGTGGTTCTAACTATGGACGCCTGTAAGTTGTATGTGCAACACAGACTATTAATAATTTTATAACAGGATTGTCATCACTGCTGGTGGTGGTGGTGGTGACAGTGGCTGTAACTACTAGAGCCGGGCGGTATTGACATTTACATGATGGTATCGGTACCATAAAACATACCGCGGTATACCGTCATCTGAGGTTGAGGCATGCCACGAAATTAGAACAATTTTGTTCATTTCCTTTTCACTTCCATCTCCAATCAACTATATAGGTAAAATAAATAAATCGGCTTCCTGATTTAGAGAAGAAAAACATTATGGCTATTGCGACTGTTTAGTTTCACGGTTTTATTAGGTCACTGTTTTTATTGACGTAATATCATTCACGGGAATATCGGTCAAAGTGTGTGGTCAACTTGCTAACTATAATCCGCTGTTTGAGACATTGGAGTGCGCTATTTTCAATCTGGATTGTTTTTGCTATTAATGTGTGCGACTAGCAAACGGTAAATTTTATTTTGGCAGTCGAGCGCCTTGATAAACAGAATCCAGACTAAATCTGTGAGTATTTAAACGAGGCCAGTGTTGTACTCTTTTATTTCTGTTGGAGTCGTATATTCGGTTATTCGCGAAAACAGGCCTATACACATGCATATAACGCGACTTTGAATATAGCCGATTCCAAAGCTTCTGATAATTACCGAGTACCCGATCTGCAGACTCATTACTCGCCATGCTTCACGTGAACAATGCGTGTAAAAAGCTATTTCCGCGAACTTCCGACGTGTAGCTGAAAAATGAATTACAAAAAAATAAAACACTATAATTTTTAGGTGTCCTTACTTAAACTGGATTTAATCCTTAAAGAAATTTCCTAAAACAAGCCAAAAAAATAACGACTTCAACGCTGCTCGTTGTTAATAAATTAGCACGTGATCAAAATGGCGCGAACAAATACTACGTTTTAGTAAATTTTCATTGATAAATTCAGCATAGTAATGTATTTTCCCACGGTCTAGTTCATGAACAACCAATCAGATACGTCTTTGCAAGATTGTTGTTGCGTTTGAATAGCACACAGTTTGTATGTTATTTTGTTACTCTAGCGTGTTTGTTTGGTGACAAAATGCTGGGAGTAATAAATTACAAATAATAGAAACGGGAATAGGGAATATATTATGGTATAATTACTACTGGCGGACGGCCAGAGAACGAGTTTAGATGTTTTAAATAAAGCAATTTTACTATGAGACTTTCAAGACGTACGTTTGACATACAATTCTGCCTGTCATTATTTTGTAACTGACATCTTGATGTTTGTTTTTACAACGGCCCTTTCATCTCAACTTGGCTAATAGTTAGGGATGCCTGTATTTTTGGCACTATTAGCACCTATTTACCCGTGGTCAAGATAGATTTTAAGGAACTATTTCTCAAATATTGCTCAAACATTATGGACAGTATTCACGGTATTTGGAAATGTCAACGGTCATGGTATCTGTTCACGCTATACCGCGGTCCTCACTACCGTCAGACCACCCAGCTCTAGTAACTACGCCTATATAATAAGTTGTACATATATAATTTATACTACCATCAATCTCTTAGGTGATGTTCAACTAGCCTCCATCATCATCTACAATGGCATCAGCTACTTCATCATCCACTTTTGCTACTTAGGGAAAGTAAACAAGTGTTATTTTGAAACTAAAAACATATTATTACCTGACGGGATAGAGAAAAAACCCTTGAAAATTAATATATTAGAAGACCCGCGTGCCTGATGTAACAATAATAAGGGAGATAAATCTGGGTGGTTTATTTCAATTGTCACTAAACCTGTCGGGAGTAATCTCCCTTATTATTGATACTTCGAAATGACAGCGGTTTCTTGGTTAGTAATTAAAATGTGTTCATCTTTGTAGATGCATAATCTCACTATATACATCACATATATGGTTATGACATGAGATGTGGTGTTTATTATTGCTTTGAATTTGCGTAAAAATAGGTGATATGAGATGCGGGTTACGAATGTTAGTGTAATGAATTGGCATGCGGAAGTCGAAACCACGTAGGCCTACTGATCCGGCGTATCGGAAGTACCAAACTGAGACATATATTACAGTTACGTTTTCTCACGTATATACAATTTCAAGCTCACGCACCGCCACATGAATTATTATAAATATTTTTACAATATGTGATGCGGTGTCTGTTCATCTTATAAGCTGAGGCCTATATATATATGATTATGATAACAATATGCTGTGTATGAGTGTTTATTATTGTTGTACGAGAGAGAGAGAGAGAGCGGGGTAGATTTTCAACAAACTATATTAATAGTAGGAACCTTTGCGTTGCGCATGCTAATTCTTATTAAAAGTCGCATAGAAATGTTTTTTGAGAACCAACAACCACTCAAGTGTTCCACTAAATTTAAGAACCACCAGAATTCATCACATGTCATAGAATCATGTTGCTGCCTCACGTAAACACGTTTTAGTGGTCCACCATTAGGTAGCTGGCCCTATACAGTTAGCTAATTAACCGCCAATACTTAAGATCCACCATCATCATACATTAGATTTATTTAGATTTGGGGTTCCCACTTCCCAGACAGTGACATGAATAGGAAACTGTACGAACGTTTTTAAGAACCACCACACGAGTGGTCCACTTACACCTTTCACAATGGGCTGAATATCCTCGACAAATACAATGAACATTGCTCTAGCCAATCAGCTATCAGAAACGTCTTCAGCAAATAGAAACGCATGTGCACTTGCTGGACGTCCACTGGCCTTAGATTGCTGATCAGTCTGTATTAGTCTTTCGAGCCAAACAGACACAAACTTGTAAGATTCAAATTCTCTTTCAAGTTTTTCAAATTTATTTTCTTCATTTTAAATTCCGTACAGTACAATCGCGTACATTCCAAATCTACCTTTTTTGACGAAATCGATTCAATACTTTAATGGATCTTTTCCAAACATTGTAGATTCACATTTTCCGTAGTATGTCAATTTTACTTTTAATCAAATATTTGTATGTCTTAAATTTACAATTACATTCGAAATTACTTTTATTCAAACATACGGCAGTCAATTTTGCTCATTTCCGCATATAAAAATGAATCCGAATCATGATATTATACAAAATTACCAAGTAGATTTTATTGAATCTATTTATACATATTTTTGATTTCAAACATCCGGATTACAGAAATTAAATTACAGAAACAGGGTCCAATTTTTAGCAATGCCACCGTCTCTTAGTCATCTGAAAAAGAATAGGAACGATAAGTCAGAAATAGGAAGTTAAGTTAGAAACCAGTTTTGATCCAAATTTGTTCAATGAAATTACAAAAGTATATCATGGATTGAGTGTCTCGATCAAGTAAGCCAGTCATTTCCAATGATAAATTTTCAAAAATAACCTTTTCTTTTGTCTTCTAATGGACCTTTACATGACTATTAAATGATTAACAATATAGCGAGACATACATAGCAGGTAATAAGAGTAGGAACAATATGCCTATAGGAATAGGCCGGGATATAACCTGGCGGCTGTTATTGATCTACTGGCGCCTGTTTTCGATGGCGGCTGTTATCATCATACACCATCAGTAGGATTTAAGAAAACGGAGTGTTGATAGCTACCTGTCAGATAGTCCTGTACATAGGGTTGGGCGATTTTTCGATATTATCGTCAATATCGCGATATACCGATACCGAAATCGTCATAATTTCGAAAAATCGTAAATACCGACAGGACGATATTGCACTTTTAACTGTGAGTATAATAAAAATAATTAAGTTAGAAATGTCATACACTTACCTCTATTCGGTCCAGTAATAATCTTTAAGTAATAATCCAGTCTTTGTCTAAGGTAATAAAAACTTAATAAACTCTAAAATAATCTGTGCTCATTTAATTCATGGTTTGTTTGCGCTAATAAAATGATTTAAAGTACAAAATAATCCTTTGTTGTTCACTTTTCATAATTACACAAATAGACGACGCCATGTTTTTTCTTGCCTCATTCTGAGTATTAGTCAGTGGGGAATACCATTTGCACTACCCACATTCCATTCTGATGACGTCATTACTACAGGTCAAGCTATTTATCCATTAGTCATTGAGCTGCATGGTTAAACATTCTTCTGACCGTGAAAGATTTAAACTTTAAAACTTTTTAGGCCGATAGGAAACCACACACTTAATCCCTTATCAATACCACAGCTTGGAACGGTGGGTGAGGGGGAAGTTAATCTCTTGCTTTACTGTTATACGTTTTTATGTAACTTTATACAATATAGTTAGCATTTTTAAAAGAATCAAATCAAAATTCATTCCACATATAACATTACAGATTTATTCTAAGTGAGAAACGTCCTTAAAATAAAGAATTTAGGCCTAATTATTTCCAGTCTTCTATCTGTTGTGGCAGTCTTGGCTGCAGAGTTAACTGGGTTAATTTCACACATCCCGGCTACGCCTTGAGATCAATGGATAGGACCGCTAAGTAGTGAGCGAATTTGAATAGGTCTACAATGGGGTAAATTAGTATTTAATATTACAGACCAAATAAAATCTGATACAATTGTTTCCAGTCTTCACGCTGGTTCTCGTTCAAAATCATGCAGTGTTATTTTATTAATTTGCATCGTCTATGCTGGCGGCGGGCGTTATAACAGCTGTTGGAATTCTGCAGTGTGAATTCTGATTGGCTCAAGTATGATACGGCGGCCAATCAGATATCGCTCTGCGGAATTCCTTTCTGCACAACGAAGTTCATGCGTTTTCCTTGCTCAATCTTTTGACAGTTGTCGTGAGGTAGAGATAACACAAAATACAACACAACAACAGAAGAAAATCCTTTATTTCTCTTAGTTATTTGTGATGAATACGGTTAGTTACATTACATTCGTTGCTTTAAACTGTATATTGAAGGGTGTCAAAGTGTGGAATTTCGTGTATTAAATATGCGGAAATGGCAATCATGGAGATGTTAATTTATGGTTTCAATGCAACAAATTTAATGAAAATAACTTGCAGACGCCACCAATTTGAAATACATGTTATTCTATCTTTACACCCTAACTCCACACCCCACCCAAATGACGATATATCGTGATACCGCGGTATTTTAATGAGATACCGATATCGTCATGCCTTGAGCAATATCGACAAACCCTACCTGTACATGTATGTTCGAGCCAGGTTGAATTTTAAATAAACCGCGATGTTTCGGAATTATATAGTAATATTAAAAAACAGAAATAAACGCAAGTTAACGCTTTTCGTGAGGGGTAAGAATAAGGCTATAGCCTGATCCATACAGTTTACTTACGGTTTCAGGGTTCTCAACCATCATATGCATGTCAAAGAAAACATCCGGGAGCTTGGGTCGCAAACACTTGACAACCGGGTGCCCAAATGTAATGTTTGGGACAAAATGTCCATCCATAACATCAAGGTGTAAGTAATCTGCACCACTGTCCATCATTCTCTGGCATTCTGAAGCCAAAATTGACAGATCCGAATTCAAAATTGAAGGACCAATTTTACAAGAAGCGTTTATAGGGGCTGACATCTTGGATTCTTCTTGTGCTGTTCTGTTATGACCTGTAATTCCCGTCTCTCGGATACAAATTGATCCTTCAGCCCAATGTGAGTAAAATAACATACATACATACATACATACATACACACATGGTTACATAGTACTCTTCTGCTGAATAGGCTAAACAGCATGTAGCAGTCTTCACAATCTTCTTTTGCTTAGCACTAGTAAGAAAATTCTATCAACAAAATTCTGCAAGAAAACAATAAAAAACCACTTGATTAACACATACTAGTATTATCGAACTCATGCAGTACAGCTCAAAAATGGCCCGACTCGTCTACAAAACAAGGTAAAGAATGCTACTACTACTACTACTACTACTACTACTACTACTACTACTACTACTACTACTACTACTACTACTACTACTACTACTACTACTATTACTACTACTACTAGAATTATGACTAGATGACTCCACTTGCTATTATATCCAATAATAATTTCAATTACCATAGTAACAAACTACAGGTCGAGCAGGAGAATGAGCACCCATCCCCTCCATCCCCATTCCCTTGTCCAAGGATGCTCCCCATTAGCCAGCATCCTGTAAACAGTATATCATCATTATAAGTAAAAGTAACCTCCCCCAAAAATATATAAATGTTTATTGTTGTATCTATAATCATAGACATCCATGTATATTATTGAACTTGACTATGTTCTGTGCTTGTTTGTTACGTAATTGTCTTGTCCTTATTTACAATGTCTGCAAGGATTTGTGAATTACCCATATGTATCGCTAAATAATAATAATAATAATAATAATAATAATAATAATAATAATAATAATAATAATAATAATAACCCAAGTGACTAACTCTTACACACACCCTGTTACAGTATTATATGTTGGTTCGCGGACTGAGAGGCCCACTCCAGGAGTTTTTCTTTCCACTGTAATGACTGACAAGATAATTGAACCGGCGGTGAACTCTGGGGGGGGGGGGAGGTTGGGAGGGTGCTGGGGGGTGGGAAGGGGTGGTCCCCTCTTGACCCGCGAATTGACATATTTTTCTCTTTGAAATTTAAACTGTTTATGTGGATCAAGGGCCAGAGGGTTAATAAGGAAGTAGTAAATATAATGTCTGAATTTATAATTGTTTGTGTAAGTACTGTCTTGTCTAATATATATATACCTGTATATATGTGTGTAAGGTGTCCGCCATAACTATAGGCAATGCCTTGGGCAGACAACCTGGTATGATTTGTGAATTCGTTTACCTTGGAATTATTGAATAAATAATCTTGAATCTTGAATCTTGAATCTTGAAACTAGCAGCCATATCTTTCTACAACAACTGGTTACTAATGCGACACAATATAGAATAAATCAGACTTCAAATCGTTTGGATCTAGTTTTAACAAACAACCAAAACATCGTCTGCGAAATAACCGTCCCCCCCACACCTACCTCCACTATGTACAAGTTACCATGATGTTCTATAAATATCACTACATCCTGACATCTTAAGCACAAGCAAACAAATAGCTAGGCCAAAGCTACTGTTGAATAAAGGACGGTATACTGAAATGAGAAAAGACTTAAGAATGACTGGCTGGAATCATCTACATGAACGTACTGCATCAGAAGCTTCGAACTTCCCACACAAAGAATTGATCACACTGAAAGAGCAGTATATTCCTTCATAAAAAAACAAGGTAAGAAAAAGCCCCTCTGGCTTGACTGTACCGCTGTAGCGTGGATAACCCTATCGGGTACAAACTGGCTCAGTCTATCTGGGTGGAATGGCCAGGTCTGGGATGCTACAAGCTCTCCCCACCCCCATGGGTAGCCTAATGCACGCGTATATAGCCACATAATTGAGGAATAATAGAGTCCATGAAATCGTCCGATGCGCATACGTGACTATGAGAGGTAGCCAGCATGCGCGCATCAGCATGTGGAGACTGGCAACTTATGTAATACTTTACATGTATTACGGTAGTTCCTAAATTCATGGCTATCCTTACTTTTCTTGGTATGGATCAATACCAGAATTGAATGGGGAATTTAAAACTTCAAACTGAATCAAAATCTGTCCCGAACTGGTGGAGACATCATAGAATAAAACCCCACTATTTTGCACTCCAACTAAACAGATACATCGATAGTGCACATACAAGGTAGGGTGAAGACCAGTAATAACATGGTCAGCAACCGTATCTCGTATACATGCAACGTATTCAATTTAAAAGAACGTTAGCGCATTCAACCGACATCAGAGGGACCTTCTCTGCAGTGCTATCTCGCCAGATCTGCCATGCCACGTCGAAATAGTGGTGACATACAATGGACGCATCCAGGCTTTCAGTTTAATGTTTTCACCACAGCCCGGATTAGGACATTGCTTTATGCACCGCAAGAGCATTGACTGAGTCTCGCTGGTGCTATGTCACCAGCTGGTATAAAAGGAGCTCTGAAAATTAAAAATAATCAGACTGGAGGCGGTTTCGGTCCGAATGGGAACACACTCTATCTGCTCACTGCGTTGAGTAGTGTGATTCTGCCTGATTTACACCTCCACTGGTTATTTCTGTCCAGTCCCCTTAGGACACCTGTGCTCTGCACCACAAGTAAGTTTTTGGACGCTCCTGGAAGATAAAAAGGGGCAAAAATTCAATTTAAAAGAACGTTAGCACATTCAACCGACATCAGAGGGACCTTCTCTGCAGTGCTATCTCGCCAGATCTGCCATGCCACGTCGAAATAGTGGTGACATACAATGGACGCATCCAGGCTTTCAGTTTAATGTTTTCACCACAGCCCGGATTAGGACATTGCTTTATGCACCGCAAGAGCTATGTTACATGGATAGTCTTGTGCTGATAATCTCAAATCCTGCATTATACACCTACTACTTAGCCTTCATAAAAGGAAAGGCATCTGCCACATTCGCATCAAATACAGACATATCGATATTGCGGTAAATTAGACTTTGTACAATATGTACAGATTCTTGTCAGCCATCAGAAATAACTTTATTCTTCATTGTTCCTGAGTATGAGCCGCATCAGTTGGAACCCTGCGATGAATCACCAAGCAGCAACCACAGCAGCATGCCAGCTCATGCTGCAGTCTTGCGATGTATCAAATACATGTGAAGTTTATTGAACTCTGCACTGATGACTAATAAGTGCGCTGCATAAATTAATATTCTAGTTACATCTATTTTTGTTATTATACCATTTTAGAGTGCCGATGACTAATAGGTACCACAAGGTATGATGCGACCTCCATTGTCATTTATTTTGTATATAAATATTCACATTTTTAATGGTGCTGATAACTAATGGGCACTGCAAGGTCGGATGCGACCTCCCTATTTTCTTGGATACTTGGACCTCAGTTCACTTACGTTACACTATACACCAACAACCTACACATCACATTGTTTCTCCCCTACAGGAACAATCTTTCACTAAGGTCGCTGTTCATGCTCTCACTAGCGAACATGACAGGTGGCCGCTAAACCTAACTATGATAGCTCGATAGGATAGGTTTCATGGTAGCTAGAGACAACTACTCACCAAAGGAGACTTGTTTTTTTTGCAAAGTTCTTTCTCTAGGTACTGCGGCTCCACCATACATGCGCACCGGTGGTTTCCCTAACTGGCCATTTACTTTAAGGCCTCCTAAATGAATACACGAGTAGCTGTCTCTCCCTACAATTCTCTGGCCATCTAGCCTATTAATTGTCTGGATTCCCTCTGACACGTTGGCTATGGCTGATTTATGAAACTATTGGGGTTTCTTGATGGTCAGAATCACAGTATCGATGACCACACACTTCCCTCCGTATCTTCAGGATACTTGTTAGCTAAGCCTTTTTGCCAAAGTAGGAACCACTGCAAAAATATTATTATTGTAGCCTGACCCAGCAGTGTGTTCTTTGGGCAACTTTCTTTAAACCTAAAGCAGGTAAACGGTAGCTCGACGGTGAAGATCTCACATGGTCCATACTCGAAACATTAGGTGATGGATAAAGACACAGATCGCCATCTAACTCAAATAGTGACTGGGTGTGGCCTTCGAGCCCACCACGCCCTCTGGGAAGGTCGCCATATTTGAACATCTGTTTCTTCCTCCACACCTTAACAAGATAAAATCGCTTTCTAAATGGAAATTTTCTGGGAAAAGCCGCTCTATTTACCAAGCACCAGCATGGATTCAGACATAATAGATCATGTAAAACACAACTACTAGAATACCTCGAAGACATAACAGCCAAACTTGACTCAAATGAACCTGTCAATGCAGTATATTTAGACTTCTCAAAAGCATTCGATACTGTACCACACCAACGACTCTTTTGACATACATATAGGCAATATCGTATCCAAGGCAAATATCACAATAGGATTAATCAAGAGAACATTTACCAACATTGACCCATCTACTTTCATACAAGTCTCTGGTGAGACAATCTCAACTATTAGAAAGAGCAACAAAACTCGTCCCACAAATCAAAGTGTATATAGCTACACGGAAAGACTTAAATCCCTAAATGTCACTGAAATATAGACAATTTCGAGATTTAATTGAAACAGTCAAGCTCATCAGGGATCTATATAATATTGATAAGGACTACTTTTTCTAACCATCCAGTATTACACGGCCCAGAGGTCATAGGTTCAAGCTCAACATAAAATGCAGCAACAAAGATATTCGCAAGCACTTTTTCGCTAATAGAGTGCTACCACAGTGGAAATCACTGTCAGCTACAATAGTCGAAGCAACAACGGTTGAATTATTCAAGAGCAAACTAGATATCTACTTCAAATTAAGAACTTTGAATTCAACTGAACAGGCCATACATATACCAGCCCATCACAAAGTCATACTGCAATTCTCCCAATCCAGTGGACTGATCTTGGAGTAGCCTGTGTATCGACAAAAGTATGTTCTGCAGTGATTTCAATTATCAGTAGATAGGTCTCTGCTTTCCACGTCCGCATTTTGTGGTAGCATGAAGACACACTAGCGTAGGGAAGGAGATTCGGATAACAACAAACACAGGAAATGAAAACAACAGCAATAAGACCAGCTACAGGCTCCACAAGTCAACACCAAGTAACCAAATGCCAGGCGCAGCCGGGTGTAACCATGAGCATAGGCGGCATACCGCAGCTCACGCTGGGAACAACCATCTGCACCACAGCATTCTACAAATCAGTATTAATCCTTGCCACTCCGAAGTCGGAATTTTAAATTTTCATATTAAATTAGAAGATGAGCTGGTGTTACCCTTCCGGCAAATCTTGCGGAGGATGTTACTGTCGTAGCAACGTCATCAACCAAACTGTTGAAACGTGTACACCAGTTTCTCTCTTATTTACACAACAAAAGATAAAATAGTGGCATCGGAGTGCTAAGGGTTAAATTCTTAAATCTAACGGTTTCGAGGAGATTTAATTAATCAACAACAGTTAAATCATTCAAGAACAAACTAGGTATCAAAGAAAGAACTTTTGAATTGGACTGGACAAGCCATACTACAACAAAACACTGAGGCAATAACAAGCCAATGGCTTATGCCTCGTAAAATGATGACGATGATGTCTTGCACCTGCTGGACTGTTTGTTGGGTGCAAATGGGTATGATCGGGAAGTCTATCACATAAGCTTTGTCTTTGTAGTGGCGATCTAGATGAATGAAAAGGATTCACAAACTAAGGCAACAATATACATAAGGATGCCATCTCCCACACTCTCTGTTTAGCGTGAGTAGGCTATCTCTTATTGGCGCGCATGGACGATAGGCCCCTCCGCAGCCCCTCCCCCCCCCCCCACACCCACCCACACACACCCCACCCCACCCCACCAACCTAGCTTGCCACCACAGGCTGGGTGATATCGCCAAAGCTGATCGCATGCGGTAGGGTGAACGCAAGGTGAGAATAATAGATTTGTCAGGTTGCTGCATAGTCAAGAGGATAGAGTGGTGCACGGGTCATGCATTTATAAGAGATAGGCACATAGGCGTGCAAAGAGGTTGGACAGGGTTGGCATACTTTTCATTTTTGGCCCGGGTTTCTTAGGCCCAGGCTCTTTTTGTTTATTTTTGTGTGAGGTGCGTACTTTACTCCGTATAAAAGTCATGCAAATTACGGCCTAACAATAGTTTGCGAGGACGCATAATTATTCTCCGTGCTGAAGGCGTCCAGGCTTCAACATACCTAACTAAAAGTGTGGCTCTTTTTGGGAGTCACACGAACGGCTCTCGTCGTCCCTTTAATATCGGTCTTGCTTAAAGAAGATGTTAAAACAAAAATGAAAACATAAAAACATATATATTATACTATCAAGGATCGGAGCAGTCCTAGCCAATTTTGCCAAAACGGCGCAGATGTATATATGTATGACATCGTAACTTCTTTAAGAGTTACGTAGAATGTCTACTCACCATCCTGTAAGGGGTACAATTAGGTAAACTAATAACACGAAAAGAACATAATAATGTAAAACCTATGATTAAAACTAACAGTTACTAAATTCCAGTACGGCGCCGATTAAAAATTATAAAAGTTCAAATAAGTTTGTGTCGACTGGTCATTAAGCATCACAATACGAATGTTAGCATACTCCATCCTATCCTCCGAAATGTCCATCTCCATGATGTCGTCACTTGCTAGGCTGGCTGCCGATGTTGTTGTTATGCTATCCGGTGTTGCTTTCCGCTAAATACTCGTGAAGGTGTTGTGCGTTTCCTGATGGAAGGATACGACACTGTCGTTTTACTAATCTGCGATGGCGCCAATGCCGCTTAAATGCTCTTGCTCACGGTTTCAGGTAATTCCATGGGATCTGTCACATTCACTAATTCTCCTGACCATCTATCGAGTCTAGTACCACTATTGACTTACTCGCTGGATTTAACCATAGGCGCCGCTGTACGGAAGCAGTCAACAAATCATGCCAGAAAATATATAAATAGTTCAAATGTGTTCTAAACCTATAGGTTAACTTTTTAATTCATAGAATTCACGTGACTATATGATAAAATAATGATAGTTTGGCGTCCATTTTGGAGAAATGCAAATTAGGCATATCAGCGAGACTGAGATTTCTCTAGACTTTTAATATGTTAATATAGGGACCTTTCTGAAATCTAAAGTGAAGAAAAAAATTCTAATGCAATTTGTGGTGGGTTGGCCCCTAAAATCTCTTAGATTGTCTGGACCATGCTGTTGTAGCCTTAGTGCCTGTTGGGACCGTGCGATTGCCAGCGATTGTAATGGCGAAGATCATTTCTGAATAAAAGGAATTTACTACTGATGGAATCTTCTGGGCTTTGTCAGTAGTTGGGACATTTGTGTTGCCTATGCGACACTAAGTGGAAGAGCAAGATCACGGAATTCACCATGATCACTGACGTATTCAAAACTAATGGCATGGTCCAAGAGCCTTGGTCCGAATATGAAGCCTACACCCAGGTATGTGGCCTGTTTTGCTCCATGAGCACTAGCTTGTGGCCTGTCCAAGAGTCGCTGCTCTGAGTTCGCAGCTAATCACGTCTATTGAATGCATGTAATATCGATGTTATCGTCTTAATAAATATTCTGTGCCTAAAGGTTTGCCGCTTTGATGTTGCAGTCGGACCACGTACATTCCCAGTAGCTATGGTAAGCTCCTGGAAAGATCACATTGTCAGAGTATGTTGAACACTGTGTCTCGTTTGAATAAGATTAGATATAATCAGAGTCACCTCTGAATGTGAATGTTAGTCCGAAAACCTTGATGACTTAGTTTCCAGCAACGTTACAACTTATGGAGGAGACCGGCATGGAGGAGTCATCTTTCTCCCCAATCCCTCTGTATTGCACACTATTTGAGTTTATTGAATGGCTTCAGATGCTGGATTAATCCAGTCCTACATGATGATATCTAATACCATTTGACAAGTATTTTAACAGGTTACAACAACAAACTCGCTATGACGAATCCCATCAATCCGTAATACCAGGAATTTTCTGAATTTGATTTCTGCTTGACAGCCGTGTTATGGTTTTAATTTTGAAACTATATAATTCATGTAGAATATTCATATAGATTTCGGATCTTGGGAAAAGAGTGTTGCTGTTATATCACTCGCGTATCCCAGCTTAATCTATGAACCGTCACATCCCATGCCAGATCCTTGAAAAAGTCTAAAATCCAACACATCTAGCAAGACTCACTGTGTCGTGATACGATTGATGCTACAGAAAACCAGTTGATTAATTCTCCCTATGAATTTATATTGAATATCTCACAACAATAGGTTTTTAATAACTTTTGGAAACATGTTCAAGATTTTAGTGCTGTGAATGCCGTCAATGTAATCTTCAAGGTATCCCTACTTTCAAGTTATTAACCCTTTCTTGACGAAAACGGCCAAAGCCGGCCTCTGCAGTGTTCTTGAGGAATGGCCATTTGCAGGTGAAGAGAATATTACTTTTGAAAATTTAACACAAGAATGACTGGCTCGGTAACCGGTAATTTTCAAAAATAGTATTCTCTTCACATGCAATTGGACATTCAAATAGGAAATATTTTGATTTTCCAAACCAAATTTCGTCATCAAAGGTTTAATATCTTGTTGATTTGACAACTAAATCTTACTAAACGTATATTCGTTAATGCACAGAAGTGAATCAGTGATAGTGAGCAATATAGTTTCCTAATATGGCTCACATTCTGAGACACAATTTATCACACAGAGCTGAAATATAATTATCTCTGTCAACTCCGTTCGGCATTAAGTTTTAATTAACACTATAGCTACAACATGATACAGCAACAAGTGTTGTACTGAGGTTTACTAACGCACACAAACAATTTACTATTAACAGTGATGCGACATCAACGTATGGCTACAGGTAGATCTACGCTATCTATTGATTCAAAATGAGTGCAGTCTGATATATTTTGTCACGTACTTCTGTAACAAATTTGACTAGAAATAATAATGGATAACTTATTCGTCTGTTTGTCATTGCATTTCTCATATTGTTTGTTTTTCTCGTTTTGTGACATGAAAAACATACATCGTTAATAGCGTTATTGGACAATCATTACAAATACTCTCACATAGTGGCATGTTTAGACCTTAATAAATCATTGAGAATGTGACATTTAATATCCCACCGTTAAATACGGCCACAGTTTTGCCTCTGAGGAATACTGCTAAATTAGATAATATATATCAATTTGATGATGCTATGATGACGATATAATAAACACGACAGTAATGAATATTCATGTCTGAGATGGCACAACAAAATAAGGGTATTGCAGGTTCAGACGCGCCACCTCAACAGGGCCATTTGCAAATAATTGTGAGGTCCCCAATTGTCACCAATGCGTAACTAGTTCACGCATATCATATTAACCTATGCTAATCAACTGAAAGTAAATGACATCTCATCAGACCGTTATTTAACTTGCTGTGTACCATCAACAGCAACCAAATATGGTACACTATCATGGCCGTTGTCGGGATGAATATGGTATGTTATTTCAGGTATGAACATAAAGAATAACTATGAAAAAGGATGAATGCCATAACATAGCTAGGTTGGCTACTTTGAACAGTAACTATAACCGTTACGAATAAAACCAGAAACTATTAATAATCAATATATTCCAAGCATGTTTTCATTGTGAAAGCTGCTTATATTCTTTATCAAATAGCATTATGCATACACAAACATTAGTGAAACAATGGCAATACAAACTGTCAACATTGGCCAAAATGATAAATAAAATGTCACACAGTGCGATATTAATATAAACAATTTGAATCACAACAGCTAGCATGTTACAACATGATCGTAACCATACCATGTCAGACAGTAACTACGTTTTCATAATCTTCCTAGTCGTCATGGTCTTCATAGTATTCATAGTTTTCACCAGGAAGCACTGATTATGTGGGTGTTTATATAGATGAAGTAACTGGCAAATCTATGGAATCATCAGTTACTAGAACCATAGGTGTTCTAATAAAACAACCGAACTAGGTATACTGAGGACCCTCTAGTATACAAATGTCAGCAGAGCAGAAAGCGTTATGGCTGCACATCTATCAAAGTGGCCAAACTGAAGACCACAACAAACTAAGCCAGGAATGCAATAACAAGCTGCGCCACATTAGCGAATGCTTAAAAGATCTATTCAACAAGCAATCACCTGAGCAGATGAAATCACTGCGACGGATGACTGTCACACAAAGTTTCGGGCACCCCAAGCCCTGAGAGTTACTTGCTACACACCACCACTCACTGTATGATGACCCCTTGCACCCATTCTTGGGAGACCCCAGGCCATTACTAACACCAATTAAAACAGCAGAAGTTGAGAAGGCGCTTAAAGCCCTGTAAAATGGGCGTGCATCTGAACCTGATGACATGAACAATGAACTATTCAAATATGCAAGTCACAATATCTCAAAACCGACCACGCACCTAATCAATCCCGCTTTTAAGGCCCACCTTCCCATCGATGCTGTGGGCCAAGGCACCCTTATCGCACCCCAAGCCCAATATGCCACCTGACCCCGCCCACCCACAGTCAACATGTGGCCCATTGTGCTCCTCAACAGCATACGAAAATCCTATCCAATGTTACTCTATGCCACATTCGAGACAAGATCGATGACTTCACCAGATAAGGTCAAAGTGGCTTCAAACGTGGATGCAGCTGCGCAGACAGTGTATGGTCAACGCATGCTTGTGTCGGCAGTCATGTCCAAACACTGGGATTTCCAAAAATTGGGCATTGACATGTCACGAGCCTTCAACACAATTAAATGCTCAAAGATCCTAGATACACTACGCCATGCCAGTTGCAATGAAGATAAGCTACGACTAGTGACACTACTGCTTGCAGACACCAAACTCAGAGTACGAGTCAAGTCAGTGAAATCTGTAGCATTTGAGACATTAATCGGCTCCCCACAGGGAGATGGTCTATCTTCTGTGTGTTTTTCACCTGTTACTTTGCTGCTGCATTGAAATCTGTGTGGGAAAATTCCACAGGCCCCACCAAATGTGTCAATACTGGGTATGCTGCTACAGATGGTATCTGCTGACGATGTGGACTTTATAGACGAGGAAAAAAACAACTTGACAAACTTCTCCCAATATTTGCAAGCAAACTAAAAATTGAGAATCTCTTAATGAATGAATCCAAAACACGGTTCACCCACATATACATATCTACAAAGCATGACACTAAAGAAAATGACAATCCACTTCGTAGCGGCGAGCCATGTAGGAAGGGTAAAATCCTTGGGCTCACTACATTGCAGTACTGGTGTCATTGCCTCACACTGCGTCATGGGGAACATAGCTTCCCCGCCCTTCTGAAAGCTATGAATTCGTAGATCAAAGATGCTGTTGATAAAAAGACGACGTTTATGAGCGTAGATGACCTGTCGGCTGCTGTCGTACTTTGATCAATCCATTGTTGAATTCAACTTTTCGGTAGTAAAATCCTACTCGTGACTGACGGGCATCTTGCTCTCTTAATAATATTGACTGTTATTACATGTAGTTGAAGTATGTAGACTTAGCTGTTTCCGTACGACGTCGGGGAAATGGGTAGGGGTGGATGCTGGACAAGCGTCTCTCCGTGATGCGCACTGTAGATGGCTGTGGTGAATTCCTGATATCCATATGATCAGTTCTCCCGTAACTGGATACAAAGGTGTGTGCGGGAGATTTGTTGGTCGTTGTCTGTTGATGATAATGCTGTTGTCAGGATGTCCAGGCTGCTGTATGATGCCAATGTTATAAGCGTAGGGGCGCATTCAAGTTTTCCATGCTGGTGAATGCCAAGCCTGTTGTTATTTGCGGGAGGTGTAGTCTGCAGGAGCTATTACTTCTCCCGCAATTTGTGCGGGAGGGATTTGTTGCGGGAATATTCATGTCTCTACCGGTAATTAATTAAGACCGGTAGGTGCTGCTAAATGCTGTTGTTGCCGATGTTGAATGTCTCTGTTACGCTGAGTATAACCGAGCAAGTATGTGATGTACGCGCAATGACGAATTGACGCATCTAGTCTTGAAGGCAGGTGTGTTCTTGTAGGTGTTGACGTTCTGTCTGTGATGTGATGTCCTGACTGTTCACGGGGAATTATGGTAGGCCTATTAGATGGGACGGCCTTTGGATAGGGGGATGTTGTCATCTCCCTTTACACGACGGTTGGTGTCCTGTCGCAATTTTTAGACACCGGGAATATTCGAGCTGAAAGTCTACTGAACAGGCTGCTTCCCTGCCCCCCACAGGAGGTAATATTGGTCGGTGCGGTGTGGGATGCCACCTCCTCTGTTGCAGTCTCTCTCATACCTGAAGATTGATGGTCAACAGATGACGAGTGGAGTGTCAAATGGGCTGGGCTGGTTATGTCTGAACTTGTTGTGCAGATAAGAGATGCCAGTTGGATTTGGGATGTTGGTGCGGTAATGGATAATGGTGCCGCTTGGGAGGGAATTGGTCTGGCGTTTCCGGGAGGTGGTCGGATACACCTTGTTGTATGGTACTGCGTTTCTAGACATGCCAAGGCTTCATCCAGCGTCTTCACTTCCATGCTATTCACCATATGTTCCACTCCACAGGAAACATGGCTTGGGTCCGCCTCAGCTTCCGCTTGTGGTAATTCTATGATGGGGGGGGGGGGCATAGCATGAAGTGGGTGGGAATGGGAAGAGATCGGAGGAACCGCATTTCTATCCGGTCCCTTGGACAAAAGTCTTCAGATAAGACTTCCCAGATCTAATAGACCCACGCTGAGGAGTGAAAGGGCGAGTATGTATCTCGTCATCGTCGTCAGCGTTAGCCGCTTGTTCACCCACATTCTGGCTTAGTAGAACTGGGGCTGAACTAGCACCGCGGTGCTCTGCGCTAACCATGGGAATACTAATTTCTGACACTGATACAAGGTTTAAGTCAATCGAAGTGGATGACTGAGGTCAGGCCAACCGAAACACGGATGCAGTAGGTCACGTCCGACGTCTTACCTACTACCACATAGGGGTCTTTCCACTGGTAAGTCAGTTTATTTGGCACGTTTGCAGACCATCGTAAATCGTGTACCCAAACCATTCTTCCTGCTTCATATGGATCTCCATGCACTCTCCGGCCATGCCATGTCTTTTGCCGCTGGTGTGCAGTGGATAGTGTTTCTCTCACTAACTCATGGGCTTGTTCTATCCTTTGCCGCAAGAGTTCGACATAGAGAGATGGTGAATTTTTCTCCCCTGGTATCCATGGCATGGCCAGGTCCAGGGGTAAGTCTAATTCATGGCCTAACATTAACCGAGCAGGGGTGTATCCCGTGCTGGAATGATCTGAAGTGCGGTAAGCCATGAGTACATACCTGAGCCATAGATCCCAGTCTCTACACTCAAGGCGTGTTTCCTTGGTAAGCATCTATGCGAGAGTTCTGTTGAATCTCTCTACCATCCCGTCACTCCGGGGGTGGTATGGAGTTGTCCTTGTTTTGACGATATGGAATAATTTGCAGAGCTCTGATATGAGCCGGCTCTCAAAATTACTTCCTTGATCGGAGTGCAACTCATAAGGCATACCAAAGCGGCAGAACACATTGCTGGCCAAGACCTCCGCTACGATGGATGCCCCTTGGTCCGGCAAAGCAAATGCTTCTACCCACTTCATAAAATAATCTTGTAATACGAGGATGTATTTATTTCTGTCATCCATCGCATTCAAGGGTCCGAATATGTCAATGACCACTCGCTCCCATGGTGCACCAACAATCTTTGTGATAGTGTGATATGGTGTTGGCCAACAGCGCGTCTTTGGCACGGGATACATTTGGCATACCATGCCTTGACACTATCGTCAATCCCGATCCAGTGGAATCTCAGCTTGATACGGGCAGCAGTCCTTTCCATGGCCAGATGTCCGGTGTTATCGTGTAATTGTTTCAAAATAAGTTCTCGATAACTTTCTGGAACTACCAAACGGTCATTAATGTACAGACGTTATTTCTGAATTGACATTCTTCGAACCGTTGGTAATAATATTTAGTCAGGGGGGATAAAGGTGTCACCGATTCCTTAGGAGGACGTACCCCCTCCTGAATCCATATGTATATATTTCATGTCTGCACGTCTGTTTTTTGGTGGTGGGCGATTTTCTTCAGATTCCACTCTGCGCACCGCAATTTGGGGGAACTCCGGAGATGGCTGTGTTGACTGTGTCACGGCGGCGGCCTCTTTGTGTTGAGCTTCCGCACTGATCCTGCTAAGGGCATCAGCATTACCATGCAATTTGCTGGGACGATGAACAACGTTAAAGTTATAGGCCTGCAGGGATTCCTGCCATCTCGCTACGTGGCCCTCCAGATTTTTTAAGTTCCTGAGCCACCGCAGTGAGCCATGGTCTGTACGGAGTGTAAAATGGCGCCTGTACAGAAAGTGCTTGTAATACTTGATGAAATGGACTGCCGCCAATAGTTCTCGCTTGTTGGTTGCATATCTTCTCTCCATTTTATTCAGAGTACGCGAACCATAACCCAACACCTGCTCTGTTCCGTCTTCGCTGACCTGTGATAGAACTGCGCTGATAGCGAAAGCTGACGCATCAGTGTCTAAGATGAAATCGAGGTTTGGATTAGGGTGAGCAAGAATCGGAGCGGTCGTCAAGAGTTCCTTCAGCGCCCTGAAGGAACCTTCACATTCACTCTTCCACTTTCGTGATCTTGTAGAGGGGTGAAGCAATCTCGCTGAAATGTCGGATATAACGGCGATAGTTCTGGCATAAGCCAAGGAAACTCTGTGTCTCCATAATTGAAGAGGGTCGAGGCCACTCTGCTACTGCCTTGGTTTTTGATGGCTATGTAGCCACCCCATCACCAGATATGACGTGTCCCAGGAACTCGACGCTCTGTCTGTAGAGATGACAGTCTTCGGTTTGAGTTTCAAATTAGCCGTGCAGAATCTTGAAAGCACGGTGTCTAAATTGATTAAAGTTTGCTCAAACGTGGGTCCAAAAACTATTACGTCATCGATGTAACAGAGACAGATCTCCCATTGCAGGGTGGTTCATACCTCTCAATGAGTCGTTCAAAAGTTCCGGGAGCATTGCACAACCCATAGGGCATCTTGCTCCAATTGGAAAAGGCCGTCCCTACAAATGAATGCCGTCTTTTCCTTATCAGCTTCATCCATGGCTACCAGCCAGTAACCGCTAGCTAAGTCAAGGGTACAAAACCACTTGGCTCCGGACAAGGAATCCAATGCCTGATCTATCCATGGTAACGGATAGGCATCCTTAATGCTAAGATCATTACGGCGGCGGTAGTCTATACAAAACCGCATGGTTCCGTCCTTTTTTACCGCTAGCACTATAGAACTAGCCCATGGAGAAGCTGAGGTTTCAATAATACCTGTTCGCAACATGTCATTTACTTGTTGGTGTGCTTCCGCTTCTTTGTGAATTGGAAGACGTCGTAACGGTTGTCGTACGGGGTGATTATTGCCTGTATCGATGGAGTGTCGTACGGGATGAGCCTCTCCAAGTTCCATATCTCTGGAGGAAAAACTGTCGCGGTATTTATGTAGTAATTTCCGAATTTCTCGTTTTTGTGATTGCAGTAATCCAACAGTCGCATGTAGATATAAACCGTGTAAATGTTCGGGTAAATCATCAGTCAGCTGTGGTGTTGTATCAGAAAGTGCAGGTGTTTCCAGTGAAATTATGTCCAGTAAATGGCCGCAGTGTACTCCTGGTTCCAGAGTGATAGGATCTGCGGTACCATTGAACACTCGAAAGGGTATCTTCCCTTTATCAGTAGTGTCCACTATTATGTGGGGACTTGCGCATTGTGAGGCGATCATATAATCAGGGTCGGGTTCCAGCATGGCGATGTGTGTGTTGCTTCCTAACTGTGGTGCGGTGGCCCATACGATCTGTTCCTGTCCCGGCTCAACTGTGGTGGTACTTGATAGTATTACCACACACGTGTCATATAATGACGAGGCTGGTCCGAGAGGTATTCGTTGGCCGTGTATGTCAAGTTCCTGTTGTCTGCAGTGTATGATGGCTGCGCTGGCACTGAGGAAATCAGAGCCAAGTAGGGCGTCATTATGAATGGAGGCAATGACAACTCTCTGAATGAATTGCATCTCCTCCATTTGAATAACTAAATTAACTACACCGGCACGGGTAGATCTGCTCCCGTAGCCATCTGTAGGTAAATATTCGTAGACTTAAGTGGGGGGCTTTTTATGAGGTGGGATGCTCTCATATAAGGGCTGGTTAAATACTGTAATAGAAGCTCAGGTGTCGACGGTGGCGCTGGTGGAAACGCCACTAAACAGACAGGCACATTTGTAGATTACCTTTCGATGAACCTGCGGAAGAGTTTCCAATGATGCCATCCGCGATAATGGCATTGGAGCAGCATCACTCTGTATATATTCTGACTGTTTCCGTATTGTGTCTCGTAACGCTGTAGATGGCTGAGTGAGGAATGGTCCAGTTCATCGTCTCCGCTGGGGTGCAGGCTGCGGTGATGACGGAGCTGGGGGTAGCAATTGTGGTGGTGTTGTTGCCGTTTCTGTGTAAGCAGTATTGGTATAGACGGCGGTCCGTATGGGATGACGGATAAGTTCTACCTGTGCAAGCCATTTCCTGGAATGCTTCATAGGATGTTTTGTTGGAGCACAGAAGAAACAGCGAGGTTGCCAAAGACGTGCGTTTCTCCGTCTATGTTGGCGCTTGCGAATCCATGAGGCGGAATGAATTGTCTCTCCCGAATCGCTACTGTCTCTGGATGCGGAAGATGATGCTGATTGGGGTGGTGTTCTGCATACCACCCGAGGGCACCGAGAATCTAGTGTCTTGGTGACGGGACGTGGTGCTTTCAAAAACGTTGTTTCAGCGGAGATATTACAACCTACTACTGCCGTTTTACATAGAACAGAAGGTTTGTCGTGTACGGAAAACGAAGGCATGTCCTTGCTGCGGATGGGGGAGGCAACGTAGGTACGGACATATGGGAAGCCGTGCTTTTTGGTGTGGGTGTGTCCGTTACTTTCTGTGGATGATGCATGGCCACTGAACGTTGTTGTGTGAAAGCTGCTGTTGAGCCAAGAGAGGAATATGGGCACCGAAGTGGCTCAGTGTATTTCGGTACCCTTATGAGTTTGACGGTTTCTCTGGTTGTGGTGTGGTGCGGTCTGGAGTGGGCATTGTAGAGGGAGGTCGGTTAGGATACCGCTCCCTCCAATGTCCTGGCTGACAGCATCCGAAACAGGTGTTCGGTGGCGGTGCGGTGCTGGTAGTGTTTGCTGTTCTAAACTGTGTGGTGGCGAGGTTGGTGCTGAGTGTTGTTTGTTACTAAATTGGTGAGTGCGGAGATCTGTTTATTGATCTCTTCAATCCTTTCTCTCTCTCATGTTGCCGTTGTTGTTGTTGTTGTTGTGCTGGTTCCCATGCCCTAGGGCTCCATTGTACCCTCCTCAGCTGGCATGGGCCCTTCCTCCAGGTGCTTGATGCTGACTGGTGCTAGTTCCAACTGTGTGTAGGTGGGTGTGCAATCTGTTCCCAGATCCGCCAAGAACTTGAAGGGCTTTTCTGGAAAGTTTTGTGGCGAGATATTCACCCATTTGTCGATCGTCCAGGGGTTAGACCGACTTATAATCTCGAACTGTATTTTATAATTGGTCCAGTCATTCTCCCCACTAAATTCGGGAGGGAGGATGACTCGGCCAAGACTGCGGGAAGAATGCAGTGGTTGACATCCAGGTGGTGCGGGTATCTGGGAAGTTGATGATTGGATTGAAGTTGGTCGTGGTGCCAGTGGTGGTGGTGTTGGTGTTTCCCGTCGATGCCGATGCCGAGGAGCCTGGACACGCGTACTCCAATTAAATGAGTCTTCCCCGTCTGTTGAGCCATAGACCAACATGGGTCTATGAACGGGAGGTGGATTGTGGTGGAGCGTGGCTGGCCATTCCTCCCACGGTGAGGACTGTTGTTCCTCATATGGCCGTGGTCCAATTGGCTGAGGGTCGTGATAAGTTGCATGACTGATAGACTGGGGAAATAGTGGTGCCGATTCCTCCTGATGACTCCACAGCGTTCCCCTTAAATACAGCATTTCGCTAGAAGGTGGCGGTGCAGGAGGTTGTCTATGTTGTGGATTATCACCTGGCCATACTGTCTCCGTAGATGACACGGGTGAACGATAGTAGCCTGAAAGGCTGTAGATATGCCCATAGTTCGGTCTTTGTTGGAGTTGTCCACGATTCGGCCCTGTTGGTGTTGGCCTGTCGCGGACGTCCGAGATGGTTCTGAATTCTGTTCTCGTCTGTGAGGCATCTCGAAAACTGCCATCGCTAACAGGCGAAAGCAGGTTATAGTGCAGAGTTGTAGATCCCACTTAATTTCTGCCATAGTCGGTGAGCATGTGTGCTGAAAATCCGTCGTATGAGGCTACCTCTTGATCGAGGGAGTCTTCGCTGAACGGAGATGGTATTGAACTGAGCTCACTATATGGTGTGGGCATGAGTTCACTGTGCGTTATTACTGATGCTCTTTAAGCCCCCACATTGGGCACCACTTGTAGCTCACCAGGTAGTGTCGGGCCGTTCTGATGTATCATGTCGACTCGCCAAGCCGCAAGTGCATGACGAGTGATGACGCTGGTTAGCACCCGGTCTGGGGGTGACAGACCTTGAACGAGACTGCCTTGCGGGAAACAAAAACCGGCTCCTAAGGCTGGTGGAACTCAATCGTTCCTGTGGGGCCATGCGACCATCACCGCGAACATTAAACACAACGGTCTCATCCCAAGAATTTGTGTCACCAGTATGCCTGTCCATAGAAATTTCGTGATCTATGGACTTACAAGATTTGATTTTGGTGACCTAAAAATATAAGTCTATACAATGCATTTACCTAAACAATTAAAAATATACTAGATAAAACTACAGTAAGCGCATACGAAAATACGAGACATAGAGGCAGGTAGATGAACTTTTAAACATGGGGCTCCCGGAGGTACCACACAGACTCGTAGGTCCGCAGATGCATCCCCGCAAGGGAGACTCCCATGCACGAGACATAGCTATTTAACTTAATATGAGTTATTATACCTCTAGGCTGAAAGGAAGAAAGTTATCTCAGACGAAAAAGTGATGTGCCTCGTGCGGGCACTACTCCTAGTGCTAGTTTGGCTGAGGAGTATTGTCCTGGCATGGACCGTCATCGCTGAATCCTTGCGAGAGGCAAGTGCCTCACGTGGGCCTCCGTCTCGGGAAGGTGTCGCCATGGCTTAAAGCGGGAGAAGAATAGTAGGCAAAAATGGGCCCACTTTAATATTTCAAACAAAAATGCTGTAGAAAGAAAAGACCATACCTAGTGAGATTATGACTATAGGGGTGTGTACTGTTTTACGTGAAGACAGAACGGAAGATTGCCGATGGATTCCTTCGTCACCGTCTTATGTGATTTCTAATATGCTGAGTTAGTAGTTGTCGCTTTATTTCTGCAGACCTTCTGCTTTGCTTAATTCCTTTTAGTTGTTTTCAAAACAAGAATTAGTTTAGGTCGCAACTGGCCGATATCTACCTAGCTATTAGACACTACTGTCACGGAGAACAGATGCCCCAGGACATCAATACTGTAGACAGCACTCATACATGTTACTTAGTAGGACCTCCGAACTGGGTAAGAATCCGGACATTTCGCTTTGTAACCACATAAAACATTACAGGACATGGTTTACATTTCACGAAAGCATTATTAGGCCATCTCTCTTATCGTTATGGTGGGGGTAAGAGAGACGAATTCACACCGTAAATGTCCTTCCCGCAAGGGCGTGGCAGATCTAAATATCATGCCCAGACATTTTAACGGAATTAGGTGGGAATACGTATCTCGCCCATCACCGGGTCCTATGGAACTAACTGTTTAACCTGTTGTTAGGTTTATATATACAAGTTGCCAGTTTTGCACTGCGGTACGGGAGGATTGTCAGTAAATAAAGTAATAATTAATACATGTGCTATCGCAGTGCTTTCCTACATTGGATTAAGGTACTATCTACTAAGTATCCGAAGACACACGGGAGTGTATGTGATACCGCACCCTAGCCATCACCGCTCGCAAACCCCAATAGTTTCCCAGCATCGGATCAGCCCATGGTGCAGATAGGGACATCCAAAGAATTAAGAAGCCACAAGGCTGAGTGGAGCATGAAGCGAGACAAAATCTTAGAGTTATGAGTCTTACCGGAGTGCAGAGCTAGATTATCGCACTACTGGAAGAGAAGAGTATATTACACAGCATGTAATGAAGAAAGTGTCTCTAATCATTTTAAGCCTATCCTATCGAGCTGTGTATAGAACAGGTTAGTCGGTAGCATGCCAGGCTAAACAAAGTTATAGCACGGACAGTGGACCTCAGTGAAAAATTGTTGGTGGCGGGAGAAAGTGCTGCATATATAAATGTTTCTGTATAGTGTTTCCTACGTGCACTGCAGTCTTATATTTTCTATAACTACGCAAAACAAGTGAACGGATGGCCACTGGCCATATACATACATAATCTAACCAGAACAAACAATACGGTGTCAAACGATTAAGATATATATATATTAATACAGGTTAACTAACCTACTATAGTGCGGTTAGCAGCACATTGAAGAAAATGATAATAATTATCTACAAATACAGAAATTATAACTCTCGGTCCCAAGACCATTATGGTTCCTTTCAGCCACCGGGACCGTTTTTACGGATACGATATAATTAACAAAACTATCTAACCTATATAGAGAAATAATAAAACTGTGAAGTGTAGTTACTTGAACACTTGGTAATCATTCCCTAGTTAGGCTACCGTGTTACTGAAATTGACACGTCAATCCGTAGTCGACGTGAGATGATGCGCTCTCCGGAAGCTGGAAAGTTCCCGCAGGCTGGTTCCTGCAAGCTGTTTTCTGCAAACAAGACTTCCGCAAGAACACTCATGGTGGGAGTGCATCGCTTAGTGCTGTAGGCCTAATAGAATGTCTAACGAGCAGTCAGTAAAAGATACCATAGTACTATGTGGCGAAGAAAGTTCCCGTACACCGATGGTACAGTTGGAAAGTGTAAACAACCCGATCACTAGCGGGGGTTGTCAGAGGCAAATGACGATACAAAACAAGGCTTCATGGTGCTGGGTACGTCAACCAGCTCTGAAGACGCACCGGGCAAAGTTTACTTGCCGCGGTCGAAGGTCGAAAGAACCGACACGATGTGTGCGGCGGCGATTGAAATACCACTTTTAGATGTGGCCGGCAGATCCGGCGAGTCATCCATCAAAGAACATCCTGCCTCTACATCTGTAGACTCACATATTCAGGCCGTAAAGGCCTCACCGCAAATTTGTGTTCCGAATACAGCTGTTGGTATTCGGGAACAATTATCAGAAGTTCCAAATTACTCCCGCAGATGTTGAGTTACAAACTTGTTTTAATGTGGTGGGTTGGAGAACTGCACGCTACGGGATTAAAACCCGACACATAGCGAAAGAAGACGTGTATCGTGCTTGGTAGTAGTTGGTACAGCTCCAACCTGTTCGGCCCCTAGCCGAGGATGCTTTCGATCACTGGATCGCTTCTCCTTTTATACTCTCTGTGACGTCACAGGCGCAGGCTCCATCCAATCATCATTCGAGCAACAGCCAATCAGCGCGTCGCTAATAATAGTGTAGTTGAACGTTCTAGAACATTCTAGAAGCTTTGTGGTTATGACGTCACGGCAATATTTTGAAGATAATCAAGAAGAGTTTTCCCTGGATAACTCAGCCATTTCTCAACCGATTTTGATATGGTTTACAGATTCAGAAAGCCCGTCGAATTATGGTCTTGATTCAGGCAATCAATAAGGATTACAGAGTTCGGTACACTAAAAGCACCATCCTCTCTAGGTCACAACTACACGCTCCATAGAAACAGCGTCCCGGCGTGCGCATGCGCATAATGCGTTTTAACGAACTTAGTAATTTTTCGACACGCTATCTCTCCCATAGGCCTATATACGCTTATAGCTCTACCCAGAGGGGCGTGTTCAGGAAACGAATCCTAGACAGGCGGCGCGTAACCAGCTTAGCTGGTATGGCCGGTACCCGACCAGTCGATCCGAACTACACCAGCACATCAAGATACCCAGTAATGCGATTGGTGCAAAAATAGCAAATGCTGTAACTAATGATAGGCGAGCGGCGATTCTGATAAAGGCCTCTAGATTTTGAGTTTAATGCACCCGAGAGCCACACACCTGCATCATATGTCATTTTAAAGCTTATTCTATGTAGAAAATGAAAAAAAAATTATGTGGAGATGGCAAGTGGTGCAGTTTCTTTGAAAACGCGTGTATTTGGGGGGTGGGGGGGGGGGGTGGGAGCAGCGGGCATACATAATAATTTTAGGGTGCCGTAATAACATGATCACCAGTGGCCGAATTAGTAACCTCTTATTTCTATCTTTCCATGGAGATTTACATATATATTTTAGTCATGCGTTCAGCAAGAGCTGTGGAGAAAAGCATCACCTATATTCCGCCGTTTTAAACCTCAATTTCAGATCATCTAAATTAATTATCCATCTTCGTATAGAGGAAGTGTAGATACTTTTTCATTTTAAAATGTTACATGCATATTAACAGATAATATGCATTTGTTCTATCGTGTTATTTAACATTTACAGTGCTGATTGTCACTTTACTGTATAGATGCCCCTTTCGCATGTCAAGACAAAGTGCCAGAGGTCTGTTTCAATCGCACTGTGTACGGGGCGTCTGTATGTATACACGTCTGTGTACTTCCAGCATGAATTCTACTGAATGAATCTTTGCTAGCGTTTGGTGGGATTTTGGTATTGTGGTTCCGAAAGTTACTTGAATTTTTGGTCAAAAGGTGGAAGGCCAAATTCACGGTCATCAAAAGGTAAAATCACTCTTGTCGCAATAACTCAGGTTCTAGTAAAGCTATACTTGAACTTGATGGTGTGAAGCTCGCCATTTGGGACTTGATCATTGAATAACTCTCTTAATATTGGATTCGAATGGTCAAATTGTCAAGACTCTAAAAGATTAACCTATAGCATTTCACGCTTGTTTAAATTGGTTTGTTAAATTTATAGATGTAGAGGTTTCTTAGCATAATTTCTCTCTATTTCCAGGTAATTAACTAAAATAGATGAATCAAGTGACAGTGAAACTAACATTGGTGATGGTGTAAGCCCAATAAAAATCCGTCCCAAGAACAAAAAGTTAAAACTATTAAGTGACGTAGATAATTGTGTGGTTTGTCGACGGTTTGAATCAAATGAAATGTTCAGTGCAGCTACAGAGGCCAGTGTTGCTAGTTTATAAAAGGTTGGAGAAATTCGAAATGATGTCAAACATTTAAGACTCATATTAGAGAATGCCACTATGTACTATCAGCGAAAGTGTTTTCAAGTATATACTAGCAAGAGCAATCTATCACATGTAAAAGGCACATCGTCAGAATACCTCCCTACAACATACCCACACACTAGTACGTCCACATGGGATTGCGCCACGCCAACTACTACAGTCAGTCGGACATTGCCACCGCAGTTTGATTTTTTAAGGTGTATTGTTTGTTTAAAGAAATCGCACAAGAAAGCTAAAAGGACTGCAACAAATTGAAACCAAAGATAGTGAAGCAAGTCTAAGGAGCCTGCAGAAAAGCACAATGATGAATACATGCTGATGTCGGTCAGAAGTCACGATTTGATAGCCACTCAGCTTGCCTTTCTACACTCACATAAAGTTTTCGACACAAAGACCAAGATATCAGAGATCCAACAGACCATGATCACGCATTTCAAAAATTCATTCATCTAATGAAAAATAAGTATTTCTATTATCAAAACTACTTTAATTATATTGGTCATTCCTCCTCATGAATGTTAGGGAATGTTACACGAGCTACAAATGCCAGTGCAGGTTAGGGGAACACTAGTGTGGGAAATGTCGAATTAGATAGCATTCAGAATGGTGTATACGTGCCAACCGGAATCATCCCAGTAGATACAGGCGGGCACCTAGTGCAAGAAGGTGTAAATAATGTAGACATTAACACAGGAACAATATATGGCAAAGACACATTTCACTCCGTGGAACGAGTCTTCTTTCAACAGCAATCTATTAGAACAGAGCAAACATCTACTGTCCCCATTGATCGTAGACAGTCGAAACTTACTGAAAGAGACAGAATCACTAATGCAGGTATTGCAAATTAACAAACCTACTATGCGACCAGAACCATCTTGTAAGGAACGTGCTAAAAAGCAAATAAATGCACTACAATCCACCAGTATGAATAACATCAGTGACACAGTATGGCCTCTGTTGAGATTACTACCTTGTGATGTGCATATTCTTCCTGGTGACACTGGTGACATTGAATGTAGTAGAACACAGGAGATCCCATTCTAGGGAGGTTTTAATAGTATGCTGTCCAAAGCCGACAGACGTACACTGCTATTGACTATGCACCTATTATAGACACTAAACCGACTGATAAGAAACCGGTATACACTACCATGAAAGAATGTAAGGATATGTCTAATAGACTTGGTCAAATTAATTCTGTTCAAACCATGGACCTGCAACTGTATTCTGTTGCGCAACAGGTAAAGTGGACCACACATGATGAATTCCAGACACACACACACACACACACACACACACAATACGCTTGGGTGGCTTTCATGCTCGCTGCACCTACATAGCAGTAATTGACAAATTATGGGCGGAAGAAGGACGTAAGAGACTTATTAGCAGATTCAGAGGTCTATGCTGGATGTACAGTGGATCAAATGCTACAATGCAACCGTGCTGTGTGTGGACTAACACTAGCCTATGAGGCTTTATCAGGGCTATGGTTATGTGGTTTCCTCAAATGGTGTGAAAAGAATGACATTCTCAAATGCATCCACATATCAATTTGGCAGATGCTGGTAGATACACAGGCTGCAATCAGGGAACATAAGGAAAATGTAAGAGAAATGAACATAGGCTTGAATCGTTCATTACTAGAGCACTTTGTAGAACACTTTGAAGTGTATCAACAATCGGGTATTCAAAGTCACCAAGATTCACATATTGGGACATGTTTCTTTAAAGAGTACAACTCCTACAAGATATCGGTCAGAGCGCGAAGGTGAGTAGCGAGAGTCATATGTTACCCTACTATTTTGCAACAAACTGTACGAATTGTTCACGGTGGACACCAGTATACCTGTTGGACATGCTTAACCTTGCAGCTGAGATTCAGCATGCACTCGAGTCAGAACAGTTTGCTTTCCGCCAAAAGCCTGAAGGCTTCAATGGGATTTGGTCTGACATGGGGACTGAGAAGACGATCATTAAAGATTCCATAGGCTGCGGTGGAATCGTGGCCATCACGCACAAGAAACCTACATTATTTAGGTTGTCTGTGACGAGACATTTGTGAATATGCTTCCATCATGAGAGAGCGTGCATGTAAATGAAGGAAGATGATGAATATATCCACGAGGAAATGCGTCCATCTACTATGAAATGTGATGAACAACCTGTTTACAAGCTTAACATCACATCTGAGAGAAAAAATGGCAAGTCTGTTTAATGTAGACACACATCCAGATGAACTGATTAATATATCTATAGGTGTACTTGCAACATCTGACGTTCAAGAAAGCTTGCTGTCAGCTACTGCTACAGGACAATGTAAGATGGAAAGATTTGTTGACAATACCGTGACAGTGGGTAAATTGGCAGTTTATACTCTACAATCGCAAAACCAAATCTGAAGACATTTGCCGACATGACAGCAAAGACCAAAATTAGGCTTAATGGTGACAATCGCGTGGCCTGAATTAGTCTTTCACCATGCATTAACCTTGGCAAGACATCGTGATGATGTAACTGTAGATAGTGCACTTTCGCATCCCATTGGACCTGTACCAGCAGCTCACTTCCATGATGATGGAGCGATGAGGAAAACGAATAAAGCTTAACTAGGTCACAAGCTCGAGGAGATAACTACAAAACAACATGAACTTCAACTATTTGATAACGATCGGGCAGTGTATGATTAAGAGATGCAATGGCTGCCATTCAATTTCTTGATGGACATAACTATTGCTCATTTACTACTCTTGCTGAGAGCTACATGAAAGGCATAATGTGTAGATTTAAGAATGCGTTTACCTTCATATAAGTGTTTGATAGATATGACAATTCATTGTCAGTTAAGAGTGGATAGCGGGAGCATTGGACAAACATTAGTAGCCGTAGCTTAGGTCCATTGGAGTATGAAGTAATTGCTGGTCGGTCAGTTCCTCAGTGGAAAAAGTTGTTGAATGGCCAATCAAACAAACAGAAGTAGAATAGGTTTCTATGTGACTTTGTGATTAAGAATTCGTCACAATAAATTGCATCCAATCCAGGGTACACGATATACTTGGCTGGTGGTTTTGCTGATTCCCAACATTTCAAATTAGTTCATTCACCTGGAACAGAAGAAGCTTCGGCAGTATACAGTAATCATGAAGAAGCAGATACACGAATGCTGTTTCATGCAATACATGACGACGCAACATTACAATCAGACACTTTAGAAGGCAGGAGTGTGATCAAATCACCAGACACAGACGTTTTAGTTCTCGCGGTTCACTATTTCTCTATGATGAATAATACGAAGGAATGCTGGATTCAGACTGTGACTGTGACTAATAATATCGATCTGCGATGTTACATTCATGTACAATCAATTTGCGCAACCGTGTCAACATTTTTGTCAGATATTTCCTGCTGCACATGCTATAACTGGTTGTATTAGTACATCTGCATTCTTCAGCATCAGCAAGAAATCGGTATTTAAGCTTCGTTGTGATAGGGCTGATGACTTTAGCGATCTTACAGCTCTGTCAGGTCAGGATGGTGATTCGATTGCCGCTGCTAGAAAACTGATAGCTGTACTGTATGATCCTCGAGAAGAGAAAAGTTTAAAGTGGCTCACAAGAACCTTAATTATCTATGTGTCAGTTAAGAATACCAGAAGAATGTTAGTCTCATAAAGATGCTCCCTTCTGCAACTAGCTTTGTAGAACAAGTAAAACGAGTATCGTGACAAATTAAAATCTGGATGAACTCCCATTTTGCCATGCAAAACCTCAGGACTCCATTTGATAACAGCTGGAAACAGGAGGTGCTTTCGGTATTTTACACACTTAGGATAATATGGTTGCGTAAGTACTAGAGGATCTCATCTGTGGATGAAGAAGCGTGTGTGGAATAAACTGTATGTGTAGTCGACAAAACTTACCATGCACCAGCAATGGAAGTGAGGATTGCAGAAATAATCACGCACATTTTAGTGACATTGCGGATAATGACGATTAGCAAAATGTAGGTAGATATTATGGTATATGGAATCATGAACATCAAATAATATTTATATATCTATTATGACATGCTTCCTTGTAAGTCATAACCATAGTATGGTTATGCCTTACAAGGAAGCATGTAATGATAGCCATACCAATGTAATGCTGAATTCATATTTCGGTGATGGTGAATTCAAAATGACAGTGGCTCGATGGCCATCGGTTGCATATTGCCACAATAAAGTCAAGTGTGATTATAATAGACAGAGGTAATCACAATAGTCTCTAAGACAGGTAGTCATATAAATCCACCCATGCGCTATAGTAAATAGTTTTGAGTTCTGAATGATTGTAGTTCTTTAAGATGGATGCTCTCAACAATTGCCTTATTAAAAACTATCATCATTGGAAGTAAAGGCACATATCTTGTGTAGATAGAATTGCCTGCTGGTTAAATGAAGTTAGTTTAACGCTTTTACCAATGCAATTCTCTTTATATCAACTTCAGGGCAACTACATGTATAGAGGAAAACCGTTAAACATTTTGAAACGAATTTGAATGGAAGGTGTTACTGATTTAGGCAAAATAGCTTCCAGGCTAATTAATTTCAAAATATTCAACATAAAATTTCTTACATCATAAAGAATAAAGAATTTATCATATCAGGTCTGACTGGTCGAAAGAGTTAACTAAATGGCACTCGAGAGAGGTACTGACTGTTTCTGCAGACAGATATTATGAAGCAGTGTGCCAAATGCGGCAATTCTGCTTTCTTGTATTCTGGATATATAGCCAAAACATGCTATCCACTGAGTGATACCGTGGCCTAGAGCTTTGACTTTTTTGCCTTAAACTGTAACTATTTCTGGGAGTTGTGTACCAAATTTGGTGATTCTGTCTTCTACTCAGGAATTATCCTGCAGACAAACAAAAAAACAGACATACAGACATGCTATTATGGACTTCAGTATGCGCCTGGATTCTATTTTACCCAGAGTAATGAGTTGACTGTTAGCAATGAGACACTTCCAAACATGTCTGGTATTATTTTCCCAAAAATCGATAACGTGAAACGAGCAAAAATTGGTTTTAGGGTCTCCTTATTTCCCCCCATTTCCTCGGAAATTGCACCACATCAGCACCCCACATCATATATATTCTGGAAGTAGTGATTCAGGCCTTTCAAATGCTGTATGCTGCGGGTGTGTGGCTGTGTGGCTGACGGGTGCATTAAATTCCAAAAATTCAGCCCCTAGCTGCTCGCCTATATTTGATGGATACTGTAGGAGATGCCATCTGGGAACATCCCGATTCCAAGATTATCTAGACCCCATTCTAATTTGGCTTTCACCCCACTCCAGCACATAAATATTCTTTGCCCCAGCGCTCGTAATGCTACAGGATAACTAAGCGTCTGCCATAGATCAGACCTTCTTTAGATTGACTGGTTGACTGGCCCACGTGACTACAATATTTGCTAAGCATTATCTAGCCGTTGAACATTAGACGTGTATTCATATCAAGCAAGATAGAATGGGCTGAAAGCCTTCTTATATGATAAAATAACGTAATTTAATTGCCATTCGAGACGGGAATACGTTTGCATCATTATGCTAGAGGTGATATGTGTGATGAAGATCGGCTATAGACCGTGATCGTCGTTCGCTGCCACCGGCGACGCATCCACCCACACCTCAACCCAAGGCACTAAAATTGTCAAAATTGTATACTTTTAGAGGCGTAAATAGTGTCCCTGGATGGAATAAAACGAAATAAATCCTAACATATCATGATTTCAATCCGTAAAAATTAATTTCGTGTTTTTAGTTGTGAATTTGAATTAGGGACTCGTACCTCTAATTCCAGTTGACAACTTAAAAAGATTATATTAATTTATGCGTAGCGAAATAATCATATGCTAAGATTTATTTCGTTTCATTACATCTAGGCACACAATTTAAGCCTCTAAATCTATAAAATTTTAGCAATTTTATTTTCAACCATTCTGCTGTGACTATGCACCTTTAGGCGATGCAACCTGCGCATTGGTCTACATCGGGCATCATTCCCACTCCTTATCAGGACTCTCAGTCAGACTCGCAGATGCCATCCACTTCTAACATTCTCATCAGCAAATATGCATTTTCTATGCAACAGAGTCTCATATATCCATTTTAGTAGGCTTGCTAAGACCTAAGAGTGTAAATTGTAGTACATACACTCTCATTGGCCTGAATGTATTTCTCGATTGTTTATAACATTTAAGATATGGACACATGCTGAAGCTGCCCTTCTTACCCATATTTACATAAATCCAAGACAGCCGTTGCCGTGATTAGTATCTTGACGTATCTTGCCATATCATAATCTCAGGTTCTAGTCAACACATTTTCAAGATGTTAGAGTCTACATCTGTGTTTCTGATGATGGGCTATCTGATAAAACCTTGGTGGTTAGATGTCAAGCTCAGTACATACAGCAGAGGTCATGATTATTTTTGAACATATAGATAAGACATCATCACAATTTGAGTTTCTACATTTATGTTTATGATGAGAAGCTATCCAATAAAACATCGTCATCGGAGATGTGACATCAAGGTCAAACGCCACAGCAAAGGCCTTGTGATGTCATCTTTTATCAAAAGTTCTGGAATAGTGATTTTGAACTGATTTGTCAGTTGACCGATGTCTCTCAACTATATTCTTATGTTTGGTCTTATGTTTGGCCTGAGACATGGATGGTGAAGTGGATACATTAGAGGCCACTGCATCTTTGAATACTAAGAATTGGCTGCTCTGTTTTCTCTTTCAATGTCCAAACTCGGTGACTTAGTCTAGCCATCTCTCAAAACGTGAATGAAACATAATCTTGAACAACTATGGCTTTGAGAAATCTCAGGGAACATATCAGGAGTCTAATACAGATTGGAGCTTTGCCCGATGATATAGCCGTTGACAACACATATCCTTCTAGTGCTGATAATGATGTCACTGTTATTGCCTAACTTCTGAAGATAATGATGTTGTCTGACAAAAATGATGCAAAAATAAGATGGACACATAAAATATGAAACGATCGAAATGAGAGAGGACGAATGCATCGGTGAATGTTAGCCCTCTCAAGGTATGTAAAGTAAATAATGTGGATTCTTCACAGTAGGAACCTTCGGAAGAAGGACACCTATCCATGCTCTGTGGAAATGTTGGTGTTAAGAGCAAAGCCGCCTTGATGCAAAGCATTAGATATCCAAGCTAGTTATCGCGAGCGCACGGAAACTTATTAGTTGTGATTTCACCAAAGAGTCTAACAATCCATGTAATTGCTGTATGGCTGCGTGGTGTAAGCGGCACTACACTGGGCAGGCGACGTAGGTATTACTATGGGAATATGTTTATTATTCATGTCCAGATGATCCAGATGACCCTTGAACTGTATCAGCAGGTTAATGCGCTAGTTTGGCACTATGGTGCAATGCTTTCCATGATTACATGCTCATACATTATTATACTAACAGATGATACCATTTGAGTGATCCTAAGATCATCAGAAATGCAGACATAGAAATTTATCTTTTAAAGATTGAGCCAAACGAGGGGTATCTTTGTTGTCGGATGTGTTCTTCACCGTACAGGCTAACCTTGGCTAGCTAAGCCCTAAAACCTGCATATCATAATACAAAACTCTATTCGAAGACCCACTTGTGTTGACCCTACGATAAGCATGAAATCTAATCTAGAACCTTGATAAACCTGTCAAAATGGCGTGAACCGTTTGCTATGAGGTTTGGCTTTGACCAGACATCCAAGATATTCATACTACACGCCACGACATCACATAAATTGTAAACTTTACCTAAAATTAGTAAATACGACATTAACCTCTGCTATACTCACTGATCTTGACCTCGCAGCACCGAGGCCCCTGTTCAGATAGCCATCATCGAAAACATACATTTAGAGCATAAAATCTTGAAAATAAGTTGACTATAACCTGAGATATGGCTAAATACGTCAAGATTTATGCAACTGAGGGTGAAAAGGTCAATCGTAGATCGTCCCCATATCTTAAATGCTATATATGTTTATAAACTACATTCATATCAAAATGGGAAGTTTGTACTATAAATTATAGGTTTTAGACCATTTTGGGGTTTTAGTAAGCCCCCCCCCACCCCCCACACACCCCCCCCCCCCACCGTTGGCTAATACACGTGATTCGCGAGTTGGGCGGGTCATGGGTGGAGCTAATTAAGACAAGTTGAGAGAACAAGTCTGTATTTACCCACGCAACTGAATCATATAATATGTAATACGTACGCATGTGTGTAGACTTGATAGCATGTACTACTGTACAGTTAAATTAGTGAAGCAAATATCTCAATGAATAGTCTATGTGGACGAATGCAATATGCAATAATACAGGGCCAATACGACCTAGTACCGGCCCCGTAGTCTGCATTATCAGGATTATTATTGGCACATTGGGAGTTAATATCAAACATCGATCATGTACTGTGTTACATATATATATTATGAAACTACATGTCTGTCTTCACGTAGAATAATGAAAGACATTTACAGGTATCTGAGCTTGAAGGCAATGACTGTAACAGCAGCGTATGGTACATTTGACTGATTTGGAAAGGCAAACATTCAATTGCCCTTCAAAGGATAGCTAGTTTATGAGGATATGATAACGATATTTTAGCAAATATATGGGGAGGGGTGTGGGGTGTGGATGGTGCGGGTGGGGGTGGGGTGGGGGTGGGGGTGGGGGTGGGGGTGGCGTGGGATATACCAACCGGTCTGTTCCATGAGTTATACTCCTAGTTCGAATATGAAATGGTTATTGCTAAGGCTTATGGTTTGATGTAAAACTGTGGCCGGATTATGTACGGCATAACGTATATGGTCAGTTGTCGTGTAGACATTAAAATACGTATGTTTCTACGCAATCAACTTTTATTCCTCGAACCACCGTGCTAGGAATCTCTACATGGCAAAGGCTATGATATAAGAAGCGAATCTGGCTCGTATTGCAGCAGAAGCGAGGTCCGCGCTAACGCGGCCTACTGGGCCCATACTGGACCAATACTGTACAAATACAGACGGGCCACATTGGCCCAGTATGTGTCCAGGTACGGGTCCAGATTCCGGCTAAATCAGCAAGGTTAGCAGGAAGCTATATGACAGTGCGAGTTTCCCAATCCGAAATTTATGCGATCGAAGCGAACTAATTTATTTAAATAAATCCCAGACATAAAAAATAGTTTAAATAATCTGCATAGTGATGTCAGGTTTTCTGGCAAATGCATCGGCTATTGAAATTTTTGGGGGGGAAACAGTGGCTGTCTATTTTATTGCATTGCTCAAGTTGGTAAAGTTGTCGCTAGCAACATCGACCACTGACGATGTGGCCAGTCTGTATTTGTACTAATAAATTCGCCCTTATCGCTCGCGTCTAAGTTTTGGCGTGTATGGGACTTTAAACTGCACAATGATGTCCATTCCCGCAATGCCATCTCTACAACGTCATGCGCATACAAAACAGACGACATCATGGTACGAAAACTGTGCTCATGCATTCTAAGAGTATTTACTTTGCATGTAGCCAATAACTGTGTAAATGTACGTATTCTATGTTATATGTACACGATGTTAAATGTTATGCAAATGTGCATGCCCACTTTATTTTATGGGTCCATCACCCTATCGTCTTTCCATTAGATGGACTGCCTGTCTATATTTCTAAATATCAATATGGGATTAACAAATAAATCTATCTGAATCTGAATCTGATTCTGAAAATAGACATAGGTTATGTGTACGAATTAGTAATTCTGTAAAATATTGTAAATGCATTAAGTAGGGCAATGTTTATAGTGAACTGATCCATATTATCCACAGGTGAAATGAATCTGGGCAGTGTTATAACCGCCTTGTTAACTATCAAAATAAACTACCACTGATAACACCATGCTGGGAGACTTCCTTGATTTTTGACAGCCCACATAAATCCGGGAACTGGAACATTAGATGACGACGGGATATAGGCATAGATAGGATTGTATCCATTCCATTATACCTGTCTATGTGGTGCATTTGAACATATACTAATAATTTCGGATAAGCAGTGCAAGAATTGCAATACAATCATTTTGAATCATTAGCGCAAAATGTTTTCCAGATATCTTTTCTAATATCTCTGGATGCTATTAGGTAAACGAATGGATTGAAGATGCTGTTTGAGTATGAACAATACACGGTATGCACGAAGAACGCTTCGTGGACAGCCCTATGAGGATACTGCAGCACTGAATGATAAAACGTGTGCGCAAATCTCGGAATAAGCGATATGACAAAAAGCGTGATAATAAGAGTTACGGTGGTAGAGCTTGTGTTGTGACGTTTTTGTGTTGTAAGTTCCACGTTGCGCGAGACCTTGTATACTTTGAGTAAATGCAAAAGCGCTAGAACAATGAGAGGTATGATCTGCTCAGTAGCAGAAACTGCCGCCTCTTTTGCGTCTGCATTCCCAACAAATCTTCTCACGAGAACCAATCTATTATCGTACTGAATTGCGCTTACTTGGTAGTATATGGGATACGGAGTACAGACCACAATTCCAAAGATAAATAGTACCACACAGGCCTTTGAAATCCGCCCAACTGTCACGTGAACTTTAGCAGTGAGGCCGTATACCAGTTGAAAGTATCGGAGACCAGCAATAAACATCAGGTGACATAAGCTGCACGTGTAGCTTCCGGTTAGGACGATTATGATTGCGTCACATAAAATCTCTGCGGTAGATGGATGGAAGAGTACCTCAGGACAGACAAAAGCCGCGTTCATGATAACGCTGAGACACGTAAGCCAGTCGCAGACCGCTAAGCTCGTTAATAACGTGAATATAGGCGTTTTAAATTTCTTTGATCTGACAAGGTATATTATGAGCATTGTATTAGCAGCGATACCAAAAGAAAATGCAGAAACAGGCAGCGTTTTATTCACCCAATTGGACAACTCTTGGAATGATTGCCAGAAACTTAGCAGCTTAAGCTCTAGTTCTGTGTACTCGATGTCGGTATCATTGGCAATTTGCTGAAGCTTCGTAGAATTTGTGAAGGTCATATTGGCGTTGGTGATGATTTATTATTCTATATCAGACACACATAACAAACCTGTCTAACTTGCCTAACATCTCTAAGTGAACTCTCCTTTGAAGACCGTCTCCTGTCCATTTATGATACGCCGATGACAATATACATTTGGCGGAATCACATCAAAGCGCACTAAATGTTTTCTTAGTTACTGCAGATCCTGGAAGTTGAAAGTAAACTGTTTAAAAACAAAAGTTATGATTTTTTTCTCCTAAAGACAGATACGCAGAGAATCACAATTTCACATCAGGATACAGAGAATTCCCCTTTCCAGAGTACCCACCCATCATATTACGTCATAATGAACTGCGTGGTGTGTACAATGACATCATAAAGAATGACGTCATGAATGACGTCGATAAGTACGTCACGAACGCATATTTGATGACGGTCTATAGGCTGTTGTACAAATTGTTTGCTTTTACTATTTAATAAATATTCTGTTGAATATTTTGAAACTAATTTGACTGGGCGCTGTTGCTGCCTATGGCAGCAACAGCACCCAGTCTAATTAGTTACAAAATATTTAACAGCTTCCCTGTATAGTTTTCAGGAAATTGATAGCTAGGGCATTCGGGGATCGATCAATCCAAACACGGCGAGGGGTGGGTGGAGCTTAGCTAGTGATGGGCGGGGCATAGCTAAAAATGGAAAGGTCCATTGATATCACCCAGGTTTCACCTTCAAGCACATCTTTAATCTTCTTGACAGTCCAAAATGAAACCTACATCAGGGCATAAGATCCATGTATGGGTTGATACAGAAATTGCGGAAAAACTATATACCACTATAGATCTACAATGTAAGTTATTCAATATAATGGTTGCACACGCACAGCCCCACCCCCACACAACCTACCGCCACCCCCAAATAAATACGATAACAGATCTTACGAACGAAACGAAGTACACCAATGGCGATTGTATATGGTGAAACTGGAAATCTCAATAAAAGGTAACATGGTTATGTTCTGGATAGACATAGTACATTCTGGATATAGTAAGCTACCTACCATCAGCTCTATACTTTATTGCTCTACATTTCACTATGAGACAAAATCACACAATATTTTCAGTGGATCGAGCGGATAAAGAATATATTAGCATCTACAGGGAACGCTCACAGCTTTGAAGCAGAAAGCATACACACAATCCAGGTAATACGACAAATAAAGGAGGGTTACAAAATCAATATAGAGACACGTGGAAATATGAAATAGACACATTAAGTAGGTACGAAGCGCACAAGAACATAACGGATAACATCAAACTGGAATCAAATCTGACAGTCCTCCCATATCGAGAGGCACTTCGTCTATGTCACTTTCTGACATTAGATCCTCACCTAGGCATAGAATCAAAACGATGGTATGGAATGGACTTTTCCAGTTTTAGCCAAGCCCATCTCTATCTAAGCTCCACCCACACCACGTCCGCATTGGGATCGATCGATCTCTGTCAGAGGTTCTCTGAACTCCCTGACTATCAATTTCCAGAAAACTATACAGGCAAGCTGTTGAATATTATGAAACTATAATAAAGTAAAATTAGTTACCTCTCCGGGATTTAGACATTGTTTGAGTGTAGCTTTCGTGACCATCTCGGTCACTTCTTCAGTACTAACTGACGGTCGCTGGCAACGTCACTCTGGTCAGCTCTTGTGGAGTCACGTGACAGCATTGACTGGTAGACTGCTGGTATACGATAGAAGTGACCGAGATGGTCACGAAAGCTACACTTAAACAATTTCTACATCCCGGAGAGGTAACTAATTTTTCCGTATTATGAATCATCCTGTGATCGGGACCAGCTTTTTCGGAATTATTATGAAACTAATTTGACTGGATGCTGTTTCTGCCCAGTTAGTTTTAGTTCATTGTCAAAAATTTAGGACTGCAAGACACACATTTATGCGACATAACTAAATACGAAGCAGCAACGATGATAAACCCAAAATAGAGTGTTCACCACATGCACAAGCCTGTCTTAGTAAAATAAATATCGGAGGTTGTCAAGGTGAGATATTCCGTACTCAATGACACCTAGCGTACAGACGTCAATTTGCGTAATAGAACGTGTTATAAAATGATACAATTATTACATCATACAATGCTGAAATGATATAATAAAATCTTATAATGGTATAGATATGACATAACGGCACAATGTTATGCTATATAGGCGTATTTATATTAAAATTACCTCCGATCAATGTCACCTATCGCCAAGATATGTTTTCATATATATTTACATTCATACGCTAATGCCTAGGCTAAATGTAATACGAAATTGGGAAGTGAACTGGAGAAAATACAAGACTATATTCTGTATTATGCCCCTGTGTTACTTAGACGTTGTTGGATATATTATGGGTATTATATAGCGCCTCCAAATCAATGGCTAAAACGCTTGGTTCTTAGATCTTTGTATCTTGAGCTAACAGCACAGGAGGTAATTGATTAATCCACATTTAGCTGTGCCATGCCCATCTCTAGCTAAACACCGCCCAGGCTTTGCACGTGTTGAGATCGATTTATATATACACCTGTGCAAAAGTTAAGCACCAGCAAAAACAATAGAACGTAGAAACATGATGGTACAACTAGGCTGCCATACTTTTTGTCCCCGCGTTAGCTGACATAATTCCAAGTACGAAATGCACATGCATGCATGACTTCACGCCGCTTGATGTCCGTGCGTGGCGGGAAACAGCACACGTGTTCAGTTATGTAAAAGTCCAGTTTGAGGTGTAGAACATTACATACAGATTTAGGCGACAAGATTAGGAATTTTGTGTTCATGACCGTGGTTTATTTGTACAGAGAGAATTAGCTCTTGATTGTGAACCGCTATGGCAAGACGAAGGTTAAGTGATCGTGTGAAATGGCAAATCATAGGCATGCATACCACTGGTATGTCATGCAGAGAGATTGGCAGACAGCTGAACATTAACCATACTGTAATCAGTCGTTTGATTGCAAAACATGGGCAAACTAACGAGGTGAAGGACAGGCCTAGATCTGGAAGACCGAAGAAGACTACTGCCCGTGATGATCGAGCCCTAGTACGCCTTGTTAGGAGATCTCCATTCACCAACAGCAGAGTGCTCAGCCAGCAATGGGAACCGCGCAATAGTGTGTCAATGTCTACCGTCAAAAGGAGACTGTATGCTGCTGGCATGAAAGCTAGGAGACCTGTCAGACGTCCTCTCCTCACTGCACACCACAAAGAGGAGCGTCTGAGGTGGTGCAACGAAAGAAGACACTGGAACATGAGATCCTGGAGACGGGTACACTGGCCCGATGAAAGTCGGTTCCTGCTTCATGCCACAGATGGTCGAACTCGTGTATGGAGGTCCAGACGCACGGCGTACGACCAACGTAACATCATGGAAGAAGTTCCATTTGGTGGAGGTTCCGTTATGATATGGGGGTGCATCTCATTTGATTGTAAGCTGGATCTGTTGACTGTACCTGGAACACTAAATGGACAAAGATATCAAGATTCCATACTGGATAGAGTTGTGGTCCCTCATTTTGTAAATCATGCACCTGGAACCCACCCTATTTTCATGGATGACAACGCCCGACCACATCGTGCTAGAGCTGTGCATGAATACCTCCGCCAGAATGCCATCGCCAGCAAGGAGCCCTGACATGAACCCTATTGAGCATATCTGGGACATTCTGGGAAACATGGTGAGAAGGAGGGATCCTCCTGTGCAGAACCTACAGGAATTAACAGACGCACTCCATCTTGAATGGCAACGAATACCACAATGGCGTATCAGTCGGTTGGTGACCAGCATGAGACGTCGTGTCCAGGCCGTCATCCAGGCACAAGGTGGATATACCCGGTATTAATAATGACAGTCTCAAACTCGTGCACAGATGTTAAACTTCGTTTTCAGACACCATTAATGACAATCTAGCCACGTGTGTCAACTGTAGGGCAATAGTTGTCAGTTGTGTCAACGTAACCATATTCAGGCCTCGTTTTCAAGTTCAAACAAAAACATACAGTGTTTCCTCACCATCATAATCAGCATTCCTCTAGTTGCATTATTACCTCTTGTACTAAGATGGATGGGTACATAAATGTTTATGCTATTGCTTTCTTCATAGCACATGAATATACCCTCGCATGTGCGTAAAAATAGGGTGGTGCTTAACTTTTGCACAGGTGTATAGTTGGAATCCTGAATTCCAAGAATCCCAAATTTTACGGTAACTATATAGCTAACATGTTGAAGATTTTGAAACTAATTTGACTTGGGGCTGTTGCTGCCTTCATATGGCAGCAACAGCGCCCAGTCAAACTAGTTTCAAAATATTCAATAGAGTGTTTCTTGAATAGTAAAGCCATACAATCCTTACAATTCGTACAACTGATGGAATATTCCAGGTGCATGACGGAGTATTTTTGACAATTATAATTGTGACGTCAGCCTACATGTGACGTGGTTGATTATGACGTCACATACTTGACTGACAGATCGGATACATCCATTGATTTCTTTGTCTATTGACACGTCTGGCGTGCCAATATTTGTGCATCAATGGTTTCGGTGAGAATCAAACAGCGTACGTACAATGTACAGTTTAGTTTGCATCGTACACTTGCCATCAATCGATACATATTCACGCATTCGTTTGTATGTGCTCTATTTCGGTTGTTTGGGATGACCACCTGGAAAGATTACCTGAAAATCCCTTTGTTACAAGCTAAGGATGCATTGCTAGATTGGTGATAGTAATGCGGGTATTACCATTGTTGGTGCTGGTTGCGTCGGTGGGTAAGGGGTTGCGGTGGGGTGGGGGGGGGGGGGGGGGGGTGGGGGTTGGGGTGGGTGAGGGGGGGGGGATGGACATGAGATCTCGGCTATTGATCAAAGAGTAGGTTATGTGTGTATTCAGGACTCTTCCCATCAATAGAGGAATCCGCTTTATCTATCAACTATATGACGTCATACTTAAATAGGTTGACGTCATAATCAATTCCGTCATGAATGACTTAATTTAGTTGATCATAAAAGCTTAATATCCCGTTATACAAATTATATGTCTTTACTATTTAATACACATTTTGTTCAATATTTCGAAACTAATTTGACTGGGCACAATTGCTGCCCTAGCAGCAACAACATCCAGTCAAATTAGTTTCAAAATATTCATCAGCTTACCTACAGAGCTTTCGGGAAATTGCTAGTCGATCGATCCCAACACGAGCGAGGCGTGGGTGGAGCTTAGCTAGAGATGGGAGGGGCATAGCTGAACCTGGAAAGGTCCATTATGTTTAAAATCAACACTAAGATTTGCTTTATGTTTTAAACATGTTCAGGTATTTCTGAGCTGTACTGTCCCACCAATGAGCGCGATCGATAAAACCTCACAGGAGAATTCGTGTATTGCTCGGCGAACCAGTTTTAATAATCTACCTTCCCAGTGTTAGCTACGCCCCGCCCATCACTAGCCAAGCTCCACTCATACCTCGCCGTGTTGGGATTGATCGGTCCCCAAATATTTTGTAATTAATTTGACTGGGTGCTGTTTCTGCATATGGCAGCAACAACGCGCAGTCATATTAGTTTCAAAATATTCAACAGAATATTTATTAAATAGTAAAGACATACAATTCGTACAACAACGATGATGTCATTCTACATGACACGTAGTTGCTGAAAGAGAGGCTGATCATCATAGATCAGTCATGTTAATGATTTAACATACGACGCGTCATTTATCTGTATTCTCTACAGGATACGTTGTCAAAACAAAAACATTCGTCCTGATGACCAAACAGCCAGCATAGTATTACTACCCTCAATACATATATATATATAAATGCTCACATTTACACCAGAATACTTGAAAACAAAATACTTTTAAAGATTTAACCAATTTATCTCAATGTACTGAACTCATTTTAATCTGGTCTCCGTGGCCTTGCTATTTGACTTTTTTATCCAAATTTTATCACACATCTTTAGGCCTCCACAGGCAACCCTTTCTTAGTGCTTGATTATTCCATACAAAAAACACTTGAAGCTACAGGATTTTCTGACCGACCGACCAACTGACCGACCGACCGACCGACCGACCGACCGACCGACCGACCGACCGACCGACCGACCGACCGACCGACCGACCGACCGACCGACCGACCGACCGACCGACAAACCTACCGACCGACAGACTGGCTAACAGACAAGTACACTGGTTTATTGAGCCGCTACCCGCATATATCAGAAGTGCACTCCAATTTGAAATGTCGCTGGAATGTTGCAGATATGAAATCTGTTACCATTATCATCATCATCCTAACATGACTGCGGCGAGCTTTGATCATTCTTTATGTCCTTGATGATAACGAACATTAGACTAATTAATTAACAGAATTAGCGCAGGGACCAATTATTCATTATTAATTATCTGCTATATAGCATCAGACAGTTCGGTAGTTATTCTGTCTCCGATGTCAGTCAGTTCGAGACTCGGGAGGTGCCTTAACGCCATTATTTTGTTGCGTAATTCTATAGATAGTTGAAATATTTTCTACGTTGTTGTCTCTAGCGTACTCGTGTTTTAGTTAATCATCGGTTAATTTGCAGATATGCGTACGGATATTCGTACAGTACAGCTAGTAAATTTCGGAACCCTAACATGTTTCCAAAATTAAACAAAAATCCCAGAAATATGTTAGTTAGTAAGAAATGTTATTTTGAATGTTTTGAACATAATTGGATTGGTAGACATTGCTGCTTCAGGCAGCAATGTCTTCCAATTCAATTATGATCAAATTATTCAACAGTCAGCCCACGTTTTTATTTTGACTTTTTTTGTAAATTGTGATGTGTTTAAAGGCTATGTTATATTAACCATTTTATGCCGGAGTCGATGCAGCTACAACCGGCCTCTTCTGTGGCTTTGAGGAATGTCCATTTGCAGGCCAAGAGAAGACCATTTTCGAAAATGTACCACTGGAATGACTAGCTCGGGTATCGAGCCAGTCGTCCAGTGGTAAATTAAAAAAAATAGTCTTCTCTTGGCTTGCAAATGGACATTCAATAAGCAAATATTTAGATTTTTTTTACCAAATTCGGTCATTAAATGGTTGAAAGGCGACTGACTATATGCGGTTATAGTAATCATGATAATCATGTACGTTAGAGATACAAAGCTCGGACTTTGACAGGCAGGGCACGTACTTAGAATGCCACCAGGGCAGATATTCAAGGCCGCGCTAAGATGCACTCTGACACCGATAGGGGAGAGAAATCGATGAAGGTCTAAAACAGCATTTATATAATTGACAATGAAGATTCAACTCCAGTACACGCTGTAGGGGACATGGTTTTCCTGGTGTGAGACACACGTAGCAGTATTCTGATTATATTTAAAGTCGGTCCTGTAGTAGGCTTTTGCCATAAATCGTTGTACAGCCTCATTGGGTAGGTTCTACCGTTCTAAAATTGTAAGCGGAAAAGGTATTGCGATCGGGTCTCTGCCTGCCTGCCTACTTGCCTGCCTGCCTGGCTGCCTGGCTGCCTGTCTTGCTGCCTTCCTGCCTGCCTGGCTGCCTGTCAGTGTACATGTCTGTCTGTATGTATGCCAGGATCTGTATCTAAAAAACTGCTAATCCGATTGGGCTAAAGTTAACACAACGATCGAACTTTCGGTGCAGGAGGATTTCCAGACTTTTTCACATTAGGTAGTGATCCTGGATAAGAGAATCCGCATCCGAATGGGATCACATTCTGGAAATGTAGATATATCTAAATCTACTGGTCCGATTAGGCTCAAATCTTAAAACAGGTAAGAGCGTAAACTTCACTGGATTTCCACAACTCGGGGCGTGATCAAGGAAAATCCGGAAAAATTCCGTAAAATCCGAAGACTTTTCACATTGCGACAGAAAACGAGAGGACTAACCTAGGGTCTGCAGTTTCTGATTGGTTGTATTGAATATGTGTCAGTATGTATACATAGAGGATTTCAAACGAGCTAGCGAGCTGTAGCAAATCTAACGCTCCAGTTAATTACGATCTCCGCTTGAATGAGCAGTAGAGAGTTCCAAATCAGATCTAACTAAAATGGGCGATACATTTGATGCGAAATGGTAACGAGGTTATAATTATATTTAGGCCTATCATAACGTTGTAATTTGTAATTTCCACGTCGATTCCGGTCATTTCCTTACTTCTTGGTTTTTTTTCATTTCTGTAACATTTCACGATTGGCTGATTTGACGAATTCGCAAGAAAATATAGTGACAAACTGATGTAGACATAACCCAACACTTTTCTTTTCCGATTTGAACTTATTAGCCCATATTTGATTCTGTAAAATATCCGAATATGTCATGAGCGTTTATTAACTTATTTAATAAGATAAAGAAGATATTTCAGTCAGCTTTGTCTGTTTGTATGTCTGTTCGCGTATACATACCTAGACATACACATATCGATAAACACTCATTAATCGTTTCGCGTGTTATTCAGGGTGAGTTGTCAGTTTCTTAATACAAGCACAATATAGGATCCGATCCGTCACTCAAGCATATGACGTCATACCCAATTGCATGACATGTAGGCCGACGTCACAATACATAGTGATATATCTAGCTCCGTCATGAACATTGAAAGATCCGCCAAGTGTACGAATTGTATGTCTTTGATGGATTTAATATTTAATAAACATTCAGTTGACTATTTGGAAAATAATTTCACTGTGTGCTTTTGCTACCATAGGCAACAACAGCACCCTATCAAATTAGTTTCAAATATTCAACACCTTACCTGTATAGTTATCTTGAAATTGGGATTCTCGGAATTCAGTATTTAAAGTATACACATTGATTCCAACATACATGCAAAGTGGGCGGAGCTTAGCTAGAAATGGGTGTGGCTAAGCTAGAAATGGATTAGCGCTTAATACAAGTATGCGTGCACGACATTCAGTAATAATAATGATAGAAATCGATGTTCGTACATAGATGCGTGTCCCATTGAGTCCACGTCAGGTCAGAAAATATCTCTACGAGTTACGTGTTCGACTGTAGGACTATAATTAGCTATATTTGGCGAATATGTTCTAGACCAACGCGACATACCATGACTATGTTGTCAGAAAATGTCAGGTTCAACTGACAAATAGTCGATTATAATTAACTTTAGAGATTACCAGCAGAACCGGCTCGGCGTTATCAACGCAATTCTGAACACCATTTTTGCATCTAGGCAAGTATTGCTTAGCGCGTGACATATTTTATTACATACTGATGAGGGGCTTATTTGTGGTGTCATTTCATTACATTTATTACAGCCAGACCTTTACAAGTATGTGGGGGAACATATAAACATATGTACACGTGAACAGGCATAATACGAGCATAATAAAGTACCACAACCACAACTACCACATTATATTATCATAATCATAATAATAACAATAACAACAATTATTATTATTATTATTATTATTATTATTATTATTATTGAAGTCATCAGGCGGGGGTAGGGGTTCGGGTGGGGGTGGGGTTGATGTCGGACATTAAATGTTCGGATATACTCTGCTCATTATAATAATATTTGTATATTATATATCTATTCGCCACATCGTGTCAGTTACGCGCCCACCCACATTACCACTCAGTGGCAAGTCACCTAATCGGCCATAGGCGTCATGCTGGGTGGCTTCTCGTTGTTTATAAGTATGGATGGCGGCATCCGGAAGCAATGTGTCAAAGACGGAGCGAGTAAGTCATACCAGTGAAAGAGCACGACAGCGCCCATGCACGATCTCTGATACGCGCCTATGCAGAGAACATATTTCATCTGACGTCACCACTATACAATGCCACGTGTGTTAAGTTTCTAACCACTACAGACAAAAAAAGACACATTCTGTATGAATATTCTGTTGTCTATTTTGAAACTAATGTGGCTGGGCATGCGTTCCAGAAAAATTAATTTCAAAGTAATTAACACTGTACTGTTATTGATGTCTTCTAATTGAGAGATTGGTATTTGAGCGGTCGAAAGGTTAACGTTCGGCCCCTCATTGTGCGCATTCGCCAGAGGACATGTTTGGTCATAAAATTAGTCGGAGCTTCCCTCGAATTGATGAGAACCTAGGCAAGTTGCTGATATTCAACAATATAATTCCAAGCTAATTCTCGGCATGCGATTCTCTGCAAATGCTCAGAACTGAGATACGGCATGACGCTCAGTAAACAGATGGACAAGCGTGTCTTCTGAGCGCATACAAAATACACATTTATTATCGTAGTCACGGTATCATTTGGCTTTTACCGTAAGATGTTTTACTCTTTTACACACATCTCCACACAACATCTCCTGCCTGGTTTGGAATATGCGACAAATATATATTCTGCCATATCACTTCCCAGTTCACGATACCGTATCCATATTGAACGCATTGTTGAAATATTGTTGCCATCCAGCAAAACGTTTAATGGGCTGAAAACTGTTGCCGCAGCCCAACCTTGGTTGTTTGCGCATATGCAAGTTAAAACATACATTTCAGTATTACAGAACAAAAATCTCAAATCAATTTGATAACTGGTGGGAAAAGCTTTCAGCATTTATCGCGTGACGCTTATTGATTAATGTAACACTATATTGGCAACAAGTCAAACAATCCGACAAGTTTCGATCTAAAAAACCCTTGCCGTGTTATATTGCGCGGATTAATCAGAAGAAATGTGCTTTAACCAAATTACAAAATAAAACCTGACATCTATTCCCTTTTAGCTTTTACATAAAGCCATCCATGTTTCATATTGTCGAAGTAACTTTTTCCCTTATCTGGTTTCAACAGGAATATTGCTCTTTTCGTAGCTTTCGCTACACATTGATCAGTTAAGATGTCGTAATAAAGATGATCAATAGAGTGATCCATTTTTAACCTGCTTTATTTCTAGCTAGGTTTATCTAAGCTTCAAGGTATCTGTATACAGCATCTACAATGTTCGTAGCGGACGCTAAGTTTGCTATGTAACGACGTGGATACACTGATGACCAAGGAGAAACTGAGGGAGCCAAGGACTCTCGACGAGGAGCAAAAACAGTACTGGCGCGGCATAGGAGAACAAAATGGAGGAATCCCCGTTTAGCCAATTACTAGTTAAGTTCCACCCACACTTCACCCGTGTTGGTATCGATCGATCCTTGAACTCCCTGACTATTAATTTACAGAAAACTATGCAGGTAAGCTGTTGCATATTATAAAACACGCCCCGTCAAATTAGTTTCAAATTATTCGAAAGCGTGTGTATTAAATAGTAAAGACATACAATCCGTACAACAATGGTTAGTCCGTCATCAATTAAGCATTCATGACGTATAAACTGGAATGGTAGATTGTGCACTTTGTGAACTAATATAGCTACTTTGTATAGTTCTACATTGTCATAATACAATGAAATTCAGATATAGTTCGAAGTTTGTTGTGGTCGCAGGTTGTCTAATTACTATTTAATCATAGTAATCAGTGGAAATGTGGGTATGCTAACATTCTTCCACAACTGCAGAGTATTGCCAAATAAAATGACGATAAAACACAATTTCTTATTACAATCGTATATTACTAAATATGCGTGATCAATTTCAAGGAGAAATTTCTTCCCAGAAAAAAATAGTCCAAGATAATTCTGTAAACTAACAAAAAATTCCTACGCATCTAGTTCCCAGAATATAACTTCATTTTCAAACTATCATTTCTGCAAAGGCATTCGCGTGATTAATAAGTCAATGCTTTGCTAATCCTGAAACTAAATTTGTTACAAAACTATTGATAGCCCTAGTTGCCTTGAACAGCAGTGATTAAAACCTAACTCCGGTTCATAGTAAGATGAATTTGTTTCATCTGGCTTCATATTATTTATAAATAACATGTGTTGTTACATCGGGTTTCCATAGGCATAATGGCAAAGCAATGTCAACTCAGTGATACCACGCGAATCGTTCGATAGTTAAATTCCTTAAACTTGTTGCAAACATATTACACATCTTTAGTCATCTGCCAAAAGATGGAATTTAGAGGCTAAGTTGCTCGTTCCAAGAGGTTAAATGCTGGGCGTGCAACACAATACTAGCAGGTGCTCTCATTGGCTTTCAGGAATTAAATCTGCCTTGTTAAGATTACAACGTAATGATGATGGTGAAATTGAAATAACACTGGAAAGTCCTAACGCATGTTGACATAAGACATACAGCTAATAATGAAAATATTTTCTTTTGTCTATGAAAATTAAGATCCTATACCGGACCTTAGACGACAAGCTCATACACGTGTGCTGGGTTTACGTACGCGCTCAGCTGCCATTCTACTGGAAGATACTAAACATCCGGCTAGTTTTGTTCAGATTAATCGATTTGATAGATAATTGATTGGTTTGTATGTTCAACCAACCAATCGATCATGATTTTAGAAATCGATTTTAGTTGTTTATAAAGCAGTAACAGCTTCCAGTCAAATTAATTTCAAAATATTCAACAGATTATTTCTTAAATTATTACGAATCTGTCATACCTGCAACTTGGTTTGAAAGTCGTTATTATCCTTGAACATGCTATAATTACTGCATTAAAAATGTGTAAAAAATGAGAACCTGTTATGATCAATCATTAATTGATCATCGGTTAGTATATAAAACCAACCATCGATCACAAAATAGTACTAATTCCCAACACTACATCTGGCAAAACTCAATGGAGGCGACATGATCTCAGTAGGGACTAAGGACCATTTGTAGTGTTTGAATTCCCGTTATAATCAGAAAGGTTCGAAATGTAGCAACTCGTCTCTGGATAATGGCACCGAGTACGACGGATATGAAAAAAATTAGAATTTATTTATGTTGACTACAGATGAGAAATAGCAATGTATGGATGCAGTTTTCCGATGAACAGTAAAGGAGAGTTTGGGATAAAAGAAAATATAAATGTCTTGGTCAGTATACCATATAGATCAGCACCGCCGTCCAACGCAAACTTAACGCATTAGTTCAGTGTTACCAATGTTCCTAGATTCTACTCATTCAGTATCAATGATTCGGCACTCAATATATGTGGTAAAAGCTGCTGTACACCACGTCAATCCTGGACAAACGCCAGGTCTACCATGTGATCATAGCTTGATTGCTCTATTCTTGTCAAACTAATCTAGTGGAGATGGTCGGATGACCAGATTATACCGATGCTGGACGGTTTACATATTGAATTGGCCGCCGTGAAGACATTTGAACACTGTCTGGAAGGAAGTGGATGAACTGGTGCTTTGGTGAACGCTGGAGTGTCTTCACATGGAACAGCCGAAACATTTTGAAGAGCCCAAATGTAACACTCGAATCGTGGTGTGATGAGAGAGGTCATCAATATTTCAGCCACAATTTTAGTCCATCTGCTCTGGAGCTATCTAGAGCTTAAGGTTCTGTAATTCATCCGATCTGTACGAGAATCTGACTTCCCGTTCTCCATAGAAACATTGACATACTTATGTCCTTGGTTTCTCGCACTAGATCACACTCACTACTCTGGATGGCTTCCAGTTCAAATCCGGAACATGCTAGATCGATCCACTAAGCATAACACAGAGACCAGACAATCCCTTCATGACAAGTTCATCACACTCACTACTCAGGATGGCTTCCGGTGCAAATCCGGAATATATTAGATCGATCTACTAAGCATAACACAGAGTTCACCGTTCAGAAAACAAAACGTCCGTTCTTATCCAGGTCATTTGATCAGAGATATGAACAAAACAATGACCTAGTCAAAAGCAATGGGGCCCATTGGATTTCTGCAGGATCCAGCGGCATTGCACGTCCGGTGCAGGAGATCACATATTCACTGGATCCAGTGAAACGTTGCAAAAATGGGCCTTCATACTACCCTTATGGTCAATGAATGGAGCGAATTCAACATAACAGTCTATCTAGAAACATTTCGCATTTATCCCCGTATAATCCTGACAGGTTTCATAATGGTTTCACAATGCACACGGTTGACCCGATATTTCGGCCAAATTAAATATTGGCCCTTGTGCCGTTGACCAACGTACGCGCCGATTTTGAAATCGACATTGGCTCATGTGACGTTGCTCAATAACGCAAATTCGATATTGGTGTGTCACGTCTTTACCCCCGAGCAGCATCTACAATAATGAGAATGACGACTACTCTATGATAGTGATTAATTGTCTGACGGCTGCAAGCCACCTAACCTAACACTGCTTTCAGTGGCCGATGACTATGGACTTCGAAAACAATTTGACGGAAAGTTGTTGGTTAAACCACATGGGGAATGTAGTCGGCGGAAATTCAGCAGGCTGACAGTTAAATACGTGAGCACACAAAAGGCAGCCTGACTAGGTATGGAAAAATTACACTTGCAACGTGCCCGACCAAATTCAAATTTGTAGCAATGTCGCGATCTCTGTCTCTGTCCAACCCAACCAAAATAATAGCACATCCTATGAGGACATTACCCTCAAAGAATGGACCTTTCTAGAGTAATGACATCATATGACGTCATAATCATCTACGCTGCGTGTATGACGACGTCATTCATTAAGTCATAAATGATTCTATACATCTTAAAAGTTCGAAACGTTTTAAGAATTGTATGTCTCTACTATTTAATAAACATGCTGTTGAATATTTTGAAACTAATTTGACTGGGCGCTGTTGCTGCCACATATTAGCAGACAACATAATCCAATGGACGAATCCACCTTTATCCTTGCCACGCTCATTCCTAGCTTAGTTCCGCCCACACCTTGTCCACGTTAGGATCGATCGAACTCCCTGAATCTTAATTTCCAGATAACTATACATGTAAGTTGCCCAATATTTCGAAACTAATCTGACTGTGTGATGTTTCTGCTTATGGCTGCAACAGCGCACATCAAATTAGTTTTAAAAAATTCAACAGAAAGTTTATTAAATAGTAAAGAAATACTTAGATACGCCATTCATAGAGGACTTGATTGCAACGTTAGTCTAGCTGTGGGGTAAATGATTATGACGTCATATACTTGACTGACAGACTGGATTCCTCTAATGAGGTAGATCTCTGATCAAATGATGGTCAGCATTCAACCGGGAGGGAGGGAGGGGGGAGAGGGAGGGAGGGAGGGAGGGGGAGAGAGAGAGAGAGAGAGAGAGAGAGAGAGGGAGAGAGAGAGAGAGAGAGGGGATAGGGACATGTGGAGGCGAGGGGAGCCTGATGGGGATGGGGAGAGGAGGGGAGGGGACTGGAGGGGAGGGGAGGGAGGGAGATATGGAGAGAGAGAGAAAAAGAAAGAGATGGAAACACACAGTAAATTAAATTGGTACACATTGTTATAGTATACGAATCGTAACTATGGCATGGTTTGTGTATTAGCTTACGCACATGTCACTTGACAAGGAATGTTGCAGACGCCATTTTATTTGGCAGGTGTCTACACCATACCATATTAATTTTTAAATTGCCTGGATAGAAAAATCGAAAAATCGCAATACATACCCGAATCAAATATTGTGCACCTAGAACATATAATGAAATGCATGTATGCCCATGATATTATTCCGAGTGTCTTCATAATTAATACCTGTCTATACACTCGCAGACAACATATACACGCTATAGACATACGAATAAAACATGATACTTTTTGTATTTTCAGAGAGCCAGGGATAACTTTCGAGGAGACCTATGCAAATGAAGGCACACGTAGATATGCGATATTGCTTTCGCAATTGCTTTCCTTATCATTTTTATGATAGGCACAACCTACCGGTTATAGAACACATGTCTTGCTATGGACAATAGTACGGAACCCATGTCTTCATGTGCTGCCACACCGAGTGTATCTTTCACAACAACTGATGATCTGGGCAAGAATCAATCATTCCACAGCACGCGGTCATTACTCGGAAACGGCTATGTTGAACTTCCATCGACGGGGCCGGACCCGGGAGGAACAGTGGAAAATGTGCCTGCTACCCGCCAAAAGGAAAGGAAATCACCACAAGAAAAATGCATAGCGCGAGTGGTCATGGCCGTCAGTCTAACGCTCTTTCTTATTTCTGTGGTTCTGGTCGCAGGGTCTCTCAGAATGTCAGCATACATCGATGAAATGGGTATGTATTTTAAAAGGTGTGCCTTTCTAAAAGTAAAACATTGTTTAGAGTTTTCTCTGTCTTTGTTGTTCTATGTGAAATCAAATTTCTTCAAAGCTGCTGTGGGGTGGAAGATGCGACTTGAATATGTAAGTAACCTGATAAGGCAGCTTATGGGGCCAGTGTATCCCCAAAACTGACTTAGAAGCTACACTGTGTTGCATCAATGGAAATCAGATTTGCCACAGATGTCAAACTTTACAAACTAACATCATGAGAACTGATTAATCAGTGATGAATCAGCAAATTAGTTTAATATATTCAACAGCTGACCTGTATAGTAAATTTAGATTCTAGGAATTCAGTCTTCAACTCAATAATATCCAACATGGTTGCAAATTTTGGGGGAGCTTAGCTAGAAATGGGAGGGAAGCACAAATGAATCCCTCGTTTGTCTACACATACTCATAGTGAGTATTTACGTCCCCTATTGTACGTCACATACTACTATATCGTGGGGCAACTGTGAACGGAATCACCCCCACACCTCCAGCTATCTCCAGACTGACCAGGCAGGGCAGAGATGGGGTTCATTGTCACCCTGACCAACAAACACCTGCCATATTAGTACGTCACGATTTCACACACCATGTTTGTCAACAAGTACGCAGGCATGACCGCAGCAATGACAATGCGAGGCGGCAGAATTAATTAAGACTGGTTGGCCGAGCAATACACGAATTCTCATGTGAGGTTTATCGTTCGCGTTAATTGACAATTCCATGTTTGGCTATGCCCACCCATCTCTAGCTAAGCCCCACCCACGCTTATTGGAATCGATCGATCTATGAAACCCCTGACTATCAATTTCCAGAAAACTATACAGGTAAGCTGTTGAATACTTTGAAACTAATTTGACTGGGCGCTGTTGTTGCCTATGGCAGCATGTTTATTAAATGGTAGAGACATACAATTCTTACAACGTGTCGGACAATTAAAAGTTAAACACGATCTAAATATAATCATTTATGATATAATGATTATGACGTACTCCTACACGCCGCGTAGCTGATTATGACGTCATGTGACGTCATCACTCTGGAAAGGTCCATTGGATCGGAAAACATAGCTGCCCAAAATATTCAACAGAAGATCTCTTACATCGTGTTCAGAATTGTACTAAGTAACATGTTTCTGGTTTTGTTTGGACACATTATAACATATCTATGAGCTGTACTGTATATTCCTTAGAACTGATAAGCACACTACCCAGATAACCCAGCTTATTGGGACGATAGTGGGCCGGTATCCGCCCAGCATTGGCCAAGTAAGCTGCGTTATCAGGGTAATATTCACCGAACAACAGCACGATTCTAATGTATTACATATGTGCGCTTATAGTACAATACGAATCATTTAAAATAAACCTTCCATAACGGTCTCCATTCTCTCTAGTAGAAAGGAATTTCTTGAATTACTTTGGTGTTCTTTGGACGGAGTTGTTAATGTGGGTAACTTGAACACCATTAGTTGCACGATGTGCCCGTTCAGAGATTTTAATACTAATTGTTGGAGATCGGTCGACCACAAACTCAATTCGCTTGCAACAATATTGTCTACCAAGAGTTAAGAGCTTTTAAAGTAATTGTTCAGGTAGTTTTCTACATATATTTGGTACCAGATTAATTGTCTGGAGTAAGGCCATTGCATCAACTATTAAAACAGAACTGTCCAGAACTGCATCTAGATGAACAATAGGAACACTGTTCTCTAATTCATGCATTGGTTTGGCTTTGTTTGTTTTCACATTTATCCCATGATATGTACTGAGTGAAGTGGGGACTGGAGGTAGGGAATGCGACAATAGCTCACGAAGAGCAATGTCTTGTGACTTACCTACTAACAAACGTCAACTCAATAGCTTACTGCTGGCTTTAAATGTTGTTGTTAAGTTGTATTGAACGTTTGAAGCTTCTGGCTTTTAATTGGTATACATAAGTCAATAGTTAAGTCAGTTGAAGTCTCCTGGCACATACATTCTTTGTGGCAGTCTCCGCGATATCAAAAGCATTAAAGAGCCTTAGTGGCATTTGGTGCAACAACCTCTTTCCATTCTATGTAAACGTATCAACCATCGACTCAATAGTAGTTGCGATGGGTTGAATGCATTCGTCTCTGTTCATGCCAGATTTGCCCAGATCCTTTCTCGGTCTAGATTTGTCATATCTCAGCCATTGTCATACATGCCTTTGATATTGCAGCCCTTTCTTAGTTGAGAGTTTGCTCAATTAACTAAATCCGTACCTGTCTTGTCGTTGTACAGCAAAGTCCCCATCCAAAGAAAGTAGCATGTAATTCTCCACGGTTGCTTTCAAGATTCTCCATCTCAGCTATATAAACAAGAAGATACCTTGCATAATGTGCACGGTCATATGCAAAATATCACGGAATCATTGAATTGAGGACAGCCAAATGAAGATTCCATAATTCATCCTTTGTAGCATGCGGTCAGGAGAAAATGTAATCATTTTCAGAATCTGTGCCAGGCATGGGCGACATTTTCTACAACAGTTATTGGCATCATCGCGTTAGAACATATTTCTCTCATCCACCGGTGTTTGAGTGGATCTAAATGTGGAGGGCTGGCTTCTGCGACTTGCCTCTATATGGCGGCCTGCAACTGCGTCGTGGCATGGTTTGCATAAACATCTCATTTGTTGTGGAAAGATTCTAAAGCTTTAGAGCACCACTAATGGCGAGGGACCATTTTCACAACTATATATTTTGTTGAGCCGCCTCCATGGAGTGACACTCGGGATTGTGTTGATTGTTGAATGACATCTTGATGTGAACCGTTTCTGTCAACAACCTTACTGAGAGTGTATTAATTTGATCTCAGAGCCTTCATTCTCCTTAATGCCAAAATATGTTGTCACCGTATCACATCCTGTAACACTGTGTGCGGCTAATGGATTGTTCCACACATGGCTCTTATGAACACTACTAGTTATGTCAATTAGGGCACTTTCTCTCACAGAAAAGACCCATCATAACATGGCTATTGGTGCCTCCATACAGCACGAAATGACACAGTAGAACATAGACGGTTGTGTACCTAGTTACCCTGGAACTCTAGAAGCTGCAACAGACTCAATTTGTTTAATGATTGTTGTGTTAGGTTCATCGTGTGATACAGCCATGTACTGCCGCCTAATGACTACTCCTGAATTTATTTAAACTGGGACAGGATCACTACCAGCAACAACCAGGTGTGCACAGAACGCATCCTGCATCTAGATCAACTCTATCAGTTTCTTCTTGTTGCTGCCCACTGTTCAGCTACTTTTCTATAGTGGCAGGCGAGTTGTTGGATGTAGTGTATAAAACCTAGTCGCTCCTTTGTCTCTATCACTTTTAGTGAACGCGTTGATGCTGTCCCCATTATATCTGTCAACGATTAGTTATACCTAACTTGTCTGTAGACGACACTGTAAATGATGGTGGAAGCTATCAAGGACGTTTTACACCACTCCACCTGCGGACCACGGAACTACCCACAAAACTGAATATCCATCCAGAAAAGACACATCAATATTTGAATGTATTTCCAATACTCCAGCTTTTAGAGTATTTTTTAGTTTTTGCCCGTGCCCACTTTCAACCAATATGGATGTCGGTTTCAGGGACAACTCATGATACATTAGATTATTTGTATCATAGTTCAGAATAGTAAACTACATTCCCATGGCCCTGGTATATATATATCAACTCTGTGTCAATAACCTATGTGTCGGAGACATTGATATGGTTATGGGATAGCAAGCAGTGTGATCACTCTATTGTGAATTGTTTCAAGAAAGCCAGATGGTCAGCTTGGCACAAAAGAATTCAAGGATAATAGAATTACCAATATCCACTGAGGGAGTGATTATTTGTATCATAGTTCAGAATAGTACACTACATTCCCATGGCCCTGGTATATATATCAACTCTGTGTCAATAACCTATGTGTCGGAGACATTGATATGGTTATGGGATAGCAAGCAGTGTGATCACTCTATTGTGAATTGTTTCAAGAAATCCAGATGGCCAGCTTTGCACAAAAGAATCCAAGGATAATAGAATTACCAACATCCACTGAGGGAGTGATCACTTTCCATTCACAATATTCACTGATCCAACCTAATGTTGTTCATTGTGAAGTGGATAATGCAGACTTCCAATTTCTCTCTCAAATTCTGCCTGCCTTCGGCATCTCATTTTATTCTGGCTTTCATCTCTTCGCTGTGAATGCTGTTGATCATGGTTCTTGGGCAAATCTAAGTAGCTTACAACCTTGTTGCATGTATGCGGGCGTATGTGACTACACCTTCAATGTATCTGGCTTCAATGATATCCCAATTATGTTACCTGTTAGTGGCTCATGAATGTGATGTTCCCCCTCCCCCTCTTCCATTTTCTCTCTCTCTCTCTCTCTCTCTCTCTCTCTCTCCCTCTCTCTTTTCTCTCTCTCTCTCTCTCTCTCGCTCTCTCTCTCTCTCTCTCTCTCTCTCTCTCTCTCTCTCTCTCTCTCTCTCTCTCTCGTGGGGATTGATGCGATTCTGGCAACAACACAGATCTGTCAATTACATCACATATAGGTTTGTTCGACTAATTTCTGATTGACTTCTCTTTTTATCATTTCAGTGCGTAACACTAAAACAGGCGAGAAAAGCGAACCAAACCACAGCGCTAATCTCACCACCAGCGACAGCACAATACAACCCTCCAATCCTCGGAATAGCCACCAAGGTGACACACCTTGATGATCGATATATACCAACAAGTGTTGCAATCATTTTACTACGTCCAGTCGTTCTGTTTAGGAGTGGATGTATGAACATGGGCTTCAGTGATACTGAAGTGATGATATGTGTACATATCCACTACCATGATATGTAGAATTGGAAATTAATAGATTGGAAATATGGAACGTGTAAGCGTGATAAGAATGGGCAAAACACATTATTGCCAATCGTTTTATCAGTTTATCCGGCATTGATTGCATACATTTGAAGAATTGGATGCGAAGTTTACGTGTTGGTTCAGGTATATGACTACATCTATCAACACGGTTTTCACCAGAGAATTGAATTTCCACCTTGTGCATTATCAGTTTATTGTACAAGCCTCGTTACTAGTGTGAAGGTTTGGTTGATTTGTGACTCAATCACACGATTAAAATCTGAGATCAAAATATGTTTAAAACAAAACTGTGAAATACTATATAATACAAGGTGAAATGTAAGAAAATAAACTTGTTAAAATCGTATACTTTCAGAAGCCTAAATATTCTACCTCACTGTGATGAAAGGAAATAAATCTTTTCATATGGTGATTTCAATCCGTATCAATTAATAACGCCTTTTAGTTGTGTCTCTAATTTAATTTCACAACTTAAAATTATATTAATTTATACGGAATTAAATGACATTGACCGTTGATATCTTGCGCATTGACATTCTAAACTCAGAACAAATGTCGTCTCTTTGATAATACGCGTCATGCCTACCACATTGTTGGTGAAGATCCCTTCAGATGAACTTGATCTCTGGCTCTACATGCACGTACACACACATACAGGCATGCATACACATGCCTGTACAATAGTCGATCAGCGATTTGTGGCAATACTCAAATGCGGTGCACACGATCAGCCAGGTGTTAAAATATGTTGTGCAACGTGTACTAATGCCTATGAGTCGTACGACAAATCGTACAATTTATCGCACCGTCTAAGCTGCCGATCTTAACTAGCTTGGAGTTGAAATCTCCACACACGAACAGTTGCCATCAGGCTGGGATTGTACCGGCGGAGCTCAGTTCTGCAAAATATTGCTGGATACTCTTAGGGTTTTTCGGTAGTTGGGCCATATGCGTTGAATATGCTACAATTACTGGTGGTGCCTTTTCGGTTGGTTTATCCAGGTCGATGAATGTAACGCGATCATTCACGTATTCGAAACCAATGACATGGTCCAAGAGTCTTGCTCCCAATTACGAAGCCTAAATCACGGTATGTGGTCTGCTTTTACTCCATGAGTTCTAGCTTATGGCTGTGTCTGACGATGCTGCTCTGAGTGGGTAGCTAGTTTAGTCTCTTGAAAGCATGTATTATCGATGTTATAGTGTTCACAGTCTGCACCTAAGGCTTGCCTCTTTGTTGTTGCAGTCAGACAAGCTAAATTCTATGTAGCTATGGTAAGCTCCTAGGAAGATCGGATCATCTGAGGATGTCGATAAGCTTCTGAAGGTTAGACATAATCAGAACTGCCTATGTATGCGGATGTCAGCCCCAATCCTTGGTGACCTAGTTTCCCATCAAAGTTGGTACTTACGGAGTCGAACAGCGTGGAGGTGTTATTTCCCCCAGCCAGATGACTACTCTTCATATGTGGAGATTTCAACTCCAAGCTAGGTAAACTAGGCAATGTGGTTAAAAATTCAGGACTTGGTTTATGCACGGGAACATAAGATGAGGGCACACACAACAGCAATGGAGATGCACTGTTGATATGGCATTCCTTAATTCCAATGGCCTATTTGCTACACATACCTCTTTCAAACACCCATGCCTCACCGGACAACATGGACAGGACACATTACTTATCGCAAAGCTCCAAAAAGCTCGAAGGCTACTATAACCGTCTTCAACCAAATAGGCTTCATATTATGCAAAACAGAAGCAAAACCCCTACTTCGGGATACTCGTTCCTATGGAGGAGCAGCCCTCAATTCGGACCACCAGTCATTACATGCTTTGAGATGAACTATCTCTACCTAATGTCCAAAATGATATTCTGAGATCATTAGATAATCATAGCGCAGTTTTTCTCGTATTATTAGATCTCTCAGCCGCGTTCGATACAATCGACCACGAGATACTATGTGAACGACTGAGGAATAACATCGGCATCAGCGGTACAGCCTTAGCCTGGATAAAATCATATCTTACGGACAGACATCAATCAGTGTGCATTGACAAATCATTAAGTTCCAGCATTCGGCTAAAGTATGGTGTCCCTCAAGGATCGGTCCTCGGTCCCAGATTCTTTACTGTTTACTCTGCTCCTATAGCAGATATAGTGCGGCGACATAACCTTCAGGTGCATATGTACGCAGATGACACGCAGCTTTATCTAACATTTAAGCCTAACATACCTTGTCAGGAAACATCAGCTCTACAACAGGTCCGAACATGCGTCGCCGATATTAGCCGGTGGATGACCAAGAACAAGCTAAAACTCAATCCAGACAAGACTGAGTTCCTTATCATAGCGACAAATCAACAACGCAGCAAAATCGGCACTACGGAAGTTCAGTTAGTTGACAGCGTGATCCCGGCAACTACATCCGCTAGGAACTTGGGCGTGTATCTAGACCAGGCTATGAATATGGATGCACATGTAAGCTCTGTGTGCAAATCTGCGACTTACCATTTGCGTAACATTAATTCCATCAGAAATGTGCTGACATATCAGACCACAGAGACACTTGTTCACGCGTTTATCACATCACGATTGGACAATGGAAACAGTCTCTTATATGGCATCACCGAAAAATCCCTTGATAAACTGCAATATGTGCAAAATGCTGCGGCTCGTCTGGTAGTCAAGGTCGAAAAGCGTCATCACATAACACCAATTTTGAAAGATCTTCATTGGCTCCCCATCCGGAAACGGATTGAGTTCAAGATTCTGCTCTTGACTTGGAAATGTCTAAACAACAACGCTCCCGACTATTTGCAGGAACTTCTCTTGACATATGATCCATGTCGCAGACTTCGTTCTGTGGATAAGCTATTGCTCCAAATTCCGCGATCGAATTTACGCTCCTGTGGGGACAGAGCCTTCAGTGTTGTGGCTCCGAGACTATGGAACCAGCTACCTGTCCACATCAAATCCATCCAATCAATTAATGATTTCAAACAAAAATTAAAAACACATCTCTTCACAAGCGCCTTTGAAAATTGACATTGACACATGGCGCTTTACAAATGCTGTATTATTATTATTATTATTATTATTATTATTATTATTATTATTATAATGTATAAACGCTATACCAGGCAAGAGGGTAGAGTCACCTACAACCTACCCAAGCCCATCAGCGACACTGACACTCAAATGTCATACAAAAGGACCCTCGGGGAGAAGATAGCTAACATCGACGTCAGCTCCAATCCAAACGAAGCCATAGCCAAAATACTGAAATGTATGGAATCATCAGCTACCAGCAACATAGGAATTTTTAATAACAACCCAATTAGTTATACTTATGACCCTGTAGTAGTAAAACTATCAGCACAGCAAAAAGCATTACGGGTGCGCATCTAGCAAAGTGGCCACAGTGAAGACCTAACCAAACTACGCATGGAACACAATAACATTCTACGCCACATCAGCGAATGTTAAAAGATCTTGTTATTCGACAAGCAGACTCTCTAGTGGATGGAATCACTGCCACGGATGACTGTCACAAAATGTTCCAGGCAGCCCAAGTTCTGCGAATTGCTGACTACACACCACCACTCACTGTACACAACTCTGAAAGGACACTTTATTGGGACTTACGAGGGCAAAGTCGAGGCAATTCGAGAATGGTTCAAGGAACTGTTCAATAACCACGATGATGAGCCGTCGAAGCCGTTCTGAGGAGACGCCAGGATATTATTAACACCAATTGAAACACCAGAAGTTGAGAAGGCATTCAAAGCCCTGAAAAATCGACGTGCATCCGGATCTGATGGCACGAGAAATGAACTGCTTAAATACGCAATCGACATTATCTCAAAACCGATCACGCACCTAAGCAATTCAGCTTTTATACACCACCGCCTGTCTATCTATGATGTAGGCCAAGGCACCCGTATCATGCTACTCAAGCCCAAAAAGCCACTTGCCCCCCCCCCCCACCCCCAGTCAATCTGCGTCGCATTGTGATCCACAACATAGGAAAATCCTATCCAATCTTACTCTATGCCGCATCTGAGACAAGATCAATGACTTCACCGGATCATGTCAAAGTGGCTTTAAAGGTGGACACAGATACGCAAACATTGTATAGACTCAATACATGCTTGTGTCAGTAGTCATTTCTAAGCACGGGAATGTCCACAAGATGGGCATTGGCATGTCACGTGCCTTCGACCCAATTAAGCGTTCAGATATCCTAGATATACTACGCCATGTTAGTTGAAATGAAGATGAGCTGCGACTAGTGAGTCTAATACGTATAAACACAACGCTGAGACTCCGAGTCAAGTCAGTGAAGTCTGTAGACTTTGAGACGCCAATCGACTCCCCACTGGGAGATCGTCTATCTTCTGTGCTTCCCACCTGTTACCATACTGCTGCATTGCAATCCATGCAGGAAAATACAACAAGATTAACCCCACCCACCCCAATGTCCATACTTGCTATGCCTCTAGAGATGGAATATGCCGACGACGTGGACTTCATAGATGAGGAAAAGAAACCCCTTGACGAACTTCTCCCAATAGCTGCAAGCAAACCAACAATTTAGAATCTCTTTAAGAATTAATCCAAAACAGAGTTAACCAGCATATACCTATCTATAAGCTGGGAACCATGGAGGAAAATTAAAATCCTGGGCTCACTGTTTTGCAGTACTTCTGAAATTGCTGCACGATTCGGTATGGGGAGCATAGCTCTCCATTCCGTCTGGAACCTATGGATTTGTAGATCAAAGATGCCCTTGACAAAAATACTGCGTTTATACAATGCATCATGCGTAACCTTGATACCGTTTAGCTGTCACCGATGGGCAGCTCCAGATGCATCTCTAGACAAACTTGATGCCTGCCACCGGAAACACCTACTGTACACCGCTGGCCAGACAGCACGATTTCCAATTATGTACTATACAAGATGTGTAGCACATCGCCCCTGTCCGTAAAGTCGCCCAGCAAAGATCATGTTTGGCCATGTGTTAAGGACACCATGGGACACACCAGCACAGAGAGCGTTGGTATTCACCATACTGGGAGCCAGCAAATACAAAGGCACGAGAGGACGTCATTGCATAAATCTGTTAAGTGTGCTATTAGGTGGCCTCAAGAACGCAGGACACGGTACACTCAAATCAAGAATGGACCTGAGGAGGCTACAGATTTTGGCTGAGGACAAGACACAGTGGGCAAAAACAAAGAAGGTGTGATCGCAGCTGTAGGATGTTTCGACTACCACAGTCGCAGAATAGAGCAGTCATCATCATCTAAACTGCGCTTACTGAAATGACGTCTGCATCTATGATTTAATCTAACTCAATTTTCTTAACGTCTATGTGAGCTGTCATGACGTCACAAAAATAACAGCTACTGTGCAAGAAAATATGTACCCTTAAATCCAACCAGGTGATCTACCGCCATTTTATTTGCCTTTCGTCTCCTCTGGCCATTTCCAGCACACCCGTCGTCGCTTACTATAAATGATGCCCCAAATCGCGAAATGGAAGCAGTCAGGCGCTGACCTTATACGTGAAAAGCACTCTGACTGGAATTTATACTAGTCATTCATTTCACGAAACTGACATGGATTCGACAACTGAAGACGTAAGAGTGATAAAGATATGTTTGTGCACGCACTCAAACCCATAAGTAACTAAAGCCTTGGCGGTTGCAGCGGCGGTGGTGGTGTTCATAGAGGTGGCTTCGTGGTGTTGGCGTTGTTAGTTACAGTGGTGAGGTGGAATGGTGATCTTGGTGGTGGTGGTGGCATTATTTATGGTGGTGGTGATGATGGTGGCTGTGGTTTGTGGTATTGTTTCGTTGGTGTAAAAAAATTAGTGCCCATTCCTTCCTTTCTTCATTCTTTGAGTCATTGATGGATTCATTCACCCATTCATTGATTAACTAGAATAATAGCAACTGTGTAAAATTACCCCAAACTCCCCATCATAAAGGAATCCCGACCAATGACGTAGTTACCTAATGACGTAGTCTGCGCTAATGGAGACCGACAGGATGGTACGTATAGGTATGTTATTTTGAAGAAATAGGACCTGTGTTTATTAGGTTTTAATAAGTATTGTTCAATTATAGTTTTGAGTGTGTGCCTAACCATATCTTTATCATTCTAACGTCTTCAGTGGTGGAATCCATGCCCGTTTCGAGAAATGAATGAGAGATATAAATTTCAAATTTCAGTCAGCGAGCTTTTCACGTGTGCGGTCAACACTTGACTGCTGCCATTTCAGGATTTGGGCGACAGAAGGTGTGCTGGAAAAAGGCCAGATGAAATGAAAGGCAAACAATATGGCGGTAGCTCACCTGGGTGAATTTAAGGGTACACATCCATATTTTTTTTTGCAAAGTAGCTACTATTTTTGTGATCCCAGGACAGCTTTAAGTGATTGGTCTTTTCAAGTAGGCATGTTCTTGTCATATGCCAGTACAAATACAATAATTCGATTATACAATCTATCCGATCGTGCAACTAAGGCATAATGCCTATATATTGTATGCCAGATTGTACAATCTAACTGATCGTGTAACTCGGGCATAATGCCTATGGGTCATATGACATATTATACAATCTATCCAATTGTGTAACTCGGACATACTGCTTATGGGTCGTATGGCAGATCATACAATCTATCTGATCGTGTAATATGGGCATAATGCCTATGGGTCGTATGACGGATTATACAATCTATCTGATCGTGTAACACGGGAATAATGCCTATAGGTCATATGACAGATTGTACACTCTCTCGGATCGTGTAACTCGGGCAAAACTCGGGTATACGTCGTAACAACAATGGTACTGGGTCACATACTGTGGCGTCTTCGCGTATTTGTCAGAAATACCATTCAGATTGCTGCCAGTAACGTACTAATGCTGACTCGCTGAGTCTAGCACGTAAATTGTTCCTTTATTATCGAATTAGTTAATTTACAAAGGTGTAGTATTTGGTCTGTGATTGAGTCTATTATGGGACAATAGATTGGTTGATCGTATATAACCACTGATTGATGGACAGTAATCAACAAACACTCAGCTGATAGCGTGTACACCATGCTACTGCGTCTGATGGCTCGTCATCGGGCAATTGCTATAACAATTATGACTAAATTGGGTGAAGGTAATTCATTGACAAGATTCTTCCCTTTATATCGCTCAAGCGTTTGAAGAAGTCTTGCAGCTAACTACACTGCAGGCCACCACCGCCAGCACCACCTCCACCATCACCACCTCCATCACCACCACCACCACCACCACCACCACCACCACCACCAACGACAACGACAAAAACAACAACAACAACAACAACCAACAACCAACAACCACAAACACCCTCCACACCAGCACCACCCCACCACCAGCACCACCATCATAACCATCACCACAACCACCACCACCACCACCACCACAAACAACAACAATAACAGCAATAACAATACCATCCAACCCTCAGCTACCAAGCACGCACTGCCCACACCACCACCACCACCGCCACCACCACCACCACCACCACCACCACCACAACCACCACCACCACCACCGCCGCCACCACCACCACCACCGCCACCACCACCACCACCAACAACAACAACAACCACAACAACAGCAACAACCACAACAACAACAAACCAACCAACCAGCAATCACACACTGGCCACCAAACACCGCCACCAACCACCGCCGTCGCCGTCGTCGTCGCGGCCACTTCGTAAAGTGAAACCTTAAAGAATCGGTGACTGTGTCACATAAATAAAACATTATATGATTAACCCCTCCATCCCAGGTAGCCATGCTATTTTCAGAATCGTTTTTTAGCATAGATGAAAATGATCTATTCGCTCTGATTCGCCCCGTGATTCATGATGATATGTACTAGACGTAAAGCTAGATACACACTGGCCAACTTGTTGTATACAACTATGTGAATGAAAATGTTGTATGAAAATGTTGTATGAAAATCGGACATTGGTCTATTTTTTTTCAGCCAACCTTTTGTTGCATACACCATATGGAGCCCAAGACGAGCTAACCTGTTGCATAGAGCATGTTGTTTACACCTTGATGTCTCGCTTGTACACGCTTACAATCTGGCACATAGAGCATGTTGTTTACACCTTGATGTCTCGCGTGTACACGCTTACAACATGTCACATAGATCATGTTGTTTACACCTTGATGTCTCGCGTGTACACGCTTACAACATGTTATATTTGATTTGTTGTACCGCGTGTTTCGAAATTCAGATAATATGTGATGCCAAGCTGTTCGGTGGCCAAGAGCAAAAGCAATAAATATAAATTGAACTTAATCCGACTGTAGCTCATGTGATAAGCAAAAAAGTAGGCTCTATTCAATAAATTTAAGGAGCTTTGACCGTAGATTTGTTAGATATATTTTCATTTGGCCTTGCCTCAGAAAAAAACGTGTGGTGGCGCACGAAATAGACCTTTCCACTTTATCAACCCATCCTCTGACGTCATAATCAACTACGTGACGTGTAGAAGGACATCATAATGAATGACGCCATGAATGACGCCATGAATGACGTCGATAAGTAAGTCGCGAACGCATATTTGAAGACGGACTATGCGTTGTTGTACGAATTGTATGTCTTTACTATTTAATAAATATGCTGTTGAATATTTTGAAACTAATTTGACTGGGCGCTGTTGCTGCCATAGTCACCAAGTCAAATTAGTTACAAAATATTCAACAGCTTACGTGTATAGTCGACATGTCCTGATGCAGTTCTGGCAATAAATCTGTCTTCGTGGACATGATAATGACATATAATTGGAATAACTGTGACAGTGGCCAATACACTCATCCACGCTCTCCCAGAAATACCGCCTAGCCTCTCTCTCTCTCTGAGCTGGTTGTATACAGTAATTACTCATCGATTACCTAGCGTGATTACTCCAATGGTCTGCTATATAATCTTTAGCCATTTGTAACCAGAATACAAAATCTGATAAATCGCCTCCAATGTAAGAAATAATATGTTAATTATTTTTAATCTAATTTGATTGAAAGCTGTTGCTGCCTATGATAGCAACATGTTCATGTCGAATTTGTTTCAAAATATTCAGTAGCTTACGTGTATTATTACACAGATCATATGCTTTGAAATTGCGATTCTGTGGCTTTAGGAATCCAAGTGGTAAATACAACACTGATCATACGTGTGCGAATATGCAGACCCCTATTCTTCATTACTCAGAACATCAGAGATCACATGTGTTACATATAGGCTGTGTAAAACTGGTATCAGAAGAAATACGGTGTGGAGTACTCAATTTGGACACAGTTTATCTAATCATTCAGTGATTGTGACCAGAGTACACAATTAATGAAAAGATCCTATCTTTTACTCAAGTGTCTGACGTCATAATCAAAATACGTCACTTCATAGTTGATATCGCAATGGACCTTTCCGGTTTTAGCTATGCCCCGCCCATCTCTAGCTAGGCTCCACCCACACCTCGCTCGTGCTGGGATCGATCGATCTCTGAACACCCTGACTATCAATTTCCAAAAAACTACACACGTAAGCTGTTGAATATTTTGAAACTAATTTGACTGGGTGCTGTTGCTGCCTATGGCATGTTTATCAAACAGCAAAGAATTACACAGACATACAATTCATACAACGTGTCGGACTATTTGAGATTTGATGACGGTCTATATGGAATCCTTTGTGACGTAATGATTGTGACGTTATCATACACACGCTGAGCTGATTATGACGTAATACGAGGTCAGATGATGGATGGATACTCTGGAAAGGTGAGTTAGGTCCAACAATAACATCCTGAGTTTTATGTCTTTGGTCAATTTCCAATTTTTTTAACATTCGGAATGTTCAATCGCTGTAGAACTGGCAGTTGGTTGCTTAAGAAATAC
>CM067364.1:54104317-54456817 GCA_034401795.1 Chaetoderma sp. LZ-2023a | reverse complement strand
CAGCCACGATTTGTTGGACAGTAATTCACAAACACTCAGCTGATAGCTCATAAGCTAAGTTACTGCATGTGCTGGTTTCTCATACTGGCTTGTTGATTACTGCGTGATTGATTATTCCCATTATATCAGTCAAACAATCGACACCACCAACACCAAACACCAAACACCAATCCCCACCAGCACCACCACCACCACCACAACCAACATACACACACACACACCAGCACCACCACCACCACCACCACCACCACCACCACACCACCAACACCGCCGTCAACCCTGCTCCCACTGCTGCCGTCGTCGCCGCGCCACCGCCAACACTACCACCACCACCAACAACAATCACCACCATCACTAACAACCACCACCACCACCACCACCACCACCACCATCACCACCACCACCACCACCACCAAGGTCCTACTACCAAACACTGCCACAACCATGCCGCTGCCGGCGCCGTCACCGCCTCTTCATAAAGTAAAACCCTAAAAAATAGTCAATACATATTTAGAACTTTAACCAAAGATTTGTTAGTTATATTTCCGTGTTGTCTTGCCTCAGAAAAAACCTATGGTAGCACACGAAATTGTCAATACAAACTGGTTCTGTCTTTTCGGCTGCTCTATATGCACAACGCAAATTATTTTGCCAATGACAACTTCTAACTATTAAACGCGCTGTAACTTTCGCCAGCAGTACTAGTTACGGGTAGAATGGTCAATCTCAGCTCTAATTATGTATCTTCCTAATATGCCGACATTCCTCGATGCAGTTCTAGCAATAAATCGGTATTCATGGACATGATAATATGACTAATTTTGACAGTGGCCAATACATTCCTCTATGCACTCCCAGAAATACCCCCACGCCCATCTCTGAGCTGCTTGTATACAGTAATTACTCAGTCAGCTCGTTACCTAGTATGATTATTGCATTGGTCCATCTACAGTCTCGAATCATCTTTATCTATTTATACCCGGAATAGAATAATCAGAAAAATCGCCTCCAAATTAAGATATATTATATGTTTTATTCTAATTTAACTTAAAGCTGTATATGGTGGCAACATGTATAGGAAGCAGCAGGTTCCTATCAAATTTGTTTCAAAATATCCGTTAGCTTACCGATATTGCTGCCTTGGAATTGAGGTATTGGGGTTCTAGTGTTTCAAGGGTTAAACAGAACACCGATCATGTGTGTGTGTGTGTGTGTGTGTGTGTGTGTGTGTGTGAATATGTAGGCCCCTACTCCTCATTACTGGAAACTTCAGAGACCACATGTATTACATATAGGCTGCGTAAAACTGGTATCAGATGAAAGATGGTGTGGGGTACTCAATTTGGACACAGTTTATCTAATCATTCGGCGATTGTGACCAGAGAAGATCATTGGTTGAGGAATCCGTTCTGTTAGTAAAGCGTCATAATCAAAATACGTCACGTGTTAGCTGACCTAATCAAATGACGTAGTGGGTCCGACACGAAAGCGGCAATTGTCCAATAGTAACCATATGAATAATGAATTGCATGTTTTTGGTGAATTTACAGTTTAATAAACATTCAACATATTCAAAAGCTTCTAAAACGAAAGTTGGTGTCCTTAACAACATTCTTATGAAATGGCATCTAAGATAGCGCATATTATATTTGTCTATTTTATATAATTGCGATGTAACACATGTTTTGGCATACATTGTATTACAGAGAATTCCCATACACCAATCCTGCTTGGACTATCGCGTCACAAACACTTTGACGACCTTGACATTTGACAATTTGACCTTTAACATTCTGAATTCAGAACAAGTCTTCTCTGGAGAACATGACCTCGTCCACCCTATTTTGCTTTGGCGTCAAACACGCACATACGCACGCGCGCGCATGCAAGCATGCACTCACAGCCGCCCGTTCGCACGCACGCATCCATAACACCACACACGCATGGACGCACACACACGCACACATGCACGCACATATGCACGGTTATTATAATTTATTCTATCAGCGGTCCGTGGTGAGACAATGAAATGGTGTCTACAAATACACGCTCACAGTACTCACATTTGCCAACGTCTTGAGAGGACATTACACAATTACCTGATTGTCCAGTTTCGGTTAAGTGATTGGCCTTTTCAAGCATTCTTGGCCTGTGCAAATACAAATGCAATAATTCGATTCCATCTAAGTCTCGACAACAATTCCATTGGTTCACATCATTGCCGTGTCCTCTTCGCGTGTTTGCTAGGAATACCATTCAGATTGACGGAACTTGCTAATGCTGACTCAGGCTATCCCGTAAATTGTTCCTATACTATTATTATTATTATTATTATTATTATTATTATTATTATTATTATTATTATTATTATTATTGAATTTGATAATTTACCAAGGGGTAGTATTTGGTCTGTGATTGAATCGATTATGGGACAATGAACCGCTCCGGTTTTAGCTATGCCCCGCCCATCTCTAGCTAAGCTCCACCCACACCTCACTCGTGTTGGGATCGATCGATCGCTGGACACCTTGACTGGAATATTTTGAAACTAATTTGACTGGGTGCTGTTGCTGCCTAAGGCAGCAACAGCGCCCAGTCAAATTAGTTTCAAAATCTTTAGCAGCATGTTTATTAAATAGCAAAGAATTACAAAGACATACAATTCATACAACGTGTCGAGCCATTTGAGATTTGGTGACGGTCTATATGGAACCCTTTGTGACGTAATGATTATGATACTCTGGAAAGGTGAATTGACCAGATGGTCGGTTACAGCCACGATTTGTTGGACAGTAATTCACAAACACTCAGCTGATAGCTCATAAGCTAAGTTACTGCATGTTCTGGTTTCTCATACTGGCTTGTTGATTACTGCGTGATTGATTATTCCCATTATATCAGTCAAACAATCGACACCACCAACACCAAACACCAAACACCAATCCCCACCAGCACCACCACCACCCCCACAACCAACATACACACACACACACCAGCACCACCACCACCACCACCACCACCACCACCACCACCACCACCACCACCACCACACCACCAACACCGCCGTCAACCCTGCTCCCACTGCTGCCGTCGTCGCCGCGCCACCGCCAACACTACCACCACCACCAACAACAATCACCACCATCACTAACAACCACCACCACCACCACCACCACCACCACCATCACCACCACCACCACCACCACCAAGGTCCTACTACCAAACACTGCCACAACCATGCCGCTGCCGGCGCCGTCACCGCCTCTTCATAAAGTAAAACCCTAAAAAATAGTCAATACATATTTAGAACTTTAACCAAAGATTTGTTAGTTATATTTCCGTGTTGTCTTGCCTCAGAAAAAAACCTATGGTAGCACACGAAATTGTCAATACAAACTGGTTCTGTCTTTTCGGCTGCTCTATATGCACAACGCAAATTATTTTGCCAATGACAACTTCTAACTATTAAACGCGCTGTAACTTTCGCCAGCAGTACTAGTTACGGGTAGAATGGTCAATCTCAGCTCTAATTATGTATCTTCCTAATATGCCGACATTCCTCGATGCAGTTCTAGCAATAAATCGGTATTCATGGACATGATAATATGACTAATTTTGACAGTGGCCAATACATTCCTCTATGCACTCCCAGAAATACCCCCACGCCCATCTCTGAGCTGCTTGTATACAGTAATTACTCAGTCAGCTCGTTACCTAGTATGATTATTGCATTGGTCCATCTACAGTCTCGAATCATCTTTATCTATTTATACCCGGAATAGAATAATCAGAAAAATCGCCTCCAAATTAAGATATATTATATGTTTTATTCTAATTTAACTTAAAGCTGTATATGGTGGCAACATGTATAGGAAGCAGCAGGTTCCTATCAAATTTGTTTCAAAATATCCGTTAGCTTACCGATATTGCTGCCTTGGAATTGAGGTATTGGGGTTCTAGTGTTTCAAGGGTTAAACAGAACACCGATCATGTGTGTGTGTGTGTGTGTGTGTGTGAATATGTAGGCCCCTACTCCTCATTACTGGAAACTTCAGAGACCACATGTATTACATATAGGCTGCGTAAAACTGGTATCAGATGAAAGATGGTGTGGGGTACTCAATTTGGACACAGTTTATCTAATCATTCGGCGATTGTGACCAGAGAAGATCATTGGTTGAGGAATCCGTTCTGTTAGTAAAGCGTCATAATCAAAATACGTCACGTGTTAGCTGACCTAATCAAATGACGTAGTGGGTCCGACACGAAAGCGGCAATTGTCCAATAGTAACCATATGAATAATGAATTGCATGTTTTTGGTGAATTTACAGTTTAATAAACATTCAACATATTCAAAAGCTTCTAAAACGAAAGTTGGTGTCCTTAACAACATTCTTATGAAATGGCATCTAAGATAGCGCATATTATATTTGTCTATTTTATATAATTGCGATGTAACACATGTTTTGGCATACATTGTATTACAGAGAATTCCCATACACCAATCCTGCTTGGACTATCGCGTCACAAACACTTTGACGACCTTGACATTTGACAATTTGACCTTTAACATTCTGAATTCAGAACAAGTCTTCTCTGGAGAACATGACCTCGTCCACCCTATTTTGCTTTGGCGTCAAACACGCACATACGCACGCGCGCGCACGCAAGCATGCACTCACAGCCGCCCGTTCGCACGCACGCATGCATAACACCACACACGCATGGACGCACACACACGCACACATGCACGCACATATGCACGGTTATTATAATTTATTCTATCAGCGGTCCGTGGTGAGACAATGAAATGGTGTCTACAAATACACGCTCACAGTACTCACATTTGCCAACGTCTTGAGAGGACATTACACAATTACCTGATTGTCCAGTTTCGGTTAAGTGATTGGCCTTTTCAAGCATTCTTGGCCTGTGCAAATACAAATGCAATAATTCGATTCCATCTAAGTCTCGACAACAATTCCATTGGTTCACATCATTGCCGTGTCCTCTTCGCGTGTTTGCTAGGAATACCATTCAGATTGACGGAACTTGCTAATGCTGACTCAGGCTATCCCGTAAATTGTTCCTTTACTATTATTATTATTATTATTATTATTATTATTATTATTATTATTATTATTATTATTATTATTGAATTTGATAATTTACCAAGGGGTAGTATTTGGTCTGTGATTGAATCGATTATGGGACAATGAACCGCTCCGGTTTTAGCTATGCCCCGCCCATCTCTAGCTAAGCTCCACCCACACCTCACTCGTGTTGGGATCGATCGATCGCTGGACACCTTGACTGGAATATTTTGAAACTAATTTGACTGGGTGCTGTTGCTGCCTAAGGCAGCAACAGCGCCCAGTCAAATTAGTTTCAAAATCTTTAGCAGCATGTTTATTAAATAGCAAAGAATTACAAAGACATACAATTCATACAACGTGTCGAGCCATTTGAGATTTGGTGACGGTCTATATGGAACCCTTTGTGACGTAATGATTATGATACTCTGGAAAGGTGAATTGACCAGATGGTCGGTTACAGCCACGATTTGTTGGACAGTAATTCACAAACACTCAGCTGATAGCTCATAAGCTAAGTTACTGCATGTTCTGGTTTCTCATACTGGCTTGTTGATTACTGCGTGATTGATTATTCCCATTATATCAGTCAAACAATCGACACCACCAACACCAAACACCAAACACCAATCCCCACCAGCACCACAACCACCACCACCACCAGCACCAACATACACACACACCACCACCACCACCACAACCCCCCACCAGCAGCACCATCACCAGCAGCACCATCACCACATCCAGCAGCACCACCACTACCACCACCACCACCACAACCCACCACCACCACAACCCCCACCAGCAGCACCATCACCACATCCAGCAGCACCAGCACTACCACCACCACCGCCACCAGCACCACCACCACCACCACCACCACCACCACCACCACCACCACCACCACCACCACCACCACCACCACCACTACCACCACTACCACCACCACCACCACCACCAACAACAACAACAACAACAACAACAACAATCGCGTGTGGACAAAGACGAGCTAACCTGTCGCATAGACCATATTGATTACAACTTGATGTCTCGCGTGTACACGCTTACAACCTGTCGCATAGATCATGTTGTTTACACCTTGATGTCTCGCGTGTAGACGCTTACAACCTGTTGTATGCGACTTGTTGTACTGCTCGTTTCAAAATTCAGATAACCGAGGCTGTGCGGTGGCCTAGAGCAAAGGCAATAAATATTAAATTTGAATTTGATAATACTGTAGCTTATGTGATAAGCATACAAGTATTCAACACATTTATGGAGCTTTAACCTCAGACTTGTTAGTTATATTTCCACGTGACCTTGCCTCAGGAGCGCACGACATTGTCAGTACATACTGGTTCTGTCTTTTCGTCTGTTGTACAGGTCAAACGCACACATTGTAGCGCCTGTGACAATTTCTAACTAATAAAAGCAATGTAACTTTCGCCACCGTACTAGATACACGCTGATAACATGCAATCTCAGCTCTAATTATGTATCTCGCTAATATGCCGACATGCCTCGATCCAGTTCTGTCAATAAATCCCTGTTCCTGGACATGCTAATATGAATAATTGTGACAGTGGCCAATAGATCGCTCCATGCTCTCCCAGAAATACCCCCCCCCTCACCCTACCCCACCCCTGAGCTCACTGAGGTGCTTGTATGCAGTAATTACTCCCTCAGATCGATTGCTTAGCATGATTACTGCAACGGTCCATGTACAGTCTGCAATCATCTTTAGCCATTTGTACCCGGAAAATCCGATAAATCGCCTCCAATGTAAGAAATATATATCGCAGCAACATGATCCTGTCGAAGTTGTTTTAAAATATCCACCAGCTTACCTATATTGCTGCCTTGAATTTGAGATATTGGGGATCTAATGTTTTACGGGTAAACAGAACACTGCTCATGAATGTAGACCCCTACTCTTCATTCCTCGAATCATCAGGGACTACATGTATCACATATAGGATGTGTAAAACTGGTATCAGATGAAAGATGGTGTGAAGTACTCAAATTGGAGACTGTTTATCTAATCATTCGGTTATTATGACCAGACAACATAATGACCTTTCCAGTTTATCTATCAATTATATGACGTCATAATCAACTACGTTGCGTGTAGGATGACGTCATAATTAGTGACGTCATGAAGGGCATAGCTATGTTCGTCATATAATTGATGATGGACAAAGCGTTATTGTACGAGTTGTATGCATTTACTAATTAATAAACATGTTGCTGAATATTTTGAAATTAATTTGACTGGGCGCCGTTGCTACAATAGGCAACAATAGCACCAAGTCAAATTATTTTCAAAATATTCCACAGCTTAACCTGTATAGTTTTCTAGAAATTGATTGTCAGGCAGTTCAAGGATCGATCGTTTCCAACGCGGCGAAGTGTGGTTAGCGCTTAGCTAAAGATTGGCGGGGCATAGCTAAAACTGGATTCCTCCATTAATTGAGGATGTGTTCTGTCAGTCAAGTGACATAATCAAAATACGTCACATGTTAGTACACGTCACAATCGAATGACGTAGTGGGTCCAACACGAAAGTGGCAAGTATTCGACAATTATCATATGAATTGCAGGTCTTGGGTGGATTTACATCTTAATAAATATTCAGTATATTCAACAGTTTTTTAACCGGACGTTGCTGTCCTAGGGAACAGGCTAATAAAATGGCGTTTAAGGTAGCACGTATGCATTAAATGGTATGACTGATATGATAAATGAATCGAATGTGATGGATGAGGTGGGTGTAAATGAAGTGGCGCACTGATTAATACAGCAATAAAGAAAGCAGCAGATGATCTGTTTAAAAAAAAAATAGCAAGCCTAACAGCAACGGAAATTTAGGAGAAATAAAATACCTCATTATTCAAATGATTGTGAAATTAAACGGAAACAGTTCTATAAGGCACTAAATTGGGACAGAAGAGATACATCTGAAGTATCTCGGTTAAACATGGTCTCCTCGCGAACCGAATTCAAAACAGCTGTATAAACGCATCGCTGAGAGCAATGTACCTCAATGACAAAAAAGTTATTAGAAGCTCAATATATAAAAAAACTAAATAGTACTAGACATTTTTTAAAACAGCGGACACTAATCAAAATATTAAAATTGCCCTCGATAAATTCAAGGAATATTTTAAAGCCGTAAACAATCGTAATACCGACTTTTACCTGCTAGATATTGACATTAAAATCTATGTAGATGAATATTTAACAGATGACATACAAACGATATTTGATGAGTTAAATAATGAAATAGCTGAAACGGAAATAAAAACCCCATTAACACAGTTAAATAACGGTAGAAGAACTAGCCCAGATTTACTAATAAATGAGTTCTATTCCAATGAGATCGATATGTTATTGCCACAGCGCTTTTTAACTGCATATTTACAGGTGGTATTTTCCCTCAAACTTGGTCAGAAGGAATCCTTGTGCCTCTTCACAAAAAGGGTAAAGTAAACGATGTGCACAATTACACGGGCATCACACTTCTCAGCACACTGGGTAAATTATTCACGAAACTCCTGAACAATAGATTAAATGATTGGGCCGAATACAATGATGTATATGTAGAAGTGCAAGCTGATTTTAGAGCCGGATTAAGTGTTGTGGATACTATATTTATTATGAATGGTCTAATATCTCATTTATCGAATGAAGGAGAGGTTATATAGTACCTTTGTAGATTTTACTAAGGCATTCGATTATGTAGTCCGAGATTGCCTATGGTATAAACTTTTAAAGTTGTGTGTAAAAGGGAACATTATAAATATTATTATGTCCATGTACCAAGGGGTGAAAACAGAGTTCGAGTAAATTCTAACATATCGGGCAGCTTCGAATGTAATACTGGGGTAAGGCAAGGGGAGAACTTATCCCCCTTTCTATTCCCCATGTATTTAAATAAGTTAGAAGAAGAATTTTTAACGAGGCCATTGGCCTGCAATTTCTATAATTTCTGAAATTGATTTTAATATTATACACTGGTGACATAATCATACTGTCCGAAAGTAGAACAGGATTACAAAGAGACTTAGATATTGTATTTGATTATTGCAACAGATGGCGGCTGACAGTAAATATAGAAAAACCCCAAAAGCAATGGTCTTCAGACGAGGTGGTCACTTAAGGGCAGATAAAAAATGGTGGCATGGTAATAATGAAGTTGACATAGTCAACCAGTGTACATATTTAGGGATTGTTATACCACTTTTCCGAAGCTTAAAAGTCCTTAGCAGAACAAGCTCAGAAGCCCGTGTTCCCTCTATAGAAACATTGCAGCAAATGCATCGGCTTAATACCAGAACAGTAGTGCAAACTATTTGACAAACTTGTTCTCCCTATACTGTATTATGGAAGCGAGGTGTGTGGTTTTCATATGGTATATGCCGTTGAAGAATGCCATCTTCGCTTATGTAAGCAATTGCTTAAAGCAAAATAGAGTACGTCAAATTGTGTTGTTTATGGGGAATTAGGGAGGGCAGGGCGCCTTTGCGGTTAAAAAGAGAAACAAAATTATTAAAATATTTGTTTAAGATTCTTGACATGAAGCCGAACAGAATAGCCAAACATGTGTAAAATACTTTGTATCTAAACTGGAGTAACAATAATAATTATACAAATTGTGTCAAATCAGTACGAGATATGCTATATGGCCTACAAATGGTTTTAATGATGTATGGAAAACGTAGGGAAACACTGTAAACAAAAATCAGTTTGTTGTTAAATATAAACAACGAATTCATGACATTTTTCACCAGGAGTGGAGGGGACAATTAGAAGCCAGCAATAAGACTTTGCTATACAAATACATTTCAGATGATTTAACGTACAGATGCTACCTAGACAAAGTAAAAATTACAAAACACCGGCATTCATTATGCAGACTCCGAACTGGGTCTAATAGATTACATATTGAAACCGGCCGGTGGCATAACCCAATTCCAACGCCGCGGTCTGAGAGAACATGCCATTTGACCCGCCTTACTCCGTCTGGAGGCTTAGCGTGCTAGTTAACCTGTGTTCCCCAATTGTTCCAAATATATATACAAACAGAACGCTTGGACGCTATGATGTACGTTTAATTTTGAAGCACACTCCTCACGAAGGAGGGAGACCTGAAGCAGGTGAAAATCTAAATAAAAGGAAAAGGTACATGTTTAGGATAATAAAGTACGTCTGTAGACTGCAAAAAAAGATACTTGTCTCTGAATCCTCTGCAGAGGTTTGGTTAATTTTGATAGACCGGATTGATAAGAACCTCGATCAACCAAACAACAACAAGCCGGGAGCAGAAAACAACGCAAATTATATGTGATGTGTACTGTTATCGTGAATATATCAAGAGCACATGGGCGAAGAATATAAAGTCATAAAGTTCTTTTAAATACCGCTTCAATGACGAATCCGTTATGAGACAAGATGTCGTTTTAGGAATGTCAGTTCAGCTTTAAATAACGGATTTAGACAACGAGGGTGTATTGCAGTGAAACGCGCAAAATAAACTGAATTCTGCGATTATTTGTTTCATAACAATCAAGATAATTAATGTTACTCACACTGTGGCTAGCCGCAGGTCCAACAAGGACAATTACGAGGGAAAATAGGCTCGCGAACATGCCGTCGCTCACATTTTTACAAACATAGATGTCAATAAAAAAGACTAGACTGTTGAATAGAACGAGGCAACAGTACACAACTTTTTAATTCTATGTCCTGTTTAGAAAGACCTACGTAAAATGTATATAAACCATACTACTGGAAACGACCCAATGTCTACAAAGCAACCGAATTATTAATATGCATGAACGAACAAGCTTAACAAATTAGCAGCGTTTATATATAATGCCTTTCTTATTCGCGATGAACGAACGTGAGTTGCATTTTCTCCACATTCTGTTTTATTTTATATCTATGCTAGTTTGTGCGAAATAAATCTTAGCATATGGCGATTTCAGTGCGTATAAATTAATATAATTTTTTAAGTTGTGAAATGGAAATAGAGGCACGAGTCCTTAATTCAGATTCACAGCTTAAAAAATTATATTAATTTATATGTAAGGAAATGGGTCGTCATATGTTAAGATTTATTTCGTCTCATTACAACTAGACCCACAGTTTAAGCCTCTAAATGTATACAATTTAAACAAGTTTACTTTCAGTCATTTTACTGTGAATAAGCACCTTTACTTGTTTTGACCATATTATATTTTGGCATTAATAGTTAAACTGAATAACTCAGTTAGAACTTTTCCGATCAATCGTGTCCAAGCATTTCTGCGTGCGCGCAATCGTGTTTGTCCGCCGGGGCATGAGTGCGCGAGTGCGTGCGACCGAGTGTGCGTGCGTGTAGGCTGTGCTGGTGGGGTGGGTGGGCGGGGTGATGTGGTTGCGTGTGTGTACGGGCAGGTGTGGGGGGGGGTGAGAGAAAGTGGAGATTAAGGTGGGATGAAGTAAAGTATGCGGTGCAAATCAATTAAATACTATTATTTACCAAGGCTTGTTATTTTGCTAATATATGACAGCAATCTTTAGTTTATAATGACAATATGTACCATATTACTCCTATTTTATATGTTTATAACTGTATTGTAATGGTCGCATGCCATTTAACCCTTTCATATCGAAAATTGACAAAACCGGTGCAGTGGCCTTAAGTGATGCCGATTTGTGTGCCAGGCGGGGACTGATTTTTTTAGGATTTACCACTAGATAAATGGCTGGATAACCTCACCAGCCTTTCCGGTGGTAAATTTTCGGTAATAGTCTGCTGTTGGCTCGCAGATGGACATTGAATAAACATTTTATTCATTGAACGAATTTGGTCAATAAAGGGTTAAATTGCAGCATAAAATACAGTAATTTTGATTTCTAATTTTAACGACTTTAGCTTGTTCTAGTTATTCGTCAGATAGCGCGTGTGCATCTGTGTGATTGAGCGTGCATATATGTATACAGCCGTGTTCTCACTAGAGACTTAAAGCCCTCGTATTCCATTAAATATAGACACTTTTGCACGAGACGTGAGATGCCCGTTCAATTTACTCAGCAGGCAATGCTACCCAGCATGCAATACCCTGCCTCCATAATCATTGTAACTATTGGACGCCATAGTCTATTGTCTGCACACGTCATGGTTTCTCAAACAAAACTAACCTGCTCGCACGTGCAAATAGTCATGGAAGCGTAAGCATGCTCGTAGGGCGTATAGGCGTATTCACGCCAGTACATTAGACAGTCTGTATTTCAATACTGTTTCAGAGAAAGTGTGTCAATATCCAGGAGAAAATAGGAGAAAGATTTTATATAAATTGAGAGTAATCAACGTGAAAGATGTTGCTATCAATGACAGCATCAACGTTCAGTCAAATTGTTGTCAAAATAATTAGTATGTAATGCAGGTACTACCTGCTATATATTTGATACAAATTTATTGAAACGTGATGCTGCAACAGCTTTCAGTCTATGTCTAATAATCATCAAAATTTCAGTCAACACTTTCTACGGATTTGAAGAGCAATTTGACTGTAAGTTCTTGCTGACCCAATCTGTGGTCAGATCGAGCTACCATGACCCATGCTGCTCTAGAACTGTCGGCAACTGACGATTCGATTACTAGCAACTGTCGGCAACTACTTGCGCTGCCCGTTTCCAAGTCGTACGTGCACTCACGTCAACTGGAAACGCAGTATGAATTAACAGGTCATGTAATTATTTTGCAATGACCTTTCATATTTGCAATATTTGTTCGTTGTGCACTATCTTCTTTAAAATGTGTATAGGCCTGTTGTATCCCATGTATCCAAGAAATCATTGGATAATCTGTTCTGCATCCAGCCTCAAACACACATGTGATAAATATAAAAAGGATAGTTTCCTTTTCTATGGTAATTATGTATTTTTCTTTTGATAGTTGCTTTAAATTGTAGATCATGTCTTTTGCTAATACGTGGCCTAATAACTCAAGGTGGCTGAGGTCAAGAAAACTATCCTCATAAATTCTTTCAGCAAAACACAGGAATTAAAAATAAATAGAAAAAAGCGTGTACGAGACGTTCCGAAACGTTCCACAAACTGTATATAGATTTTAATATTGAAGTATAGATTTTAGACATCGATTTATATAGATTTTAAAATTTAAGAGTGGGCGCCGTACCGAAACACAGCAGTGCAGTGAATTGAATAATAATTATATCAAGAGTTATTCATAGACTATTTCATCTCAAATTCAATCAAGCTACATTTGTTATTAACGGAGGAGTAGCGATTTAAAAATTTACGGGTGTGGCGCCGTACTAATAACAAGCAGGTAAGTGAATCGAAAATCAGGTTCTCTTACGGATGTGGGCACATATCCCTAATATTGGTGTCTGAAGTTTCAGCGAGATTGGATGAAAACTGAATGAGGAGTAGCAAAAAGAACAAGTACATGACCAACCTTTAGAGATAAATTCCGGATCTAAAAGTTATCTACTAAAATAGTTTGATTTTCCTTACAGAAATAGTAAATATAATATTATGCGAAAAGACTTCACATTCAAACTATGTCGAGAGAAGTCAAATCTTTAGTGACGTCATTTTTATAGTAGCATCAATTGATGTTACGTCATGTGAGTGTGTCTTCAGATGCTTGATTGACAGATCTGATCCACGAATTATGAGACTGTTATAGCTTGAATTAAATGATCTTCTGGCATTGCTTTAAGTAATCAACCCTTTAAATAAACAATATTTTTTACTTTTGAAACTTTACCACTGTAATGACTGACTATGTTATCCATCAGTTTATGTGTACTGATTGGCTACGGCCGATAATTCAGTTGCCGACAATCGTAATTACACCCGTGTCGATATTAACTGGCCGGCGATTGAAGGCAACCGATCGTAGAAGTAGAACATGCTCTACTCTAGCTATTACAGATTTTTTGGACGGTGATTGACGGCGATCGACATAAAACTGATCGCAGGTACGCTCAGGTCAAACCCGTCGGAGACTAAATCGGTCACTTGGAGTTATCAAACTGTTGTCCATGGAATCAAACAGCGCTCAGTATTACTATCTAAGTAGAGTGAGTATATGGCCAAAATTAGCTTTGCCTGCACGAAGGAAATATTTCGCCTAGCTACCGCGTGTACGTTTCTGTTTGACCAATGCATTTCAAGTCAACGAAACATGCACGCCGCTTGCTAAGCATTCATTCTATAGGCCTATATACGCTTTCTCGCCAAGAATGAATGATTAGCAAACGGCGTGTATGTTTCGAACAGAAACGTACACACGGTAGCTAGGCGAAATATTTATTTGGGCAACAATTTGATAACGTTGTTGGTGTCTTAGTCAGCAACAACTTAGTCAAATTTCTTCTCAAATTCCATTACCTACTAATTGTTTTGACAATAATTTGACTATATTGTTGCAACAATGTTCACGCTAACTACCGCCAATGTATATAAAAACTTTCTCCTATTTTCCCATGGACATTGATACACATTCTCTGAACAGTATTGAATTACAGACTGTTGAATGAATGTACACTCTTACGTTTCCAGACCTTGATGACAAATGACAGTGAGAAATCCTGACGTGTGCGGACAATAGACTAAACGAATATGGCGTCCAATAGTTACAATGATTATGGAGTCAGGGTATTGCACGCCGGGTAGCATAGCATGCTGCATAAATTGAACAAGCATCTCATATCTGGTGCAACACTGTCTGTATTTAATGAGACGCGAGAGCTTTAAATAGTCTATACGCTGTTCGTGGTGAGACAAATGACAGGCGTCTACAACTACGCGTTCGTTGTACTCAAGTTTGTCAACGTCTTGAAAGACATTATACAATTACCTGATTGTAGATTTTCGCTAAAGTGATTGGTCTTTTCAAGCATTCCTAGCCTGTGCAAACACACGTGCAATAATTCGATTTCATCCAAGTAGCAACACAATGCCATTGGTTCACATGATTGTTGTGTCTTCGTCTGGTATTTGACAGGAATACGATTCAGTTTGCTGGCAATTGCTAATGCTGACTCAGGCTAGCCCGTAAATTGTTCCTTTATTATCGAATTTGTTAATTTACATAGGGGTAGTATTTGGCCTGTGATTGAATCTATTCTGGGACACTTGACTAGTTGACTGACCGTTTAGAGCCACGGATTGTTAGACGGTGATCGACAAACACTCAGCGATAGCGCGTAGACTAAGCTACTACGTGTAATGGCTCTTCATTGGACAATTGCTATGACAATTATGACTAAATTTGTTGTAGATTATTGATTGATAAAATTCTTCCCAGTGTATCAGTCAAACGATCGAGAAATCCTGTAGGTCACTACCCTCCAGCCCACCACAATCACCAGTACCACCCGCACAACACCAAACAGCACCACCAACCACCAACCACCAACCATCACAACCAACACCACCACCAACAACAACAACAACTCCCAACAAAAACATCATCACCACCACCACCACCACCACCACCACCACCACCACCACCACCACCACCAGCAACAACATCAACATCAACATCAACATCAACAACAACAACAGCAACAGCAACAACAACCACAACTCCCAACAAAATCAACAACAACACCACCATCACCTAATGATTTCAGTTCGTATAAATAAAGAAATATAAGTTTTAAAGTTGTGAAATTGAATCAGAGACACGAGTCCCCAACATCGGAATTACAAGAATTATAATAATTTGTACGGAATGAAATTATCATATGCAAAGAAATTTCTCGTTTCGTTACATTACGGTACACAAATTAAGCCTCTAATACAATTTAAACTGTTTTATTTTCAAGCATACTGGTGTGAATGCGAACGTTTAACAAATTACTGTGCCCACTGGTTCTTCCCCCTTCATGTTTTATGTTCTGGCGGTAAATTTAATAGCACTGATGATAACACACCAACTCCCGCCCTTGTTTCTAGTCAGTAAGGCCCCCCTTTCCTTTTAAACTGACCTGTCTATATCTGGGAAACCTTTCCTTTTGATCTTTTCAAACTTCCAATCTTCAACAGGGACATACTTTTCAGTTATTCACAGCTGGAACTGAATCTGTAAGAGATCCGCCTTACATACCTCAGTCATATTCATAATACGTCTAGAAACGCTGACAAATCTACTTATTTTCTGCGTAAGGTCCAAAAGACTGGCACTTTGCAGACCGTAGGTATGATGCAGTCAGCCAGCAATCACAGAATTCAGGCGCATACGAAGTAAAGGGCGTACATCATCTATGTCATCAGCATGGACAATGTCAGGGTCAAGGAGTGTCCGAAAGTTTGAAGTTCATTAGATGTTTTTGCGTAAACCGGGTATGGCGAACTATCGTTTTTCAATGACCCTATAGTTTGGCGAAGAGCCGTCTAGTAGAACTTGAATTATCGCACCGCAGCGTTTTCGAAGATATTCCACATTGACCTTTTGACATAACACAAAGGTTACTCAGGGCACAAGGGTCAAACTCCCACCAACGTTGTGTGATGCTCCCTCAAATAGAAAATTAGCTTTCCTGTCAGGTGCACCCAGAGATGTAGAGGTGGGCGGATGGGCCGATGGATGGATGGATGGACGGATGGACGCACAAGGCTGTCATAATTTTCGCCACTAATTGCGGAACTGATTAGAGTCTGTGGTCAAGCCAGGGGATTATATTATGTCAGCTTAGGCAGGAACTTACTGACCATTGCCAGAATTATTCTCATTATATCGTATTATGACGAGCGATAATAACTAGGGAACGACAAGAGTAGGCCTACATTGAGGCAGAATAAGAACGTAGGTAATTGTGAGAACTCGACCTGGCAGTTATCCATGCGCGACTGGAATTCGGAATGTAAAGCGTCTTATAAGTCACACATTATCTATCTATCATGAGATGATAAAACAGAACGATGATGTTTTGTGACAGATGGCGATGGCTAGATTGGTTGTAATGCTGTTATTTGTAGGCCCACACGTTGAGATTCTAAAAGTATAGAATTTCGATCATTTTATGTACAAGCATTCTGCTGTGTATATATGCGCTTTAATATTTAAATGCCTAGAATTATACGCGGCGTTTCACCAATGCCGTTCAAATAATAATAATAATAATAATAATAATAATAATAATAATAATAATAATAATATCTCAAGAGACATTCGATACTCAATATATGATAAATACAGTTGGAAATAATCAGTATTTTTGCTGCAATGGTCTGGTGAATTATTACAACTCGGTAACCTTTAACAACTAATTTCGACCATGTCACCCATATTTGCTATTATTTGTTGTTCTTCTGGAAACTGCGTAAAAGTATCTCAATTTAGAAAGGCATTATTTTAGACAAACAATCCAACTGGAAAGAACTCAGAACATATTAAATATGTCTAAACGGTTCTGCAGCCTCAGACAAAATATTAGCGCCACAACCACCGAAAGTCAAAATAATCAGACTTACACGCCTATTCAAATTAGTTTCAAAATACTCAACAGCTTTCCTGTGTAGTTTTCCGGAAATTGCGATTCAGAGAGAACATGCATCGATCGATCCCAACACGGGAGACGCGTGGGTGAAGCTTAGTTAGAGATGAGCGGGGCATAGCTAAAACTGGATTCCTCTATTGTATGTCTGTGATTAAAGGTGTGATAATCTAATCTCAAATGCTGTATTGCACTGATAGATTATGGTTTATAGATTCCATATCATGTATATCCTGTCACATTCCCTTATGTATGCTTACTGTATTCTGCGGCTGGACTAGTAGAAACATCCTACAGCTCCAATCAGTCCTTCTTGTCCTCAGCCTAAATCTTTAGCTTCCTCAGGTTCATTCTTGATGTCATCTCGTAGCAGGCTTAGCCGATTTATGCAATGACGTCCTCTCCTTCTCCTGGCTTTGTATTTTCTGGCTCCGAGTAGGGCGAATTCCAAGGCTCGCTGTGCTGGCATGTCTTCTGGCATCCTTAGCACATGACCAAACATGGACCATCTTTGCTGGGCGACTTTGACAGACAGCGGCGACGTATTACACATCTTGTATAGTGAATCGTTGGAAATTATGCTGTCTGGCCATCGGTGTTCAGTGATGGTGCGTAGGTGTTTGCGGTGGCAGACACCGAGTTTATCTAGAGCTGCTACAGTTATACAGTATTAAGGATACACAGGTTGTATTGTATAAACGTAGTCTATTTATCAAAGGCATTTTGATCTAGGAATCCATAGATTCCAGAAGGAATGGGACGCTATGCGCCCCATGACGCAGCGCGCAGCAATGTCAGCAGTACTGCAAAGCAGTGAGCCCAGGACTGTACTTTTCCTCCATGGTTCACCGCCACGAAGTGGATCGTTATTTTCTTTAGCTTCGTGTTTTGTAGATAGGTATATGTGGGCGAACGCTGTTTTGGATTCATTAAAAAATATATTCTCAATTTTTAGTTTGCTTACAGCTATTGGGAGAAGTTCGTCATAGGGTTTCTTTTCCTCGTCTATGAAGCCCATATCGTCAGCATATTCCACCTCTAGCGGCATACCCAGTAAGGACACTGAGGGATTGGGCCTTGTAGAATTTTCCCGCACGGAATTCAATGCAGCAGCCAGGTAACAGGTGAAAAGCACAGGGGATAGACCATCTCCTCTGGGGAGCTGATTGATATCTCAAACTCTACAGACTTCACTCCCTCGACTCGTACACTCAGCTTGGTGTCTGCAAGTAGTAGTCTCACTAGTCGTAGCTCAGCTTCATTGCAACTGACTTGACGTAGAACATCATTGCAACTGAGTTGGCGCAGCACATCTAAAACCTCTGGGTGTTTAATTATGTCGAAGGCTCGTGACATCTCAATGCCCATTTTGTGGAAACAAATTGGACATGACCACCGACGAAAGCATGCGTTGAGCCTATGCAATGGCTGCGCAGCTGCGTCCGCATTTGAAGCCGCTTTGGCATGATGCGGTGAAGTCATCTATCTTCTCTTGGATGCGGCATAGAGTAACATTGGGTAGAATTTTCCATATGCTGTTGAGGCGCACAATGGGCCGCATATTGGGGGCGTGGGGGGGGCAGGTGGCTTCTTCGGCTTGTGTAGCGCGATAAGGGTGTCTTGGTCTACAGGGTCGATGGGGAGGCGGTGCATAAAAGCTGAATTGATTAGGTGCGTGATCGGTTTTGAGATAATGCTACGTGCATATTTGCATAGCTCATGGCTCATGCCATCAGATCCAGATGCACGCCCATTTTCAGCGCTTTAAGTGCCTTCTCAACTTCTGCTGTTTTAATTGGTGTTAGTAATGGCCTGGGGTCTCCTGGGAACGGGTGCTAGAGCTCATCATCGTTGTGAGTGAACTGTTCCTTGAACCATTCTAGAATCGCCTCGGCTTTGCCTTGGTCAGTTCCGATAAAATGTCTTTCAGAGTTGTGTACAGTGGGTGGTAGTGTGTAGCCAGTAACTCTCAGGGCTCGGATTGCACGAAACAGTTTGTGACAGTCATCCGTGGCAGTGATTTGATCTGCTAGGGAGTCTGCTTGTTGAGTATCAATACCGTTTAAACGTTCGCCAATGTGGCGCAGAATGTTATTGCATTCCCAGCGTAGTTTGGCGTGGTCTTTACTTTGGCCACCTTGATAGATGCGCAGCCGTAACGCTTTCTGCTCTGCGGACAGTTTTACTACTAGAGGGTCGTCCGTATACCTAGTTCAGTTGATTTTAGCACACCTATGATGCTGGTAGCTGATGATTCCAGAGATGTCAGTATTTTGTTTAGGCCTAGTTTGGATCGGGGTTGAAGTCTGTGTTAGCTATATGCTCCCCGAGGACCTTTTGTATGACATTTGAGTGTCAGTCTCGCTGATGAGCTTGGCTAGGTTGTAGGTGACTCTACCCTCTTGCCTGGTATGGCATTTATACATTAGGGGGAGATGGTTCATATGGTGACATGTAATGGCTGGCTTATGGTCAGAATTGAGTTCTGTGCCTCCATAGGAACGAGCATCTCGAAGTAGTGGTTTTGCGTCTGTTTTGCATGGTATGAAGCCTATTTGGTTGAAGACTGCAGTTGTAGCTTTAGAACGTTTTGGGGCTTCGCGATTAGCGATGTGTCCGGTGCATGTTGTCCGGTGACAGCCTCGGTGTTTGAAAGCCGTATTTGTGTCAAATAGGCCATTGGAACTAAGGAATTCCACCAGTACATCTATTGTTGTTGCGTGTTCCCTCCATACAATCCCATGCATAAGCCAAGTCCTGAACCTTTTCCCCAATGCCGAGTTTACCCAGCTTGGAGTTGATATCTCCACGCACGAACAGTTGCCATCTAGCTGGGATTGTAATGGCGGAGGTCAGTTCTGCATAGAAGGAATCTTATATTGCTGTATTTTTTTGGCTTTTTCGGTAGCTGGGCCCTGTGCGTAAGCTCCTGGGCAAATTGCGTCGTCCGCGGATGTCAAGCACAATTTCTTGTTTGAAGCAGGTTTAGAGATAATCAGAGGTACCTCTGTATGTGGATGTCAGCCCACATTCATTGATGAATTAGTTTCCCAACAAAGTTGGTACTTACGGAGGAGACCGGCGTAAAGGTTTCCTCTTCTTTTCCTAACATTCTCTTACCTGTCTCACAATTATCTGCTTTGTAATATCGCGTTAATGTTAAACAGTTATCGCAACCACTGCGTCTCCTCAAGCAATAGTGTGTGATGTAATGTACGTGCCAATGCATTGCATTCTTCACTATATAATAATAATATTGCAGAATATTTTGAAACTAATTTAGCTTATGGCAGCAACAACGTCCAGTTGAATTAGTTTCAAAATATTCAACAATTTATCTGTATGATTGCTTTTATAGCACATGGTCACATTATAGCTGGCACCTCTAAGACTGAGCGCGTATACCGACGTAGACATGCTATGGGTTTTCTATGTGTTGGAAAAGTAAATCATGAAGCCACCATAGGCTGTAGAAATCTTTCAAAATTTAGCTACTAAAGCCTGAATATATTTCGTTGTCAGCGTGACAAAAACATGAAGTGCCAGGGATGAATTATGGGAGGCAAATTTTATCACCGGAACCGTTAGTAAAAAATAAAGTAAGGTTTTCTTTACTTTACAATTGAATCAACATTCTGTTCAATATTTTGAGAATAACGAATAGTACCACCCTCCCCCCCCCCCATCACCCCTCACCGCCCTCTAACTCCATGTAGAATTTCTTTCAAAATATACAACAATTTATCTGTATAATTACTTTTGAGCTTAGATTCTGAAAATTCCTTATTCCAAATTTCACATCGCCTCCAATACCTATACACAGTGGGTGGCGCTCAGCTATAGATGGGCGTGGCATGGCTAGAAGTGTATACATCTACTAAAAGATAGGGGTCAAGTGTTCTTATTCCTAGTTTAAATAGTATACCGTAATCGTGTATAATTATGGATTAGGAAATGGCGTCGCGACTGGCGGAAGGGAGGGGACTGGGGTATCCCATTCCTACAATGCATTGTCCTCCGCCACCCTCCAAATTGCTCCTAAAACAATTTGGATGCAATTATTTCACATAATTATTTTATTAAGAAAGCAAAATAATGATGTTGTTTATTACTCAGCGGGCATGAAATTGCTTCTCACAGCATCTAATTTTCTAGGACACCTCGTCTTTTGGGAGAGTACCCCACATTGCAGCAACCTTGTCCCCGCTCATCCCTCATGGTATAAACTTGACCGTTTCCTGTACTTCACCATATATAAACATTTTCTAGTGCCGCCACTGGCTTTGAACAATGGACCGTTCCAGAGTAATGATGTCATATGACGTCATAGTCAGCTAAGCTGCGTGTAGGATTACGTCATAATCATTGCGTAATAAATGATTCTATACGGCCCGGCCCATCTTTAACTCTTAATAGTCTGACACGTTTTACGAATTGTATGTTTCTACTATTTAATAGACATGTTATTGAATATTTTGCACCCTGTCAAGTTAGTTTCAAAATATTCAACAGCTTACCTGTATAGTTTTCTGGAAATTTATAGTCAGGAAGGTCAGAGTGATCGATCCCAACACGAGCGAGGTGTTGGTGGAGCTTGGCTAGAGATGAGCGGGGCATAGCTAAAATGTAATGGTAGATTGTTCTGCCACTTATGAAAAGTCATTAGATCTACTCATTGAATCATCAACTCATTACGCGTACTTGTTCTTGTACGTGTTTGTATTCAGAAATGGTCGATGGTGTTGCGTAAATGATTAGGGGATTGATTGAAAACCACTTAATGAGGGCAGTCTGGGGAATGTAATGCGTAGATTATTGGAGGCTCTGAGTCTATGTGGCTATTATGTGTGCCTGTGTTTACCTAGCTACGCGGACCATTAACCATTTGCACACTGAATTCACAGAATTGTAATTTTAAAACGATCATACAAGTAAGCTGTTGAGTATTTTGTAACTAATTTGACAGGAACCTGATGTTGCCATATGCAGTAACAGCTCCCAGTAAAATTAGTTTCAAAATACTCAACTGAAGATTTATAAAATCGTCAAGGATTTTAGTGTTTTGGCCTTTCGGTTTCAAAGGGCTAAACGCGCCCAGAACCCAATACATAACTTAATTCAAGACACATAATTAGTAGACCAATTTACCATTCTTATGGCACCTCCTTCCGCCGGGTCTGCAATATAAAGGGATACATTTCCATATGTTTCCAACGCGACAGATCTGTTTATGCGCATGTGTTCCATACCAATCTATCTTATATGCGTATAATAACCTGGGACATTAATTCCCTAACCGTGACAGAAACAGCAACCAGTCAAATTAGGTTCACCATATACAACAGAATATTTATTAAATTATACATTAAATAGAGAATCTGGAACGAGGTCACTTTTCATATCATTATTATGGACCGAGTTGAAAATTATCAATTTGCACGAGCTTTAGCGAGTGCAAAATTGATAATTTTCAACGAGGTTCATAATAGTGATATGAAAAGTGCCCGAGTTTGAGATTTTATTTATCATATAAACTGTAATTTTGAAGTATTTGCCAATAGTTGCTGATGTGACTTTTATCTGATTTCTCATTGTTGATTTTCGTGAAATCGATACCGCTTATGTGACGCACCACTACTTGATAACAGATACAATGCGCAGCAGAATATAGTGGCAAACACAAAATCTGGCGATGTCAGCCGTTAAATAGTATTTTAACTGGTCATTGAAAATTACTGCCAAACGATGATGACATTTTGCGATGACGTTTCATGAATGACAAATCGTAGTGAACAAATCATAGTAAACCAGTACAGCATAGTAATCCCTGGGCGTTACGCTCACATCAATGGATGTTTTAATTGGTCAATTTAAATGGGCTGCGCACCCAACAGCCAATGAAAATACTCAGTTGAATATGGCACGTGTGCTCATATCGACAAATATGGAACGGGCTAGAAGGCTTGTTTATATGATAATCTAAGATATGCAATATTGTGATGAACTTGTCTTCGATTGCCTCTACCATTCCCATAGCTCTGACGTCATTATTATCGTTATGTCAGATAACATGTGGCATATTTGATTATGACGTCAGCTATTTGAACAAGGGATTTGATCCATCAATCATAATTAATTCACATTTAAGAAGGTGTTGCATAGCATTACTGTAAAATAGTCCATGGGCTGGATGGATCCACCTTGCACGTCCAAATAAGTGGGGAAAAATACACTTTTAAGAACGTTTGCTGCACTTTCTGAGATTGTGTATATTAATATGTGGTAGACTGGTACTTACCATACTTTTGTTGCGTTATGGTTATATCTAGGACCTACAGCGAAACCAAATATATTAATGGTCGGGCGACAAAATAATTAAATAAATTTCGATACAATCATAGCAAAACTAGCACTTGCCCACTCAAAATAGTGTTTTACTGGGCCTATGCTCCCCCACCCCACCCCACCCCCTACAGTATACGCTTACCAGCTGAGGAGTAGATAGGTGCATTTATAGCTATTCCCCGCCCATTTCTAGCTATGCCCCGACCACGTTTTTCGTGTGAACGGATTGATTATACAGTATACTTTGAACCGTAAATTCCTGAACTCCCAATTTAAATGGTAGCAATACGTGTAATCTGTTGAAATCAATTTGATTGATGGCTGTTGTTGCATATGGCAGCAATAGTTCCCAGTCAAATCAGTTTCAAAATATTCAACATAATGTTTACTCAATTGTAAATTCATCAAAGACATTGGTACATTTGACGCGGAACTTTCCAGAATCATGACGGAGTTATAACACGTCATATTCATTGTGATGATCTTTATTAACCCTTTAAACCTTAAATTTTGTCAAGAAATTTTTTTTCAGAGAAACTGTAAATTTGTAGACAAAGAGAAAACCTATTTTTGAAAATTTAGTACTGGAATGCCTGGCTCGGTTATCAAGCCAGTCATTCCAGTGGTATATATATATATTTGTGAGCAAGGCAAACATTGCTCTGCTGGCCTTATCGTATACGTGCTTAATAGCTCTTGTAAATGTACCGTTATAAGCGAATTTAACCCCCAAATAAAGGTATTCAGAGACGAGCTCTAAATCCTTATTACCAAGTGTGAATTTAGGCACCTTGTCTTACACCTGTGTCACATCGAAAGAAATCAGATAATTTGTTATTTCCTGGATTTCTGATACATGATTTGGTTTGATCCTAGAAAAAATGATGCATTTCGTTTTTGAAACATTTACAGACAATTTGCAATTATTGCAGTGCTCACTTAGAGCATATAACGCGCTCCGCAATTCTTGTGGCGTTCTGCCATTATGATCGTGTCGTCCGCATAAAGGAGAATAACTAGCTTTAAATAGAATTCAGGGTCGTCCGGGAATGTAGTATCGAATAATTGGGAAACATAGGGCAGGCCATTATAGAATGTGGAGATCGTTTTCTCTAAATCATTTAGGAAAAGGAAAAAAGTAGCGGAGACAAATGTTCACCTTGTCTTACACCTGTGTCACATCGAAAGAAATCAGATAATTTGTTATTTCCAGGATTTCTGATACATGATTTGGTTTGATTGTACAAGTTATATACTAGTAAAAACAGTTTTCCATTAATATTATTGTCCATAGGAAGGTTCTGTTTACCGTATCAAACACCTTTTTATAGTCTACAAAAGTACAGCATAGACGATTTCGTTTCGATAGGTGTACATCAATTAAAGCCTTTAATACAAACATGTGATCGGCAGTGGAATATCCAGCACGAAAAGCCGCTTGCTCCTCTCCAATTAACTGGATATCATCTACATATTTAGTTAGTCGATTGTTTATAACAGTGGTGAAAATCTTGCAGAAGCAACTGAGAAGAGTAATCCCCCTGTAGTTATCCGATAATGAGCCCTTGTTTTCATATAATGGCAATATAATGCCTTTCGCCCATTCTGCTGGGATGTGGCCGGATTTTAAGATAATATTGAAAACTTTTTTGTGAATTTGCAACATACATACGCGTGAATGTTTTAAGAATTCATTTATAATTTGATCAATACCGCATGCTTTATTATTTTTCAGTCGATTAATTGCAATTGTAATTTCTTCTTCAGTAAACGGATTGTTTAGCGATTCGGTGCTATTTAGAGTTGCTAATAGATGGAAGTCTATTGAGCCATCGCCATCAGGTGCCTCGTTTAGTTTGCTGAAGTGTGTAACTAAGTCCTCTAATTGGACTTGTGATGGAATTTCCTGCGTTTCAGCTGTATGTTTGTTGATAATTTTCCAAAATGTTTCAGGGTCGTGTATTCTAGTACCACGCAGTTTGTTCGCAAATTTATTAAAATATCTTTTATGTTGTCTGTTTATCTCTTTTTGTAACCTTTACTAGCTTCTTTTTTACTAGCTTTGTTTTTTTAGATATTCCCGCTTTGCTTTGTAGAATTCCCTTCTTTTGCTTCTGCAAGCTTGACCAAACCAGGGCTTATTATTTGTTCTAGGACGACATCTTTTGCTGGTGCCATCATTCACACACCCGGATGCCCTGCCCGCTGTATTCAGTAGTGACGTGATTTCTGAAACAATGCTGTTAACGCTTGCCGCGTCTATTTCTGGCTCAGCGGCCATTGCGTCAAGGCGATGGAGGATGGCGCCAACAGCGATATGAGCAATATTTGCTGAAAAGACTCCGGCTTTATCATCATGCCACCTTGACTTTGATTGGGATACCTTTATGTCATCATAACATGTTATTTTACTATCTATATTTGCTTTAAAAGCAATGCTTATAGGGTTATGAATATCTGATAACATTTCATTGTACTCAAGAACTTCAAAATTATATATTAGCGGGAAAACACATGGAGATGCGATACAATAATCAACAATGCTAGCATCTTTACAAGTAGTTCTTCCTATACCACTATCAGCTCCAACTCTCCCGTTAACTGTACAAACGTTTACATTTTTGCACATTTCTACTAGACGTTTTCCGTAATTATTTCTTTTATTATCGCTTGACATTCTATCCAGTGGAATTCCAAAAGCAGCCAAATTTCTATTTTCATTCTGAGTGAGAGGAACATGATAATCAGTATAAAACATAACTTCTTTCTCGTCTTCTACGTCAGCTTCAATAAGGTCGCTCAACTGGCTTGTGTGGGCATTTAGGTCACCTAGTAGAATGATCGGCTGATCTATTTCGTCTATAGGTGCGTAATAATTTCTTGTTCTACTGTATCAAACATTGATATGTCTGAGTATTCGGAGCTTTCCGGCGGGACATATAACACAGAGTGCCTTTTGACCGAGAACATTTTGACTTAACTTGAACCACAGACTGTTCTCCGAATTACTATCAATTACAGTAATATATTCTACCAACCATTCTTTGATTAGTAAAGCTATACCGCCTGATTTTATCTTGCAACGTTTTCGGATTCTTGTGTAGCTTATAAAACCCTTGACATCAAGTTGGTCGTATTTTCCTAACTTAGTTTCTGTTAGACAAATAAGATCGTAATGGGCGAAATATTCTTCACAATCAGGGCTTTTAAATTTAGATAACAGTCCGCAGACATTTAGCAGTAAACAGTTAAGATAACCTTTAGCGGTAGGGGGCCTCTATAGTGACACTATCATAATTCTGCTCAGAGCTAGCGAATATACTAGACACGTCATCGTCGTCGTCGCTGCCGCCGCCGACATTATTATTATTATTATTATTATTATTATTATTATTATTATTATTATTATTATTATTATTATCATCATCATCATCATCATCATCCATTATTATCATTATTATTATTATTATTATTATTATTATTATTATTATTATTATTATTATTATTATTAGCGGTAGCAGTAGAAGTAGAAGTAGAAGTAGCAGTAGCAGTAGCAGTAGCAGTAGCAGTAGCAGTAGCAGTAGCAGCAGCAGCAGTGGGAGTAACAGTGGAAGTAGCAGTGGGAGTAGCAGCAGCAGTAGAAGTAGCAGTAGCAGCAGCAGCAGTGGGAGTAGCAGTAGAAGTAGAAGTAGCAGTAGCAGCAGCAGTGGAAGTAACAGTGGAAGTAGCAGTGGGAGTAGCAGCAGCAGTAGAAGTAGCAGTAGCAGCAGGAGCGGCAGTGGGAGTAGCAGTAGAAGTAGCAGTAGAAGTAGCAGTAGCAGCAGCAGTGGGAGTAGCAGTAGAAGTAGCAGTAGCGGTAATAATAGTAGGAGTCGCAGTAGTGGTAACACTGGCAATAGCATCATTACCATCACCACCATCATCATCATCATCATCATCATCATCACCACCATCATCATCATCATCATCATCATCAGAGTTGAATACATGTCGCTGACCTGTTGCCTCTATAGGATAGTTTTGATTGTTAATCCAATTAACTTGTATCTACCGGTGGGTAATGACGTCTAGACATACATAATAAAGAATTGACGAAAGCTTCCCGTATCTTGCATTTACTATCCCTCCCCTAAAACCTAACCATGTTACATTTTATTTGTATATCTAAGGGCATTTCCCCCAATTCACTATGAACCATAACATTTGGGGTACTTTTCTTCAAGCCGAGTACACTTTTAAAGAATTTAATATGGCATGTTTCTATCTGAGTTGTATTCTCAAACCCCCAGATTTCTGAGCCATAAAGTAGTATTGGTGCAATCATAGTATCAAATAGTATTATCTGCAAATCTATTGGTATATCATGTTGTTTGATTTTTGATAATAATGAAAACATTGCCCTTGTTCCTTGTGAACAGTCCGATTTTAAGCAGCGACCAAAATTGGTAGCTAGAGGCGGAGGAAAAACGGCCTCTTCGCAAATCATGGAACGTCAGTACCTCACATCTCCCTCCATCACTGACATGGCCGAGCAGACTATTCTGGGTCAGAATTTGACCTATCAGCCATCTGCGAACACACAGAAATCAATCGCCGAATAACTGACATCATGACCATCTTCGATTACGAAGTGCGAACAGCATTTTTGAAAAAAAGGCGGAGGTGGTTCGAGGAATTCCCCCAAGTGCGTGGCCTGTGGAGGGCGCATAGAATGGATGAAACGATTATGTATATGGCGTTATAATTAATTATGTCGCGTGTAGACTGACGTCACAAACAAAATGCGCAATGAATGACGCAGCTAGGTTTGTCGTGAACTTTTAAAAAGTCCGTCAGTTGTACGAATTGTATGTCTTTACTATTTAATAAACATTAAATATTCAACGGCTTACCAGTATAGTTACATTGATGGTGGGATTCTGGGAATTCAGGGTTCGATCGATCCCAACATGGGCAATGCGTAGGCGGAGCTTAGCTAGAAATGGACGTGGCATAGCTAAAACGAATCCCTCTATAATCAGTGCCGCCCCGTTGCTCAAGGCAAACATAGGTTCTCCAGACTCCAGGAGGATTTTTCCCTCACCAAATAAGGAGAAGATGGTTTGCATTTGTGCCTGCCTGCCTATATGCTTCTCTGTCTGTCTGTCTGTCTGTCTGTCTGTCTGTCTGTCTGTCTGTCTGTCTGTCTGTCTGTCTGTCTGTCTGTCTGTCTGTCTGTCTGTCTGTCTGTCTGTCTGTCTGTCTGTCTGTCTGTCTGTCTGTCTGTCTGTCTGTCTGTCTGTCTGTCTGTCTGTCTGTCTGTCTGTCTGTCTGTCTGTCTGTCTGTCTGTCTGTCTGTCTGTCTGTCTGTCTGTCTGTCTGTCTGTCTGTCTGTCTGTCTGTCTGTCTGTCTGTCTGTCTGTCTGTCTGTCTGTCTGTCTGTCTGTCTGTCTGTCTGTCTGTCTGTCTGTCTGTCTGTCTGTCTGTCTGTCTGTCTGTCTGTCTGTCTGTCTGTCTGTCTGTCTGTCTGTCTGTCTGTCTGTCTGTCTGTCTGTCTGTCTGTCTGTCTGTCTGACTGTCTGCCGGCCTGCCTGCCTGCCTGCCTGCCTGCCTGCCTGCCTGTCATGAGGTGTATCGAAAAAAACTAATGGTCCAATTCGGCTCAAATTTTAACACAACGAAGGAACATGTTGTACAAAATGATTTCCAGACGTAAGCTGTAATCCGGATAAAAATGCCTTCCAATCAAATTATATTAAGGTGAATCTCTAACTACGTCATCATCGTTGACGTTATCAACCAGCAAGCAAAATGGATTCACCCGTGTCACTTTGAATGTGGGGCGGTTTTAATGAGAGGTTCATAATTAAATGGCAGGAAGATTGGTTACGCCCACTTGATAAAATTAAACAGAAAGCAGCCGGTGATAATGTCCATATGGGGCGTGTCATATGGTTTGCCGCCACCGCTGGAAACGCTAATGACGTCATTACAAACTTGGTAATGCTAATAACGTCATGTTTCTTCTTCAGATTCTTTCATCATATTTTTTCAAAATCTCTTCGGATTCCCGCTTCGGCATCAAATTTTTGCTTCAGATTTGTCTGTCAGATTAATCTGATCGAGAAATCCAGGCTTCACCCCAATACTATTTTGAAAACGATTCCGAATAAGTTAACCCTGCCACCAATACCCTCAACAGCGTCACCAGTTATTGCTATTGGGTTGCAGTAGCTTGTGAGATGCCTATGTACAAACTCATCATTAGTTTGCTATACTATCGACTGACTCATAATAAAACCAGCATTCGATCAATGCGCCGGTTATGTATATAATGAGTTCAAGCGCGGGCCTTTGACAACAACAACAGTTCGCGGTTGAAACGTCAACACACGGCACTGCTTAGCGCGTAGTTAACGCTCGCCAGTCGCGGAGTGTCGTAGAGATTATTCCTAAAAGTTACAGAGAAACCTCTCTACATCGGATAGTGGTCACTATAGACGGACAACCGGCTAAATTACTTTGGTAAATAGTTTTGGCGGTTCCTTAAAACGCGAGTCTTGCAGACCATTTAGCGTAGCGAACCACAATCATTTGGCCGTAAAAGCCAGTATCGTTACCTATAATAGAGCGCACTGCGTTTCAGGAATTTTTTATTGCAATAATCATTCGTCTATCGTAAAATGTACTGTCCAATCGATGCTGGCGCAGCCTTTCCTCTGGCAGAAATAAGATCAGTATCGTACACACATATCTATATTTGGTTTTGTAATTTGCAAGGTCAGTGACCTCATGGACTTCTGATCGGATGCGTTGTATCACAGTAAGTACACTAACAAATTTAACCCGTTCACGTGGAAGATGACCAAAAACCGGCCTCTGTAGTGGTCTTGATAAATGTCAATTTGTAGACCAAAAGAATGTTATTTCTGAAAACGTACCACTGAAATGACTGCCGGTTGTGGTAAATTTTCTAAAATAGACTTCTTTTGGTCTGCAAATAGGCATTCATTAAGCACGTAATTAGATTTTTCTTTACTAAATAGAGCCAATAAAAGATGAAGCAATCACGGTGTTCTATTGACGCGTTCTTTCATTGCTAATTTACAGATGCCATGCAATGGATGGATACAATCTGATGTCATAATCAAATACGTCACTTGGAATCTGACGTCATAATCAGAATGACGAAAGTCCATCACGAAACTGGAAAATTGCGCTGTGAAACTGTCAGAATTGTATGTCTTTGGGACATTTACAGTTTAGTAAACATGTAGTTGAAGATTTTGAACCTAACTTGACTCGGTTCTGTTGCTGCCATATGGCAGCAACAGCTCACGGTCAAATTGGTTTCAAGATATTCAAAGCTTACCTGTATAGTTACCGTAAAATTTAGATTCTGGGAACTCTGGTTTCAAAATTTCAAAATATAATCCAACGCATGTAAATAGTGGGCGGAGTTTAGCTAGAAATGGGCAGGGTATTTTTAGAAATTGATCCCGCAATCGACCTTTTCATTTTTAGCTATGCCTCGCCCATCTCTAGATAAGCTCCACCCATACCTCGCTCGTGTTGGGCTCGATCGAACTCTGAACTCCCTGACTATAAATTTCCAGAAAACTATACAGATAAGCTGTAGAATATTTAGAAACTAATTTGACTGGGTGCTGCTGCTGCCAAATTAGTTTCAACATATTTAACAGCGTGTTTATTAAATAGTAGAGACATACAATTCGCACAACCTGTCGGACTATTAAGTGTTAAAGACGGGCCTAATAGAATCATTTATGACGTAATGATTATGACGTCATCCTACACGCCCCACCGTCCGCCCCCCCCCCCCCCCCCCTAGCTGATTATAACGCCATATGACATCAGAGTGATAGATGGCTATTCTGGAAAGGTGGATTAAGCTGACTTTATGTTATATGGTCAATGCGGCTGCTGCCTTTCTGGTGTGCAGATGCATTACCATAATATTATATTGACAGTCTTTGGTAACAATCGCCGTCACATGCCCCATGCATTATTATTATACGTGTGTTATCATATAATTACCTATCTGCCACCACAGAAACGAATGACGACGGCACCACATCGGGGGTACTGAGAATTACAGGAAGAGCAGACTCTTGAATTCCCTCCTCTGCCGCTATACCGACTGTGTAGCAGGAAAGATCGCCTTCCAGTTCCCTTGGAAGTTGTGGATTCGCTGGCTCTAAAATCCGCCTGAAAGTCAAGATGTAACTATATGACGCTACAGGTGTTTCCATAACGCTATGTACTTGCAACAGCTAGGCAGCTCCAAAACACCCATTGACCAAACTTAACGCATGCCACCTTAAACATCTGCGAGCCATTACAAATCATCGCTAGCCGCACAGTATCATATGAAACGCGGCACTCTACAAATTCTGCAAAGCAGGCCACTGTATCTAAGGATAAGACAGCAGCGATAGTCTATGTTCGGACATGTTCTTCGCATGCCAGAAATTACGGCCGCTCAGAAGGTGCTAGAATTTGCAGTGGTAGGTGCCAAAGGACAGCGGACAAGCAAAGGACCCCATAACATCAACTCGCTAAATGTTTTGCGATCAGACTGGGAAAAAGTAATATAGGACTACTATTGAAGACGAGAGAAAATAAATGACTCTCGCAGTGAGCACGACACGGGGAAGAAGGTTGACGAACAACTGATTTCAGTTGAAAGTCATTTTAACTGACTTCTTAAGGTGCAGAACACTCATCGTCGTCGTCGTCGTCAAGTCAAGTTAAGCTATCAAAGACTAAATTTGAATGTTTGCTTTTGGACACACGCGCCTTAGCGTCGCGCGAAATCACTGGCTGGGATTTATGAAGGTTCATATACAATCGATTTGTTACACGAATGACATGTGTATCTTATTGTATTCTCCTGCTTTGTTCCGTCGTGGTGAGGTAATTTGTGCGTATTGTCTCACATAGGCTTACTGTGGCAATCATTTGCATCATTATTATTCTCATTGTGGGATGCATTGGGATTTCTCGCACTCTCACTTTCCCCCGGTAATTATTGATCAATCAAGCTGGCTGAACTGCCGGCCTGGATTATATAATTCAGTTCTGTTGAAAATCATAGAGCAGATTTTACAATTAGTCACATTCGACGAGAACCATATTGTCGGTCTACACCATAATAGCATTTAGGAAACGTACACAAACTCAACAGAATTATCCAAAAACCGACATTCAAGAAAAAATAATCATTATTTTACTTAAGTGCATATTTAAATAAGGGGTCCTCCATTAACCAAAAAATACAAAAGCCTGCATCGACAGGTGATTCCATAGTGACGACGTACTCGTGACACCATTGGCCTGTACCAATGGACTTTCCGGTTTTAGCTATGCCCCGCCCATCTCTAGCTAAGCTCCATCAACACCTCGCTCGTGTTGTGATCGATCTATCTCTGAACACCCTGACTATCAATTTCCAAAAAACTACGCAGGTGAGCTGTTGAATATTCTGAAAATAATTTGACTGGGTGCTGTTGCTGCCTAAGGCAGCAACAGCGCCAAGTCAAATTAGTTTCAAAATATTCAACAGCATGTTTATTAAATAGCAAAGAATTACAAAGACATAAAATTCATACAACGTGTCGGACTATTTGAGATTTGATGACGGTCTATATGGAACCCTTTGTAATGTAATGATTGTGACGTCATCATATACGTACTGAGCTGATTATGATGTCATACGAGGTCTGATGATGGATGGATACTCTAGAAATGTGAACTAGGCACTGCGTCAGCTTGAATTACTACGTCACGTAGGACTAACCCTCTGCCTGCGGGAGAATGTATTGACCGCGACATAAGTACGAGTCCCATCTTTTAACACGCTCTGTCACCTCATCCAAATTTTCTTTCCATGAGTTCCGTCGTAGCCACCCGCGATGTCGCAATAACATGGATCAGAGTTCAATTGTCTAAGCAAGGAACTAAAGTATATTTCAGAAATGACTTTAGGCTGACATCATTCCGAAACAACTGTTGACGTACTATTTTGAACATAATTCCAATACAATTATATTCAATATATTCAATAGACCATTTCTTACATTTTGCTCAAAATTGTAATACGTTTACTAACATGTTTCTATTTTTGCTTTGGAACATGTTGCCCTGATAGCGCAGCATACTGGACCAATGCTGGGCCGATATCGGGCCGATACTGAAAGTATCGACCCGGTATCGGCCCAGCGTCGGCCCAGCATCGGCCCAGTAAGCTGCGTTATCTTGGTATCTTATTTATGATTTGTACAGTAGCATCTCTTCTCCCCGCAGAGCGGGTGTCCGTTATAGACAGGCTAAACTATAGATCGAACGCACCTTCATCCGGTAGTCAGTTCCTGAATGAACGTGCTCAATACATCCAATACTGACAGCTATTATCTAGGCCACACGTGAATTGGCGCATTGATTTCGATTACTGACATACAGCGCGGACAGGTATTAATGATTTCACTTAACAAGAGACGCTGGATATATTCAGATGAAATTGGATGTATTTCCGTAGCTTCTGTTTGTCAATAACGGGACTGTTACTAGCGTAATCAGTTGGGCACGCGGACATATTTAGTTTATTTAACCAGTTATTATGTTGGCGATATTTGGCCTAATTGTGGCTTTTTGTGCAATGAACCTCAATTTCCTAGTACCTGACAAAGACAAGAGCGGCGGAATTATGAGATATTGTGAATTTAATGAGATTCACCAGATACAGTGAGCCCAGTATTATCAAAGAGAAAGACGTGTTTGTGTTGGACATAATAGTACATACAAGTGCAGCTAAATCTACATTGAAACCTTAGTGGTTAAGTCGTGCAGAAAGCTTCTTATGGGCCTTGAGAAATGGTCAATGTCTATTTTTAGGCCAAAGGTTGTTTTTATGTTACAAAACCTACCTTGACACGAGAATGACGAGTCGTAAGATTTCTTTAAGGTTTTTCGCTTAGCCGTTGATTTGTGAGGGCATAATTAACTGGTTGACTGCTGGAAGCCAACAAACAATAATTTAACTGGGTAGCAACTCTGGAGTTACTGAATATTTTGAAAACAATTTGACTGACAGTTGTTGGTGGCTTAGCCAGATTATTAATGAGACATTATGATATGTTTGTAACACATGTGATGGGTCGAGCATACCCGCTAGCGGCATACCATTTATGTTGGTTCAAATAGGTGTGTGGCCAAAATTGGCATAGCTACCAATATGTATGTTTAAGTTAAGTGTAGAGTGTTTGCGCCTTGGTCATTAGATACGCGAATGAATCTACACCCGGCAAGATACGATACGGCTCTCAGCGTGTTCCGTATATATTAGTCAAAAAGCTCGTTGATAGATTTTCAAAACGAGGTGGCTGAAATATGTTGAAGGCAAATTTTCTACGTGCGCTAGGAAATAGACAGCACTTGTGAGCGCACATGTGGTTAGAAATGATTACGGGGTTTCTGAGATGGTGAATCACGTATAAGAAATCACCATGAGCTCAACCCGTACACAATCCTGTGTAAATATCTGAACTTTGAAGAATTCCAGTGCAATGGATCTTTACAGTTTTAGCTATACCTCCCAACTCCCTCGTCAAGCTTCGGCCGCACGTCCCTCGTATTGGTATCGATCGATCCCTGAATTCCGTGACTATCAATTTCTATAAAACTATATAGGGAAATCTGTTGAATATTTTGAAACTAATTTGACTGACTGTTGTTATTTCCCAAGGAAGCAACAGCGCGCCCAGTCAAATCAGTTTCAAAATATTCAACAGAATGTTTATTAAATGGTAAAGACATACAATTCGTACAGCGTGTCGGACTATTAAGCGTTAAAGACTAAATCGAGTCATTCATGACGTCATGATTATGACGTCACCCTACACGCCACGTAGTTGATTATGATGTCATATGAATGAGCGAGGAAATGGATTCATGAATTTAGTCATGGGTAAATAGGCGTAGGGAATTTACATTTTCCTGTACGAATAGACGCCATGTGATTCAATAATATCTAGGAATACATGTTCTAACGAATAGCGTAAGCGCAGAGATTTTCAACATTCTATCCCCTGTAAAAAATCCAAGATATGCCAGCAAAATGGTTGGAAAATTGAAATCTCTCTGTGTCCCTAATTTTGGTCGGATTAGACCCCATAATTCACCTTTCTAGAGTACCCACCCATCATATGACGTCATAATGAACTGCGCGATGTATACAATGGCATAATAATAAATAGCGCCATGAATGACGTCGATAAGTACGTCACGAAGGCATATTTGAAGACGGTCTATGCGTTGTTGTACAAATTGTTTGCTTTTACTATTTAATAAATATTCTGTTGAATATTTTGAAACTAATTTGACTGCGCGCTGTTGCTGCCATAGGCGTTAACAGCACCCAGTCAAATTAGTTACAAAATATTCAACAGCTTCCCTCTATAGTTTTCAGGAAAGTGATGGCTAGGGCATTTGGGGATCGATCAATCCCAACACGGCGAGCTGTGGGTGGAGCTTAGCTAGTGATGGGCGGGGCATAGCTAAAATGGGAAGGTCTATTGAAATCTCTCTGTGTCCCTAATTTTGGTCGGATTAGACCCCATAATTGCGCTTCAAACCGATGGGAATAAATGGTTATGGATTTAATCTAGGACATTTATATTTCTTTAGTATCATGAGCAGCGAGCGAACACTTTAATGGCGGACATTGACGATCGGTTGCACATAGAATCGATGCCACCATCCAGCTCATTAGGAGAAAGTTGTCCTAATTTGCTCCTTGGGACCAGCCACACGCCGCAACGCGTTTTAGTGCATTGTTATAGCAGGAACCGTGATTTGTGCCACAATGGTTTCCTCCCGATGATTTACAGTTGTAGCTAAATGTGTCCGATATGATTGGGCGTAATGTTCGACTTTTATTTTTCCATCTCCATTTATAAGCCACGAGGTAAACATGGTCTAGATTTCTCAGGCCTGAAGATAGATGGACAAGCTAGGAAAGTAGACTGCATGTTCAGTGGTGGATTGGCTGGGCGGGTGAGTGTGGGGTGGGGCACCATTAACAGTTTGATGGATGTGACGTATCAGATTGTCGCGAGTGCCTTATCGTTTCCACACATAATACATGCCACGGGTTCTGGTGTTTATAATGGATATGATCTCGATATTTATTTGGATGGCGATTGTACGAAGTTGAAGAAGATTGACTCAACATTTCCGTATATTAGGTGATCGAAACAATCCTTGGTAGATCCAATAGCATAGCAATCCTGTATAAAATTACTATTAATTAACCACGATGTTTATGCGATTCTTGCGAAGTAACCAATGATTTAAAACGGTATTTGTGAAACATACAGTTTACCCCTCTAATCATGGCTTCTCGTCCAATCATACCTCATAGACCCGGCAACGTCACACACTCAATCAGTCGACAAAGACACCAACAATCTAGACACAAACAAACAGTTATAAACACAACTCATACATGAGCCGATTAGTAGTAGTATACTGTTTTGATTTGGACAGACCTGAAAAGCACAATTATATAATTGACAATATATAACCCGGTGACACACAGAAGTCTTGTTCTCCGCTTTCTCTACAGACGACTCGTGACAACTTATGGCACATGAGAGTTTCTATGTATCATTAGAGCTAGATAACGTGCTGATTAGCAATGGTTCTTATGGTGGCATCTGGAAGGCTGTGCAACTTCCACTCCATGAGTGAATCAGTACACTGAGTTTGCGTACAATAGGACTGACTTGATTACACTCTACCAATGTGCTAAACAATTCTGCCATTTCCTTAGTGTTCGACTCTTGACATAAACATCAGCCATGAGTTCTCTCCAATGACACATGCTAATGACACAGATATCAGTGTCCTCAGCTACTGATATAACTGATTGGTCATGCCTAGCATATTTAACAGCCATTCACGCAATAAGGGTGTCCGCGTTGCCATCGGTAATTTTGATTTTTTTTACTCTGATATGGTTGCCGAGAAGGCTAAAAGAACAGTACATTGTAGTTCTCATTTGAAAGAAATGTTTCCTGGTCATCATGGAGCATTGCTATTTCAAATACGACCATCTCAGCAGACCCTTTCCCAGATCATCAGTTGTGTCCATGGCCTCTGTCGATGAGCGCATGCTCCCATCAAATACTACGGGTCCTAGTCCATTCTTCGCCTTGATATATGGCACACAGTGTTCGGCAATCTGTCCATGTATGGCACTCTTCCTCCAGCTAAATCAGAATTGTGTTCTTTCCCCATGGTATAAGCGCAGAACAGGCATATCGGCATGCCATTTCGTGTGCAAAATGGAGGTTAACCGTCCCATTGCTCTTCTGCGCATGTGTTCTGAATTGTAATATATACTCATGTCATGACGAGTATGTACGTGTGGGATCCGATTTATTCATGCTCTATTCGTTATGTATAACAGCGAAATCACAAGATATATCTTACAGGAAAACCTTTTGGACAACAATCTCATAAATCAATAGGGAAATTAGAATTAGGAAATTAGAAATTAACGCGATCAGTGTCTATCTTCGCATTTCCCATTTGCAGAGTATCCCTCTATCAATCTGACGTCATATGACATCATAATTAGATAAGCAGCGTGTAGGATGACGTCATAATCATTACGTCATAAATGATTCTATATGGTCCGTCAGTAATTCTTAATATAATAATAATAATAATAATAATAATAATAATAATAACAATAATAATAATCTTTATTTAAGGAGGGTATACATCGTCAGTAAACTGATCTTCCCGAGGCCCTCACACACACACACACACACACACACACACACACACACACACACACACACACACACACACACACACACACACACACACACAGCCGCCCGCCCGCCCGCCCGCCCGTGCGCCCGCCCGCCCGCCCGCACGCACGCACGCACGCACGCACGCAAGCACGCACGCACGCACGCACGCACATATATATATATATAACTATTTACAAATATACAAAATGTACAATATTATAACACAAGTAAAATGGCTGTTAAATTAGATAATTAACATTTGTTCATTTTCGATAGATATTACTAAAACAGTATTGCAGAATAATTACCTCGTCGAATGTCGATGTTCGAATCACCGTTCACGCATACATACGCGCAAGGTCGTACACATTCATTCACACATACACACATACACAGCTATTTAGAAATAAACAAAATATGCAATATTAGAACACAAGTAAAAAGGTGAAATCACATTGCCCATATATCACTATAATTTAGTAATATATTCATGTATATTTGATTTGAATGTCAGCAGAGTAGAAGACTGAGTAATCGTTTCAGGCAGAGAATTCCACAGTTGCGCTTCAGTGTATTTGAAGCTTTTTCTGCCATATTCCGTTTTAATCCTCGGAAGTTGTAGGTGATTGCGTGTTTTGGAACGTACATTTCTAGTGTGCGCTACCCCAACGGAAGTGAACATGTCTTTCATGTAACCAGGGGCCAGACCATTTCTAGATTTATATGTCATAATACCCATTTTAATTTACTTTCTTTTAGTTAAATTTGTCCAGTTTAATGTTTCATATAGTTGTGCAGATGGTGTCCTGTAAGGCATGTCTAATATCACCCTAGCAGCCCGTTTTTGTAGTTTTTCTAAACTATCCAATAATGTAGGTGAAGACGGGCAAAATACAAGACTACAATAATCAATGTGTGAAAGGATATACGACTTATAGAAAAGATTTCGTTGCTCAATGCTAAGATAATGTTTATTTTTCCGTAGAATATAAATCAAGGACGAAATCTCTTTACAAAGTTTGGCTATATGTTCTTTCCATGCAAGCGTATTGTCTATGTATAAGTTTGTCAGATTCCACAACATTTAAACTTCCACGATTTGTAGGGATTATAACATTATTATTTACTTGTTTCAATTTATGCTTAGTTGCTAACATCAAAAACTTAGTTTTGTCCGTATTTAACAACATTTCATTATTTACACACCATTCTTCTACCGACTTCATACCGTTAATTAGATTTTCTTGAATTTCAGCGACATTTGAGCTAGCAGCATGCATAGTTGTATCATCAGCATACATATCCATAAGATTGTTGACACACATGGGTAAATCATTAACATATAAAATGAACAGAAGTGGCCCTAAAACCGAGCCTTGTGGTACTCCTATATCGATGGGCAGTGGTTTAGAATTCTTTCCAGAAATTGAAACGTATTGTTGTCTGCCATTTAAATATGAAGAAAACCACTTTAATGTATTATAGCTGAATTTGTAAATACTTAATTTTTGTAATAGGATGTCATGATTGACAAGATCAAAGGCATTTTTAAAGTCAATCATAATAGAACCAATAAGGTCGCCATTATCTATCGAAAAGCGCCATCTTTCTACTAGATTTAACAAAGCAGTTTCACATGAATGGTTAGGTCTGAAACCTGATTGCGACTCCACTAATAAATTATACTTGGTTATAAATTTATAAAAATGATCATGTATGTGTCGTTCAATAACCTTAGAGATAATGGGTAATATAGAGATAGGCCTATAATTGCTAACATTGGTTTTTGAATCAGATTTATGTAGAGGCTTTACATTTGCACATTTCCACATATCCCGACACGTTGTACGAATTGTGTGTCTTTGCTATTTAATAAACATGATGTTGAATATTTCGAAACTAATTAGACTGGGCGCTGTTTCTGCCATAGGCAGCAACAGCGCCCACTTAAATTAGTTTCAAAATATTCAACAACTTGCCTGATATAGTTTTATGGAAATTGATAGTCATTAAGTTCAGAGATCGATCGATCCCAACACGAGCGAGGTGTGGGTGGAGCTTACCTAGAGATGGGCAAGGCATAGATAAAAATGGAAAGGTCCATTGTTTTGTCTAGAGTCCCTGGCTCACTAATAAACGTGCTGCTATATTTGATCTCTGTTTCTTTGCAGGAATTATAGCATATGACGGAGTACATTTGGGTTTCCCCTGCGCGCATCAGGCATTATCGTGTTATAGTTCTGGACTGAGGAGTCACGTGCGCTTTGTCTAAATTATCTGAGCACGTGATATGATGGACATGTATAGTTAAAAGATACCGTCTGGTTTTGGAAGCTAATATAACAACTACACCAACGGTAGCCGAACATACACTAGAATGGAAACTAACAATACGATTACGTTCATAAACTCTAAACATCTGAATACTAATCAGTTGTTATTGTTATTGCCTTGGTATCGAAGACTAACATTCAATGTGTTAACATGTGATACATCAACTTAATATCTTCTTTGAAAATTCCACAAGCTAGACATATTTATGATGCCAAAGAAACGAATATTTTATAAAAGACTAAAATGCAGAAATCTACAGACGAAACTGATAGTATAGAAATCTTGTCTTCGTATACAGAGCAGGCTACGACTACCTGCCTCTCGGTGACGTCACCAGAGCCGGCATATCACCCGGAAACTCAGCCCACTCAGGGTCATGCGCAAGAAGAAGAACCAGTCAGTAAGCGACAAAGGAACATTAACCGCGTTATAATCGCCATTGCTGTGATAATGCTGGGTACATGCGCACTGCTCGTTGGTGTGACCATGAATATGCCGTATAATGTGGGTAACTCTGGTAAGTATCAGATATACCAATAGTGGGATCAATTTCTAGATATACTCTGCCCAGTTCTACCTAAGATCCGCCCACTTTTTACGCGCGTTGAAATCGATTTAAAACTTTGAACCCTGAATTCTCAGAATCCAAGATTCAAGCAAATGATACAGGCAATCCGTTGAATATTTTGAAACTAATTTGACTGGCTGCTGTTTCTGCCAATAGCAGCACCAGCTCCCAGTCAAAATAGCTTCAAGATATTAAAAATTATCTTTAGTAAATTGTAAATGCATTAATGACATACAATTCGTATACTTCGCGGCGGACCTTTCGATGTTTGTGACAAAGCTATACGTCATTTCAATAATTATGTTAACTAGAAGATTTCATTTTGATGTTAGATACTTAAACGTGGTTACTAATGGCAGGTGGTCGCATAAGACAACCAATGTGTTATGGTAAATACATTTTTGCGTTGTTTGAGATGCTGGTTCGTAAAGATGGGTGATTGCATGACCACCCCTCTTAAAGTACCACCTCCACCCCACCACCCATCTCTTAGCCCAAAAAGGCAAATGTCAGTTCCAAATATGATAGACTGTATACCATTTATCCTATAATATATTTTATCTATTGTAATATGTAAGTAGTGTTGACACGCTGACATTAAAATAACTGACAGCTTTATGAACCCGTATACAGCATGGACGTACATCGTCACGTTAATGGACCTTTCCGACTTTATCTATCCATCATATGACCAAGTGACGTGTATGATGACGTCATAATCATTACATGATAAATGATTCTATTTGGCCCGTCTTTAACTCTTTACAGTTCGATGAGTTGTACGAATTGTATGTCTCTACTGTTTAATACACGTGCTGTTGAATATTTTGAATCTAATTTAACTGGACTCTTTTGTTGCCATAGGCAGCAACAGCGCTCACTCAAATTAGTTCCAAAATATCCAATAGCTTACCCGAACGAGGTGTGGGTGGAGTTTAGCTAGAGATGGGCGGGGCATAGCTAAAACTGGAAAGGTCTATTTGTGAACAGGCAGTATTGAAAGCATGATAATTTAATCTCAGTCCTGAAATTATCTGCATCGGCACCCGATTTCGTTTGCTTTATGTAAGCTCACAAAAGCAAACTCAACATCGACGATGCGCCTCGATGGTCCGGTGTGTGCCTTGGTGTTTTTACCAATGAAGATTACATCTAATCTTTGCTGGGTGGCTGTTCGGTTGCGAAAATTAAATTCACGCTCCATCAAGATATATAGTTTGTTCAAAGTCTAATTATTGTCATTAATTAGTGACTTCAAACTGTAACTGTATGATACATGTACGTTGTAACTGTTTAATTATAATACCGTTTAACCCATCTTGTGGTTAATGGTCAAGTCCGCCAAAACGGACGATGTTGTGGACTTGAGGAATGTCCATTTTTCATCCAAGAGAATATGATTTTTGAGAATTTACCACTGGAATGACTGGTTCGATAACCGAGCCAGTCACTCCAGTGGTAGATTTTCAAAATAGTCTTCTCTCAGCCGACAATTAGACACTAGCTAAGAAAAATCTGATTTTCTTGACCATTTTCATGGTCCAGCCGACCAAAAAAACAACACCTTGAAAATTCTCGGTGTCTAATGATGTTCTTTTACTCACAATTCTCTGAAGTCAGGTACTTGGTGGAGTTCGGAAAAAGTGGTCTTCCTTTCTCTAATGATACTTACCTTAAAAGCACAACTAAACTCTCTTGCAAATTTAATATATAACTTATAAATTGTATTAATGTATATAACAAAATCAGAGCCGTATTGCAGGATATATCAATTTTAATAATACTTTCAAACTCATAATAATTTCGACTAAACTAATCTGACTTTAAATTTCTAATAAATATTCTTAGACTAATTGAATTTCAATTGCCGATGATAAACTGCTCTGAAACAGCATAATCGGAAGATTAAAGAATTGGACATCATGCACGTCCCTATATACAATAAAAGTGGATTCGTGCATGACGTCGGCATAATGACGTTTCAGAGGGCTTCCCTGGTGATTTCCAAAATCTAACTACTTTGATTGGTTAACACTCTCCTGCCCACACTCAAAGGACGGCCGGACTCAACCGGTCAGAACCAGTATACAAGTGATGCATCTTGACAGATTACATATACAAATCTGCTTTGACAAGACTCGTCAAGCATCCATTCCCGGCATACTTTCATTCCACTTACTTATTGTTCTGTTGTGACAAGAGCGTTAACCATTCAAGTATTAACTTTACAGGATTACTTAATCATTGGTACAGTATATTTGGGCACGATAACTAATGGTTACGGGATGTCATGACGTATGCCAAGGTGATCTCTGACCTGTCATGTACATTCTGGGTATTTACCAGAAATACGCATACATCACGGGATTTCCACACAGTGCTGAGCCATATAACTGGATCTGTATACACCATTTCTGCTATCTGACTTGTTTCTTTGAATCATGTAAATACCCATCTTAATAAATCATCTTGTAAGACCTTGTTGTATTAAGAAATCATCTTAAGCTCTATCTTGACCGTAATCCAACAGCATCTTACCGTCGTGGTGTCTATAATTTATATTAAAGTAACAGAACCAGTTTCTAACCTACCAAGGGTTACAGATTCAGTTCGATTCCTATAAACGATTATGACTATGACTATGACTTTGCATGGGTTGAATATTGCCTAAATTCTCCTATCTAAATCCTGATTATGAAAATGACAAAACTAGATTGATTGTAGCAACCAATCTTAATCAAGCATAAATAAAACATGGCTAATCTAATTTATCCATCACCAGTGATCATAATCATCAATTTAGATACCCTCTAAATGTTCACATATAATACATAATTTATACCTCTAGTAAGCAATAGGGATAATTACTAATAACAGTGGCCTAATCGGATATCCCTATACGGATATAAATAAATCAATACATAAATGCTACACCACTCATCTAACATCAAAACGACCTACTAGGAATATACCTACTGGCTTACTGTCAATAGCGACCTAAATAATTGGCCCTATTGCCGATGACGTATTTACAATACTCACTGGCCATAGCGACCACAATAGTTGATCCTATATCCAGTGACATATCGTGATGACGATTTTATGAATATTCATGACTGAGGATGTGACGCAAAACATCTGGGCGTGTACAGTGTCAAAAGGTTATCTGCAAATATTTACCCGGGTACCAAAAGGGTTTTTTTAGTTGTTTTTTTTAGAAATCGTGACCATTAAAGGGTTAATTGATATAAGTAGAATTAGTAATGCTTTGTTGCGCGGTTGACACAAGAAGGGTTAAGATTAACGTTTATATTCTCGTACCCGGTGAAACATAATCAGTCAGCTCAGATCCTTTATTTATCAATATTTCTGAGAGCTGTTCCCAGGGTCTCTAGAATTAAAAAATCCGTTTCTTAGAAAAATCAACATTGAAATTTTGTCACAATTTGCTCTTGGAGTGAGGTTCTTTCTTTTAGAGCTCACCGTTGCGTGATACATGGTAATGCGGATGATTTGGCTTTGTCTATTTCGGGCCTGGATACGTGCCAATATGTAATAATACGAATACGGTTCTCTTTAATAGTCCCAATGCTCAGGTGTTAGTGATTAAACAGTGGGATGGATTTAATTTGCAAAGTAAATCTGGATAAATTTGGTACCTATATAGCTGTTCGTCTGCCGAATTACAAATAGCCATAACGTTACTCATTTGTCGATTGATTTCTGTATGTTCAGAGATTGCTGATGTGTCCAATACTGGTCTGGACGTATAGCATCAATACAACATATTGACCACTCTCCCTGGGTGATATGTAAACGCATATATACCTGTCGGCCAAGAATGAAACTAACGAAAATGACGATACACTTCGTGGCGGCGAACCATGGAGGAAAACTAAAATCCTGGGCTCACTGCTTTGCAGTACTGCTGACATTGCTGCACGCTGCATCATGGGAAACAAAGCTTTCCAGTCCTTCTGGAAGATATCGATTCGTAGATTAAAGATGCCATTGACTATAAAACTATGTTTATATAATGCAACCTGTATAGTGCTGTAAAACTGTAGCAGCTGGGCAACGCCAAAGGCAGCTCTAGTCAAACTCGATGCCCGCCACAGCAAACACTTACGCACCATCACTGGACACAGATGGACATACAGCATAATTTCCAACGATGCACTATGCAAGATGTGTAATACATCGTCGCTGTCCATACAAACCACCTAGCAAAGATAGTCCATGTTTGGCCATGTGATAAGGATGCCAGAAAACACACCTTGAAATTCGCCGTACTGGGAACGAGCAAATATAAAGCCGGTAGAAGACACCATTGCATAAATCTGTTAAGCGTGCTACAAAGTGACCTAAAGAAAGCAGGACTCGGTACACTCAATCAAGAATGGATCTGGGGAAACTAAAGATTTTGGCCTAGGACAAGACACAGTGCTCCGAAACGAAACGAAGAACGACTGATTGCAGCTGTACGATGCTTCTACTACTACAGCCGCAGAATACAGTAATCATACATATAACTGTTGCTATTCAAGCCAGCTAACGAGAGTACACGCCAGTAACATACAGGAAGTACCACCGAAACCAAAAAAATAGGGGCAGGTAGATCTTGGGCGTGTTTAATGATAAGGCGTTACTAGACTGAACTGAAAGAAACGGAATATGGCGAATTTCGTCGAATATGTTAAGATGATAAGTATTTTATACTGTCATATTCGGTGTATGCCATGCCATGCCATGGTTGTGATGAGGAGAGGTCTAAATACCAGTCAATAACATTGCTGAAATGGCCAGGGCCATAACTGGTCACAATCATGGAAGAGATTCATAAAGTCAATGGCTAGCATTGTAAATACGTGATGCTGTCCAATAAATATATAGATCTGAGTGACAGCGGTCTTTCAAATCAACATGACTGTCCACTTTCAGTTAAGTGATTTTGCCATCGCATCTCTCGCTCGTAAGCGGCACAAGTGCAATCAAGATAATTTTCAATAGCCTTTCAAACAATGCCAAATTGTGTGGTCAATATCATTAGGTCTTTATTTATTTATTTATTTGTTTTATTTATCGTAAATTGACCATTCAGTTTTCCTGATTAATATTTTCTACATTGTAATATAATTATATAACTAGCCACGGTGAGGTATTCAGATTGTGATCGACTTTATTATGATAGAATTGACTGGCTGATAAGTACCAATCACTACCCACAACCAAACGTTAATCAATAAACTCTTCACCGCTGACTAGTCAAGTGCCCTAGTAGTCTAATGGGATAGGGAAGGACTGAATGCGGCTTAAACGGTGTTTAACTTGCACAGACCCTAAAAGCACCCGGTAGACAGCTTTTAGTGTAGGTACTTTTACGTATTAAGAATGTGTAACCCCTCTTGTGTCAACAGCACCTCAAAGCGCTCAGAATTATACTTTTATCAATTAACCCTTTAATGGTCAAGAGTTTTTAAGAAAATAAAAAATTTTTGCAATAAAATTTACAAAAATAACTTTTTTGTTGTCGTGCAAATAGACATTACTCAAGACCACTTAGTCTACAGGTGCTGTCTCCTGGCCGGTTTGACCACGAACATCGTCAAAATCCAGATTTTTCTTAGCTAGTGTCTATTTGCCGGCTGACAGAAGAATATTTTTGAATTAACACTGGAATGACTGGCTCGGTTACCGAGCCAGTCATTCCAGTGTTAATTCAAAAATCATATTCACTTAGATGAAAAAATGAACATTCCTCAAGAACACTACATAGTCCGTTTTTTGGCGGTTTTGACCAAATAAAGCGTTAACTTAACACACGAGTGGTTAAACCGATCCGCCCGCTTTTCATAGGCGTCGGTTTCCTTCTAGACTAATATTATAGACACAGTAACGGACCTGAACTATCTCGGTCAAGGTCAGGTCATCGTTAAAGGTCATGTGATTATATTTACAAGTAGCATGCTGTATATTAGACTGAAGCTACCAAAACTCCTTCATAGAAAATAGATAATTTTGTGGTTTAGGCTTGGTTAACAAGTTCCATCTGGTGGCTTTCAGTCACTGCTCCAAGCCTACTACTTCCCGGATCCAAAATACATACTCGTTCTCTAAATGAGCATCTAGAGAATACCATGACGTTGGATCCGGATATGAGAATGGATCTTTCCAGTTTATACATCAATCATATGACGTCATAATCAACTATGTGACGTGTAGGAAGACGTATAATCACTGACGTCATGAATGACGTAGATAAGTTCGTCACGAACGCTTAAAATGCATATTCACAACAAGATTACTGAAAATAAAATTGTTTAAATTTATTTCAATTTCGCAACATAAAAGTTATATTAATTTATACGTAATGAAAACATCATATGTTAAGCTCTATTTCGTTTCATTACATATAGACACATAATTTAAGCCTATAAATGAATACAATTTTAGCACTTTTATTTTCAAGCATTCTGGTGTGAATACGCACCTTTAATTGACGACTGACTAAGCGTTGTTTTATGAATTCTATGTCTTTACTGTTTACTAAACATGCTGTTGAACATTTTGAAACTAATTTAACTGGGCGCTGTTGCAGCCATAGGGACAACTTACCTGTACAGCTTTCTGGAAATTGATAGTTCTGCAGTTCAGGATCGATCGATCCCAACACGGCGAGGTGTGGATGGTGCTTAGCTAAAGATGGGCGGGGCATAGCTAAAACTGGATTCCTTCATTGGATCCGGATATAAGAAATAGTATCACCAGTACATGTCAATGTTCATATTCTCATATGTTTCAGCGAGAGATTCGCGCAACACGTTCTCTTCAAAAGTATCCTCTTCGTCTTCCGGTTCAAAATCAAGCTTACAACATCATCAAAACAATACCAGGGGAACAGATCCACCTTATATCATCCCGCCTGACTGAGCACGGAGATAAGCTCTCGCTATAGTCCATAGGCTGAAACTACTTTTGTATGCAAGTCAATGTAGTGATAACAATATTTCAGAATAAGTTAGTGTTCCAAAAGATGAAGAGAAATACTTGGGGTACACCTGCCACGTCGTGCTATTTTTCGTTTGACAATGTGGGTACCTTCTTCTGAACCATCGAACTAAATTAGGTGGGTACAACGCTTCCAATTTCTTGCCGAATACCCAGAAATGGAAATCGAAGATGGGCATCATCCGACTTATCCTAAAATCACAATTTCGCTCATAGAGCAGCATACAAGACTTGGTAATGGCCTAACGGTACACACAGTAAATGAAACTTATTAATCCCAGGTGGGCACCATTCCATTTACATGAAAACCACAATTCACCTTTCCAGAGTATGTACCCATCATATGACGTCATAATCATATACGCGGTGTGTAGAATGACATCATAATGGATGACGTCATGAATGATGTCGATAAGTACGTCACGAACGCATATTTGAAGACGGTCTATACCTTTTGTACAAATTGTTTGCTTTTACTATTTAATAAATGTTCTGTTGAATATTTTGAAACTAATTTGACTAGGCGCTGTTGCTGCCATAGGCAGCAACAGCACCCAGTCAAATTAGTTACAAAATATTCAACAGCTTCCCTGTATAGTTTTCAGGAAATTGATAGCTAGGGCATTCGGGGATCGATCAATTCAAACACGGCGAGGTGTGGGTGGAGCTTAGCTAGTGATGGGCGGGGCATAGCTAAAAATGTAAAGGTCAATTGCCCTCATATAGCGGTATCCAAAGGTCATCAGGCCAATTGTTCTAAACAATATGTGAATACATGCATTCTATCCCAGTCTGTCATGCCAAAATTCCATTATAGTTATCACAAGCTGATTGTATCAATGGACCGTTCAATTCTTAGCTATGCCTTGCCCATCTCTCGCTAGGCTCAACCCACACCTCGCTCGTGTTGAGATAGATCGATCTCTGAACTCTCTAACTATCAATTTCCAGAAAACTGTAAGCTGTTGAATATTTTGAAACTAATTTTACTGGGTGCTGTTGCCGCCCAGTTAAACTAATTTCAAAATTACTTTCAAAATATTCAATAGCATATTTTTTAAATAGCAAAAACATACAATTCGTACAACTTGTCGGACTATTAAGCGTTAAAAACGGGCTTAATAGAATCAGTTATGACGTCATGATTATGACGTTATCTTACACGACGCTTAGCTGATTATGACGTTATATGACGTCAGATTGGTAAATGGATACTCTTTTAAGGTGAGTCGAAACCTATATATCACGCTTAACAAAAACCTGAAACAAGATATCAGTTATGATACTCTTCAGTATCGGCTCACCACAAAATCTATTTCCATACAGCAGAAAGTGGAATAAAGTGGCGAACATGACAGATGGCAATAAAAATGTTTTCGCAATAGACAATCTTGACTAAAAGAATAATACCTTGTCAGGTGGACGATTTAATGCCACGCCAATGATTATTATAGAGACGCCTCATCATTTGACAGATGTTTCAGAACCCGCTGCCTCAGTAAGAATTACTGTAACTCCGCCCGGGGAATTGACAGATGTTTCTGAAGACTTTCTAATGGTGGGTGTTATATCTAAGAAGGATAGACAGGGATCACGGTCACTAGCACCTATTCCAACGTTAACGGTTTACAAACAGAAAACCCATAACTTTGCTGGCAATCTTCTTCTCCTGGCCCTGGAGCAGTCGACCTCTTCGCTGTAGATGAAAATAAGGCTGCCATTCTCAATTTTATTTCGAATGAATAAACAGCAAGCCCGTTGGAACACACCGAATTTCAGCTCTATCTTGGAGAGGATTCAAAGAGGAGAAACAATGCTATTAGATACCAATTAAGTGCTATCGTCTGTCCCAGATCTGGAGTCGACCTAAGAGAAGCTGACACTTGGACAATTCTCACCCCGAAAATTGGGAAATATTATAGGGACTATGGGCGATTAAAGTTTGGGAAATTGCTATGTCAAATAACATAGCCGCCGTGGAACAAACAAAATGTAACGTTTTTCGCGGCCATATTGGATTTTTATTTGATGTATTTTGAAGCCAAAATTGTATGTAGGTTTTTGGGTATGCTTATTTAAAATTTGCCACATTCGAAACTATCGGATAAACGGTTTGGCGGCCATCTTTTGGGTAATTTTTCCGGGGAAAACGTCCATACTTAAGCAATAGGAGAATTAAAATGGTTTGTTCTCAAGAACCACTTGGGCATTTTCAAATATATTTCACAGGAATCATTCTTACCACATAGAGATCCGAGATCCTTTAAACGAAGCTGATCGGCCAATTTCGCCGACGGCCGTCTTGGATGTTGGCCAATTTTTAGAAACATTATTTTACATTTATCGTCGAAATCACAAAACACACTTTTCTTTACAGGGCGGCGGAAGACTTAAAAAATGTGGCGTCTGACCCTAGAGAGGGGTGTGTGTCTGGGGGGGGGGCAGGGCGGGGGTCCTTCCCCAGAAAACCTCGAAAATTAGATGACATAAGAAGGCATTTCCTGCGTTCTGAGTGATTAAGAAGCACTTAGATTCCGCTTTCACTTTATAGATTTTTTATATTTCACTACCAAATTGACGGTCAGGTTGGCGGTGCAGATGGATCGAGACCCACTTAAGTCAGATTAGTGTTAATTTCTTAATGGTTACTTCATTTTAAAAGGTTATTTTAAATAACCTTTTAAAATGAAGTAACCATATATATATATATATATATATATATATATATATATATATATATATATATATATATATATATATATATATATATATATATATATATATATATATATATATTTATATATATATATATATATATATATATATATTACAGTACAAGACCATTTTAATGAGGGTTTCTGCCCCCACACTCATGAAAATGGCGGGGCTGCAGCCCCACAGCCCCCACCCACCCCGTCTTACCCTGCTTCATTTTGGATTAATAGGTTTCCATTGTCACAATCAGCTTACTATAACTACAATGGTGTGTTGACGTGGGAGTTTGGGATACATTGGATGTGTGTATGTATTATTTAAACATTACTTAGTGGTTCAACGAGTCGCGGGATTCTCAATTAAGTTGAATGGCAGCTATCTTGGATTTGTATTTCTGGTCAGTGATAAAAAAATCGACAGGGTTGTACCGCCCTAATTAGTTGCTATGGTCCTATAGAGGGTGCCAACATTATCAAACAAAAAATAGCACAATATGTTAGGTGTTCTTAAATGTATATACCGTGGCCACCCCCACCCACTACCCCACCCCAGCCAACCCCACCCCATCCCCCACCCATACCCCACACCCACACACACACACACCCCACACATGGATGGCTTAGATAAAAGTAATTTTGGAATCTGATGGAAACCGTTAACTAATATGAAACAATTTCCTCCCTACATTGGCGTGCATACAAAAGTGGTGTCATCCTCTGAAATTAGCATGTCATGGTTACGGCACTATGGAGAGATGCGCGTCCGGTATGCAACAGATGGACTTTTGCTATGCAAGATTATATTCATCAATGATAGGCCTATATAGCAATAGAAGGATTAAGTTAATTGCTAATGTAATTTATCTGCACCATTTCTAGCAATGCCCGGCTATTTCTAGTTATGCTTTCCCACCCACCCCCTTTTATACCTGTTGGAGTCGATTTAGATACTATGAACACTGAATTCCCAGAATGTCAATATCACAGGTATACACGTAAGTGTTTGAATATTTTGAAACTAATCTGACTGCTGGTTGTTGCTGCTTATGGCCGCAGCAACTCCCAGAAATTCTACATAATGGTTATTAAGTTGTAAATTCATTAAAGACATACAATTCGTACCATCAGATGAGACTTTTCTATTTTCATGACGGAGCCATACTTATGATTGTGACGTCAGCTGACTAGTGAGATAATTTACCTTTCCAGAGTATCCATCCATCATCTGACCTCGTATGACCTCAGAATCAGCTCAGCGCGCGTGTATGGTGACGTCACAATCATTACGCCACAAAGGGTTCCATATAGACCGTCATCAAATCTTAAATAGTTCGACACGTTGAATGAATTGTATGTCTTTGTAATTCAATGCTATTTTATAACCAGCCAAATTAGTTTCAAAATATTCAACAGCTTACCTGTGTAGTTTTTCGGAAATTGATAGTCAGGGTGTTCAGGGATGGATCAATCGCAACAAGAGCGAGGTGTGGGTGGAGCTTATCTAGAGATGGGCGGGGCATAGCTAAAACCGGAAAGATCAATTGCCTATGACGTCAAATATTTTGGTGACAGATAGGATCCTTAGATTCTAACGTGAGAAAATACCAAATACAACGAAATGTAGTAAATAATGTATCTAGTTATTTTCAAGTTCAATAGATTGCTTTCGTTATTTCATTACAGGTAGATTTTTTTACATTCATTATTGGCTAAATTAGTTACTGGATTTGTCCGTTAACGGGATTTTCAATTATTTGATCAAGTGGCTAATTGACTGTTTGGAAAATTGTTTAATGCCTCTCTTTTTCAATAGCTTGATTTAGAGATAGATTCATCGCTTGGATGATTGATATCGTGGTTAATTGATGTAGTTAATGATTGAAATATTGCTTACCTTATGGATTGATGGGTTCAGTGAGTAAGGGATCATTTAAATCAAAGGCGACTGATTGAATAATTAATTGATAGATCAATAGATTGATCGTGATTCATTAAAATATAGATTGATTGCTTTGATTGATGCATTCGACAAGTGCGTTTATTCAATCAGTCGCCTTTCATTCAATCGATCCTTGCTCAGCCGACCCATCAGTCCATAAATAGTAGAAAACTTATAGTATTTTTCAAGGAAAAATTATGATAAAGCTGGATTTTTGCATACAGCTTCTCTACAGCATTAGTAACAACATATTAAAAGTTCCCGAGTTTCCTCCATGAGCTAAATCTAGAAATCAATTAAACATGTTAATTATATTGTTTGTTTTTAGAAATTCAACAAAAAAATTTCAAAAAATTCTAATGTGTCAGAAATGGGTCAAGTATGGTATTTATTGAAAAGAAATAACGCATAGAGCTAAAAATAACAACGAAGATAAAACTTACCATAGCTTATTAATTAGCTAATTAACTAATATTCTTCATGGCATATAATGACATACGATAGGGTTCCTCTCAAATGTATGTTGAGTAGCTATGGTACCTACCGATCGGAAATTATAGACTGCTAGTAAATCGCATTATATCATATCATATCATATCCCCAATAGCTAATTATCTAATTGGATAATTACATAATTAATATTTCCAAATAATACCAAATGATCAATACAGCTCACTATATCTAGTTAACAAACTGCAACATTGGGGACGTTTATTGTTACTAACGTGTTAATGAAACCATATATACATATCCCGTTGTAACATATTTCTTTTCTTAGTTTGTACGCAGATGCTGCAATTGAAGGAAAGGTTTCCAAAAGAATCCTACGACAACTATACTAAAAGAGCTTACCGGACCATTCGTAGAAGTCACAAATTCCGATGTGATATATTTTATGATCAAACTATTGAGCCGTACTTGGTGCGACTCATGACCATTTCAGGAGGTATGGCCAGAGGCCGTGGGATTTCAGAATCTACCATAACCATATGGCTCTACTAAATTACATACCAATGTGCGATGCCATTGAAAGATTTGCAGAGAGATCATGCTACCTCATCTGAGCAGCACAAAAACCTCAATAAAGAAAGGATTGCCAGAGATATGAGAGATATCGAAAAATGTGTTGTCTGGTTCACAACACACCCTCCCTTCCTTGCAAGGGAAGGAGGTATGTTGGTGTCTATTACGGCCGGCAATGTTGCCGGAAGTGACCTTAATTGTGACCACATATCGGGAATCGGAGGACAGTTGGTAAAAAACGTAGCTGGACAAAATTTTGCTGATCTGAAGTTGCATCGCAATGATCGTGTAAAGACTTTGGCAACGGCAAAAAAAATCGGTGAACGTTCGTGATGAAGTGGTAGACGTTAATCTTGACGTCCTTATTAGTCGCACATGTGGTGTTCTTGATGGGAGGACCTGATTGGACAAATTCCTCTGCTTTGAACTTTCAAATTCCAGCCATCTCTTTTCATTGACTGCTTATTGAGAAAATCAAATAAGTGTTTTTGGCGCTCTGTTGAAATCACAAGCTAGAATAATCACAGCTATGCCAACCAGAAGTCGCTTCGTTATGGAGGGTGGGTGGGGTAGGGTGGGGTGAGGTGTGTGTGGGGGGGGGGGGGTTGGGGTTGCAGGGCAACCTCTTAGCTTCTTCACACACCCACATGTACAGTTAGGACTGATAAAAAAATCCCCATCTGTTACATACAACGATATCTGTGCACCATATTCAGGCTTTATGACAAAATATTACAACTACGCAATAACTGTTTTCGATGGATTTGGTGCATTGTCGGCTCTAGCAAACGAGCAAAATAGGCGCGCATCAAACGTGACCTCTGCGGACAGTGAGGTTGCACCAAACAATGGCGCCACCGTTTCACAAAAGGACCTTTTGGGAAATGGGAAAAGTAAAAGCAGCTTAATCAACGGGTTGGCATATGAGCTCGAATAAAATGACATAGAAGTGAAGAAGGCGGTGGCAGATGATGATAGACTGCACTTGACGCATGTGATCGAGATCAAACAACACCACTTGTAGTCATTGCCAAGGATACTTACATACTGGTGATGTTGGTATCTCTGGCCGAACAGGCAGAGAATCTTTACATGCTGACCTCTCGCAATCATATGCCACTTTATAATATAAAACCGATTCAAGATAGTTTGGGAGATTTGACACCTTGCATTTGTGTGCTGCACGCCATTACTGGGTGTGACACGATATCAGCCATCCGCATCCGAACAATAACAATAGCCTGGAAACTAATGCACTCAAATAATGAACTAAGTCTCAGAATGGATGTATTCATGAATGATAGAAGTACTAGAGCGGAAGTGGACGATGCAGGTGAACTGTTTTTAATAACACTGTATGGCGCGTTTCGTTTCATACAAATCCGGAGTGGCAATAACATCACTGACGCGAAAATCTAACTTAGCAACTTTACCACCAATATATACGACAGCTCATCAGCATGCATATCGAGTATTCCACCGGGTTCAGGCGTGGCTTGGGAATGATTTGGCTCCCTCTGAATGCGGCTGAACAGTAGCAAATGAGTTACTAACCCAATACCATCTGACCACCATGGATCCCCAGTGCGGTTGATGAACGCAATCAACTGTGGGTGTAAAACAGGTTGTGTTAAGAACTGTAGTTGCTGATATGTCAACTCGTTCTGCGGTATCCTATGTAAATATTATATGGGGTCAGCCTGTTCAAATACTGAGATTATTGATGATATTGATGATGGACAGATTCACGATATCTTAACATGACACAGGGATTTAATATATTTTGAAAGCATTAATTAGCTACCTAGACAGCTAGTTACTTAGCTATTGGATCTCATCTATCCATATTGCAATTCGCCCGTTCAGTTGATGATTTCCTATCAATAGTTACCATACATAACACACTACTGATAACATTTATTTTCATGTCATTTATTATGCCAAAATTAATATAATTAATTAGTTAATTAATTAGCTATGAGGGAATTTTAATTTTATTCATTATTATTTGGCTCTATATTCCCTTTAAATAGATACCATAGTCGACCAATTTATGCAGAATCTGGAATTTTAATGATTTTTGCCAACTATTGTCGAAATAATTACGCTAATTATCATATTTAATTGCTTTCTGGATTTAGCTCAAGGAGGAATCTCGGGGACGTTTACTATGTTCTTACTAATGATATAGAGAAGCTGTATGCAAAATCCAGCTTTATCATATTTTTTTCCTTAGTTTCCGCTCAGGGATATATAATTCTTCTACTGTAAGCAATAGTTCAGGGATTCATTACATAAAATAACCAAGATATCAAGCGTTTGATCTATTAATTTGATTTGATTAATATATTGCTTGATTGATTGACAAGTTAATTAATTTATCGATTGAATGACAGATAGATATAATTCATGATTGATTTATGTCATGATTTGTTGAAATACATTTATTAGTTAATATATACGTTGAGTGACTGCATGGGTGAATGATTGAGTTCATGATGACTAGATTGATAGATTTGTCGATTACGCGAAGGATCTCATTATCTCTATTTATACATGTATTCAATGATTAATTGACTAATTGAAATTAATCGATATATCGATGGATCGATGGATCAATGGTTCAATCGATACATCGATCGATGGAGAGATAGTTCGATCAATGGATTCATCGATGGTTGGATGAATGGATGGGTAGGTGTGTGGATAGATGGATGGATGGATTGATTGATTAATTGCTCGATTGATTGATTAATTGATTGATCAATTGATCGATTGATTGATTGTTCTGTCAATCGATGAGTCGATTGAGCTAACGATCAGTTGCGTTCTTGCTTACTTGTTTACTTGTTTGCTTTCTTGATTGCGCGCTTACTTGATCGATTGATCGATCGATTGAATGATTGATTGACACTAACATTGTGTGTACACTCATGCCAACATATAGTGATAAATGACTAACGATGCGTAATCCGAACACGTTTCTTGTTTTATGTTCTATGATTGGCTACAATTAGTAATTCTAGGTCAGTCATTTAAACGACACAGCCGAATTCCGAAAAAACTAGTACACATGAAATTTGATGTTCAGGATATATCCACAGAAGTGGTCCATTATGGCCGTTGACCTTATTCAGCAACCTATCTTCAAGAACTGAATACTTAGTCCACAGACCTGGTGACTAGCTAGCTGTAGTAACTATTCAGGGCTAAATTTGATAAAAAGAACATTTGCTTATTGAATGTTTATTTGCAGGCCAAGCAAAGACTGATTTTGAAAATCTACCACTGTAATGACTGGTTGGATTCTTGAACCGATCGTGCCAGTGGTAAATCTTCAAAAATAGTCTTCTCTTAGCCCGCAAATGGACATTTATCAAAGCCACTATAGAGCCCGGATTTTGGCTTCGGCGTGAAAGTGTTAACCAAACCGCTGTAAGCGCATTTCGTTACGCCACACCCGTGCTCATATAAACCATGTGTACTATAAGTAACCGGGATTTCACGTTATCAAGTGTTACGATAATTCTATATAGATTAATCAATTGCTCTCCTCTTGCAAATCCCTGGTGAATCAGTAGTTTTGATTGACCCCTAGGATAATGATAATATAGGAATCATACATAACTGACATATATGATGCAAATACTACTAAGTCGTCGCGTGTCCTCGCATTCGCCAATGATCGATACTAGAGCGTAGGAATAAGGAAGAACTGACCGTGTCTATCATAAGCGCATCTGTGCTATCTGGGAGTGGTTGTGTAAGAATGTTACATACATGGAAGCTAGAGCTGATGTTATCGATGTAGAACATCTGTAGGCTGAGGATATCAATCAACACCGCACATTGAAATGCAAGAAGTCACTGGACTCCGTACACGTAGTAAATCAGCTGCATCCATGAACTCTAACTGTCTCAAATTCAGGGAAACTCCCTAGGGTAGCTATTGAATATTTTGAAACTAATTTGACTGGAATCTGTTGCTGCTATAGTCAGCAACAGCTCGCTGTTAAACTTCTTTTAAACAACAGAATAGTTCTTACATAATACAGAAATTCTCATTTTGTGTTGGTTAGAGTGAAAGTGGTTTAAAGAATCCATTGTTTGTGCGCCTATCCCAAGTCACGATGGTTAATATGCTATGGCGCACCTTATATACATATCAGGAACATATTAAAATACCTCAAGGGACCATAGACATCACCACCTGCCATTAACACGACAGATATATTTCTAGAGCACTCGCTCATACACATTATATACATATATATATATATATATATATATATATATATATATATATATATATATATATATATATATATATATATATATACATATATATATATATTAGGTATTTGCCCAACTGTTTTAGGGTTAACATTTTGCTTCATTTTTCATACCTTATGATCTTTACGTTAGATTGTGACTCATTCCACAAATTTTCTATTCAGAAATCTGTGTTCTAGTTACTCTCGCCCCGTAGGAGGAAGAGGGCCGCTTGCGATCGGGTCTGTCTGTCTGTTTGCGTGCGGTCGTGCGTGCGTGCGTGCGTGCGTGTGTGTGCCTGGAGATGTATCTAAAAATACACTGAACCGATTTAACACAAAAAATGTACTTGTCGTGCACGAGGTTTTCTAGACTTTGGGCGTTATCTGGATAGATGGACTAGGAGCCGGATTGGATCATATTCTGGATCCGTAGATACATCTCGATAACTACTTGTCCGATTTTGTCCAGATTCTAACACAATACAGGTTGTGAGAATACACTAGGAGTACATATCATTGGGTGTGATCCGAAAAAATCCTGTAAATAACAAAGATACATCCGGAACGTAAAAATAATCCCGAAAATCTGAAAACATTTTTACAATGTGACAAAACGGGAGGGCGAGTATTAGAACCTAATGCGCACGCAGTTATATCTAAGCTGCTTCTAGTTTTACTTATGCTATGCTTTATTAAAATTACCCCGGGAGCATTTGTGTCTGGAAGAAGTTACCGCTGATAATATGATCACATACAAGATGTGTTTGTACCACTTTGATATACATTTCTGTTATGTTCATAATTTGACCGTCTATATACATTTCCTTGAATTAGAACTTTAATCTACTTAGATATCTTTAATACAATGATGTTATACGCATATCATTTGGATAAAGCTAACTTACCAACGCTTTGCTTCCTCACAATATAACCCTAACCAAACACTTCAGACATGTAGTCAGCTGGCATCCAACCTAGCTGACGTGATCGACATACATAATATTACGCCCCCCCCCTCACCCCCCCCCCCCCCCTCCCGCCTGATGTCGACAACTACACGCAAGGAAGAACAAAAATTATGATATGATAGAGAGTGAGATGAAGGACATGATTAAGGAGAGCAAAACTTGAGATAACTGCACCCATCCTATTTATACAGCTAAAAAACTTGAACATACTCGGATAATTGTAAGTGGAAAGCCTTCCACCCTACACTCCCTCCAGTTCTGTTGTTTTCAATAATGCAGTGCAGTTAGGATTGCATCAAATCACAGAGTTTGAAGTAAATGGTCAGAGTCTTTATATTTAGCAATTGCTAAGAGAGTGGTTCCGATGGATATGTCAAAGAAGTATCTGAAAGTAGGGGAGACACAGATTTGTAACAGCAACCTCATCAAATCTGGGGTCTCCATGCAAGTGGTCATGATGCAACCATCAATGATACCACCCAACATGAACTGGGACATATACAACCAGCTATGCTTGAAGAGTTTGGGGACACGAGAATAGCAAAATTCAAGCAAAACCCTTTAGAAACAACTTCAGATAAATGTGTCAGACAGAAGTGCAAGTCCACCAGGAGTCTATATTAGTGCTGGCTCAGTGCTAATATGTTTGATTAGTTGGCCTACAGAGGGAACAGTAGCGGATTAGGTCTAAAAGACGACCGACCGCACATATTGCACATAGATTATTACCAGTCAGGAAATGGCTTTCTTATATTTGATAGATACCTCGACTACAGTACGAAGAGTATTTAAAGATGGACTATGGTAACTGGAGCAAGCAGAGTTCATCAGCAACATGGAAATAGTTATCTACTCGGCGTATAAAAATAGTTCTAACAGTGACAGAAAACAAGAAACACCTAAGGAGCATTGTGTTCTCAGGTATCTCAGCTATAATGGTACAGGATTAGTTGTTCCACCACAAATACACGCACAATCAGAAGATGGTTGTCACTTACGAGAAGGACAGCATGCCAGTTGAAATCAGTAACAGTGGCGTTGTAGCAAAGAGAAGGCAAGGGAAGCAACGCTCAAAGAAGCAGACACCATCAATATTTAACAAGTGTTTATGTCTATCAATGAAAACATCATCGAATCGCAATTCATGAAACCATTTCCTCACTCAATCATATGATGTCATAAACAACTACGTGGCGTATGATGACGTCATAATCATGACGCCACGAATGATTCGATATAGCCCTCTTTAACGCTTAATAGCCCGACACGTTGTACAAATTGTATGTTTTTGCTATTTAAGAAGCATGCTGTTGATTATTTTGAAACTATTTGAGTGGCCGCTGTTGCTATATGCAGAAACAGCACCTGTTAAATTATTTTCAAAACATTCAACAGCTTACCTTCATAGTTTTTTGGAAATTGATAGTCAGGGCGTTCGAAGACCGATCGATCCCAACACTAGCGAAGCGTGAGTAGAGCTTAACTAGGGATGGGCGGAGCATAGCTAAACCTGGAAAGGTCCATTGACAGCTAAAATGGAAAGAAGATACACGTCAACACCAACACTATACACACATCCAGCAACAAGTAAATCCGTAATAAAGAATGTGAGGAAAGCACATTGACACGCGATTCTTCGGCGATCCTTGGAACACAACAATCGATTCCACCCCGCCTCTGGAAGTCCTACTACTGCTACTGCTACTACTACTACTACTACTGCTGCTGCTGCTGCTGCTACTACTGCTGCTGCTGCTGCTGCTACTACTGCTGCTGCTGCTGCTGCTGCTGCTGCTGCTGCTGCTGCTGCTGCTGCTGCTACTGCTACTATTACTGCTGCTGCTGCTGCTGCTGCTGCTGCTGCTGCTGCTGCTGCTGCTGCTGCTGCTGCTGCTGCTACTACTACTACTACTACTACTACTACTACTACTGCTGCTGCTGCTGCTGCTGCTGCTGCTGCTGCTGCTACTACTACTACTACTACTACTACTACTACTACTACTACTACTACCACCACTAATACTACTATAACTACTACTACTACTACTGCTACTACTACCTTTTTCTTTTGGTAACATGATCAAAGAATGATGTGGAAATCCTTTACTACCCAAAAGAGTATACTGACTGACAAAAACACAAAAAAACACAAAAAAGATAACACAGAAAACCTAATAATCATGTCTAGAGTATATATAATACAATATTTATTTAAATCTCACCTTTATATTTAAATAAAGGTTAAAATTTAATGTCGTTTAAAAATCTTAAAACAAATTCATCAAAACTATGTAAATATCATTGAAGACGTATTATTATATTTATCAAAAATTCAACAAAACGCCTGTTTATTATTATTATTATTATTATTATTATTATTATTATTATTATTATTATTATTATTATTATTATTAGCACACCAGATATCTTTGAATTTATCTGTTAGCATTTTCTGTGTGAACCTGTAAAGTGCACCTTGAAGAAATTGCACAAACAATGCTCGAAACTTCGCTTTTAAAGATGGTAATTGAAATCTACTATCTATTTTCAATGCAAGGTCACAGCGATATTTTCATATCGACCAGAGGCTTATTATTAATAAACACATTAGAACATTTTTCATATTTTTCGTAATATGTCTTTTGACAATCGAGATATCTCTAAACAGAATTATAACCGCATCTATCTTTACGGGAGGTGTCCCAAATAACAATATAATTTCCGCAAAGTATTTCCAAAATTCTTTAGCCTTTTCCCAATTTACAAAAAGATGTTCACACGTTTTTTCCCCATGCATTGGTTTCTGATCGTAACATGGTACCTTTGTAGCCAACCCACAGCCTACGATGAAGGAGTCGCCACGCTACGGCATGTGCTTTACGCCTGCCTACTGAAAAAGGCTTTGGCAAAGAAATTTAATTAATTTTTGGTAATACTACAGGTGATTTTCTCCCTTTTGTAGACAAAACAGGCTGTGAAACGAAACTGGAACTTGTTCACCCAGCCATCAGTGACAGTGTAAAAATCACAAAAGATCGAATAAGTGGGCTAGTAGTCACATCGGATAAGCAAAAGTTATCTGCACAGGAACGTCAGGCACCAACAGTTTTTCGCAACAATAATACTATTATCATCAAACCAGTAGATAAGGCTCGGCTACAGTAATAATGACAAAAGATAATTACATACAGGAAGCTCTGAGACAGCTGAATAACGTTAAGCACTACAGGAAATTGGATGCAGCTATTTGGCCCCAAAACCATCACATATTTAATGAAATTCTTGAGGCATTACTAAAAAAGAATAAGATCATATAAAACAATTTAAGTACGTGTGTGCCAAAAATGATTCCAAACTACGTACATTCTACTTACTGCCTAAAATTTACAAACCGATAAGCTCTTCGATGAATTCCAGGACACCACCGGGTATGCCGATTATTTCAGACTGATTATCCACAACCGATCAGTCCCTGGGAGGGGACACTCTAGGAAACGTGGAAAAACTAGGTGTTTAAACCATTTTAAACCAGGTTTAAATACAGATCGGCGACAAATGTTTCTTAATTAAATATATATTTTTTAGAAATATTGCACAACTGATTTGAAGTTGTTGCGGTGTAAGGTTGCAATAAATTCCAGTCAAAAAACCATCAAAATATTAATCAGTCTTCCATTTTTTATCGATGAATGTGTTAACATGTGCCGTTAGAAAGCGCAGGAATTTGGCTCGTGAGAAATGTACGCGTGAGCAATGTACGTGGCTGTTTATTTCATGCCCATTACAATGCACGAGAAACACACACCACAGAGGTAGCCTAAATTTGATGTGAACATATTTTCAATATATATCTCTTTCCATTCGTCTGTTAACGAAATCCGGCCTACACATGCTCATTACTCGCTATTGATTCTAGCAATTAAAATGTCTAAGCGCAAGGTAGAACGGGCAGACAATTACTTAGAGAAAGAAAGGCTTGTTTTGGTAAATATCATCAAAAACCGTGTAAATGTCATTGAATCCAAAAATATTGATGCGAAAAACCAGCTGCAGAAACGCCATGGGTGGGATGCAATTATGGCCGAATATAATAATCAATATCCACACAAAAAACCGAGAGAAATGAAATCCATAACAGATTTATGGAAACACCTTAAAATTAATACCAGGAAACAGATTGCGCTATGGCGCAAGGATGTGAAGAAGACAGACGGATGCCGGCGAGCCTGATGCGTTGATACAGCTGGTGACTGACATCATAAAAGACCCACTTGTCCGTGGTCACCAATATCTATGACGACGACGCTGACAGTGAGGTGGAAGAGTAAGCCTAACAAGAGCAATCAGAGATTGCCGCCCCTCGCCCCTCCCATGTTTGTCACATTTGTCTGATTTTTTTTCTGATCCCCCAACCCCACATCAACCCCACCCCACCCCCCACACCCGCCCCCTTCCACACCGCCACCACCCGGGGTTTTACTTTACGTTGGATTGAGCCCAGATTGCTAATACTCTAGTGTGTAGTAACCCACTTTCTCGTGTTACAATTTAGGCAAAATCTAATCGTTAGTTTTAGAGATATCCATTGATCCAGGATTTGATCCGATCCGGATCCAGGTATTTTAATTTGGATCACACCCAATCTGGGGAAATACTCTTTCAAGACCAGCATCTTTATTGTGTAAAGATTTGAGCCTGATTAGATTAGTAGTCTTTGATAAATCAGACACGCACTCACGCACGCACGCACGCACGCACGCACGCACGCACGCACGCACGCACGCACGCACGCACGCACGCACGCACGCACGCACGCACGCACGCACGCACGCACGCACGCACGCACGCACGCACGCACGCACGCACGCACGCACGCACGCACGCACGCACGCACGCACGCACGCACGCACGCACGCACGCACGCACGCACGCACGCACGCACGCACGCACGCACGCACGCACGCACGCACGCACGCACGCACGCACGCACGCACGCACGCACGCACGCACGCACGCACGCACGCACGCACGCACGCACGCACGCACGCACGCACGCACGCACGCACGCACGCACGCACGCACGCACGCACGCACGCACGCACGCACGCACGCACGCACGCACGCAAACAGACCCTATTACAATACCCTCTTACGGGGGTGGAGGTGGCGAGGGTAACTATGTTGAAAGATCAAGTTGTCGCCTCAAATCATCAAACGCTCTTACTGATAGCCAATCCAACACTGTGAGCAGTTTATTAATTTTAATTAGGCCCAAATTACATCTGCCACCTAAGGTGGATGGAGGTTATGTTTCACCCTTATTTGTTTGTGCTTTTGCGTGTTGGATATCTAAAAGGTAATGGGCAGATTCGCGTTAAACCTTTTATAGATAGGTTGAGTATGTGAGAAGGAAAGATGTGTTCAACTGGGATAAAGATTCAGATTCACTGGCTGTGATTCAGGATTAGAAGCGTTAATAGGTAGGAAGTGTCTTTTATCCATATTTAATATATAATTATATTATATATATAATTTCAGGCCATATAACGATTCCCCTTCATGTTCTAAACGTATCCGCGATGACGCAACAGACGAGACGACCAATCGTCCAGAAACACCATCCAATCAGACAAGTCAGCAGGAAGATCTAGAATCCATCCAAACGTCAAGTGAACGCGATATTGTTAATATGAGGAGTAAAGAACATGTTGCGAAGGTGGAACTATATAAACTGGAAACGGATGTAGCTAATAAACAATTGCAAGTTTTAAAATTGCAACAGCTGTACTGGGAGCGGAAAATATCCACTTCTAACACCAATAACGCGGACTAATTATCGTCTCTCAGTGATTAAAATCAATAACAGCGGCGTATTGAAGTTGTCTGGCATTTTAATTAAAGTGTCGGTTAATGCGCGCTTGTCTGAAAGCGAGGCCACGGTGCACGTTTTCTGGATTGTCATTGCTCTCCTCATCCTCATCGTCCACTGCTAAGTCAAAATCTGGTTCGCCTAACATAAAAAGACAACGATTGCATTGTAGGCCATATAGTATTCTCGTTTCATTACTCATTACTATAGTGGGTTAAGTTGAAACACGTTGGTTAAAGAATGATAACGTAACCTTTAACAATTCACCAGACAATATGACAGTGCCCCTTGCCGCCCTCTAACCATTAACTGGAGAAAATGCTCAATTCTCCTTATACCACCTTCGTGTGCATGAATTGTATATTATTGATAGATCAATTTAATAACTGTTTGGTATTCTGAAACCAATTTGACTTGTGAATATGTTCAATTGAGTTTCTCTGTGTGCGTTTTACGAATTGTACCGCGTTTATAAATTAGCAATTTAATGACTTCCGAATATTTAGAAACTAATTTGGCTGAAAAGATTTCTCAAGTTACCTTCCCTTTGTGCCATTTTCAAGCGTACGATTTGAGTCCCAATCTAATAGCTGTCGCTTATTTCGACCTTTCTCCTTGTGCTACCTTCTAGTGTACGAATCGCATTTTACCGATAAATCTATATTGAATATAATTATGTATATAAAATCAACCGTCATAAAATATAGTATCAACTGTAATTCCTCATATGCCTATACAAGGCTTGAGTGTAATAACGTGAACTTGAACTTGAACTTGACAGGAAATCGAACCCAACAACCGGCGAAGGCTCCTAGCATCATAGCCCACGAACGCTTTCACCGCACCAACAAGACTTTGTCCTGCGGCGTGGGTGTGGTGGAAGCGATTGTGGGCTATGATGCTAGGCGTGTCTTACTCGTTAGTGTGTGCGTGCATCGTGCGTGGCCGCATGCCAGCTCGCGATGCTTGCGCGCAAGCATGATTCACAACCCAATCAATTTGATTAATATGATCACCCACTCAGTAGAACTGTTTTATTATGAGGAAACATAATTTCCATAATAAAATCACCATAGTCGTGCCCTTTAGACTAACCTAATCATGCTGTTCCGGCACACAAACGTAACAACTTGCCAGATCTGGTGATACTCCATTTAGTAGTGCTTGAAGGTGAATAGATGAACAAAAGCATGAATAGATGCATTAGGGCGCCGTTCCAGGATGTGACAGAGCAACTGTAGCCTGAGCACCTATCCCTTTGTCATCACAGTTTATCCAGCCATGGCCACAAATGTGTGGATGTTCGATCTATAGGCCTAGGTGGTCTGTCACATCGTCTCGTTCACCAGTTGATCTATTGAGATATATCAGCCATAAGCATATCCTGTGCACCCGTGGTCTTGCATTTTTGAGACCATCTTGCAGTCTAAGGGTCGTGGGCTCGACTCCTACCTCCACCTGACCAGGTTCTAAAAGGTCAAAACCGGTAGTGAAGTGGATGAGTCGCATGGTATGCGTAAAATGATTAAGTAATGGATAAGAGGTAAGTAAACGCAACACAGGAAGAATTATTTGCGGGATATCATTTACTCACCAGCATTAATTGTAATGTTGTGTAGCACAGCCGCAGCGACAATTACACTTTTAATTAACTCTAGCTTGTTCCTGAGCTGCAGCTGCAAGCAGGGAAATCTCCTTTTCATAACGCCAAACACTCTCTCAATAATGCACCTTCCACGCTTATGCGCCTCATTATATCGGTGCTGTTGTGCTGCCTGTTGGTTCAGAAGCGACGTTAGCAAGTAATTACTACAAGCATAGGCATTGTCCCCTAGTAAGATGACAGGTAAAGCATCATGTATGTGCTGACGAAGGTGACTATTTTCAAAGATTCGCGAGTCATGGGCTGAACTATGCCATCTTGCCACTATGTAAGTAACTCGCATCGACGCATCACAGACCATCTACACATTCATAGAATAAAAGTCTTTTCTGTTTACGAAGGCACCAGCATTGTCTCCACCAGGAGATTTTATTAGCACATGTGTACAGTCAATAGCTCCTATAATATTTGGCATCCCACGTAAGTCAAGGACATTTTTTACAGCTGCAAGTTCATTACCCTGTGGGAATCTTAAGTACCGGGGCTTTAACCGAGCTAGTGCCCTAGATAACTTCTTTACTACCCGACACGCCGTAGACTGTGAGACCATAATTAAATCACCACACACTCGCTGAAATGTCCCAATAGCATAGAAACGTAGCACGAGCAGTACCTGCTGACGAGTTGACACGGCCATATTCACATATCTCAGCGGCTCTAGCTCGTCAAACACAGCTGCGATTAATCCAATGGTTACACGTTTAGCAAGTCGAAAACGACAACGAAAATCTACTTCATCGTACATGTCAAACGGGTCATTTCGGTCTCTAAACACCCGCTCTCGACGAATGCCACGTCTAATCACACTCAAATAATGAATGTCTTGCAATTCCTCCATTTTAATTTTGTGAAATCATTTAAACCGAGTTCTAAACCAGCCCCCACGTGGTTTAATATTCCTCAATATTTGTTACCTAGGTTATGATTTAAACCACATACCTGCAATCGGTTTAGCTTGTTACCAGGCCTACTACCTGTTTTGTTACCTGGTTTAAATTTAATAATTTCATAAAATTTCGCAGAATTGATTTATGTGTACATACGTTTAGAAAGATAATATTTACCTCGGTGTTAAATCATTTTTATACTGAATAAATATTTGAAGTCGGTCTAAATGCAGGTTTAAACCTAGTAATAGCTAGACCAGGTTTAACTCCGTAAACCAGGTCTAGCTAAACCGCCTTATTGAATTCGGGCCTGTGGGTCCAAACCCGTTATTGCCTTTAAGAAAACCCCTAATCTCCGCAGTGAAAGCAAAACTATGCAAAGATCAATAATTAAAAGAGAGTGGAACCTGTCTATAGCGACCACCTTGGACACAGTCAAAGGGAAGTCGCTAAAGAAATTTGTTTAGTTCATAAAGATGAAGCTTTTCAGTTTATTCACTCATATAGCTCATCTTACTCACAATCTACCTCTCATAACTTTGAAGCTATATAGGTGATAATTAAAATGGCTTATAGTGTTGAATGTTGAATGTGTAATATGCTTTCTGAAATAAATGTTTCACTATCTGATATGAGCACATTATATATATTTTAATGACTTTTCTGGCGGCTTTTCAGTACCTTTAATCTTTTATTTTAGTAATTGATATTGGGCATGAATTGTTGTGCTGAAGACGTGCTTGAAATGGTTACACAATTAATGTTTGTGACGGGTCATCTTCAGAGGAAAAAATCCTAATTTTGTTTAACATGAGAATTGTTACCTGTTACATACTATGATTTATGAATTCCACATAAACCTGGATCTGGGAATTCCTACACTGTCGTTATGTACATGTACCTGTCTGCATTTATCAATACATGTGCGTGTTCGTGTGCGTGCGTGCGTTCGTGCGTGCGTGCGTGCGCGCGTGCGTGCGTGCGTGCGTGCGTGCGTGCGTGCGTGAGTGCGTGCGTGCGTGCGTGCGTGCGTGCGTGCGTGCCTGCCTGTTGACGTACATGCGTGCGTGCATGTTTGCACGCATGCATGCGTACGCATATACGTGCATACGTGTTTGTGTGTGTTTGTGCGTGCGTGGTTGTGTGCGTATATGTATATATGTATGTGCCTGCGCGCGCGTGCGTGCATGCGTGTGTGTATACGTGTATGAATTGGTGTGTAAGTGTATGTGAATGTATATAGGTGTACGCATTATGATATGTAACTATATGTCGGCGTACATGTACTTGAATATATGTTAAATATGTCTTATTTTAACTTTTTGGTAATGGACGGTGCCTTCACAAGTAGCAGCGGCCAGAAGACATCCAAACTTAAGGACCCAGACCTTCTTAAACAGATAAGCAAATTTGATATTGTTTGTTTGGCAGAGACACATTGTGGTCAAAATGATAATCATGGAGTTAAAACCCATGGTATACAACTATTATCCCTCTGTAAGTCTTCTGGTCTGCGGATCCTAAATTGGCGTTTCTTGGGTGATTCGTCTAGTCACTGCACTTACTCGTCATCCCAGTGTAATTGACTATAGGTTGGCTTCTAGCAATATTCTAAATGATATAGAATATTTTCATGTAAATAGTCCAAATCATCTTTCCATCCCTTGCATGTTGAACATGGGACTATTGACAGGTTCATATGAGAATGCACCGAGTGACACCCCTATCCCTACCTGTGAAAAATGTATGAAGTCTATGGTGCATCCTATAATTAGGTAAAAAAATCGACTGTTTTATGTTACTGCCTTTAGTCAAACCATGCACCGATCTTATTAATCATATCGATGATGGTGAGCCTCTAATTGATTCAGTTACTGATATTATTTTCAACGCTTCCAAACTCTCTGGCATTAAACATATAAAGTCGAAAGGTTATAAATCAAGGTCAAACAAAGAAGTCTCCAAAAAGAACCGATGGTTTGACAATGATTGTCATGCTGTGAAGATAGATCTCAAAAGTATGGCCCGCAAAATTCATGAAGATCCCTCAAATTCCATGCTCATTACCAACTTTCGAATTTTGCGGAAAAGGTTTAAGAAATGCATTGCGAAAAAGACGGTTACTTTCAAACAACGGATATGAGATCAAATGGAATCCATGCAGTCCAGAAACCCCAAAGTCTTCTGGAAGTTGTGCGATGGACTTAGAGACGTAAATAGAGACGCCAATGAAAATACAATTTCTTGTAGCGAATGGGTGTCACACTTTAAACAAACGTGTTAATAAAGTCCCTTCCTACATTGATACTGATCTGGAATACAGAATTGACAACTTCTTAGAGACCAATAGAAATAAAGTATGTAATGAACTTAAATTTAGTATAACTACCTCTGAGATATCTCAGGCCATCTTTCAACTTAAAAGGGAAAGGCCAGTGGACTTGATCAGGTCTTGACAGAAATGTTTAAACCAGGGCATAATCAGATTTTACCAGTTTTGCTAAAATTGTTCAATTTTATACTAAGCGCTGGTCAGTTTCCAATGGCATGGCGCTGTAATCTTTTATCTCCTATACACAAGAACGGGGATGCGTCATATCCTGACAACTATAGGGGTATAGTAACTAAAAGTAGTAACTTATGCAAACTATTCTGTAGTGTTTTACAACACAGATTGGTTAAATTTGCTGAGGTAAATAAATTAGTCCCTCAATGCCAAATTGGCTACAGAAAAGGTCCAGAACTACAGATTACATATTCTCGTTAAAAACGACCGTAGATAAATATGTGAATGCAGTAACTAAAAGAAACATCTTTTGACACTATCTCTAGAAAGAAGCTATTGTATAAGTTGCTACGTGCAGGTATCGACAATAATTTTTTTAATATTATTGAGGGTATGTACTCTAATGTGCAATATGCAGTCAAAGTTAACGATGTTGGGGTTAAACAAGGTTGTGTACTCAGCCCACTTCTATTTAACCTTTTTCTTCACGACTTACCAGATATCTACTGTACCTGTGATCCTATCTATCTAACCAACGTCTCTCTAAATTGCCTAATGTTTGCAGATGATCTAGCAATATTGTCAGAAACTCAGGATGGCCTACGAAATGCATTAAACAAATCGAGCTTCTACTGCGACAGACGGAATCTAACTGTCAGTCTAAACAAGACTAAGATAATCGTCTTCAATAAAGGTGGCCATCGCATCAAGAAATACATGCATTGCTTTACCTACAAATGTTCACTTATTGAGGTTGTATAAACCTATTGCTATCTTGTTATTTTATTTACTCCCTCTGGTAACTTCATGGATGCGTGTGAAAGATTGGCTGAACAGGCTAAGCAAGCATTGTTCAAACTAAATCTGCCAATATAAGAAACACTGCCTTAATGGCGTTTAAACTATTCCACTCTCTTATTCTACCAATAATGTGATATTGTGCAGCAGTGTAGGCCCCTTTCTATACGAAAGCTATCAATGAACACAACTTTATGAAGTTAGGAGATAATGTACCTGTTGGGAAAGTCCTTATCAATTTTTGTAATTATATACTCGGAGTTAACAGGAAAACTACGAATGCAGCTGTGAGGCTTGCACTTGGGCAGTCTGCCCTAATAATACCTCTCTTGTCCCAAACAGCGAAGTTCTGGATGAGGTTATGTGACATTGACTCTGAGGCAATAGTTCACCATGCCTATATGCATACTTGTGCCTCGTTAGGTGAAACAAATTGGTCAACACATGTAAAAAATATCCATGGACACATTTTAACCTTCAAGAAATTTGGACCAATCAAACCACCGTAAATAAAAATGAATCCTCCAGACTACTAAAAGACGCCACGGATACGAGGTAAAATCGACCTGGCTTCTCCATATAAACATGGATGTTATATGCCCTGGTGGCAAATTCTAAACTTCGAACTTACAGGACTTTCAAAAATAACGTCAATATTGAAAGCTATCTACTAGTTAATGGAGACTGTTCTAGGCATAAGGAGTTTGCCAAACTCAGAGTCGGTGCGCATAGCCTCTAGATAGAAATGGGTAGGTATACTGTCCTAAAAACTCCAGTAGAGAAAAGAGTGTGCTTACTTTGCACTGTTGGAATTGTTGAGGACGAAAAACATTTCATTGCTCACAGCCCATTCAATGAAATCGAAAGACTGACTCTATTTAATCCCCACAACTCATTTGTAGATATCTCTAATTTTAGCTTAGACGACAAATCTTTATTCTTAATATATAATAATGGGGACACTGAGGTTTGTAAAACGGTATTGAACTATGTTTCAAAATGCACCATTAAAAAGCAAAATGCATTTAGAAAATACGCTAAGCGTCGATCCACCAGTAACAAATGTCTTAGCATAATATACACCTGTGCAAAAGTTAAGCACCACCCTATTTTTACGCACATGCGAGGGTATATTCATGTGCTATGAAGAAAGCAATAGCATAAACATTTATGTACCCATCCATCTTAGTGCAAGAGGTAATAATGCAACTAGAGGAATGCTGATTATGATGGTGGGGAAACACTGTATGTTTTTTTTTAACTTGAAAACGAGGCCTGAATATGGTTACGTTGACACAACTGACAACTATTGCCCTACAGTTGACACACGTGGCTAGATTGTCATTAATGGTGTCTGAAAACGAAGTTTAACATCTGTGCACGAGTTTGAGACTGTCATTATTAATACCGGGTATATCCACCTTGTGCCTGGATGACGACCTGGACACGACGTCTCATGCTGGTCACCAACCAACTGATACGCCATTGTGGTATTCGTTGCCATTCAAGATGGAGTGCGTCTGTTAATTCCTGTAGGTTCTGCACAGGAGGATCCCTCCTTCTCACCATGTTTCCCAGAATGTCCCAGATATGCTCAATAGGGTTCATGTCATGGCTCCTTGCTGGCCATGGTAGGGTTTCGATGGCATTCTGGCGGAGGTATTCATGCACAGCTCTAGCACGATGTGGTCGGGCGTTGTCATCCATGAATATAGGGTGGGTTCCAGGTGCATGATTTACAAAATGAGGGACCACAACTCTATCCAGTATGGAATCTTGATATCTTTGTCCATTTAGTGTTCCAGGTACAGTCAACAGATCCAGCTTACAATCAAATGAGATGCACCCCCATATCATAACGGAACCTCCACCAAATGGAACTTCTTCCATGATGTTACGTTGGTCGTACGCCGTGCGTCTGGACCTCCATACACGAGTTCGACCATCTGTGGCATGAAGCAGGAACCGACTTTCATCGGACCAGTGTACCCGTCTCCAGGATCTCATGTGCCAGTGTCTTCTTTCGTTGCACCACCTCCGACGCTCCTCTTTGTGGTGTGCAGTGAGGAGAGGACGTCTGACAGGTCTCCTAGCTTTCATGCCAGCAGCATACAGTCTCCTTTTGACGGTAGACATTGACACTCTATTGCGCGTTTCCCATTGCTGGCTGAGCACTCTGCTGTTGGTGAATGGAGATCTCCTAACAAGGCGTACTAGGGCTCGATCATCACGGGCAGTAGTCTTCTTCGGTCTTCCAGATCTAGGCCTGTCCTTCACCTCGTTAGTTTGCCCATGTTTTGCAATCAAACGACTGATTACAGTATGGTTAATGTTCAGCTGTCTGCCAATCTCTCTGCATGACATACCAGTGGTATGCATGCCTATGATTTGCCATTTCACACGATCACTTAACCTTCGTCTTGCCATAGCGGTTCACAATCAAGAGCTAATTCTCTCTGTACAAATAAACCACGGTCATGAACACAAAATTCCTAATCTTGTCGCCCAAATCTGTATGTAATGTTCTACACCTCAAACTGGACTTTTACATAACTGAACACGTGTGCTGTTTCCCGCCACGCACGGACATCAAGCGGCGTGAAGTCATGCATGCATGTGCATTTCGTACTTGGAATTATGTCAGCTAACGCGGGGACAAAAAGTATGGCAGCCTAGTTGTACCATCATGTTTCTACGTTCTATTGTTTTTGCTGGTGCTTAACTTTTGCACAGGTGTATATATTAATCTCTCAATCAAACTGCAGACTACATATAATTATTTAATTATTTAATATATTAGCATTTTCTTTTTATATCACAACTGTTCACTATTCGTACTTTGTGTCTTGTAATCTGTATAATGTCTGTGTAACCTTCATGTTTGGCTATATCTTCATGTAAAAGATTTTGTGACAATAAATAATCATATTTATATATATATGATTATTTATTGTTACAAAATATATATATATGCGTGCGTGCGTGCGTGCGTGCGTGCGTGCGTGCGTGCGTGCGTGCGTGTACAATAAATAGATCATTTAACATTTCCGAGTACAATATGGATTTTTATTGTACTCGTCCACATTGTGTTTAAAAATCACCTTCGGCGTCTCGTCCAATTCATAGAATCGCGATGACGTCATCACAATAAAATTTCCCATAATACCCTGAGAGCGACGCCATTTTTTGGAGGGGCTAAGTTCCTCTTTAGCATGTAGTCAGTTTGCCCCCACTTTAATGGTGGCCGATTTCAAGATTCCCGGATGTGCGAACCTATGAATACTGATTTTTAAACACAACATGGACTCGCACAATAAAAAAATCCATATTTTACTCGGAAATGTTAAATAACATAATAATATTGCTATTATACAGGGGCCCAATGTTTGCAAGACATAGAATGAAAAAGGAATCATGCACGTGTCCGTGAGTGTGCGCCTGTGGTCACTTTGTTATCATAATTGCTTATTATGGCTTTCAATCTATCAGCTGCTAGAAAGCCAACCCACTCACACGGCATCACGCTCAGCTCATTCTGAATGTAAACGTAGAGTGTAAGACACCGTAAGTGTGACCTTAAAACGCTTTCACACATCAACGTTGTAATTACGCATTGCATTAAGTGTGTTCCCGATACATAAAATGCAGTTTCTATTACAGAAAATTTTGTGACACCAAATAATTCTAATTTAAAACATTCTAGCGAGAGACATCTGACGCCATGGACGTAAAAGATAATACCGGTATTACGCAAGTCCGGACATAAAACGCGTTCAATCAACATAATTAGCTGGGTGTATTAATTAATACCAGCATAATAAATTTAGGTCAGGATTAGTGTTTAAGTCTGGTGTGCCCGGGTGAAGGGAGGGACTGATCAACCCGGGACCGGTAATTAACCCGCCCACTGGGACATGTTACCGCTAGCCTATGTATAGCTATACCCTAAGCACGTATGATGGTGGGAAATGTCTGACACGATTCACCCTCAATGCACATGCGCCGGACCACTGGGAGTACCCACGTAATAGACATGTTTGTTTTCGTATAACGGGATATGCGCCTGATGACTGTGTGTATATTTTAGCTTTTCATATACACGATCTTTGCACGGTTTATTCATTGTAACAGCCATGATCACAAACGTTTCCGGGAATGCTGGTAACCTCTGGAATCGCTGATTCAGCTTCGTCACCCTGATAATAACAGGTCGAAACAACGAAGAAGACGCTTATATAAATGTAAAACACTGAGACGCCTTGGAAGAAAACAACTAAAAATTCAGACGTAGTCATTGAACCCTCTACTGCTGCCGAGAGTTCTTTAACCGACGCAATGAATACAGATTGGCTGAAGGATTCGTAAGGAAACCCAGCCAGCCATTCGTTGAAAGATAATGATATGCAGAGCAGAGGGTATAAAAGTTGATCGTTGCTGCCTCACCAACGACCCCAGTCAACGGTATATGCCCCGCTTCCCGGTTCAGTCATGATGGAAAAATTGCACTGTTGTACTACCGGGTGTTCAACCATTTGCCACAAGCCACCATCTACACATGCAGCAGAGTAACCATATACATTTTGAAAGGGAAGCACCGCAAAAGCGGCCCAAAATAACAACTTTAAATTTCTCCCCCTCCAGCAAACCACTGCATCTGCACTGTTCTGAAGACCTCGCTAATCTGGGACCTGCGTTCTGCCTCCTGAAGAAAGTAAGCTTCCCTGCATACCAGCCGCATCACTGACTCCTTCTCGCAGAGACCCCACCCGAAACACTTCGGTTGCACCTCGTCTACCATAAGGAACAACTCAGCAAATACAGCTCGACTTCGACTTCCAAGCAAGTCCGACTTCCGCTGTCTAGGATCTCTGTTTTACAGAGCATTTTGCAACTTTTATTGTCCGCTCAAGAAAAAGAGAGAAACTTTCCACCGCTTCCTAGAACAACCACCTCAGTGTATCCGATTCTAGCAGTGCCATTCGCTAGACTCTGTCATGCAACATGACGAACTTACTCTTCCTGCACCATTTCCTCATAACTGCTTATCAAGTGAGGAAACCGTTGAACTTTCATCCATTCCACCAAGTTCTGTCCGCCCCAGCCTATTGTGATCTCTGGCTATCGAGGACGATTAAACTACCATGACGTTGTGCTTTGGGAATATACCTACCGAGGCTGGTTAAAGGTCAACAATGCCCGCTATAGCAAAACCTAGACTCTGCGTCTGCAGGACTATTTTCCACGATGACTGTGACTGTTTCCACGATGCTTAGTAATTGAACTGTGCATCTCTTAAATCTTAAACATACGCACGAATCCAGTTCTTAATTTTCCTCTCTTACAAAATTTTCAGAGATACCACCTTAAGCACAATTTTTCTTTATTGATTCGTCCCTCCGATTCTAAGCAACCCTTCCATTTCGCCTTAAGGAACGTTTAGAAAAGAGATTACCCCTCTTATCCCTAAATTAGGGACGACGATCTAGCACACCATCCAGCGTGAAGATAAATTACTAGATTTGCGATGGCGTCGCCTCTATAGTGTGCTATCAGTAACGTCCACCCAACTCTCACAGCACTTCTGAGCAGGCTGATACCCTGTGCATTTAACGCAGCAATATTCTCCTGCTATCCTTTACATGCTCTGATAGTCCCCGTGCACCTCACTTGGACCACTTCTAACTAGCTGTACTCGTCGGCTATAGCTTAGACTCTGCTCCCTCATGGTTAGCTTCCACTCTTGTCGAAACTCCCGAAATCGAGGCCCGTTTTAGATCTGTGCTGTCTCAAATCCCTGAAAGTAGGATATATAAGTAGGATTAAGAAAGCTGAGTCCCTTGGTCTGTCATTCTTCTCAGCTTGCTTTAGCCCCGCTCGATGTATGTTGCACGTTGGTGAGTTCCGTGGCAAATTGTTTCGACGTCGCGATACTGATTCACACTCTGTAAGACCACTCACCGCAGACGCCCTCGCCTCTGGCTTCAGATAAACTCCCACCTCATTTTTGCCTCTAACCACTTGGCGTGTCTTTTGACCCATGCAAGCGTTTTGTAGGGAAGGGTTCACCATTTTAAAAAGGCTCTCACCAGCCACTAGGACGCCTTGAATGTGTCTCCCCCCATTAAAGTACAGAATCCGATGGTGTAACTATTTCCCTCTTCCCCTCCGCAAGTTAGTGTAATTTTTCTTTTTCTTCGACTATGTAGGTTTAATTATGCAACCCTGCAGTTAACACAAGTTCGCGTGACTGAACCAGATAACCACTGCATTATTGGATCCACCTGCTGTTTGACGCATCTTCTTGGCACCCAAACTTCTTAGAGGTTCTGCTAAATGCTCTCCTCTTTAACTACATGGGCCTGTTGTGCATCTGCAACCTGCAAGTCAGGTGCTTTTTTACATCGCTCAAGGCGGTCTAATAGCCCCGAGCCAAAGATTCACCTGATCCTGCGAGGGAAGAGGTTATCACAAAACCTAACCAATCGTGTCCTTCTGTGGCCACCTGCGGCATTAACCCGCAAAACATCCTAGCTAGTCTAAACCACCGCCATGCACAGGATCACCTCTAAAAGCCTGGGAGATTCGCCTCCCTCCTCGCCAGCCAGGCTCTCACCAATGCCTCTGCTACCGAGACTACCACCGCCACTGAAGCACCTACCGCCACGATAATCTCTACCACAGCCGAAACCACTGGGACTCGCTTACCCCACTGCAGGAACCCTTTTGACTGTGACTCGATCGACCACCACTCCTAATTCAACCACCCGTGTCATTCAGAGTACCTCTGCAGGAACCAATGTACTCATCGACGCCACACTCGTCCACTCGGACTAAAGAGAATGAGTGAAGCAGGCAAGAAGAACACAGGAACGAGCGCAACCTACTTTGCAACCTGGGAAGATGACCAATGTCGGCAGAGCCACAATACTTCTCGAGCTCCATTCAGAGGGTATTGAAGACGAGACCGTCGCTGCTCACTAGCACTGCACAGGCGCCTAGCCATGCTGGAAATGTCCGGCCAGACCTACGCATCTTCAAGGAGATAGCTGGCCACTCCGATGAGCAATTATTTGTGAAGGAGCCCCAAACCCACGTGAATGAGTCAGTGTCGCAAGTCCTGAGACCGGCACCACAGACCGATGAATGCCTGGGAGGGCTGGCGGGTGCGGGAGGTGAGAGTGCGGGAGGCCTCCACCTCGCTGATGGAGTGGGCCCCTCGCCGCTTGACTGACACTCCTGCCCGGGGCCCGAAGGAACCATGGAGAAGGAGGAGGAATGCTTGCACGATTCCCGACCTCCTGGTACCCCACCCACCCACTTCAATCCAAACACACACACACACACACACACACACACACCCCTCCCTGTGGGGGGAACTGGCATGGGATGGCGGCCACCCGGCCACATCTGGACATAATGTAATACACTTTCGAACAACCGTCCCCTGTTTCCCATGAATACCTAGCTCAAGAAATACCATTGTGCATAAGCCGTTGAGCGATGACATGTCACAAATCTGTGACTTGGCTAAGTGAAATCTGCTTCTCTCTTCGTAGTGGTGTTTTGGAAATGAGCACCCTGGTACAGATAGAGAGAATAAATCGCGTGACCTGATAATTAATTTTTAAAAAGCTACGCCATTAGTCTAATGGACCGTTCCAGTTTATTCATCTATCATATGACGTCATAAACAACTACCTGATGCACATGATGACGTCATAATCAATTACAGCATGAATGACTCGAATTAGTCTGTCTTGAATGCTTAATAGTCCGACACGTTGAACGAATTGTATGTCTTTACTATTTAATAAACATGTCAAATATTTTGAAACTAATTTGACTGGGCGCTCAGCAACAGCACCCAGTCAAATTAGTTTCCAAAGATTCAACAGCTTACATGTATAGTTTTCTGGAAATTGATAGTCAGGGAGTTCAGGGATCCCAACGCAGGCAAAGTGTGGATGGAGCTTGGCTAGAGATGGGCGGGGCATAGCTAAAACTGGAAAGGTCCATTAAGATAGTTTATTATTCTATCACATAATGGCTGTATTCGCCTGGGACTTTTCAGTAGAGTAAATTTACTCGCGCAGTTGCCTCTACGCAAATATACCAGTCGAATGAAGACACCCTAGCATTATGGAAGGTGCAGAAACAGACTAATGGCCGGTTGCGCTCGTATAACTCAATCCCCACTCAACGCGATTCCGGGATTAAGCGTAGCACTGTTTTCGCGTCCGCTTGCACGCGGGTTTGGCTCACGTGAAACCCGCTCAGATTGCTGTAAAATTTGAACCTGCTATTGACCAGGTTCAGACCTAAAATCAGTGCAGTAAATGGCAGATTATTTAATTATAATGGGTCAAATCGATGTTATTGTTAACTACAATTGACTCCTGCTGCTACTGCCGCTGCTGCTGCCGCTGCCGATATTACTGCTGCTGCTGCGGCTGCCGCTGCTGCCACTGCTGTTGCTGCTGCTGCTGCTGCTGCTGCTGCTACTACTACTACTACGACTACTACTACCACCACCACCACCACCACCACCACTACCACTACCACTACTACTACTACTACTACTACTACTACTACTACTACTACTAGCGATACAATTACCGATATCACTGCCACTACCGCTACCGCTACTTTTATTATTGCTGCTCCTGCTGATGCTGCGGCTATCAAACATAACATGTTATTGTTAATTCGTTATTGTGGCTGAGCACACGACCACGACCTACCATACCCAACACACATGCAGTACCACCACCACCACCGCCGCCACCACCACCACCACCACCACCACCACCACCACCAGTATCAGCATCATCATTATCATCACCACCTCCGTCATCATCATCATCATCACTATCTGCATCATCATCATCATCATCAGCATCATCAGCATCATCATCATCATCAGCATCATCAGCATCAGCAGCAGCATCATCATCATCATCATCATCATCATCAGCACCATCATTTGCCCTGTAGGTGGGGCTTAGAATACACATTCCGTATCCTCTGCGTGTCGTAAGAGGCGACTAAAGGAGGTAAGGGTGAGGTAACTCTGACAGAAACCTCGAGTGCTGAAGACGGAGGTTCCAGGCCGCACGGCGCACTCTAATAAACCATGGATCCACGCACTTAACGCTTATGATCATGTCGATAGTCACTTACAGGACTGGCGGTATGATCAGCGAACGAAAAGAAGGAGAAGAAGAAGATCACCATCATTATAATCATCATCATCATCATCAGCATGAGCATCATCAGCACCATCATCAGCATCATCATCATCATCATCAGCATCAGCATCATCATCATCAGCACCAGCATCATCAAGTTAGATAGGTCTGGAAGTCAGCAATATGTTCATAGAGGTCAGTGTTATTAATACAATGTACTATTAGACTGGGTTGTAATGACAAACTAGTATCAAAATATTCAACAGAATGCAAAATAGTAAATCAATATGTAAAGACAGACAATTCGTACACTTGACGGACATTTCAATGTCCATGACGGCGCTAGATACGTCGCGCTGTATTGCGACCTCAGCCTGCATGTGGCCTAATTGAGTCATATATTTGAGTGTCAGATCGGATACCTCCATTATTGTGCTGTGCGAGTCCTCTTCCTAGAAGAGACGTGGCCACGATAGAATGGATCCGTTATCCATAGATTGATGCTACATCATCACTGAATCGTTGCAAGAAAACAAGCAAACACGTCTAAATCGAGCTCAGATGACGGCACTGTTTACATAAGCGCAGACCATATTGTCAAGATTTTAGATCAAACCAGTCATTTTGTTAGTTCTACCAGACGTATCCAAACGCAGACCCAGTCAATGAAGACGACGCTATCATTGACTTAGGCGTATTTCTGCACAAACTCCGCAATGGCGTCACGAGCCTGTCTGCTGCACTCTTTGAAAACTGCTGAAAACATAATAATAATAATAATAATAATAATAATAATAATAATAATAATAATAATAATAATAATAATAATAATAATAATAATAACTAGAGAACATTTACTGAAGTAACTGTAAATCTGCGATGTTTGGCCATGAAGAAATAGTATAAGGCCTCTTCTAATAAAGAGATGATATAAAGTGTGTCTTCTAACATGATCTTTGAAGTTGCATGATGAAAGACAGGTAACTTATGCCTGATAACTGGAAAGTTTTACCCATGAATGACATTGACGCCAAGTGAGATATTAAAATTGTCATTGGAATTTCTTTTAGATGTCTCTACTGTTCTAGAATCTGGCGAGCTTTGAAGGGAATCGGAAGAAAACTATAGGGGATAACTGTTCCAATATTTCTCCAATAGGTTTATATGGGGACATGTGGCTCTCAAAAGCTGATTTTCTAGAAAAATAATGGACTTTAAATTTGATACCAAATCAAGTCAATATGAGAGCTAGAAATTCACCAAATTTCATGTCGATCGGAGCAAAACTCATTTTGGTGGCCATTTAAAAAAAAATGTGATTATTTTTTTTTCACCGCGAGTTCATTTCTGCAAAAGAAGTTTTTGGCCAAAAGCTGCCCCTGGTCGTCATTTTTCAAAGATTAAAATTAAAAAAAAAAAAATTTTCAAAAAAGATTTTCAACATTTTTCATCCTGAGTTCATTTCTGCAAAAAACGGGGAAAATGGTATTTTTGGCCAAATTTTTTTCACGGCGGCCGTTTTCTCAAAGATGATCATCAGTGGCAACATCCTACTCAAGTGTGGGAGTGATCCAATCAAAACTCTAGATGTGGTAGCCCTTCAAACATTCATTTGAATTCCCCATACATTTCCTATGGGACATTATTCCATGCATGGCGGGGTCAAAGGTCCGGCAGCCATTTTGGGAAAAAAATTTCAGAAACAACTGGCCACTGGTAGCATCCTCACCAAGTTAGTAGTGATCTGATCAAAACTCTAGCTGTAGTAGCAGTTTAAAGATCAATTCTGAACACACACACACCCCCCCCCCTCCCCCCCATACATTTCCTATGGGACTGTTTTGCCCACTAAAAGGTGGATAGCTCGAAAACTATTGGGCAGATCAAAAATAAAAGTAATAGCAATACACACACCCCTGGCCCCTACGTCACCTAGAATATGGCCAAGTTTGGAGATGCTAACTTGAAAACTGTAGGAGATGCGTCTGACAAATCGTCTAAAGAATATTAAAAGAATTGACATCGCAGATTAATAATAATAATAATAATAATAATAATAATAATAATAATAATAATAATAGTAATAATAATAATAATAATAATAATAATAATAATAATAATAATAATAATAATAATAATTAATACTGACCGACTGTTTAGTAAATTTTACCCAACATACCCCAACTAATCACTAGGGGGCAGGGGCACTCTAGGTTGATAGAAACTTGGTCTCTATAGGACTAATTTTGGTAAACAAATTTTTAATTGAATTTCTATGCCAATGCGTTTTTTCAGTGGACAGACAGGCTGGCGGGCGGGTATTTGGACGAGGCAGACGAACAACAAGACGAAGAGATGGACGGACGGACGGATGGACAGACCGATGTGCATTATCATCTCTAGAAGACATTCATTCCATGGTAAGATATCGTCAGTAGTCAAAAGCGACGTTAACTGAACTCACCGGTCATGTGGAAGAAGCTATGACAGGCATTCTTAACAATCAGGAGTTTGGTCTCTACGCCTGATTCTCTCAATTTCGCCTCATAATCTGCAAATGAGAGATACAGTTGTATTTATCTATATTAGCACGTGCTTTCTTTAGCATCACGCGGTACAAAGTTCCCATATGGTGTGAAACGCGCACGTACTCACGCGCGCAAGTACACCTGCGCGCACGTACACACGCGCGGATGCGCAAGGACCCCCAACGCATTCCTAATTCAACGTCACATCTAAGACATTATATACGGAAAGAAATCATCCTATGCTAACAACTTGACCATAATAACGTAAACAATTTTAACAATTATATCTTCATGCGTTTTGCTGCGAATGTGGGCATAGTGGGCCTTTACGTGAATATTGTAATTAGCACTTGACTGTCCACTAATTAACACATACGCGATCTGGTCACATCTGTGTGAAATCAAAATTGGGCCGTACCACGATGCCCCATAAATTCAAGCCATCATTCAATCAGCTGTCTATAAACCGTAAACATATACAAACAAATACATAGCTAAATACAAAGGTGTTGGGAATTTTGGAAACCGATTGACTGGGGGATTTTTTCCCCCAGTAGGGCTAGTTTCAAAATGGTCAACATAATGTTCATTTAATTGTATTTTTATCAAAATATATAATTCCTAGAATCTAATTTCACGGTAATTATACAGATGAGCTGTTGAGCATTTTGGGAGAGTAAGTGTACTTAGCGCTGTTGCTGCGTAGGCAGTAACAGCTCCCGGTCAAGTTAGTCGCAAAGTACTTAACATAATGTTTAGTAAATTGTATTTGCGCCAAAGACATGCAATTCGTATATTAACGACGAAACATTATGTCATTTTGATTTTTTATGACGTCAAATACTTGGGTGACAGATCGGATCTATCCATTACCCACATAGTCGTACACGGCATATAGTTTCTTTTACTCATTGAAATACAAGGAAAGTACTGATTCTGTGAGGAGAAATTTTCTACTTGTACTTATATAATTTGAACAGTTATTTAATTTAATTTTGTTAATCTAAGGTATCCGCCAAGCATGTATATTGTATAATGTACACTCAAGGGCCTAAGGCTTATTGTGAATAAATTATCTATCATATAATCATTTGATGGCCAAACAACACAGGTTCTCCGAGTAGAATCAGGGGCCAGTCGTCTTAGCGTCAAACCTGTCCATAGCGGGCACTAGCTTGTGAGCGGCAAGTGAGTGTGGTTCTTTAAGAGGGATGGTCATAAGATCACCAGATGGGTCGTCATAAAAACACCTATCTTACCCGTCTAACGGCTAAGTTCTGTCAAGAATAGCTAAATAGTTGTTTATTGAAAGTCCATTTGCAGGCCAAGTGAAGACTATTTTAGAAATTTTACCACTGGAATGACAGGCTCGATAACAGAACCAGTCATTTCAGTGGTAAAATTCAAATAATCGTATTCAGTTGGCTTGCAAATTGACCTTTCTTAAGACCACTGCAGAGCTCAGTTATGGCCGACGTGGTCATGAATGGGTTAATGAACCAGAATTATTTGTTACCAAAATCTCTACCATCATAAATAAGTTGATTCCAGCGACCAGCTCTCTCTCTCTAGTGAACACGTTTAATAGCACACGCGATGGTCGTTATAGACAGGTTTTGCTGTACATAATGTTCACCCCTTACCTATCCCATCATCCCTCATACAATCACATTCAGCGACGATGATCAGGGCAGATGGCAAGCCCTCGAAACTCGCCCGTTTGATTGGACAACAACGCACGTCTGTGACACTCTCGGTAGACCCGAACAAGTCTTCCATATACCTGGAGGACAGAGCACAAGATTATAGACAATCACGATATAGTGACAGTAAATTTTACAAGGCAGGCATCCAAGGATGAATCCACTTTTAGCTAGGCCCCGCCTATTTCTACAACATGGCAGCAACAGCGCCCAATCAAATTACATTCGAAATTTTCAACAGAATGTTTATTAAATAGTAAATTCATCAAAGACATACAATTCGGCCACCTGACGGACTAATCGGGCATCATGACGGAGTATTTCTGTCAATTATCATTGTGACGTTCCCCTATATGTGACGTAATTGATTATGACGTTAAATATTTGATTGCCAGATCGAAGTCATCAATTAGAGACTATAGATCAATGGATAGATCCGGCCCGTTACTCAAGTTTATGACGTCATAATCAATTATGTCACATGTAGACGGACGTCAATCAGAATGTGTAATGAATGACGTATCTAGGTCTGCCAGGAACACTGAATATTCCTAAACTGTACGAATTGTATGTCTTTACTATTTAATAAACATGCCTCTGTTGAATATTTTAAAACTAATTTGACGAGCAGCAACAGCATCCAGTAGAATTAGTTTCAAAATATTCAAGAAATTATCTGATGCATAGTTAGTTACCTTGTAATTCAAATTCTTGGAATTCAGGATTCAAAGTATATAAAATGATCCCGATTCGCGGGTCATAGCTAGAAATGGTTGACAGAATGAACACAGGGTTTGAATACCGCCGGTCGTAGCTAGAGATGGTTGACAGAATGAACACAGGGTTTGAATACCGCCGGTCGTAGCTAGAAATGGTTGACACTATGAACACAGTGTTTGAATACTGGTAGCTATTAAATTAAGGACACGTCATTTACCATCTTATAAAGGTTCTAATAAAACACTAATAAAACAAACAATTGCTGCAATCGTATCGAAAATAGCGGTACGGCGTCATCATGAAAGAAATGGATGAGTACCGGACATCGTGTCGCCACAGCCATCATGATTTTGGACTGACGCCGACCCCGACATCGCTGAGGTCGACGACGATAATGACAGCGACAAAATGGTGCTGACGACGACGACGACGACGACAACGACGACGACGATAATAAAAGAATACCAACTATATCCACACATACATACTTACCGAGGAATATCCGCTTTTGACATAATCGGACCATTTTCGAATTCTTCGTAGGATTTTCGAGTATTTTCACAATCTACTTTCGGATAAATGAGTACCTGTTTATAACAGAACATAATAAATATCACATATAATCGTGATGATAGGTCTGAACCCAGGTCCCCAGACAAATTAGTTTCAAAATATTCATCATAATGTTTATTAAATGGGAAAAACATACAATTGACGTGACGGACTATTCAATGTTCATCACGAACCTTGATACGTCATTCATTACGCATTACCATTGTGAGGTCAGCCTACATGTGACGGAATTGATTATGACGTCATATGCCTGAGTGACAGATCTCATCTAGCCAATGTTTCCTAATCTGGAAGCTCTCGTATGTGCCACCGATGGAGGAAACCCGTTTTAGCTAAGCTCCACCCATCTCTAGCTGAGCTCCACCCATCTCTAGCTAAGCTCCACCCATCTCTAGCTAAGCTCCACCCATCTCTAGCTGAGCTCCACCCATCTCTAACTAAGCTCCACCCATACGTTGCCATATTGGGATCAATCCATCGCTGCACTCTCCAAATCTCAATTTCCAGAAAACTGTGCAGTTAAGCTGTTGAATATTTTGAAACTAATTTGACTTGTTACTGTTGCTGCCTATGGCAGTAACAGCACCCAGTCAAATTAGTTTCAAAATATTCAACAGCATTTTAATTAAATAGTCAAGACGCACAATTCGTACAACCTGACGGACTATTAAGCGTTTATGACGGACTAAATGGAGTCATTCGCGAGGCAACTGATTATAACGTCATACTACATGTCACGTTGTTGATTATGACGTCATATGATTGACTTTTTAAACTGGATTCATCAGGTATGTACGTGCTCAGATAAATTAGGTAAGATGAATAGAGAGGCAGATGCCTCAATTGAGTGTATATTACAGAACTTCTTATACTATTTATTATCTATACCGAGATAAAGAAAATGATCGCAAGTATTAAAAATATGTTTTTCGATAAAAAGATGTGCATTCCTGCTTTAATATTGAATGAAGTGTTTTGATGCCATGCAAATAAGAATTATCAGAGTGTGAGCTCCTTTATAATGCCTCGTGTGATGACCTGAATACCGTACTTGATAATCTATTCCCGGAATCTCATGGCAGACACACGCCGCCAGATGTCCACCAGCACTGTCTCCACCGACTCCTATTGTACTATCCGAGACTCCACCTGCACAAACCAAAAAGTGGCAATCAAAAACTGTTCACTGGTAAAGTATTTCAAACATTCCCACCCATCCCACCCCACTTTGTACGTGCGCTTGGATCGATATTAATACTTTGGACAATGAATTCACAAATTTCCCAATATAACGTCAGCTATCACGTGAAATAGGCCTATATAGCAACAACACCCCCACCCCCACCCCACACCCGCCTCATCTTTCGCTGTCTTTGAAACTACTGGTCCGATTGTGACTCAAATGTTAACGCAAGGAAGTGTGTTATCATACACTGGGATTTCACAACTGCGTTCGCGACTAAAGAATTTGTGATAGTAATAATTGATAGGATCTGTTGCTGCCATAGCTCTGAGTCAAATTAGTTTCAAAATATTTTTTGAAATTTAGCCCGTGTTCTCACTGGAGACTAAACCGGCGTAGCTCAATACTGAGTGTGGCGTTATTCTCTATTAACTCTCCAGTGAGAACATGCCTGACTGAGCTGTGGTGGTGTCACGGGCAACAACAGCTTGCAGTCAAATTACTTTCAAAATATTCAATAGCATGATTTCTTACGCTAAGAATTATTTTTCGCATTTGATATTTCAGATTCTAATTGTATGGCCTAAGGTCGTGTTCTCACGAGATACTTAATCAGGAATAACGCCAGTATAACGCCAGTATAACGCCAGTATAACGCCAGTATGGATTTCTGATTAACTCTCTAGTGAGAACACGACCTTAGATAGAATGTGTCCATTAGGTGGTCCTAGATGGCAGGGTTTATGACCGACCGACTAACGCCTTCCTGGTGCACTAGGCTCGTGAAGCGCACACCAGAGGTAACGGTCCCACTTCGTTTGAAGTAAAGGAAGTAAAATTTTCACTCACCTATATCGGATTTGTGACTAATCACCCAATTCATTATATCAATGGTATCTTCCAGGCATGCTGGCCATAAGTGCTCGGGCGCTTTCCGATAGTCACCATTTACCAAAATACAATCTAGACGGCTAGAACCAGAGCGAGGAACATTAGTATAGTAGGCCTAACTCTTTAACACTCAAACCAGCTTCTTCAGTGGTCTTGAGAAATGTCCATTTGCAGATCAAGAGAAGACTATTTTTGAAAATGTATAACTGGAATGACTGGCTCGATAACCGATCCAGTCATTCCAGTGGGAAATTTTTCCAAAATAGTCTTCGCTTGGTCTGAAAATTGACGTTTTCTATAACAGAATTTAAATTAACTTGAACAAATTTGAGTGTTAAAGGGTTAATGTTATCTTAAATCAGCGAATGAAGCAGATAATAAAGTGATCCGATTGTAGCTATGCCCCGCCCATTTCTAGCTAAACTCCGCCCACGCGTTGATGATGGGATGGGTAGGATCGACCAAAACCTGAATTACCAGAATCACAATATCAAGGTAACTACACAGGTTCACTGTTGCATATTCTGAAGCTCATTTCACAACGGCGCCCAGTCAAATTAGTAATACATTTTTAAATGTTTATTAAGGGTGCATATTCACACCAGAAGTTTGAAAATAAAATTGTAGTAAGCTGTGAAATTGAATTAGAGACACGAATCTCTATTCAAAATTTTAACACTAAAAGAATTATATTAATTTATGCAGAATGAAATCACCAGTTGTTCAGATTTATTCGTTTCATTTCAATTTTAACAATTTTATTTTCAGTCATTCTGGTGTGAATATGCATCTTCAAATAGTAAATAGATCAAAGACATACAAGTCGTACACTTGACGGACTCTTTCAGCTTCATGACTAAATTGACTATTTCTGTCAATTTATGATTGCGACGTCAACCTACCTAAATGTAACGTAATTGATTATGACGTCATATACTTGAGCGACAGACCGGATTCATCACTTAATGCGAGAGTCCGTTAAAGACAAGTCCAGTGCGCAATCCTAAGCTACATTTTAATGTTAATTAGGATGACATAACGACAAAGATCATACCTATAATTTATGAAGTAGATATCCATACACAAGATTAACAAGAGTATTACAAACGCAAGGCGACTAGCTTGTCATGATTTTTCGTCCAGAAAATAAGTTTGGACGAGCACGAGAGTGCGGTGCACATTCACGTGTATATAAGTTACAAATTTACATAGTTTTCAATATTATCTTAAAATCCTATCATATCCCAGCAGAACGGGCGAAAGGTATTATATTGCCATTATATAAAAACAAGGGCTCATTATCGGATCCTGATAACTACAGGGGAATTACTCTTCTCAGTTGCCTCCTCAAACTTTTCACCACTGTTATAAACAATCGACTAACTAAATATGTCGACTAACTAAATATGTAGATAATATCCAGTTAATTGGAGAGGAGCAGGCGGGTTTTCGTACTGGATATTCCACTGTCGATCACATTTTTGTATTAAAGGCTTTAATTGATTTATACCTATCGAAACGAAATCGTCTATGCTGTACTTTTGTAGACTATAAAAAGGCATTTGATACGGTAAACAGAACCTTCCTATGGATGAAGCTGTTGGACAATAATAGTAATGGAAAATTGTTTTTACTAGTATATAATCTGTACAATCAAGCCATATCCTGTATCAGAAATCCTGGAAGTAACAAATTATCTGATTTCTTTCGATGTGACACAGGTGTAAGACAAGGTGAACATTTGTCTCCGCTACTTTTTGCCTCGTTCCTAAATAATTTAGAGAAAACGATCTCCACATTCTATAATGGCCTGCCCTATGTTTCCCAATTATTCGATACTACATTCCCGGACGACCCTGAATTCTATTTAAAGCTATTTATTCTTCTTTATGCGGATGACACGATCATAATGGAAGAAACGCCACAAGAATTGCAGAGCGCGTTATATGCTCTAAATGAGTACTGCAATACATGGAAATTGTCTGTAAATGTTTCAAAAACCAAACGCGTAGTTTTTTCTAGGGGTAAGGTCCGAAAGGTGCCTAAATTCACAGATATTTGTGCGCTAGAATAAGAAAATTCAACAATATTTACGCGACTAAAGCGGAAAACAACCCCGTCAAAGGGCGTTCGCCCCAGTGCCAATTCGCCACATTAGCCCGTTGTTATTATGGTACAATTGTAATACGCTGGCGGCTTCTTTTAAAGTCCAGGTGATTTCAGCGATTTTACGTGATATTGTACACATCTACGCCAGTTCCATAGTCCTATTCTATGCGCTCGGCATAAGAAAATGTAGGATATAAGTCGTCTATTCACGTTTTGCGTGTAGGAAACGCATACATGAGTCTTACAGCTTCATTCGTTGCTAAGTCAGTCATCCACACGGTCAGTTAGTTGGTCGGTCAGTGGGTTTGTCACTCGCTGGGTGGGTGGTTCTGTCTGTCAGCCTGTCTGTCCGTCCGTTACTCATGCAGTCTACTAGTCTGTTACTCAAGCAGTCATCCGATCTGCCACGCATGCAGTCTCGACTGCCAGTCTCTATTCCTCATACAGACATCCGATCTGTCACTCATGCAGTCCGTTAGTCTGTCACTCAGGCAGTCACCTGATCTGTTACGCATGCAGTCATCTGATCTGTCACTCATGTAGGCATCCGATCTGTCACTCAGGCAGTTATCCGATATCTCATTCATGCAGTCCATCAGACTGTCACACATGCAGTCATCCGATCTGTCACTCATGCAATCCATCTGATATGTCACTCATGCAGTCACCCGATCTGTCACTCATGCAGTCGGCGACATATGCAGTTGGTCTGACGGGCAGTCGGTCGGTTTGTCACTTAGTCACCAATAGTCGGTTGAGCAGTGGGTTGATCAGTTGGTGGGTGTGTGGTTTGATCTATCAGCCTGTCAGTCAGTCCATCACTCATACAGTCATCTGATCTGTCACTCATGCAATCATCCAATCTGTCACTCATACAACCATCCGATCTGTTACTCATGCATACATCTGATCTGTCACTCATGCAGCCATACTATCTGTCACTCATGCAATTATCCGATCTGTCACTCATGCAGTCTGTCACCCATGCAGTTGGTTGGATGGGCAGCCGGTCGGTTTGTCGTTTAGTCGGTCGAGCAGTGGGTTGATTAGTCCCTGTGTGGGTGGTTTGGTCTGTCAGCCTGTCCGTTAGTCTATCACTCATGCAGTCTTTCGACCTGTCACTCATGCAGTCATACAGTCACCCGATCTGTCACTCATGCATACATCTGATCTGTCACTCATGCAGTCATCTGATATGTTATTCATGCAGTCCACCAGACTGTCACACATGCAGCTATCCTATCTGTCACTTATGCAATTATCAGATATGTCACTCATGCAACCATCCGATCTGTCACTCATGCAGTCATCTGATATGTTATTCATGCAGTCCATCAGACTGTCACACATGCAGCTATCCTATCTGTCACTCATGCAATTATCCGATACGTCACTCATGCAGTCACCCGACCTGTCACTCATGCAGTCGGTCACCCATGCAGTTGGTTGGACGGGCAGCCGGTCGGTTTGTTGCTTAGTCGATCGAGCAGTGGGTTGATCAGTCGGTGGGAGGGTGGTTTGGTCTGTCAGCCTGTCAGTCAGTCTTCCGATATGTCACTCATGCAGTCCATCAGTCATGCAGTCATCCGATCTGTCACTCATTCTGTCTGTAGGTTGCTCAGTGGGTTGGTCAGTCCGTGGGTGGGTGGGTTGCTGTCTAGACTCTCAGTCTCTATTACTCATACAGTCATCCGATCTGTCACTCATGCAGTCCGTTAGTCTGTCACTTATGCAGTCATCTGACCTGTCACACATGCAGTCATCTGACCTGTCTCTCATGCAGTCATCCGATCTGTCACTCATGCAGTTATCCGATCTGTCACTCACGCAGTCGTCCGAACTGTCACTCACACAGTCATCCAATCTGTCACTCATGCAGTCATCTGATCTGTCACTCATGCAGTCATCCGATCTGTCACTAATCCAGTCATCCGGTCTGTCACTCACACAGACATATGATCTGTCACGCATGCAGTCATCCGATCTGCCACTCGTGTAGTCATCCGATCTGTCACTCATGCAGTTGGTTGGTTGGTCACTCGGTCGGTCGGTCAGTGGTTTGGTCAGTCTGTGATTCACTACATCACATCACACCATGGACAATGGAACTTTCCAGTTTATCCATCCATCATATGACGTCATAATCAACTACGTGACGTGTATGATTATGCCAGAATCAATGACGCCATGAATGACGTTGTTAAGTACGTCACGAACATCACCCAGTCAAATTAGTTTTAAAATATTCAACAGCTTACCTGTAGAGTTTTCTGGAAATTGATTGTCAGGGTGTTCAGGGATCGATCGATTCCAACACGAGCGATGTGTGGGTGGAGCTTAGCTAGAGATGGGCGGGGCATAGCTAAAACCGGATAAGGTCCATTAACTGATTACCTAGCTATGCGCTTGCACGTATCAGCTGAGACATCCTTAGAGCCAATAGTCCACCCACCGCCATGGAAATAAACTAGTATGGTTGGCCTTGGAGCCACCGTCTTGGGCTTGAATACTGTGAGTGTTAGTGATTCTATAATAATAATAATAATAATAATAATAATAATAATAATAATAATAATAATAATAATAATAATAATAATAATATTATTGTTATTATTATGAACAATCTGAGATTTCAAACCATCGCCATTCTGTTTTTGTTACATTGTAAAAGGTTTTCAGATATTTTGGATTCTTTTCAGCTTTTAAGGATTCTTTTGGATCACACCTACAGTTATGGAATCCTAATGCACGATCACACCCTTTCGTATGTTAATTAAGATTTGAGCCAACTAGTAGTTTCCGAGATATTCACAGATCCAGAAATTGATCCACCCGGGTTCATTTATCCTGATCATGGCTAAATTCTGACAATCTTCTTGCACCGCAAGTTCCTTCGTTGTGTTCAAATATGAGCCAAATTTGATCAGTAGTTTTTTTGATACAGTTCAGGCGGGCGAGGTATAGACGAAGGGACGGATGGGTGGATGGATTGACTGACAGACTCACGTGCGCATGTATGCATGGATTCACACGTGCCATGCACGCACTCACGGCCGCATACACGCACTCGCACACACGCACACACTTTTTCGGATCACGACCAATGTCATGGAATCCAAATGTATTCTTACACGCTTTCCTGTGATCAAATTGGATCCAAATAAGACTAGCATTTTCCGAGATATCTACAGATCCAGAATTCGATCTGACATGATCCCGTTTCTTTTATCCGGATCACGGCCAAGGTATGCAAATCAATAGTCTTTTTAGATACATCTACTGATTAGAATGACCAATCGATCGACCAACCAACCGACCGACCGACCGAACGACCGACCGACCGACCGACTGACCACCCGACAGGCAGGCAGACTCAATTGCAGCATAGGGCCGGTTGAGGAGCAAAGCAGATAGCAGCATCAGCAGCGATTGGAATGACTGGCAGCATCAGTGACAATGGTAATCGCAGTGACAATAGTTGAAGCAGAAGCAGCGACAAGCAGCAGCGACCAGCAGCAGCGACCAGCAGAATCGACCAGCAGCAGCAGCGAGAAGAAGCAGCAGCGAGACAAGCACCAGCAGAATCAATAAGCAGCAGCAGCCGCCACAGCAGCAGAGCAGTGACCAGAAGCAGTAGAAGCGAGAAGAAGCAACAGCAGCAAAAAGTAGCAGCAGAGACAATCACCAGCAGAAACAATCACCAGCAGAGACAATCACCAGCACAGACAATCACCAGCAGAAACAATCACCAGCAGAGACAATCACCAGCAGAGACAATCACGAGCAGAAACAATGGCCAGCAGAGACAATCACCATCAGCATCATGGAGCAGCAGCAGCAGCAGCAGTAAAAGTCCGAACACAGCCAGAGAGGTCGCTATACTTTCTGAGAAAATGTATCGGCGTCTCAGACCGTGTCCGTACAACAGCAGTAGCAACAGCATTATGGATGGGTTTGGGTACAAAGTGGGGTAGGGCGGGCTGTTGCACACACGCACGCACGCAGGCACGCAGGCAGGCAGGCACACACGCAGGCACGCACGCCCGCACGCACGCACGAACACACGTACCCTCATCAGAATCACCCAGACAACGGACCTGGAGCAGTCCACCATAAAGGAGTTTCTTGGTCGGTGGTAAAATCTGTTCGATGGACCCCCTTATGGGACCTCTGGTAGCGAAATCCATATCTAATAATAAGTCACTTGTATTAACCGTGTGAACCACCGACATCGTATACGATACATTTTAAGACAATCATACACGTTAGCTGTTGAATATTTTGAAACTAATTTGGCGGGATATGTTGCTGCCATAGGCAGTAGCTTCTCCCAGTCAAATTACCTTCAAAATATTATTTGAAATTGAGGGGTCTGCTGTTGTCATAGTCAGCAGCAGCTTACAGTAAATTCACTCTCAAAATATCAAATTGCATGATTTCTTACTTTAAGCATTGTTTCGTAGTTGTCATTTCAGATTCTAAATGCGTGGTTAAGGTACATTTTACGACCGACCAACTAACGCCTTTATGGTGCACTAGGACATGAACAGTACCCAGATAACGCAGCATACTGGGCCGATACCGTGCCGATACTTTCAGCATTGGCCCGGTATCGGCTAAGCATCGGCCCAGTAAGCTGCGTTATCAGGGTAAAGATGGTGAGACACGTGCCAACAAATCACGAGCAACAAATAGCTAGCAACAAGATGGAGCATGCCACACGGAACACCACATTATACGCGACTATGTATGATATAATGAGGATAATGAGGATAATGTTGATAAAACGACGACGACGACGACGACGACGACGACGATGTGGTAAAGATATGGGAGGGGTTGATGTAGACGGAATAAAGGCTCGCTAAACCGGTAATCTCCTCAAACATTTCGTTACAAGTTATGAGGAGGTTAACAGTTCAGATTTATCTAAATACACTGTAATGGGGCCGCATTGAATGTGCGGGGTGGGCGGTGTCGTAGGAGGCTGGGTCTCACTTCTCGTTTCTCTTTCGTTTCTGTTTCATATAAGAAACGAGAAGAGAAGGCCTAGTGGATGCACTATTGTGCTGCCAGAAATGCTTTGGGGTGGATGGGTGGGGGTAAATGATGACGATAATAATGAAATCGACGACGATAATAGTAATAATGATGCCAATGTGCGGATACTATTATCGATGGAAATAATGAATTCATAATTTGACAATAATTGAAAATGATAACAACTATTATTTGTGTAAATGTATGTATATTAGCATTGATTAATATTAGCTTGATTAAGTTGATGTCAAACTGTTACGATGATGGTGTAATGGTGGGAGTCTATTTGTCACTCAAATTTATGATGTCATACTGAATTACGTCACAAATAGGCGCCGTCACAATACATAGTAGAGTACCTAGCTCCGTCATAATTTACAATTTTAATAAACTTCTGTGTATTTTGGGGCTTGTTTGACTGGCGCTTTTTCTGATATAGGCAGCAACATATGCTGATTAAATTGTTTGGAAAGTATTCAACTGTGGTGGGTGGTGGGGTGGGTGGTTCTTGAAAATAGAGGAGTGTCCTTTTTTGTTGGGAACCAACTTATTGGTTGGGATTGAGTGGTAACAGACAGGCCACTCACTGCCTCTAGACTTTTTAGAAGTTTGGTTGGCGTATATTTTATTTCCTGTTAAACAAGTCCCATTCACGTACTTTTTAGAAGACTAGTCAACCAGCATTATAACGCATGCCATTTTATGCAAGGGAGATAAATCAGGCACACAAATATATGACGCTACTTGTTAGCAAGATCAGATTTTCCTCATTTATTACAAGATAAACAGAAATATCCTTATAGAACGTTAATTTTCTAGAGACTTGCTGAAACAAATGCTGAATATATCTATGTACATCCGCAGCAAAATTTGTATAATCTATATCGAAATCTTGAACCTATGCGAGATGAGAGAGGGTTGTCTATAATAGATTTCTTATTATCTTTAAACATTAATTCTTTATGATATGTATAGTTGTCTTTGAAATTGAGTAGTTTTTGCGTTCCTTTTCTTTCGGGAAAAGGCAATAAATTTGAAACAAATATTCCTACTCGCGTCAAATGAACATAGATTAATTAAATATGAATACGCTCTACTACTGTTTGCAGTTATAAATTGGGAGTTAGCTGGTTTCCTGTACGATTTGGGGATATTTATCGATGACGAAAGAAAAAATAACGATGACAATCACTGACACTCACACCTCGTAAATGCCGGAGATGAAAATGAATACAACTAATAATAGGGCATACCTTTAACACCATCACCACCGCGATGTACATCAAAGTCAGTAATGTCGCCATCAAACTCCACGTGTTCCCGGAATGTGGCTTGCATTCGTTCGTTCAACTCTCGCATTTCAGTCCATGATACGCCCTCTGATTTCGGCACTAAGCCTTTCTCCTCTCGCAGTCTAAGAAACTCCCTAGCCTCTGGGTGAAGCCGGTCGTCCACGGAACCCATTCCAGTAGAAGATGATAACTGTACGCAATGGATTGTGAACAGTTTGTGGATATCACAAGTAGACTCGCTGGTCAAAGTTTCAATGGTGTTAGAAACCGGAGTATATGTCATATAAAGCTCCGCTAACGTGCAACGTCATGTCATCCTCATAATTGACAGGTTGTAGGCTAACCACGTTTATTCTAAATTAAAGGTAAATTAGTTTCAAGTGGCATCTACATAGCATCTATGGCAGCACTGTCTGTCAGTCAAATCAAAATTTTAATAACCGGCGCACGCACGCACATGGGCAGGCAGTCATGAACGCGCGCACGCACTCACGCAGACAGACGGACAGACAGACACACAGACATGCACACGGGCACGCAAGCACGCACGCATGCACACACGTGCCATATTAGTCCGAGTTCTCTGACTCGACCCTATGTCGATTCTGATAGACCAGCGTATTAGAATCGGCACAGGGTGGAGTCACAGAACTCGGACTAATACCATATTAACCTACACAATACAGGCGCGGATATACCACTCGGGGTTGGGATTGGGGAGGATAGAGTACGGGAAAGAAGCGCGCACATATGGTAGGTTTGGGGGTGAGTAACGGGCTGCCCTCAGGTCCTGAGGGTGTTTAGCCCTTTGAATCTGTAAGGCCAAAACAACAAAATCTTTTACGATTTCTTGAATATTCTGTTAACTATTTTGGAACTAATTTGACTGGAAGCTGTTGCTGCTGTTAAATTACTTTAAAAAAATTCAGCTTACCTGTATAGCGCCCTTGAAATTTGTGGGAATTCAGGGTTCAAAGGGTTAATTTTTGTAGGGGAACGAACACTGGTGACAACCCCCCCCCCCCCCCCCCACCAACCACCACCAACCCCACGTATCCCCTTAGCGATATTTAGAGCCAGTGCAATTTGCGCCACTCTTTACCCTCCATGATTCGGCACCTGCAATAGTGAGGCGAACTGCGGTGAAAATCTTGTTAAAGATTTAATTTCTGACCGAAGCGCACATACCATACTATGGTGTTCTAAAATTGCCGTCGTGCGTCGCGCGTCGTGGGCGATAAAACCATGCGACGTTATTTAAATAGGGCGACGTCGCCCCCGACGTCAGCTCGACGTCGCCCCCGACGTCTCCCCCGACGGTGTAAAAACAACCTTCAGCACAAAATTTCAACTGCGCGTGTATATGACAAATTTGTCCATGTTATCTTCCACCTGGATCGGATATTCTATCAGGCCGTGTTCTGACTGGAGAGGTAATCGGGAATAACGCCATACCTCTGTATTGTGTTACACCTGTTAAGTCTCTAGTGAGAACACGGCCTTATATACACCTGTGCAAAAGTTAAGCACCAGCAAAAACAATAGAACGTAGAAACATGATGGTACAACTAGGCTGCCATACATTTTGTCCCCGCGTTAGCTGACATAATTCCAAGTACGAAAAGCACATGCATGCATGACTTCACGCCGCTTGATGTCCGTGCGTGGCGGGAAACAGCACACGTGTTCAGTTATGTAAAAGTCCAGTTTGAGGTGTAGAACATTACATACAGATTTAGGCGACAAGATTAGGAATTTTGTGTTCATGACCGTGGTTTATTTGTACAGAAAGAATTAGCTCTTGATTGTGAACCGCTATGGCAAGACGAAGGTTAAGTGATCGTGTGAAATGGCAAATCATAGGCATGCATACCACTGGTATGTCATGCAGAGAGATTGGCAGACAGCTGAACATTAACCATACTGTAATCAGTCGTTTGATTGCAAAACATGGGCAAACTAACGAGGTGAAGGACAGGCCTAGATCTGGAAGACCGAAGAAGACTACTGCCCGTGATGATCGAGCCCTAGTACGCCTTGTTAGGAGATCTCCATTCACCAACAGCAGAGTGCTCAGCCAGCAATGGGAAACGCGCAATAGAGTGTCACTGTCTACCGTCAAAAGGAGACTGTATGCTGCTGGCATGAAAGCTAGGAGACCTGTCAGACGTCCTCTCCTCACTGCACACCACAAAGAGGAGCGTCTGAGGTGGTGCAACGAAAGAAGACACTGGAACATGAGATCCTGGAGACGGGTACACTGGTCCGATGAAAGTCGGTTCCTGCTTCATGCCACAGATGGTCGAACTCGTGTATGGAGGTCCAGACGCACGGCGTACGACCAACGTAACATCATGGAAGAAGTTCCATTTGGTGGAGGTTCCGTTATGATATGGGGGTGCATCTCATTTGATTGTAAGCTGGATCTGTTGACTGTACCTGGAACACTAAATGGACAAAGATATCAAGATTCCATACTGGATAGAGTTGTGGTCCCTCATTTTGTAAATCATGCACCTGGAACCCACCCTATATTCATGGATGACAACGCCCGACCACATCGTGCTAGAGCTGTGCATGAATACCTCCGCCATAATGCCATCGAAACCCTACCATGGCCAGCAAGGAGCCCTGACATGAACCCTATTGAGCATATCTGGGACATTCTGGGAAACATGGTGAGAAGGAGGGATCCTCCTGTGCAGAACCTACAGGAATTAACAGACGCACTCCATCTTGAATGGCAACGAATACCACAATGGCGTATCAGTCGGTTGGTGACCAGCATGAGACGTCGTGTCCAGGCCGTCATCCAGGCACAAGGTGGATATACCCGGTATTAATAATGACAGTCTCAAACTCGTGCACAGATGTTAAACTTCGTTTTCAGACACCATTAATGACAATCTAGCCACGTGTGTCAACTGTAGGGCAATAGTTGTCAGTTGTGTCAACGTAACCATATTCAGGCCTCGTTTTCAAGTTCAAACAAAAACATAGTGTTTCCCCACCATCATAATCAGCATTCCTCTAGTTGCATTATTACCTCTTGCACTAAGATGGATGGGTACATAAATGTTTATGCTATTGCTTTCTTCATAGCACATGAATATACCCTCGCATGTGCGTAAAAATAGGGTGGTGCTTAACTTTTGCACAGGTGTATATTACATTTTGACACTTCCAATCTATATTTGTTTCAGGATACTCACATCCAAAATCGGAGCGAAAAAGCGCGGGTGTATCTCTCATATCATGGGCTGTGGGTTGTCGGGGTCGATGTTTTTTTAGATATCCATAAAATAACCATAGGAAATATCTACATGCAAATTGTTGAGTGGCATGTGTGTGCGTGCGTGCGTGCGTGCGTGCGTGCGTGCGTGCGTGCGTGCGTGCGTGCGTGCGTGCGTGCGTGCGTGCGTGCGTGCGTGCGTGCGTGCGTGCGTGCGTGCGTGCGTGCGTGCGTGCGTGCGTGCGTGCGTGTGGTGGGGTGGGTTGTTGGGTGGGGTGAAAAGCAAGTCATGTGATTCCCTGGATCAGTTGGGTTATGCTTATCTATATACAACTGACGAGGCAGCATCTTCGCACTGACAGATAATGCCCTTCAGACAACACGGTTAGCGTGCAAATTATCACATTACAATATGGATCAATGCCCTTTGGCCACCAGATGGCAACGGGTGGGTCGTGTACAGTGACTAACCTATATGAGTACATCAATACGCTATCAGAAGGATGCAGCGCGGAAGTACGTGACCTCACCAATTTGTACTGCACTGATGATAACTGCACACTCGTTAAAACAACACGCCATTGTGAATCATCTGGGTTGCCATGGAATTTTGTTCTTGCGATCTTCTAGACTGTCCAAATGCAGATTGTAGTTTCATTGCTAGTTATGAGAGTGATGATTTTAGTAATTGAATTGTGATAAACATATAATTTGCTGCAAACACCTACAAATTAAAGGCGATACAATAAAACCTGTCTATAGCGGTCATTTGGTTTTGGCCCCATAATGTTGTGTTTCTTTAAGAAAGGATATGCGCGCACTCCCTTTCTTATATATCTCCCATTTGTGACATAAAACTCAATTTTAATAGCAGACTGACTTGTAATAAGCGCCATTTTGTTGCTCGATAATGTGTTATAGGCGGGTTTCATTAATCATGACAGAAATACATACACACTGTACATTGCTATTAATTTGTTATGTATAAATAATTAATACCCTATATACATTGTAAGAGGAATCAATGTTCTTTCAAATCACCCAGTGATCATGATTGTAGTAATGGAACATACAAACAACAAATTAAGAGTGATGCACAGCAAAAACTGTCTGTAGCGACCATGTGTTATTGGGGCTACAATACATGATGGTTCTCTTAGACACGTGGTTGTAAGATGGTACATTTAGCGATCCTAAAAGCAATTATCAAAGCAGACTAACTGGTAATAATTGCCAACAACTTAATTCTACTGCATAATGCTATATGTTTTACATCATTGTGGGAGTTTTTGGCCTTACTATTGTGGTTCCTTAAGACAGGTTATGGTAGGACCCACTAGTCTAAAATAACTACTGGTTTTTTTATCCCAAAATCAATTTTTATAGTACATTAAATTATAAAAAGCAACCATTTATCTTTAGTAACCATTTTTGTTGCTCCATACTGTGCCTGTTAAATAGGCTGGTTTGGCAAAACTATTACGGCAGAAATACATACATACTGTATATATCGCTCTTAGTTTGTTGCTGAATATAAATCTACTTATAAAAATAATTGATACATATATAAGAGGAATATATCTTCTTTCAAATGACACCAAATGCTTTATCCTATGATAACAAATCATATATTTGTGCCACTTTTTGTATGTGATGTCGAAATACAACTGGTCGAAAGCCGATTAATACGTATTTAGCAGTACATCTGAAAAGGGGCATGGCAATAAATGAGACACATTTTATTTTGACACAACCATCACTTTCTCATTAATAATACATAACTCTTCAAGAAAAAATATGTTGTCTTGTTCTAAGATAGGTAGGGGTTGTTCCCATTTTAGGCCCCTTTTGAGATTTGGCCGCTGCACGACTAATGTCAAACTCGCGCCAGATTTTCGTAGCATGCCTATATCATGCAGACATTCAGTACATGTTTTCATTAGGCTTAATCTTGTCCTCTTTTAGTTATATTAATTGGACCAACGAGAGCTATACGAGGATGAAAACAAATACAGATGACAACAAAAGTGTTTTAATGATACAATACAAATTATAAAGATGATATAATAATTAGGCTTACCTCTAAAATATGAATCGGTAACTGGCGATAATCTACGTCACTCCAAAACAGACTCGATATCGAATTTATACCATTACAGACCGAGTATCAGTTTGAGGGCGACGTCGGGGACGACGTCGAGGGTGACGTCGAGGGCGACGTCGGGGCGACGTCGGGGGACGTCGGGCGACGTCGCACGATTTAAATAACGTCGCATGTTTTTTATCGTCCACGACGCGCGACGGCAATTTTAGAACACCATACTATACTCATACTACCGTAGGTCGAGCGTGTCAGACGGTGCAGGAGCGCGTCTACTGCATTCACGTACTTTTTTAGCACACGCGCACGCAGGTTAAATTAGGTTACCTGCGAAAGAATAGCGTCCTCTGTGGGGATGAGGTATCGATTTTCATATTACGACCAACATGAAGGCGACCAAGCCGAAATGATCAATTGAAATCCTATGTTAAGATAACTGGCCTAGCTGTTTATACTGAAAACGGGTCATAGTGACATGTGCACAGCTAAGCAAGCGTCTTGTTTATCTGTGTATGTACTGGTATGATGTGGTAGACAGCTGATAATAAATAGTACGCAATTAGAGGATGATAGTAAAAGACAGGCACAAGTACGGACACGGACCGGGACTGGCCCCTGACCTGGCACAAAAAGACAGAACCGGACCCGGACTTAAAAGACGGATCCGAAACCGCACTGCCATACTAAATTTATTAAGCTACTACCGATCAACAGCCACTCACCTGTCACCCATCCACCAACGCATCCACACACACACACATCCATTCACCCATCCATCTATTCGTTCCATCCATGCATGCGTGTATCCATCCATCCACCCATCCATACAACCGTGCAGATTGCCAGCCAGCCAGGACAGTACGGCCAACATGTATGCAACGCGTTGAGTAGACGGGTACGCGTCTCGCTGGTAGATATCTATTTATAGATATGCTATATAGATATTGATGTCCACACTCCCGGGAAAAAAGGGACGCATTTGCTTCTTCCCATTCTAACAGTTAAAGTTGAACGTTGTCAGAATACGTCGCAGACTGATTATGTGTACTTACCATAGAACGAGATACAGGTGAACTAGCATTGGTGTTCATATAGATATTATTGCGCTATTTAACGCCAATCACATGATACGTAGTCCTATTGTATCTATGCCACCAGGTTACCAACCGACAGTTACCTATTCAGCTTTAGTTCTGTCAGTCTGATTACTTATTCAACAGACTGTTCACGTTCTAATTCACGGAACCTCACACGCACAAAGTACGGTTTACGCAATCACAATTTGTTGTACGACTCATAGGCATTAGTAAGCCCTCCATAGTGTACGCCACATTGCACAACGTATCATATCGTGTAAACCGCGCGTACTCCCAATCAGTGAACTGTACACAGGTAGGCTATTTTGTGTATTTTATATGATTTCAATAGGCAGTCAGTCGTATGTAGATATGGTCCACTGATTTATCTCACGTATCACATCAATGTCAACAAGTGGGTTTTGAATCTTTTAACCCTTGTCATTCCAGTATCTCAAATTAAATTCAACTCCCGAGGGTAGTCGTTGAATATTTTGAAACTAATTGGACTGGGATCTGTTCTGCAATAGGCGGCAAGAGACCCAACTCAAATTAATTTCATCATCATCGTCATCATCATCATCGTCATTTACGAGGGATAAGCTATTGGCTTGTTATTACATAGGTGTCTTTTCCACATATTGAAATAGTATGACCCACTCAGTCAAATGTTCTGTCTTTGAATCAGATAATTACTTTGTTCTTGAATGATTCGACTGACGCCGTGCATAAGGGTATTACTCGCTGAACCTGCGGCGTGCCCCTACACTCATGTTTACCCCCTCCTGCGCCTAGTATTCGGCTATTACTATTGCCTTGTGGATGCCGTAATAGTCGGCCGGCCAAGTCCACAAACAATTTTTTGATGGCATTTCTTGTTAGAAGCCGTCACCCATGCTGAATGAATTCTCAAAAGTGTCCTCTACAACACAGGGGTGGATGACAATCTCAATTTTGCATTTCTCCGGACATAGTGGTCAGTGTCCACTGGGGTCAAAAATTTTGAATTTTAATTTTCTTCCGCAAGATAATCGCCGATATTAAGTCTTTCAGAAAATACAAGAAATATAATAATTGGATTAGTTTCAACGTCATAATCTCGGAATATACTCAGACAATTACATCATAATAGATGGAAATTATTAACACATAAATGCGATTTTCTCGGTTTTATTGTTTTAGGTTGGTTTACGCAAATATTTGAATATTTTATCCAATAATTTAAGATATTATTATTATTTATTAAAATATATGTATTGTTATTTGATTCACAGGTTTGGTTTGGATGTTTCAACCTTTTAATTGGCGTGGACTGCCTGAAGACTGCTCCATACTCCACGCACTTATTTTCATAGACGATTTCTCATCAAACGAAAATCATGAAAACAAGCTTCTTGACTGTCCAGTTTTGCCACTAGTTGTACATACCTGATGTGACTACGTTCCAGTTTAATGTGTTAGCAGTATATTGAAAGATCTAGTATAATCATCATATTTGACTATCTCCTAAGAAGACTTTGTCGTCTACCTCATAAGTACTATAGGCAACATCATTACGTTATGCGCTCGACAAGTAGTTTGTAAAATTAACTATTAGGTATCAAATGTTATAAAGCATCTTTACATTTCGCTTAGTGTATTTGACTTCGGAATTCAGCATCACACTATCACATACTGACCACGCTATTCGAGCAGAAATTATAAGAACAAAATCCCCGACTGGACAGATTTGCCACTAGCCTTACATAACAGGTGTGACTATGATCCAGTTTAAAGTGTTAGGAGTATATTAAGAGACTTAGACCAAGAAGAGTTGATCATATATCTTATAACTATTATAGATATCGTCATTACTGTCAAAACAACTATTGTGTAGCAAGTTGTTTTCCAAAACATGTTTACATTATGCTTACTTAAAATGTTATTTGAATGATCTTTAGTTGCTTAATTACCACAAGAATTGAAAATGGCAAGTCCAGATCTCAATATGTACGTGTCCTAAGGAAGAAGAGTATTAGAGACGATTTAGATTTAAACCTCTGTATTTTTTGTCAGTTAAAAAAGCACGAGCCCTGTCGGATTTCCCAGGTTGCCAAAGAAAGACGACAACTAAGAGATACCGAGTCAACAATACTCCTCAATAATCTTAGTAATATTGATGAAGATGAATGGAACACGGTAACGATCAAGTAGCACAAAACATGCCATAGCTCATTCACATCTGAATGTCTTCTGAAACGCTTAAGGCAGAAGAATATCGCGAGTACTAGTTCGTATAGAGGTAAAACGTCTGGAGATACATCTTCCAATATTCGAACAGCAGAAAAGCAATATCATTTGACTCTAACTGCTGCATGTTCTGCCAAGGAAGCTCAGTTCTGAATAATCACAGTGTGGCAACATTTGCATCATCAGAAAAGATTATGTCATTAGCTAACTATGATGAAATAATGAGGGTTAGAACAGCTAATGTTGCTGACCTAGTGGCTGCTGAAGGTAAATACCATTTGAAATGATTAGTACAGTTCGAAAGGAAGGCACAAAAGGCCCAAACTCTATGTCAATCATCAGACAAATGTATGGACCAAGCGTTAGCCAGTCTTAACATAGAACTTCAGAACGGATTGTCACTTGGACATGTTTATGATATGGGAGATGTCTGGAAGCAGCACCAACTGATGTGAAAAGTTAAATGTTATTCCACCGGATAAGTAAGTTTCAAGAAGACAGGCATTCTATGCTGATGTTCATCAATGTCTTGGTTCAAAGGCTAGTTTTGTGCGACCATTACACTCCAAGTCATTTCTTCTGATGTATCCAAGTGACGCATCAGATTTCATTATTGCAAAGACTCTTGCACGATCATCATTGTCCTCCGAGTCTGAGGACGATACAGCATCTTCAAATCTTCAACAATATGGTGAGAACTTACAGGAACTCGTTCACACTGCATTAAAACTACGAATTGATTTGCATGACACACCTGCCCACACTGCAGCTTGGAAGGAAATTGACCAGGAGCACGTCCAAGCGGTTATTCCAGACAGTCTCTACTTGTTCCTAAGTGTTTTGTTGGGTGGAACACAACTATTTGAAAGTGACGGTGCTGGTGAGTGTGATGACTGAATTAATCAGGGTAAATAAACAAAGACAAGAGTGTGTAGTTTGGTGCAAAATATTGTATATGCCGTGTCTGACAATAGAAAGCTGACACCAAAACATGTTAGCTGGGGTTATCCCTTCATCAGGCAACGCGATCTGAGACGCTAGTCGATCTTTTTCATTCAACAGGACACACAATTGGAATGGACACCATCAGGCGGATAGACACATCAATTGCTACAAATATTCACCGACAGTTTGATAAAAATGGTGGCATTTATGTACCAACTGGGATTGTGCCTTACACACCAGGAAAGTTAATCCTCGCTTCTTGTGACAATATTGATGTACTGGAAGCCACGCTAGATGACAAAAACACATTCCATTCCACTCAGATGATGCTGTGGACGCGTGACCCTTACACCGAGCCTACAGATAATAGCAACCACTCCATTGGTAGGGACAAAGCGCCCAAGCATGATGTGATAGCCAAATTACATGAACTTGACAAAGCTATTTAAGTATCCTCTAAGCGACCATCTCATGTATTTCAGAGTGTTGCAGATATTGATGTTGAAAAATGGTTCACTGAGAGTCACACTCAGATAAATGCAAGGTTAGTAAACCAAGCATGGCTTCTAGCATGCATGCAGGGGCACGTCAACCAACAAGTTCCTTCATGGAGAGCATTTAATGAGGCAGTTAGCTTTTCTACAATTTTGATAATAGCTGGAATGATGCCAATCCTTCAAGCACCAGCTGATGAAAACGACACAATGGCAACAGTTATGAACAGAGTTCAGTCAATATCACAACATCTTGGTCAGCCACACACAGTAATTGCGGTATATCAGCCACTTTACAGCATGGTTAAAGAACTGACATGGGCATCTACAGAGAAATACAAAGATGTTGTTCTACTTCTAGACCATCTACACGTTCTTTTCAATTGTCTCAAAGCTATTGGTCAACATATGGAATGTTCTGGTTTAGATGATGCATGGGTGGATGCAGATCCTTTTGCGCAGAACAGTACAGAGGCTATGATGACTGGCAAAGCTTACTATAGAGCGGTTCGAGCATATACGTTAGCTTATGAAGCTTAGAGTATTATGGCAATTATTTGTGGAGTGGCTTAGCGTCAACAATAGGGGCATACAACTGGAAGCGAAGTTGAACAAGTTCATAACTGATTTCAAAGACAAGGAAACGTGCAATCAACTTGCTGATGATTTGGTACAACTGGCCAATGCTTTTGAAAGGGAGTCGGTAAAACAGCTGTTCACTGAGTTTATGAAGGAATATGCTGATCAACCAAACTTTATGTTTTGGACATCATATATGGATATGGTATCAATCCTTCTTGACTTTATTAGAGCCAATAGAGAGGGGAATTGGCAGCTCCACATCGATGCTTTTACTACAATGCTTCATGGCTGACAATATATGATCACACACACTATGCCAGATGGGAACCCGTGTATTTCGCTGATATGAAGGCATTAGCATCAACAACCCCAGAGGTACATGACGAGTTTGAAAATGGAAATTTCGTGGTTAAGCACAGCAATCATTGTTTCAACCAAGTCCAAGTTGACCAAGCAACCGAATGGGTAAATCGAATGTGCAAGCTATCCAGTGGTATAATTGGAATAACAAGAAATGATCCAGCAAGGGACAGGTTTTGTGTAACCTGGGCTGAGCGATCACATGTCTCTCAGCAAACCAAGCTTCTATTATGCATTAAAGATGATGACCAGGCCATATCAACTCATAAGGACGCATTGACGTCACGGATAAAGAACGATGAACAATCTGTTGGCCACCTAGTTCATGAATTCAAACGGTTCAACGTATTCCGCATTACAGTGGTTGTTCCAACAACATATGTAGAAGATCTGCCTAGATCAACAGAGGGTGACATAGATGCAGTGGCAGGCGAAGCATTGAAAGCAGATCTCATTTCAATAGCAACAAATGGTATTGCTGCAACTGCCATTGAACTGGATCTATTGACAGCACGTGAAAGAGGCACGTCGCTTGTGAAGGAAAATGCAAGGGAACGGCCAGTGGCAGGGAGCATTCCATTCTTTGAAACACTAAAGACAAACAGTCCAAAGACATTTGCATCACTATATAAGACAAATGTTAAGACACCACAGAATGAAACAAAGGTTGTCAAAGCAGATCGAAAGTTTATTCAACAACTGTTTAATACATCGCAAGCTGTAAGAAAAGTGGAATTAGAGAATGTGTTAAAGCATGAATTGTCTTGCCTGCCTCTTTCACAGGTCAAGCGAGGTGGCCAGATGAATTCAATGACAAAGTCAGACTTGATCACTAGCCTATCTAAGACCATTGACACACCTAACACACTACCTGATTTTGATGAACAGTCGTGCGTGATCATTGATGGGCATGCATTAATCCAGTCCTTTGGAAAACCTACAACTTGTAGAACATTTGGAGATTATGAAGACATATTCTATTCCCGTGTGTCTGGATATTTTTTACAAATCCGTTGATAGAGTGGACGTAGTTTTTGACCGATATTGCAGATCATCCATCAAAGAACCAACACGTGCCAAAAGAGCACATTCTAAAAGAAGCCAATACGAAAAATCATTGACAGGAGTGATGCCCCATTACCTCAAGCTTGGCAGCAATTCATCTGACTTGGCGAAAACAAAGCTAACCTGGCAAGATTTCTCATTGAGCATATGGTCGAGAAGAGCAAAATTCTCCCTGATTACCATGAACTAGTAACAGCTGGCGGTTTTGAGGATGAACAAAAGGCTTATTCTAGTAAAAAAAAGAGATGCTCAACAATTGTCAGCAAACCATGAGGAAGCCGATACTCCTTTGATCCTCCACAGTCTACACGCAGCAGATGAAGGGTACAGCAGAATTCAAGTAGTTTTAATTATGCTGATCCATTTTTTTGCATCAAAACAAGTAGAATTATGGATGATAAGTGGAACTGCAAAAGATCGAAAATGCTACCCTATACGTCTCATTTGCAGAGAATTAACACATCCATGTATACACAATCTGCTTGGATTTCATGCTTTTATGGGATGTGATTCAAACCTGTTTGAAGCTGTATGTTGACAATTGCCACCTACTTGAAGGAGTCGGTCGTGATAAAAGGTTTGTAGGATCAGAGGAGTTTGTGTGTCGCTTATATGGCGTGCCAAATGTGGAAGGTGGGGTTGATAAAGGTAGATGTGATGTATTTGCTAAGGGGAAGAAAGATTTGGAAATGTTACCACCAACGAAGGATGCCCTAGAGCTGCATTGGAAACCATCAAACTACCAGGCAAAGATCTGGCAACATGCAAGCACGCCAACTGTAAACATGGAGACACCGTCATCATGTGGTGGATGGATAGATGCTTCAAGTGGGCTACAGATTGTTTGGACTCGTATTCCCCAACTCCTCAAGTGTGCATAGAAAAAATTGCATGTGTGTGCAAATGCTATGTGTCGCGGCAGATGTGTACTACTGCACGTGGTTGTAATGTTGAAGATTGTTGCAACCCATCGGGACAACTTATAAATGGTTCAGATTCTGAGTAACATGATGAAATATGAAAGCATATTGTTTTATATTGGATGATGGACGAGTACACCTCAGTAATAAACTAATGCACATGTAACAAAACAGAAGGAACTCTACTGTAAAGTATTTTGACCATAATTGGATTGGAAAACATTGACCAGAATTAAGCTCAAAATATTCAATAGAAAAGTTCTTGCTAATTAGCATGTTTGCTGTTTCGGGTACATGTTAACTTATCACACAGCGGTACTGTAACACTACATGTACGTGGCTCGTCAATATAGATCTCACCTTCGGTCTAATTGTAATTTGTCCATACCTTAAGATTATTTTTAATCTGTAAGGATAGGGATGTAAATGACAATGTAATACTATGTTTTAAAGACACTTGCCAAAGTTATGTAAACCTTACATTTGCCTAACCATTATGCATCCACGCACGTTATCCAAAGACGTAGCAGATGGCTCACATAATGATGCATACTAGTGAAATCCAGTCTATCAATCAAGTATAGAATGCCAGTATCAATTACGTCATATGCAGGCTGACATCATAATCAAATATGTAATTAATATTATGATAATATCCTTGTCTCTCAGCAAGCTAAGCTTCTCTTAGGAATTAAAGATGCTAACAAGGCTAACTCTTCTTGCATTTAATTCATGACGGAATGGTTTTGCATTTTGATAAACATTCTGTTTAATGTTATGAAACTAATTTGATCGGGCGCTGTTGCTGCCATGGGCAGTAACAATGCCAAGTCAAAATAGGTTCGAAATATCCAAGAGTTTACCTTATAGTTTTTCTGGACAGGATGTAACTAGAGATGGACGTGACTTGGCTAGAGACGGGCGGCGCTTAGCTACATATGGGCGGGGTATAGCTAAAACTGAATTAATTCATTGTAATAATCACTATGAGGTAAAATTACAATGCTTTAAGCCTAGATGTGGCACTAAAACAGCAAGCTAATTTAGTATATTTCATTATGTTTCACAGTATATGTGTAGTATTGTTGTGGAATTTAATTATGCATGCAATTATATATATTACTTAATACTATTTAATAGTAGAATTTAACATATATATATTGTTGGCAGACTGCATATCTATAAGGATGACATTCATTATCAAATAATAATTGATGTGTTCTGAATTACATAAAAAGATTTTTGTCTGAAAATAGACATGTTGCTGCATATATAATAAAGGCAAACAAAGTTTTGAGCAAAACGCAATTTTATGTTTGTAATTTACATGTATTATCATATAGATTTTGATATATGATGACCGATTATGATGTTATCCATAGATAAATAAGTTGGAACCTTACGTTTCTTGAAAGCCCTCCACGTATAGATCACAGGCAAGAAAAAAAATTGTGTGTCGCTTTCGACTCCATGTGGTCAAGACTGACCATTATGTCCAGAAAAATGCAAAATTGAGATTATCATCCACCCCTATGTTGTAGAGGACCATTTTCCGAAGACATTCAGCCTAAATGACCACTTCTAACAAAGAATGCCATCAAAACCTTTTCTAAGCACATTTCAGCAGGTTGGCCGGCCAACTATAATTGAGAATTCCAGTTTATCCACCAATCGTATGACGTCATAATCAACTACGCCACGTGTAGGCTGAGGTCAATAATCAATTACATCATGAATGGCGTAGTTAAGTTCGTCACGAACGCTTAATTGATGACGGACTAAGCGTTGTTATACGAATTATAAGTCTTTACTATTTAATAAACATTATGTTGAATATTTTGAGATTAATTTGAACGGGCGCTGCTGTTGCCATAGGAGTCTCCTTTCCTACGTTAGCGTAAGTTCATGCAATATATTCAATGGAATATTCCTTGGATCACAAAGTGTGTCGTTTCTGCTCACTGAGGGGTCAAGGGTTAAATAGCAGCTGGTGCGAAGGACATGGGCGAAACTTTTATAATTTTCCGAATTACCGGATTTTTTTTTTCCGGACAAAGTCTTATCTTTCATGAGCCTAAATGCTGTATAACAATTTTTCAGGGATAAAAAGATAAAGAATGATAATAAAACACAAAAGTGACGATGAATATCTGTGAAAGATTAATTCATAATTTGAAATATGTATAAGGCCTTTAAATCAACTACAGTAAAGTATATAGAATCATAGGACACTTCTGGAAGAGTCTTGCTTTCGGTCTTCACCATAGAAATGTACAATATTCGTTAATATAGTACATTTCTATGGGCTTCACCCACTCACCAGTGGCTTCATGCATACAAGGGAGTTTACCAGTAAATGCACTACTGCGATTTAGGTCTCACGGAGTTATCTCTCGCGAGCGGCAACCGCCCAGCTGGTAAATAATTTTATTGTAAAGTCAGTGCAATAGCAAGTTCTAACACACAGTATAATTAAGTAACAACAGATATATAGATTTTAATACACAATATATTTACATGAAACACAGAGAAAGAGACAGAGAGAGAGAGAGAGAGAGAGAGGGGGGGGGGGTCCGGTGGGCGGGCGGGCAGGCGGGCGGGAGGACGGGACGGAGGGAGGGAGGGAGGGAGAGGGAGGCAGATAGAGAGGGGGAGAGGGGGGAGGGAGGGAGGGAGGGAGAGAGAGAGAGAGAGAGCGAGAGAGAGAGAGAGAGAGAGCGGGAGAGAGGGGAGAGCGGGGCTGGGGTAAGGGTGAGAGAGGACGAGGGAGCGGGAGGGAGTGAGAGAGTGAGCGTGAGGGCGGGGGGGGAGCGATAGAGAGAGTGAGAAAGGGAAAGATGGGATGGAGGAATGGAGAGAAGGGGGAGGGAGGGACGGAGGGAGGGAGAGAGGGAGAGGGGGAGGGGAATTGGAGGTAGGGAGGGAGGGAAGGAGGGAGGGAGAGAGAGAGAGGTCTGGCGGGTGGGCGGCGGGCTGGTGGGCGGGCGGGCGGAAGGGTGGGCGGTGGAGAGGGGGGGGGGGGAGCAAGGTTGGGGTGAGGGCCAGAGAGGGCGAGGGAGCGGGAAGAGTGAGAGAATGAGCGTGAGGGCGGGAGGGTGGTAGAGCTGGTAGAGGACGCCACTGTAAAGACCTGCAGCAAAGTATCTACAAAGCTCGCAGAGGACGCCACTACAGAAACCTGCTGCTAAGGATCTACTAAGCTCGCAGAGGACGCAACTGCACACACATGCTGCTAAGTATCTACACAGCTGGCAGAGAACGCCACTATACAAAGATGCTGCTACGTTTCTGCAAAGCTCGCAGACGACGCCACTACACAAACATGCTGCTAAGTATCTACACAGCTGATAGAGGACGCCACCGCACAGACATGCTGCTAAGTATCTACAAAGCGATAAGAGGACGCCACTACACAAACATCCTGTTAAGTATCTACAAAGCTGGTAGAGGACGTCACTGTACAGATATGCTGCTAAGTATCTACAAAGCTAGCAGAGGACGCAACTGCACAAACATGCTGCTAAGTATCTACAATGCTGGTCGAGGACGCCAATACACTCACATGCTGCTAAGTATCTACAAAGCTCGCAGAGGACGCAACTGCACAAACATGCTGCAAAGTCTCTACAAAGCACGCAGAGGACGCAACTGCATACACATGCTGCTAAGTATCTGCAAAGCTGTAAGAGGACACCGCTACACAAACATGCTCCTAAGTATCTACAAACCTCGCATATGACGCAACTGCACAAACTATCTAAAAAGCTGGCAGAGGGCGTCACTGTACAGATATGCTGCTAAGCATCTACAAAGCTGGTAGAGGACGTCACTGTATAGACCTGCTGCTAAGTATCTACAAAGCTCGCAGAAGACGCAACTGCACACACATGCTGCTAAGTATCTACACAGCTGATAGAGGACGCCACCGCACAGACATGCTGTTAAGTATCTACAAAACGATAAGAGGACGCCACTACAGAAACATACTGCTAAGTATCTACAAAGCTAGTAGAGGACGCCACTGCACAAACATGCTGCTAAGTATCTACAAAGCTCGTAGAGGACGTCACTGCACAAACATTCTGTTAACTATCTACAAAGCTCGCAGAGGACGTAACTGCACAAACATGCTTCTAAGTATCTACAAAGCTGGTAGAGGACGCCACTACTGAAACCCGCTGCTAAGTTACTACAAATCTCGCAGATGACGTAACTGCACAAAGATGCTGCTAAGTATCTACAAATCTGGCAGAGGACACCACTACACACACATGCTGCTAAGTATCTACAAAGCTCATAGAGGACGCCACTGCATAAACATATTTCTAAGTATCTGCAAATCTCGTAGAGGACGCCACTGCATAAACATGCTGCTAAGTATCTGGAAAGCTCGTAGAGGACACCACTGCATAAACCTGCACCTAAGTATCTACAAATCTCGTAGTAGACACAACTATACACACCTGCTTGTAAGTATCTACAAAGCTCGTAGAGGACGCCACTGCACAATCCTGCTTGTAAGTATCTACAATACTCCTAGAAGACGCAACTGCACACACTTGCTATGTGTGCTACGTACCTACCTAAATCCGTGTTTTCACTGGCGAGCTAATCGGGAATAACGCCATACCTCAGCATTGAGTTACGCCGGTTAAGTCTCTAGTGAGAGCATGGCCTAAAAGAGCCTGGCCGGTGTGCAACAAATCAGAACCTGAGGGAGCTAAAGACTCGCTGAGGACAAGAAACGGTGGCCAAAGAAGAAAAAAGTATTACAGTTGCAGGATATTTTCAAACTACTGCTGTCGACTTCATTTTTAGTTAGCTGTATTGAGCGTGTTGCATCGTATGTAGTACCGATTTGTGACTTGTATACATCATGGTTATGTCATTATTATGATTGAATAAATAGTAATATTGAGACGATCGTGTTTTGACATGTTTACTCAACTAACGGGTACCTGTATCATGTGGATTCCCAGAAGTGTCGTAACATAATACCACATCTCCCTTTCTAAGAAGGGAGCTATATGTTCTAAGAATTAGGTACAGTTCTGTGAATGTGATCGTCCCTATGAAGAGAATGCAATAATAACGATATTAAACTAGATGACATGAATGCTAAGCTAAGGTTACTAAATTAAGCTGAACTAAGAAAAGTCAAAGTCGATTTTCTAAGGTGACCTTATCGAGAGGTCCAATTTCGTTGGTGGCTTTGAACATCGACCTGAGGGTGTTATAGCAGGACCAGTCACTGGTGGTATGGTACCAATAACAGGTGGATGATTAACTGGATTGCTAGGTATGACTGGAACAAGAGTAAGGCGTCTATGTTTCTGCCTCATTCCACCGCTATCGTCATCGGTACCACAAGGCAATAAAGTCCGAAATCTCCCTACCACTGATGGGCGACTATGGGCGCCTGCGACGGGAGTAAAGTGCCTCCGATTCCGTCTTATCTCTCCGCTGTCAGTTTCGATGGTATAAAACCGTGGAGTCTGAGATCTCCATACAACCACACCAGATCTCCCCATTTGGATGGGATCTTGTAACCATACTTTATCACCACATTTCAGATAAGGTAAAGGCTGAACTCTATGTCTCGCATTGTAATTTTTAACCTGTGCTGTTTTCACATCATGTTCCCTTTCACGAATATGAGTTAGAATTTGGCAAGTTTGGTTTTAGCTGTGAAAATACGCTTACCCTGTTATTCAAATCACTAGTCAGTCCAAGTTTGGAATACTGTAAATGCATATGGGCTCCTCGTTTTAAAAGACAATCTTGTATAATCGAAACGGTCCACCGCAGAGCCACTAAACTTGTTCCCCATTTGAGAAGCTACTGCTACACAGACAGGTTAAAGGCTTTGAATCGCATGTCACTAAAATACAGAAGGCATAGAGGAGACTTAATCGAAACATACACATTTATCCATGATTATTACAACATTGACAAAAACACATTCTTTGAGCGATCAAGTAACATACGTACTAGAGGTCACACATTCAAGCTCAACACAGAAAAGAAATTCGTAGGCATTTCCCCCAAACCGAATTATTAACACATGGAACTCACGCCCTTCTGTTGTGGCCGAGGCACCCATGCTCGGCGTGTTTAAATCAAAACTAGATACGCACCTAAATGACATAGTATACGATCATGACATAATCAACTAATAGATATATAATAATAAGACAATCCAGAAATATACCCAAGTGCTAATGCGCAAAAGGGTGTAACCATGAGCGTAGGTGGCACACCGCAGCTGACGCGGGGATAGCCCATCTGCCCCACAGAACCTCCCAAAGTCAACCAGGGTCCTGATTAATCTCAATGAATAATGCCAACCAAACAAATAAACAATTGTAACTGAACAAAGTACAAGCACTAGTAATACAATATCAACACAACTCCAGGAGCAATAACAAGCCAAGGGCTTATGCCTCGTAAAATGATGATGATGATGATGATGACTATGCGATTACCCATAAGTAGTAGGTATTTCTGTACCGTAAGTTCTCCCAACAGTTGGCAGTAAGGCTTGATTTTGTTTGGAACGGCGTTTTTGTCAGGCCATCCCTTCAGGCAGTATTCACTCACCATAAAGCATGCAGGGTCATTAGCTTGCTATTCACGTATTTGCTGTATACGGGCCTTGCTTGCTGGGAAAGTTTAACAAAACGGTGTCAACAAATAATTCTGTATCATTTTAAAGTTCTCGATCCTGATCCCTAGGTTCAATTTTGTTTATTGGTGCCCTGGATAATGTATCTGGTATGGTTAGGTTCTTTCCCGGTATATGGAATGCTTTGAACGAGTAACTCATAAGACGAATGCGAAATCTTTGTACGCAGAGTGGCAAACAATCAATATTTTTATCATTCAGTAATGGAATTAGCGGCTTGTGATCTGTTTCAATTTGAAATTGTTTTCCGATAAGATATTGACTGAAACGTTCACAGGCCCAAGTAATTGAAAGGGCCTCCTTCTCTATTTGAGCATATCTCGACTCTGTGTCTGTGAGCGCCCTTGAAGCGAATGCTGGCCCGACTCATGTTTCTGAGCTATAACGAGTCCATATGAACATGCATCTGCGGACACACGTGTTTCCTTGTTTGAATCATTTTATGCAAGAACTGGTGTCTGGCATAAATCCTGTTTCACTGCCTCGAATTACATCTGTTGTTGATTATCCCAAATCCAAGCACTATCTTTGCTAAGCAAATCACGCACAGGTTTAGTTTTCTCTGCCAAACTGGGGGTGAACTTTCCAAGCTGGTTCACCATTCCAAAAAAAAATACGGACTCATTTGACATTAGTTGGGGCAGGCATGTCTATTATTGATTGCACTTTCGAAGGATCTGCGCGAATACGATGTTCATTTATAACATGACAGAGAAACTTTATTTTAGTCTTGGGGAATTCACATTTGTCATTAAGTGTTATACCAGATTTTTCTATCTGAGTCAGGGCAGCACACAGTCGCGAATCATGCTCTTCCTGTGAGTAGCCATATATTAGAACATCCTCCATCTGACACAATACACCAGGAAGGCCATCCAGGATCTTGGACATTTGTTTCTGGAAGAATTCATGTGCCGATGAAATACCAAATGGAAGCCTATTAAAGAAATATCTTTCGAATGGTGTGAGAAATGTAGTGAGTAGTGCAGAATCAGGCGACAGGGGCACCTGCCAGAATCCTGAATTGGCATCCAATTTACTAAATACCTTTGCACCCACGAGTTGTGCCAAAGTCTCATGAACAGATGGGAGAGAGTGAACGTCTCGTGCCAGACTCTCATTCAATTTCGTCAGATCTACATATATACGAACTTCACCATTTGATTTAGGAACAATTACTAAGCCTGCACACTAATCTGTTGGCCTGTCTGCTTTGGTGATAACCCATAAATACGATAAAGTTCATTCTTAACTGCTGACATCAGAGGCAAGGGGATCCGTCTGGGGTGGTGATTGCATGTGGCATGGCATTAGGCTTTAAACAAATAGTATATGTCTCCGACACTTTCCCGAGTCCTTGGAAGAATTTGGAAATTTCTGTTTGTAATGTACATAGGAGCTGATTTCTCGCGCGCAAGCTAAGCTAAGCACTAAAATTCTCTCGCGAAAAATGTCGCACGCGAGATGAGTGTCCTGACATTAGCGAGATTTTCATATTAAATCAGCGTCTATTGAGACTCGCCCGCATGTATTTTAGGTGATTCTGAAATGCTTGATTTGCGTAAATTCTCGAAATCATGCAATAGGTCGCTATCGTCGAATGCCTGTACATTCATTAAGTTGCTGTGAATCCGTAAAGAGGTACCACATAGCTGAAGATATGTTTAATGGTAGCAACTCTGATGAATCGTCATCTGAAGAAGATGAGTTGTTGCTTCTGTTGGCTAGTCAGCTATGGAAAAAATGGAGAAAACCTTTTGGGTGCACAGCACGTTGCAAAAGAGGAAGCAGTTAGGTGAATTTCACACACTAGTCAGAGAGCTAGATACTGACAATGAGAGGTTTAAGCAATATTTTAGATTAACTAGAGAGCAGTTTGAAGTCCTTCATAACACTGTGCATGAAGACCTACAGAAGGAAACATATTGGCGGGAACCCATAGGGCTGCGTGAAAGATTAGCAACATGTCTGAGGTAAGAAAACATACTAGTGAAAGCAGGATTACATGTTTTCGTTTTTGTCTGGCCATTTGTCTGTTTATCTGTAGGTCAATCTATAAGTCCATTCGCCCGTCCATCTTCTTGCCAATCAATCTGCCTGATTGTTGACGCGTCTTTGTACCATTCTTCCCGTCTGAACCCTTTGAGGCTCTCTGTCTATCTGTCTACCAATTGATCCCGCCACCCTATCCTACCCGCACCCGCAGAGGAGGCATATACACAATAAACAAGACAAGTTTGCATTCAAAGCAGAACAAGTCAACATACACTTTACAATGTTGAATGTTCAGCTGTCTTTAATATTAATCCATAGCTATTAAATTAAAAATAAATTTTGGATTTAACGTTTGAATATGATAAACACAAGTTTAATTGATGAATTGAATAATTATTAAATTGAATATAATATGCATAGCGTGCTGTATTATACAACACTGACAGGCTTTTAAGATAAATTCAACCTGTTGCTCAGAAAAGTGTTAGCGAAAGGATAAATTGTGAAGTGTGTCTGTGTAGGAGGTGCTAATGATGGAAAGGTCTGCGTTGTGTTGTTTTCTGAGCCATGTGAGACATGCCTAGTCTGGTGTTCGATGTCAGCTGTAACATATTGGTATACTTTAAGTGTTATCTGTGCGTGGATGTGCTGCGGCAATCGTTTCACAGTTTGGGCCATTGAGAAAAAGAATGTCTCGACCTCATCCATTTTTGGATGGGAAAATTGCATCCGACTGTCCCGGCGTTCATCTGGCTCCTTTTGCCACTCACGATCTATATTCACAATACTTCCCTTGTCGTCATCTTTCTTTTTCCTTTTTGTCATTGCATCTATTGCATCGGATTGCCGCTTCTGACTAACAGGTGACGAGCAACTAGGCAATGGCAGTGTAGTAGCCATTGAGGAACACTAGGTGTTTCCGGTGGCGTTGCAGTTGCTGTTGCTATTCCCAGTCCAGACTGTTTCTGAGACTTTTTCGTCGTCAACTTTCTCCTCACTAGAACTGCCCTCAGGCGGCACATCTATGTCCTCATTCGGGGAAGGCAAGTTTGACGAGGTTCTGGAAAAGAAATATTTTGAAACTATAAACAACGTATCTCATCTACACCACATATCTTGATGATTTCGCCCTGAAAGCACATGTGTGTGTTCAGTTACAGGGCATTTGTAAATAATTAAGACATAGCCTTGGGATAATGGTATCAAAACATCATTTTTAGAGCTCAATTGCGTGGTTTAAGTAACTAGAGGATTATTGATTATTTGATTTATTTTGTGTCAAGATAATATTATTTTACTCACGTATTCTGATTGTCCGAACCTAAGACACGTAGGCAATTAATCAAGCATAGGTTAAATGCTACCTACGTTTTGGATAACTTGAAGGATGATGATTTCTCATTAGATTGCGTAAACCTAATCTTTCACGGGTTACAGTAAGCTTGAGACTTTCAGCAATAAGTGTGAGGGTGAGTATTGGTGGGAATATAGATTAGATTAGCGCCAAGTTGACAGGGCGGCTTCTCATTACTGAATTTCCTATGCTCCAAGAATGATTACTGATAAGTTTGGTTAAATTCAACTACCAGTTCTTGAGAGGAAATCGTTTAAATAAAAGTATGACGCCCGAGGACGGACGGGTGGACGATATATGACAAACGATGGACGGACAACAAACAGATGCAACGACGATACCTCACTCGGCTCTTTGGGCCTGGTGAGCTAATACAAAATGATCTTAAGAAGGAGAGTGGGGATGATGTTAAATGCAAGAAGTTGCTAAATAATGCAACACTTTACTTACTTTCGGGTATTCATAAATGGAATTAAGAACTCCATTTCGTTTGCGAATCTGTTGTCTTTCACTTTCTTAGCCCCATTTACCGATTTTTTTGCTTTTAGCTTTCTTTAGCCATGCGACGAAGGCATCACGCATGTTTTTCATTTTTCCTGACATTGTTCAGCTGCAAGTCAATAGACAAATTCTAACGATAATACTATTATTATCTTTATTCGTTTTTCAGATACCTTGCAACTGGTGATTCACGTACGACTATAGCTTTTAGCTATAGTGTCGGGAAAACGACAGTTGCGAATATATTCATAGATGTGTGATGCTATTTGAATCGCCTTCAGCCTGAGTACATACCAGTACCTACAGAAGAACAATGGATGGACTCGGCTGGAGATTTTAAGAACATTTGGAACTTTCCAAATTGCATTGGATCCATTGATGGAAAACATGTCGTGATACAATCCCCTCAAAATTCTGGTGTGCAGTTTTTTAATTACAAGGGTACATTTTCAATTGTTCTCCTGGCTCTGGTCGATGCGTGGTATCGATTTATTGCAATCGATGTTGGTGGATATGGTAGAAACAGTGATGGTGGCATATTCGCTCATTCTCTTCTTGGACAGTCGGTGGAGAACGAGAGCCTGCATGTACCGTCAGAGTCTATGTTACCAGGAACAGATGTATCAATACCACATGTAGTAGTAGGAGACGAGGCATTTCCATTAAAAAGCTATCTCATGAGACCCTACCCTGGGAGACAATTAACAGAAGATAAGACAATTTTTGATTATAGACTGTCACGAGCAAGACAGGTAGTAGAGAATGCGTTTGGAATTATAATTGCGCGATGGAGAGTCTACCAGCGACGGATTCAACTAAAACCAGAAAAGGTCGAGAAGTTTGTGAAGCCGACGTGCATCTTGCACAATATTTTGGCACACTCTTCCGCGCCAAGGGATGTGCAGGAAGAAAGGGGAGATGAGGCGAATGATGCAGGTGCTGTGCAAAACCTGGATCATCTAGCTGGGAGCCGTGCATCTGATGGGGCATACAAACTCCGTGATAGGCTTGAAGAGTATGTCATCTCTGCAGCAGGCGAGGTAACCTGGCAAACTGAAATGGTGCGAAGAGGAATTTCTCAGTGACAGCGCACGTGGCATTGATGTATAACATTTTGTCAAACCAGTCAATATCAGAACATTCTACAGATCACTGAAATCGCTTAATACGAAGACATTGTTACGCACGCGCACGCACACATCGTCGTAAACAACAACAACAACAACAACAACAACAACGACGACAACGACGACAACGACGACGACGACGACGACAAACAACATGCTTATCAAAATTATTATTAATATTTTGCATTTATGACAAGATACCTGGCCGTTCAAGAGCGTCGCCAATCGCTTTCCATATATTATTTCTTCTCTCAAAATCTTTATAATATTTATGAGTTGCATCAAACAATTCTTGATACTTTATTACTTCTATTATCAACGTCCCCTCGATTGGAGCTATGTTGCTTCGAATATGGAAAGGTAATGAAACGTTCAAACACGTGGAATATAGTGCACACTTGGACAAAATTAGGCAAGAGCCATCGTGCGGTGTCCTATCGAGAAAATACGCGCATGTTTTATCGTTTTATATCGTTTAGTATCGCTTCAGCTTAGCGTATATGAGAACATGATAATATCAATACACGTGCGCGATTTTTACCGTATCGTTCAGCTTAGCATAGCTTAGCACAGCTCAGCGAATGTGGAAATAAGCCAATTGCAGGTCTGCCTAATAGTGGCTGATTTAAGTTCTTGACCACATAGATGTTTTGACTAATTATTTTATCACCATTTTGTAACATAGCAAGACACCTTCCCAGGACATGTAAGGATTCTTTGCCTGGGCCGTGTAATATCTTGTCACTGTTTTCTAGTGGTTATGTGTTTAAGCTACGAAATATGGTATCCGAAATTACAGTAACATCAGCGCCTATGTCAATCTTAAATTCGACAATCTCATTGTTGACTGACACATTAATTCTCCATGGACTGGATGGTTGAGGAGTACTGTGGATAGAACCGAGAAATGCGAAGTTGTCATCGTCTTCCCCGCTGTTGTCTTCATATTCGCAAGTATAAACTGCATTCACTCGAGAAGATTTGCATACCGACGCAAAATGTCCCACTCGATTACAATTATGACACGCCGCACTTTTTGCCGGACAATCTATACGCTGATGTGATGATCGACCACATCTAGTACACCTCTGCTGGTTTTCACCATTAGGGTTGTATTTTGGTTTGAAATCTAGCATGTACTTGGTTGGCTTGTACTTCTTAAGCCTTTACCCACGGGCGTTTGAATGTACTGCATCTAAGACTTTAGCACTTGGCTCGGAGAAATTATTTTGCAAATCTGATTGCTGCTTCTGAACGGATTCTTTGAGTCGGGCAAGATTAATGGCTTTCTCTAAAGTTAAATCTGGGTCTAACTGTAGTTTTTCACTTAATGACATATCTCTCAGTCCGACCACTATCCTGTCTCTTATCATTTCATCATGCAATGTTCCGTATTCACAATGCTCTGACAGAGTGTATAGAGACGCAATGAATAAATCAATAGATTGATCCTGCTTCCTGCTATTAAACTTAGCTGTTTCATATATTACATTACGTTTCTGACAGATTAAATGACACGAATATATCATCAGCTGTATCGCCCATTGCGTACACGAGAGTACTAACATGTTTTTGGTCATCTTGGGTTAGAAGGTCTGACGCCTCTCTAAACCTTTCAAAACGTCTGTTCCATTTCGGCCTGTCTTCCGGTTTCGAGAAATCAAATTTCTCAGACAGTGCGATCTGAAACGTTGTCATACTTATTTGTCGTAGTTTTTACACTGTATAGTCTCAAGCTGTTTTAAATATTGTTCTGAACTTAATGTGTGCACACTAATATCCCATTCATTCATTCATATTATGATTGGATAAATAGTAATATTGAGACGATCGTGTTTTGACGTGTTTACTTGACTAACGGGTCCCTATATCACGCTGCATCATGGGGAACATAGCTTTCCAGTCCGTCTGGAAGCTATGGATTCGTAGATCAAAGATGCCCTTGGTAAAAAGACTACGTTTATACAATGCAACCTGCGTATCCTTGATGAAGTATAACTGTAACAGCTGGGCAGCTCCAAAAGGCATCGCTAGACAAACTTGATGCCTGCCACCGCAAACATCTACACACCATCGCTGGACACCGATGGCCAGAGATCATAATTTCCAATGATGCACTGTACAAGATGTGTAATACGCCCTGTCTGTAAAAGTCACCCAGTAAAGATGGTCCATGTTTGGTCATGTGCTAAGGATGCCAGAAGACACACCAGCACAGAGAGCCTTGGAATTCACCCTACTCGGAGCCAGAAAATACAGAGCCAGGAGAGGACGTCATTGCAAAAATCTGCTAAGCGTGCTGCGAGGTGACCTCAAGAAAGCAAGACTCGGTACACTCAAGTCAAGAATGGACCTGAGGAAGCTAAGGATTTTGGCTGAGGACAAGACAGTGGGCAAAAGTGAAGAAGGGCTGATTGCAGCTGTAGGATGTTTCTACTACTACAGCCTCAGAATACAGTAATCATACATACGTTAGAAAATGCGTGTTGGACAACGTGTAGGCCAACTAGTATGGTAGCTCTAGCTGCATATATTTAACTAGCATCCTCACCAAACAACACCATTAACTCATTTCACGAATCTCTGAAACATCATCTGTGAAACATCATCTCTCAGATGTATTAAGTCAATTTTAGAATATAGTTTGCAAACATATGCTTAGTAAAAAAGATAGGCCAAGCAAGCAATCCTCGCGTACAATGTAGTCGTGCAGGCTCTGCTTAAATTTCGCTGACAACACTAGAGTGCTTTTCACCGTGTCTACATTCCCTCAGTACAACAAATACGAAAGATGAACAACGCTTTCAAGATAAACATGCATATATGTATGTGTGTCGGGTTATAAATTACGAACTTTTAATGGGGTTGCACAAACAAGGGCGGAAGAAACACGGCTGTAAACTGTATTAGAACCAGCCAGACCAGAGAAAGATTTAACCTGGTATACATCTATAGGCCTATTATCCGCTTGTATTTCTTAATCTCTCTTGTGCCAACTTAATGATCAATCCCGCCAAAAGGTGATCTCTGCGGTAGTCTTGAGAATATCTGAATTTGCAGGTGAAGAGAAGACTATTTTTGAAAACTTACCTCTGGAATGACTGGCTCGATAACCTAGCCAGTCATTCTAGTGGTAAAATTTCAAAAATAGTCTTCTCTTCGCCTGCAAATGGACACTAGCTAAGGAAAAGATTGTCTTAACTACTACCACATTGAAGATCAGGCCGACCAAAAACGGACTCGTCAGACTATACATTTTTCAGGAAAACGGAAGGCTGTTTGGTAAATTTCGGTGGTAAATTTACAAAAATTTGACCTGCCAAAATTATAAAGTTATCATGAAAGATCCTGTCCATTAGAGTGTTACTCGCTGTGAGGAGTAATTAGAGCGCTTAGATGCGCTGTTGACGCGAAAGGCGCATATTCACACCAAAATTCCTGAAAATTAATTTGCTAAAATTGTAGGCTTTAACGGACTTAAATTGTGTTCCGAGATGTAATAAAACGAAATAAATCTTAATAAGATCATTTCATTCCGTACAAATTATTACAATTTTTTAGTGGTAAATTTGAAATAGTGACTTCACAACCCAAAAAATTATATTAATTAATGCGTGATGAAATCATCATATGTTAAGATTTTCTCAGTTTCATTACATCTAGGCCCACACATTAACTCTCCAAAAGTATATAATGATAACAGATTTACTTTCAAGCATCTGCTGTGAATACGCGCCTGTAACCCAACTTGTGTTAACTTAGCTCTTTAATGGTCAAGACCACCTAAAACGAACGATGTAGTGGTCTTGAGGTATGTCCATTTTTTCCATCCAAGAGAATATGATTTTTGAAAATTTACCACTGGAATGACTGGCTGAAAATGGCCAAGCTGGCCAAAAAACGCCACCTGTAATGGTGTTGAGTAATGTCTATTTGCGCGACAACAGAGAGTTATTTTTGTAAATTTTATTTGAAAAATTAATATTTTCTTGAAAAGTCGTGACCATTAAAGTGCTAAATGATATTAGTAGAATTTTGAGTGCTTTGAGGCGCTGCTGACACAAGACGGGTTAATTTCCGTTTATTTGCGGGTCTCGTTCGTTTGTGGTGTCTATGACAGTAACATCAGTATTTTCAAAATTGACAGCTTCTTCCAACGCGGTGTTCATACATAGCTGGTGGTGGTGTTGGTGGTGGAGGGATCCGATCGATCACTCACGCTATGACGTCATAATCAATTTCATCACTTGCTAACTGACGTCGACGTCGCAATGGATATTTCCAGTTTTAGCTGTTCCCGCCTATCTCTAACTAAGCTCCACACACACCTAGCTCGTGCTGGGATCAATCGATCCCTGAACTTGCTGACAATCAATTTCCCGAAAATTATATAAGTAAGATGTTAACTATTTTGAAACTAATTTGACTGGGGGCTGTTACTGCCTATGGCAGTAACAGCGCCCAGTCAAATTAGTGTCAAAATATTCAACAGCATGTTTATTAAACTGTAAAAACATACAATTCGTACAACAATGCGTAGCCCGTCACCAATTGTGCATTTGTAACGTTCTTATCTACGTCATTCATGGCGTCATTAATTATGACGTCATCATACACGTCACGCAATTGACGTCATATGATTGATGGAAAAACTAGGAAGGTCCGTTAAACTGGCATCTAGGCCAGTCCTGGCGGTGGTAATGGTCCTTCACGAGTGTAGGAATTGAATGTCTGTGATTAATCTACAATTTAATACACATTCCGTTGCATATTTTGAACTCAATTTGACTGGGAGCTGTTGCAGTCATATGCAACAGCATCAGCCCTAATGTCAAATTAGTTTCAAAATATTCAACAACCTACTTTTAGAGTGCCTTGAAATTTAGAATCAGGAAATTAAGTGCTCAATGTGGTTAAAGCATTCCTTTATTTAAAAATATGCGACACATGTGACCCTCGCGCGATTAGTTCACAAACCACTTGTTGTTATTTGCAAACTGATTAGCTTGCCTTGTCTCGTTTATTTACGGAATCAGAGATGCGATATAAAGTGCACTTATGAAGCGATCAGATTCGACCACTTAGGCTAATGCGGCTATATAACGATGTTTATAGAAGAAAAAGATATGTGCTTTACGCGAAGTCTAAGGTATAACAGATAAACGCCTGAACCCGTACGAGGTCAAGGGGCCACGACTGATAATAACACTGCCCTACCGCGGCAAAATGGAACACGACTAGTGACGTTTAGGCCAAAACCGAGAGTTCAAGTTTCCGTAAGCAAGTTCTCTCGAGATTCGGGTTTATAGTACTGTCATATTACTCATGAAATATTATTCACAAAGATCATCGTTTGCGATGAGTGGATAGCTCGATTCGATCTATTACTAAAGTATAGCACATCACATTCAATTACGTCACGCGTAGGCTGACCCCACGATCATAAAATCCGTCATATAGCTGGAATAGTCTGTTAAGTCTACGAATTGTATGTCATTGGTGGATTTACTATTTTATAGCTACAACCCATTTCGCTACGCCACGCCCATGCGTTGTGTGTGTGTGTGTGCGTGTGCGTGTGCGTGTGCGTGTGCGTGTGCGTGTGTGTGTGCGTGTGCGTGTGTGTGTGTGTGTGTGTGTCTGCGTACGTGTGTGCGTGCGTGTGTGCGTGTGTGTGTTGTGATCGGTTTACATACTCTGAATCCTGAATTTGCAGAATCCCAATTTCCAGGTAACTATACAGGTAACATGTTGAATATTTTGAAACTAAGCAATAAAACTAAAAGGAAACTGTTAGAACGTGTAAATTAAATTATACTGTACCAATAAAGGTAAAAGGAAACTGTTAGAACTTGTACATTAACCCTTTAACACTCATATCAGCCAAAACAGCTTCTGCAATGGTCTTGAAAAATGTCCACTTGCAGACCAAGGGAAGACTATTTTTGAAAATTTATCACTGAAATGGCTGGCTCGGTTCGATAACCGAGCCAGTCATTCCAATGATAAAATTTCAAAAATAATCTCTTGGTCTGCCAATGGACATTTTCTATGAGAAAATAACAAATTTTTTGAAAAAATTTAACGGTTAACATTATTCTAAAGCAATAAGAAAGGGAGGAAATTGATAGAACTTGTAATTTAAAGTTATACTGTATCAATAAAACTAGAATGAAATTGTTAGAACTTGTTGTTTAAAGTCATCTTGACGCAATAAGACTAGATGGAAATTGCGAGATCTTGTACTTATAATGAGACAATGAGTCTAGGAAATTGTTAGAACATGGACTTTAAAGTTAACATGAAGGAATATGACTGGCTGAAAATTGTTAGAACTTCTCCTTGAAAGTTATCCTCAAACAATAAAACCGTTGAGAAATTGTTAGACCTTATACTATGAAGTTATCCTGAATCAATGAGACTAGAAGGAAATTGATGGAACCCGTAGTTTAAGTTATCCTGAGGCAATAATTAGATTAGAAGGAAATTATTAGAACTTATAGTTTAAAGTCCTGAGGAAATACGATAAGAAGCACATTGTTAGAACGTGGACTTTAAAGTTATCACGAGACAATAAAATTAGGAAATATTTAGAAAAAAATCAGTGGCAACGATCTTCTGCAAAATTACCATTTTAATTTGATATTTGCTGGCGCCATTATATTGTCCTCGCTGTGACACAATGCTCGCCAGAAAACCATTCCCATAATGCTAATGTTATTGCTGTTGTCGGCGTGATGTAGTGGGTAGCACTCAGGACTACTTAACCGTCGAACCGGGTTCACGCCTGATTGGTAGATTGATCGTTGTTGGAAACATGGGCAATCTCACTCATCCTTTGCCTTTCTTCACCCAGGGGTATAAATGAGCACCGATGTAAGAGACTTGAGATGTTAGCCGTTATGGTTTAACAGACCGAACATAAAACGGGCCTGTATATGGCATGAAAAGGACCTAGAAACTGAGGGCACGATATAGTCCAATCATAACAAGAAAACCTTTTCGCTAATGCTAATAATTGTACTATTTGTCACCAAGGTTAGTAATCAGAGCTACCAACACCTCTATGATTGCACTTAAGGGTAAGTTCGATTGTAATTGTGTTCCCTATGGCAGATGCGAAACGTACTGGGTTAAATATTTAGTTTGTAATAATAAGTTTACTTAAATCTGTTACTCGATAAATGTCTTAATGTCAATCAGTAGGTAACCATGCCAATGCCATGCACGTCCGCAGATACTTTTCCAGAGGGGTGGGGGTGGAGGTGCGGGGCAGGGGTGTGTGGGGTGGGGGTACAACAAGAGATGGGATTTATGTGTCCTCCGCTGGAAAACATGTGAAATCTAGATGCTCTCATCTCCTGAATTTTTGGAGATAAATATGAATTTTCACTTGGCTGCGTGCTGGGATAGATCGGACTCTGAATTCCCAGAATCCCAAACTCAAGGTAACTATAGGTAAACTGTGGAATATTTTGAAATTAGTTTGACTGGGTGCTGTTGCTGCCTATTAGTTTAAGATGTTTCGTACACTTGACGGATATTCCAGCTGCATGAAGGAGTATTTCTGTCAAGAGTAATATATGACGTCATAATCAGCCAAGCGGCGTGTAGGATGACGTCATAATCATTACGTAATAAATGATTTATATGGCCCGTTTTTAACCCTTAAGAGTCCGACACGTTGTAAGAATTTTATGTCTCTACTATTTAATTAGGGGGGCTGGTGGTGGTGGTGGCAACAAGGGTGGGTGGGGGGGGGGAACAATTAATTTTTGCCCAAATTATTTAATCAAACTTTTATCTCTGCGTCTTCAAGAACCGGCCTCCCAGAATCTATGAATTTAAAAATATCTTCTAAAGATATTAATTTCCCTAAAACTGTGCCCAAATTGAGGTACATTTACTCAACTTGGGAGGTTTTCTACATTTTACTCCCTCTGACAACATCCTAGAATCGACACTGCTGATGATGACTTCAAATCACGTTATTTAGTCCAAATTTGAACACGATGCAAGAAATGTTCCGTTGAAAATTTTGAACATAATTTAATTGAAAGACATTGCTGCCATTGGCGTTTTATTTTGTTGTGGGAACAATTTGCTTATTTCTGATCAGTACTGTACAGACTATCCAGAATGGTCGTTTCAACTTGTTCCAGGCACATTTTTTCTTCGAAACTGCTCTATGGTCAGGGTTATTGGCCAATGTACCAGACTCTGTACGGGTGGGGCGCGTTTGTGAGCCGTCGAGTGCTTCAAAATGCATATTCCAGTTTGAAAGGCTAGAGTACTATAATTGTGTCCGGTAGGCCCTATTTGGAGCACGCGTATTCACCAACTATTTTATTGAACCAGAGATGAAACGATCTAGATAAGTGTTATAGCCTAGTAAATAAATACAAGAGACTAGAATGACCTGTGCTACTTTTAATCGCGGCTGGAATCACGGCTGTGTGACATATTTTAAACTGAGGGTCTATTATTATGTATCATGCAGAAGATGAGTATCTGGATTTTGAAATTTTCGGGTGTTGTGTGTGTTGGGCGGGGTGTGTTGGGTGGGGTGCGTGGGGGTGGTGGGTTGGCGGGGGGGGGGGGGGGGGGGGCGGCGGTGGTGGTGGATGGATGGGTGTGACCAATCCCATTGTACAGATGTTACAGTAAAATATGATTAGAAAAGTGATCTCTAAAGTAGCCACCAACAACTTTCGGTCAAATTGTTTTCAAAATATTCAGCCTGTCCAGAGGTATTATCAATTGATATCATTGTCTGGTGGATTGCAAAAGTCAAACAGATATGACCCAAAGACGGGTTGATCGCTGAACACGCTATTGCTGTAGGCAGAGCAAATCAGACGGCTCTCTGGAGAGGCTATATGTCGCAGTTTTTAGCGGCATCGCTAGACGCAAGGGTAAATGTGAGCGTGGGGTGCTCATCGTCGTCGTCGTCGGCGTCTTCGTCGCTGCTGTTGTTGTTGTCGTCGTCGTCGTCGTCGTCGCCGCAGCAACAACCTCCAACAACTTTGCTTTGAAAATAGACATAGCTTTGGTTCTACTGTATTTTGTGCTGATTCATGAAGATGTATGCCAATTCTGGCGTCAAAAGCTAAAATGCAACCGCATCATCTTTCAGCCACATCGCGTCCAAAATATATGCATACATTTTACCTTACGATGGCCCGACTGAACAGAATATATGTACGAAGCGGGTATTGGAGAACCCAGCGACCTAGATATTTGATTGGTTGATCGCGAACTCCAAACAATTACGAACTGTCGTAATGTGAAGGCGTGTGCTAAATCTGATGAGTCGTCCTTCTCGCGCTCCAGAGTTATGGGCAGGAATCTGTATTCCGGTATGCACCTCGTGACCCCGTGTCATAGATATGTGATGCTGTGACCTGCAACTCATAGAACTTCTAGCTACCTGTAATATGAATGGATGTACCAAATGTGGTGGTTCTACCTACTTGCGTTCCCGATTAATGGCTAAAATGATGTATTTCTGGATGCACTAAGTGGCCCTGTGACGTCAATTTTTTACCTTTTGATCCGAAACTAAGAATCTTTCTCGCCACGATTAATATCAATAATGTATGTGCCAAATTTGGAGATTCTATCCACTTGCGTTCCTGATTTATGCCTAAAATGTGTATTTCGGAATGCACTAAGTGACCCAGTGACCTCGATTCTTGGCCTTTAGACCCCAAATTACAAAGTTTACTAGCCCCTCATAATATCAATGTATGCGCCACATTTACACACACACGCACGCACGCACGCACGCACGCACACAACGCACGCACGCACGCACGCACGCACGCACGCACGCACGCACGCACGCACGCACGCACGCACGCACGCACGCACGCACGCACGCACGCACGCACGCACGCACGCACGCACGCACGCACGCACGCACGCACGCACGCACGCAGACAGGCGGCCCCAACCACAATATTTCGGCGTCGTGAGTAATAAACAAAGATCAGTGAATTTAGAGAGGCAGAATCATTCTATGAGGGATTCACAGAGAATCTGGAAACGCATACTTTGTGACATTTGCATGACACATGCAACTTAAAATTACGTAACCAATGGAGGAATCTGCCCTGCATTCAGTAGGGAAAACGTTGCAGAGGACTCTGCCCATACAAATCGGCTTTTCTCGGTTTGTGACAGTCAATAGTTTGCAGATTTAGCAAAACGTTTTCAGACGTTTTCCCTACTGAACGCAAGGCTGATCTGTCGCACAGGTATCTCACCGTATCTGACGTCATGATAAAATACGGCACTTATTAGTTCAACACTGGCTTAAAAACGTGAAACTTGAAACATAAACGTTTTTTTATGGCGACTTATTCGTCTTTCGCCTCACGACATTTCGCGAAACGTGTTTTCATCGAAACATACCGTGTTTTGCCGTGAGCGTTGCTCGTTTCGCTACTCGAGAAACCATAACAGAGCGATGACCAATCATCAACCGAAATCACATTCATGTGACATAAAAATGACGACTTCCATAGAGACCGCATGGTCTAGTGACGCCATCACTTTGATATCATATGACTTGCTGTGCTATTTCCTTGTTGAGTGTTTCATTTATGTTTTTGTTTCGACGTGTGTGGAGTTTGTCAATCAGTCTGCGTATATTGTAGACGTAACCGTGAAACTGGTGGAAAACAAATTTGTTTCCTGTTTAGTTGTTTTGCCCGCTGTTTGCGCTGGACTAACAGGACGCCTTAATCAAACTCACGAAGGTGGCAAAAACTATATGTCACGAAAGTGATTGAATTTTATGTCTGTTTAAATTACAATTTAAAACACATTTTGTTGAATATTTAGAAACTAATTTGACTGGGAACTAGTGCTGCCGTAAGCAGCAACATCTCACAGTGAAATTAGTTTCAAACTATTCAACCTGTAGAGTTACCAAGAAATTTAGATTATGATAATTTAGTTTTCAAAGTTTCAAATCGATTCCAACATGTTTACAACGTTGGCTAAGAATAGCAATCACAATCACAAATGAATGACACGACGCGTCTTTCAAGGCGGGTGAATATATCTGTTTTATGACGCTTTGTGCATGTACATTGGTACACGTTGTACGATGGATTTAAGATAGACCTATAAGCTTTCACGAAAAAACGAGCACATTATTTAACCCGAAATCGCGGTCATACATATAATGAAATGAAATGAAATGAAATGAAATGTATTGGTACTGAACGAAATTACACGTTTTGACCATATAGAGATCTACAATGTAGCATATAACGTTGGCATAATATAACAGTTTAACTAGAATTTACAGAAACAAAAACATAATTCGAACGAACATGAAATTACATAATATATACAGTCAGCCTTCTGCGACTAGCCACATTGTTCTGGAAGCAAGGGGATGGCGCTTCTCCAAGACAGGTGGTCCGAATACCACAATATATGTCAATATCTTGAGTCTTTAACATGAACTTGAAAATTTAGTGTTTCAAATATGTCACCCCATCACCCCACCCCACCCCACCCCCTGTTTTATTGGGGCACGTCGACGTTCCGCCGGGTCTTAGTTCTGAATTGTCATAATTCCGAAGGTTCGCAATTCCGAAGAGTCATTGTTACGAAATCTTAAGGGGTTAAAAGCCTGAAAGCCCTTAAGTAGTAGTAGTAGTAGTAGTAGTAGTAGTAGTAGTAGTAGTAGTAGTAGTAGTAGTAGTAGTAGTAGTAGTAGTAGCAGTAGTAGCAGTGGTAGTAGTAGTAGTAGTAGTAGTAGTAGTAGTAGTAGTAGGAGTAGTAGTAGTAGTAGTAGTAGTAGTAGTAGTAGTAGTAGTAGCAGCAGCAGTAACAACAGCATCAGTAGCAGCAGCAGTAGTACCAGTAGCAGCAGTAGTAGCAGTAACAACAATATCAGCAGTAGCAGCAGTAGTAGCAGTAACAACAGCATCAGTAGTAGCAGCAGTGGTAGCAGTAACAACAGCAGCGGTAGTAGTAGCAGCACTAGTAGCAGCAGTGGTAGCAGTAACAACAGCAGCAGTACTAGCAGCAGTAGTAGCAGCAGTATTAGCAGTAATAACAGCATCAGTAGTAGCAGCAGCAGCAGTAACAACAGCAGCAGTAGTAGCAGCAGCAGCAGCAGCAGCAGCAGCAGCAGCAGTAACAACAGCAGCAGTAGTAGCAGCAGTAGCCACAGCAGCAGCAAAAACAGCAGCAACAGCAGGAGTTGCATCAGCAGCAACAGCAGGAGTTGCAGCAGCAGCAGCAGCAGCAGCAGCAGCAGCAGCAGCAGCAGCAGCAGCAGCAGCAGCAGCAGCAGCAGCAGCAGCAGCAGCAGCGTTATCCGTAAATACAACTTCGTTTCACCGACATATTTCTGTCGGCACTTACTGACATTATATCTGAGGCCTACAGCTAGACGTTTTGTTTTAGGTTTGTATATACTCACATAGACGAAGATTAAATTTAAAGTAGAAACCTATTCTGTAAAGAGCATGCTTCCGCCACTCTGATATAATGGCTTTGTACTCGTAATTTTTCCTGCTTCCACAAAATTATCAAAATTCATCCATAATTTTCCAGTTTCCCATCCTGATCCAGACCCGGCCGCAGAACCGGATTGACACTAATATCTAATCATTTTCTCCAGCTCACAGGTCAAATACCCATCAAAGTGGCATCTGATTCAGTAAATAACTGTTCAAGACACCCAGCTTGCAGTCTTTCAAATCATCTGGATAAGCATCCAAATCTAACAAACCTATCTTTCCCATATATCCATAACAGATATCTTTTTTGGAAACCTTCAGATATTAAACCAGATCCGGATCTGGATCCAGATTTGCACCAAAATCTATTCATCCAGGCTGACACTCCATAATTCTTTGAGATATCTTGAAAAAATCTCGGATCTTGTTCCAGATCCGGATTTAATCAGTTCATCTGGGTCAAATACCCAACATAAAAAAACAACGATGCTGTGTGTGATTGCTGACTCTTAACGCGTGAAGAAATATAGATTCGGTGCATCACCCGTGCAGTTTTCATATCTTGACCCGAATCCGGGTTGGCACTAAAATTGAAGCAAACAAGTTTGATCAAAATCGGTCTGGAACTGTTTTATTTATCCAACTAGCAGACACATGTGCCTGTGGCCGCGGTAATACATAACGTCCTTGCGTCTTTGGTGGCGATGGTGGTAATGGACCTTTCCGGTTTTAGCTATGCCCCGCCCATCTCTAGCTAAGCTCCACCCACACCTTGATCATATTGGGAGCGATCGATCTCTGAACACCCTGACTATCAATTTCCAAAAACTACACGGGTAAGCTGTTCAATATTTTGAAATTAATTTAACTGAGCAAAGAATTATAAAGAAATAACAATTCATACAACGTGTCGGACTATTTGAGATATGATGACGTCTATACGGAACCCTTTGTTACGTAATGATTGTGACGTCATCATACACGCGCTGAGCTGATTATGACGTCATACGAGGTCAGATGATGGATGTATACTCTGGAAAGGTGAATTATTCATACAAAGTTGAATCAATAGTTCCAGGGTGTAAGTTAAAGTTTGAAAACATTTGGCACATTTAATAAATAGCGCATTTGAAATAAAATTTAAATGCTCTTGAAAGTCAGAATGGAAGTGACCATTGGCATTACCTGGTATCCGTACTGTTATGCCACAAGGTGCTAGGCTTGTAAGGCGTTTGTCATATGTGTTGTGTTATTGTACACGGGCAAATATGTAAGGAACTAAGAGAAATATTGCTACTGATTCTATTATATCTTCTGGTACCACTGATTCTTCTACTACTGTTCCTGCTACTAGTACTTGTACGTGCTAATAACATTCCTGCTAGAGGCTGTTGCTACTACTACTACTACTACGACCGCTGTTACAGCTGCGACTATTTCTACTACTACTACTTCTACTACTACTACTACTACTACTACTACTACTACTACTACTACTACTACTACTACTACTACTACTACTACTACCACCACCACCACCACCACTACTACTACTACTACTACTACTGCTGCTGCTGCTGCTGCTGCTGCTGCTGCTTCTACTACTACTGCTACTACTACTACTACTACTACTACTACTACTACTACTACTACTGCTGCTACTACTACTCTTCACGATGGTACTGGCGGGGATGTTTGTTCCTAGTGCTATGTTGACGTTGGTGCGAGTTGCCCCCCCCCCACCATCTTCTTCCTCCACTCCCCATATTTCTCTTCGGCGCGCTGCTGCCGCCGCCGCTACTGCTGCTGCTGTCGCTGTCTCCTGGTACTAATGCCCTGTTACTGCTATTTGGCATACTACCGCTGCTAGTAACGTACACGCCTCTGTGTTGGCATAGCGAAGATCTTGTAAAATATAGCGCAACAACAAGGTACGCATACTATATATGATCTCGCGTGTCGAAGATCTTGTTAAAACATACTGCCCAACTATGCTGGGGTGAGGTGAAATTATATTGTGCCCAACAAATTATATTGATTAATGAAAATCAAGAATTTGAATAAACTGGCAGAAGATATATGTGTTAATGGTTATGACATACCTTATTGCTCACTCCTTTGATATTCCACGTCTCGCTTGAATTATTCCTTTCGAATCACCAGTTTATTATTCCATATAAACACTATTATACACACACACTATTATTCAACTCTATCCACATTCTCATACTATCTGACTATATTCCTGCCACACCTAAATAGTCCTCTTATTGTGTCCCGCCTAATGTCACCAGTACTTAATCATGTAAATATATCTTAATTATTTTGATGCTCGTGAAGTCCTAGACCCTAATTGTTTTGGCACGGGAACCTAGCCATTGACTTATTCACAATCTCCCAGTTTTTCTTTTTATTGATTCAAATTATATTTATCAATCAATACGGAAAGAATCAAAATAAAACTTATTTACATTTATTTACACTACACTCCGGAAACCTAAAATAAACTAATACTTCCATTCAAGACTTCAAGAAGCTTGAATCTGTAAGCGCCATTCTTAGTCAGACAATCTGCTATTTGTTTGTCTTTTGTCATCCATACAACCTTAGAATTTTCCGTTTGAGCTAACATGTCACAAACAATGCTGATATCAATTCGGAGACGTTTATCTGTTAATGACGTAGTTGAATAAACAGCATCAACTAACGATTTGTTGTCAGTGATGCAAATTATTGGTAAAAAGTCACTGTTTGTAGATAAATTTCACCAATAACGGATCTGATTAAGCAACATGATTCAGCAGCATCTAATAATGATAATGTGTCTGCTGCCAAAGTACTTCTTACAATGCGCTTAAGCTTTTTTGACTGCCATGAAATTGGTGCAAATTTTCCATTCTCGCCGAGCAGAAAAATGATAAAGCCTCCCTGAGACCCGTCGTCTCTAAGATTGCCAAAAGAAGGATCGCTAAAGCCAATCAACTTTGCTTTAGATAGATCGCCGATGTTTGGAAACTTTATAATAACAGTTTCAGACTTCAGCTTTTTAAGTGATTTGTTTGCTTTGATTAGATCTGATATTGTACAATTCTTAATAGAAACACTAACTTCGCATGTATCATAAGCCATGCCAGGCCTGGTTTGATTAGAAGTCCAGTTCAATTGGCCAGCTACGCTGCGCAGTTGATAAACTTCAATGTCATTCAGTTTTTCATCAGTTTTCCGAGAGCGCAATTTATCCACTTTAGTAATCTCAATGTCATTGATATAGGCTTCCTGATCAACAGTAATTTCATTAGAATGTTGTTTGATAAATAAGCCCAAGTACTTGAGCATTTCACTGTCCTCACTACTGATTTGAAATTTGTTCTTAATAGTTTCAATTATCTTTTGTTGAAAGAGATCTGAAGCACCCCAACAGAAATCATCTACATGACTTACAAGAATTCCATGAAGATCACCATTGTACTTCCAGTAAAAGACTGCTTCATCAAACTTACTCATCTGAACATCCAATTTTAATAGTTCATCAGGAAGCCTATATCAATGACATTGAGATTACTAAAGTGGATAAATTGCGCTCTCAGAAAACTGATGAAAAACTGAATGACATTGAACTGTCAAGTACCAAGTTCGAGAAGCATCACCCAAACCATACACAGCAGTATGCAACCTCCAAAGTTTATCGGAATCAGATTCTTTAGGAGGTCGAAGATATATATCTCTGTCCATTATTTTTCCTTGGAGAAACGCTGCTTTGAAATCAAGAGAATTTACCTTACATTGTTTGGAAGCTATGATGGTTAATAAAGTACGTAAGTTCTCTTTGGAACAGGTTAGGGAATCTTTATGAAATGAATCAAGATCGATTTCCTCGAAACCACGAGCTACAAGGCGGGCCTTCACAATCTTATCTCCATCTTTAAATTTTTCCGTAATTACCCAACGAACAGAGATAGTATCTTGCCCTTCATCAATTACTTCTTCATACACATTGTGTTCCTTCCAATTCCCTAACTCTGTTTGTTTGGCCATTAGTACTTCCTTAGCTTCATATGTGGCCAAATTTATTAACACTTCTTCATTAACTCTCTGCCAGTCTTTCAAGTGTTCAAAATTCACACTGGTAATAGTATCGTCATCAATATCACGAACATTCAACCAGTTTTTGTACTTACCAGTTGCCTTTCCACCTCTGCTTACTACAACTGCTTGTTTCCACTCATCACTGTCATGAAACTGATATTTTATTGTAGAATTAATTTGTGGAAGATTAGATACTTTGCTTGTATCATTCAAATTAATTGTATTTGCAAATTTGCTAGTTTCAGTTTGATTAGATGTGAGATTTTCAGTCGACGTATTTGTCATGTTTGGAACCAAAAATTCATCCAACCAAATTGTCCTTTTCATCAATTGTTTCAACAGAAATTTTTGAATTGTCATTCACATGGTCAGGCGAAGTTGTCGCTAAATCACTATCGTGAAGATCAACATGTTTTATGTTGCATGGATGTACTCGTACGTAATACCTCCATGCTTAACAAAAACCTGGTGACCATCTTTGCCAATAACAGACCCAGGACCTTTCCATGTGTGACAGTCACTACGCCGATAAAAGACAGTATCGCCAGTCTCAAATTCTAAGGTTGTGGATGCTCTTACTTCATGGCGTAAGGCCCTTCGTATTTTTTCAGATGCCTCGTTTTCAACAAAAGCTTTCCTAGCTGTATGCATAGCATTAAGATTATCTGCAATTAATTGACTTGCAGTAACCGTTCCAATGCAGGAAGTTTGTCAGTAAATATCGATGGGAGATTGGGATTTCTTCCAAAGACTAGGTGGTTAGGGCTGAATCCATAGACATTTTATAGAGCATTCTTAGCACTAACTGCCCAAGCCAAACCAATTTCAACAGAGCAACCAACATCATCAATAATTTTGTCCAACATATTACTTATAACTGCATTATGACGTTCCGTGATGCCGTTTGACCAAGGCGATACCGCCGCAGCAGTTAAGACCCTGATATTTAGGTTTTCACACATGTTACGAAATAAATCGTTATCAAACTCGCCGCCATTGTCAGACAAAAATTGTGTAGCCGGGCCAAACATGGAAATCCAGTATTTGAAAAGGTTCTCAATTATTACTTCAGCTCTTTTAGAGTTGATAAGACAAGCACTGCTAAAGCGAGTGGCATGATCAATGAGATGCAGAATATAATTCCCATTATATTCTTTTAGATCCATTGCAACCGTTTCATTAAAGTCTCTTGCCAATGATAGTCCTACAATGGGTTTCAAATCAGGTTTTTTATACTTCACACAGGTTTGACAGTTATTCTCAGCTGACTCAACTAAGCTAAGTAAAGCTTCATCTTGAACACCTGCAGATTTAATAAGTTTCTTTAGTTTATCACTGTTTGGGTGACCAAATTGTTTATGCAATTTTACAGCAATATTTTGTTTCTCAGCAAATGATTGCGTAACTAAATTATCCATTGAGACTAATACGGACTGTACCCGACTGTCAATCTGATCAAGACATTGTTTGGGCTTGGATATTGGAATACAATAATGACCGCTTGATGTGTATTTCAAAACAATGTCTTGTCCAAGCATACTAACTGTGTCATTCATAAAGTCAATTTTAGTCTCTGCCGCTTTCATCGAGTCCTTACTCAACAATAAAGGTAAATCCGAATCGACCACATCAGTGAGAATGTTCACTTCTTTATCACCAATATGAGCTGGAATTGTTACTCTTTTCTGTGATCGAAAGAGCTTGCCATCACCAAATTTGAATAAAATCATCTTCGGACAATGTTTCCTCATAACAGCCGAGCCATGACTCACCACAAACAGTTTTGGTACAACCGCTATCAAGGACAGCCGAGATTATCGTCTCACCGAAAAATTGTTGGATATAACAATCATAAATGTCATTTGAAAACAAAGTTACTTCAACTCTCTCCGAGCTTTTTGATTCATAACTATCAGGACAATCTCTTGCCCAGTGAAATATTGATCCACATACAGCACACTTTGAAGGCTGACCTGATGTATCCAGGGGATTTTTCTTGTGTGCATTATTGTTGGCATTATATGTAGCATGTGAGGATCTAAACTGACCGCGATTATAATTAACCCTTCCGCCACGATTTCTGAAATGTCCACGTCCACGATTTCTGCTATAGTCATTACTATACAGCACATTCTGATCATGCAGACATGCCGCCGACGCTTGATAAATTTGTTCAACGCTGACAGTGTTTGACACATTATTTTCACTGGAATGATCAAAAATAGCTTTCAACTGCTTTTTCATATTGTCATAAGTGAAGTCTGAAAGTGTGACACGCGCTAATTGTTGTTTCTCCACTGAAATATTTGCACTTTTTAACAAGCGATATTCCAGAACAGCATCTGGTAAATCCATTTTGTGGTTTTTTCTTTTTGATAACAAACGCTCAAACTCGTTAATGTAGTCGATTATAGTCATTTCCCTAGGCCGCTGAAAGTTTTCAAATGTATCATATGCAAGAAAAGCTGCTTGTTTAATGTCTTTTGCATATAAAGTTTTAAGCTTAGCCTACAGTATTTCAACACCCTTTGCCCCACTAAGATCCGCAATATCAACATCCGCACACGCCTGTCTCGCCTTTCCCTCGAGTGACAAATAGATAGCAGGACCCTGTTTTGTAACATCAAGATCTGTTACACACTGCCATATTTCCACTTCTCGTAGCCACATATCAAAGTCCAAACCATCCTCCAACGCTGGTGGGACATACAAACGCTTGTTCGCCGCCATAGTGAAAATAATAAGTAGAAACGCCAACATAATACAGTTCATACGCTCCAATAAACGCCGATATAAAGAACACATCTTTCCAGTCATTTAGTTTTCAAATTATCCGAAGTCATGAACCACGCTCTGCTACCAGTGTTAATGGTTATGACATACCTTATTGTTCACTCCTTTGATATTCCACGTCTCGCTTGAATTATTCCTTTCGAATCACCAGTTTATTATTCCATATACACACTATTATACACACACGCTATTATTCAACTTAAACACTAACTCTATCCACATTCTCATACTATCTGACTATATTCATGCCACACCTAAATAGTCCTCTTATTGTTTCCCGCCTAATGTCACCAGTACTTAATCATGTAAATATATCTTAATTATTTTGATGCTCGTGAAGTCTTAGACGCTAATTGTTTTGGCACTGGAACCTAGTCATTGACTTATTCAAAATATGTTCGTGTCTATTTTCTAAAGATTTGGCTAGACGCTATTGCTGTCTTAGACCAAAGTCGCTTTTCATTTCTAAGATAAACACCAGTGCATGTGCACCTGTATTTACAGTTTATGTTGGTCATTTAGCAGTACAAGTGTTAATGTCTATCCTGTGAAAGAACCCAGATTCTATTTGCTGGCCAGGCCCAAATTCCGACCCTCAGTTAGAGAGGTGTGAAAGGCATTCCAATTGATTGTCCTTTCCAGTTTTAGCTATGCCCGCCCATCTCTATCTAACCTCGTCTGTCGTGGGAGCGATCGATATCTGAACTCCCTTAAATAGTTTGAACACTAATTTGACTGGGCGATGTTGCTGACTATGACAGCAACAGCGTCCAGTCAAATTAGTTTCAAAATATTCAACATAATATTTATTAAATGGTAAAGACACGATTCGTACAACGAGTCGGACTCTATGGAGTCATTTATGACGTCATGATTATGACGTCATCTTACACGTCACGTGAGTGAGTGAGTGAGTGAGTGAGTGAGTGAGTGAGTGAGTGAGTGAGTGAGTGAGTGAGTGAGTGAGTGAGTGAGTGAGTGAGTGAGTGAGTGAGTGAGTGAGTGAGTGAGTGAGTGAGTGAGTGAGTGAGTGAGTGAGTGAGTGAGTGAGTGAGTGAGTGAGTGAGTGAGTGAGTGAGTGAGTGAGTGAGTGAGTGAGTGAGTGAGTGAGTGAGTGAGTGAGTGAGTGAGTGAGTGAGTGAGTGAGTGAGTGAGTGAGTGAGTGAGTGAGTGAGTGAGTGAGTGAGTGAGTGAGTGAGTGAGTGAGTGAGTGAGTGAGTGAGTGAGTGAGTGAGTGAGTGAGTGAGTGAGTGAGTGAGTGAGTGAGTGAGTGAGTGAGTGAGTGAGTGAGTGAGTGAGTGAGTGAGTGAGTGAGTGAGTGAGTGAGTGAGTGAGTGAGTGAGTGAGTGAGTGAGTGAGTGAGTGAGTGAGTGAGTGAGTGAGTGAGTGAGTGAGTGAGTGAGTGAGTGAGTGAGTGAGTGAGTGAGTGAGTGAGAGTGAGGGAGAGAAAGAGGGAGAGAGAGGGCGAGGGAGAGAGAGGGAGTGAAAGACAGTGTGGCGAGAGAGAAATAGAGGGAGGGAGAAGGAGGGAGGGAGGGGGAGGGAGGGGGAGAGAGAGAGCGAGAGAGCGAGAGAGAGAGAGAGAGAGAGAGAGAGAGCGAGAGTGAGTGAGTGTGAGAGGGCCTGTAGAGAGAGGGTGGAGAAGTCGTTACTACCGCGATTGCTGTTGCTATTGCTGCTGCTGCTACTACTACTACTACTACTACTACTACTACTACTACTACTACTACTACTACTACTACTACTACTACTACTACTACTACTACTACTACTACTACTACTTCTACTACTACTACTACTACTACTACTATTACTTCTACTACTACTACTACTACTACTACTACTACTACTACTACTACTACTACTACTACTACTACTACTACTACTACTACCTCCTGACAAAAATACTAATGTGTCGAGAACCTAACCAACAAACAATAAATATATTTCTAAATTTTTTAATAAACATGTTAATATATACCTACAATAACTAGACTTAAACATTCATTTAGACCAGTTATTCAGCACACTTCCCGTTTATGAAATCAATCGCAGTAGTGCAATATTCCACCCTAATTTGAATCTCCATTATGTCAGATGATACCAACATCTAAAACACATTAAATTTTCTGCCTCATGTTTCTAAATTACTCCAGCTATTTTGCCCACTGTCAATAAATAGAATTAACACAAATGGAGTCAACCTCCTTTAATGTAGGTTTTCCAAAATTACCCCGGAACAAATATAATAAAGATCCATATTCCTATAGAACATGTTAGTAATTTTAAACAGAATTTAATCTACTAACATTTCAAAAGTTAATTTAATGCATGAAGATTAACCGCGCAACTGTTACTAACCGTATTAATCGTTCTATTCATTTCTATTCCACATTATACTTGTTCTTTTAGTGAATAGTGCTTGGATATGTAAGCAAACCCTGCTTCAATTTCTTCACACCAGGAAAGTAAATCTTCAAGACCATATTTGTTTGTGCCTTTTAAATCCCATAAAATGTGTACATACCGATACTATTCCTTATAATTTATTGCCTAGGGCAGCAACAGAACCCAGTCAAATTAGTTTCAAACTATTCAACAGCATGTTTATTAAATAGCAAAGAATTTAAAAGACATATAATTCATACAACGTGTCGGACTATTTGAGATTTGATGACGGTCTATATGGACCCCTTTGTGACGTAATCATTGTGACGTCATCATACACGCGCTGAACTGATTATGACGTCATACGATGTCAGATGATGGATGGATACTCTGGAAAGGCGAATTGCTAATCTTGTTCTTTTGATCGGATTTATGTAGAGGTTTTACTTGTTCACATTTCCATTGGGGAAAATTCTCACATACAGAATGTTGTGCTCTTGGAGAATACGGAAGAGAAATTAGCGTCTTTCCCGGTTTGAGCAGGATATGTACATGTACAAGGCGGGCAAAGAATGAAAGGTAAGCGTAATAAAATGACGACTGCCATGCCCTTATTATGATTATCCATAATTCTAATACTCTAACACCACCTTACTTCGCGTAACAATTTCTGCTATTTAGATGAATATCGTTATTTGCTGATGTGGCGATCAGATGCCAGGTGTGCTGATGATGCTGTTGGCGTTGCCGCTGCTGCGGCCCCCGCTGGTGCCTTGCTACTTCAATCTGTCATACTGACGCTACTTGTGTTGGAACGCTGCGGCTAGTGCTGAGGTCTACTGCTGCTGCTGCTACTGCTACTGCTACTGCTACTGCTACTGCTACTGCTGCTGCTACTGTTGCTGCTGATACTGCTGCTGCTGCTACTGTTGCTGCTACTGTTGCGGCTGCTACTGCTACTGCTGCTGTTGCTACTGCTACTGCTACTGCTACTGCTACTGCTACTGCTACTGCTACTGCTACTGTTGCTACTGCTCCTGCTGCTGCTACTGTTGCGGCTGCTGTTGCTACTGCTGCTGCTACTGTTGCGGCTGATGTTGCTACTGCTACTGTTGCTGCTGATACTGCTGTTGCTGCTGATACTGCTGTTGTTGTTGCTGCTGCTGCTGCTGCTGCTGCTGCTGCTGCTGCTACTACTACTACTACTACTACTACTACTACTACTACTACTACTACTACTACTACTACTGGGTTCAGCTAGATAATATACGCGTGTGACATATATCTGAATATTTATAAATACACGCTTACGCTGAATAGAGAGCTCAGTACGCGCGTGTCAGTCCATCCAGTAGCGTCCTAGTTGTGCCGAGTAAACAAGAACCCGGTTCTTCTATAGAGCAGCAGCAAGGTAAGGGGGCTATCGTCGGCTTTCTGATAAAACCTCGTATCTCCAAATATTGAATTTTACAGGAGAGTAAAAAAAGTATTTCATTCCCACAGAAAGAATTATTTATTTTGTTCCTTCCAATCACCATAACACAGAATTGGATTATTGTGCAATATGACCCTGTACATTTGGACATACATGGTTTTAGTTTTTATAAATTACCATAAACGTGGAGATACGAGGTTTTGTTACATGAGAAAATGTTATACTTTTGAACTATTTTGTATTTTCTCACATAGCAAAAACTTGTATCTTGTAGGGCCCTGAACCTCTTCTACCCACTATGACTATGCAGTGACTTGACTATGCAATACATTGTCTCGCCGTGTAGGGTCAGAATAATTATAGTTACGGTAATGGACACTCTGTGAACCATCATACATGGAATACTAAAAAGTGTGGGGCAACAGATACATGCGGGCATTAAATGCTGAGTGTTGTATACGGATGTTGACTAAATACACTCTGGGTCGCATGTCTTTAGCTTCCACCTGTATACAGCACTCTCGTGCATGTAGTGCCCACATGTACTTTGAGGTAATGAGTGATAATATCATAACTGCCCAATTAACCAGCAACGACATGGTTTAAAATAGCAGCTTACTACTCTCCTCTGGATACTAATATGTGGGCGTAACATAAATCAACGATAGAACAATAATAACGAGAATACACTAATGTTAAAGTTCAATGATTGGTTATTACAGAAATGTTACTTCAGTGTCGGAGATGATCATAAAACCCATGGTAATCATTTGGCATAACATTCTTTAGCTGTTGAAGGTGTTGTTATTTGGTCTCCTTTATCTTCAGTCTGTCTGAGTGAAGTGTTGTGGGTTCGCGTATTAGGAAGACCCTTGGTTCAGGTAAAGCCTTCCATTCATCATGATAACTGATTTTGTAGCTGACGTTTCCATTGGGTAAATATTTGACACAACGAAGATCAGTGACTGTTGGATCACCAGCCTTGGCACCAGGTCTGATAGACGTGTATGGCCCAATGTTTGAGAAGTCTTTGAAAAAATCATGTTCAACATAGATCACGTTGTATGGAGGGTTACGGGCACGCTTTATGATATTGACATAATCTGCTGGAACATAAATATCTGCGTTTTTTAGTTTTCTCTCAATAGTAGCATGTGCACCGTCGACTTCCATTTGGGTGTGTCCACGTTCCAGAATTTTTTGCATGATGATCTTATTGTACTGTGTCGATATCTTTCGTAGACTGTTTGACATGACGGTATTTCGATTCTGGTAAGTGCAGCCATCGCTTTAAAGTGTGAACTCATCATAGTCTTCAATGTTTCTTATTAGGTAATCAGATACACACGACACAAATTCACTGGCACTTAATCCTCTCTCTCCTTCATGCCATACATAACAGTCCACATCGCGTGTTGTTAGGTCAAACAGTGTGAAGTTATGCACTGCAAGTTTCGTTTTGTAATACAAAGATGAGGCTTTCAGGCAAGGCGACAGCATAACAGCTTGTAGATCCATAGTAATAACCTTAACTCGGGAATTCTCTTTGCTTGCTAAACATGTATCATGACTTTTCTCTTGTCTAGCTTCCTCCTTTCTCTGTTGATGGCTTGCCCATTTCTCACTATTCAAGTTACATTCCTCACTATTCAAGTTACCTGTTTGATATGCAACACATTTATCACACTGGTCTTTTTTGGGGTGATATAATGCAATGTTCTTCCTTTCAAATTCTTCTCTGAGGACTTTTCTACATAAAGGTTTCTGATTTCCCTCTGCACATTTGTCTACATAAAGAGTGTACAGATCAGAGAATGTTTTGATAGTCTGTTCCAAATAAAGTTTGTTTGTACTTTTTCGACAATAATGTGAAGGTAATTTGAGCAATTTGTCCAAGAACTGATCTCTGAGAAAGGCATTTCCTTCTTCAGCTCGCGCATAGTACCTGGATGTTCGCATTTGGCTACAATAACTGTGTCTAGGGGTTTCATTGGTAGCACCATCATCATAAGTTTCTTTAACGCAGTTATGGACTGACCACTCTCCAATAGAGATTGTCGATAGAAACATTTTCTTACACACCGGTTTCTTTATGCCATCCTTTTTTAGAAAGTAGAAAAGTGAATACTTTCGGCGTGAACTCTCTGATTCCGTCCTTCTTCTACTGACAGGTTTCTTGTCAAGTAATGCAGAAATAAGTGACATTCTAGATTCCCATGATGTACTATGCTGCCATACCTGATTAAATATCTGCTGTCTATCATCTTCTGTAAAACGTGCACATTGTCTTGTTTCAGACAATCGACACTGACATCGATCTTTGATTCTTCTACCTGCCTTCGCTGTTGGTTGAACCTCGCCACACTGCTTATGAATGTAACCTGTATAAGGCTTTCCCTGCTCTCTCAACCATTTATTCCTATTTTGCTTCCACATCATGGGTTTCGCATCACCTTTCCTTGCACGTTTTCTTGGAGGTGGAGAATTTAAATCCATTTCAGATGCTAGTATATTGTCTTCCTAGTCATCTTCACATTGAGATATGCTTTTATCAGAGTCAAATCGTTCATCTACTTAAGGCTCATAATCTGTGTCTTTATTCTCACTAGGATCCTCATCTGAATCTGTGTCCAAAACCGGTAGTCCTATAGTAGATTCTCTGTTTTCGGAATCAATTGTCACAAAGCTTCCAACTTCTAGCTCATCTCCGCCATCATTAACTCTTACATCGGATTGCTCAGTAATTTGGTTAAATATAGACTGCTCTGTCATTTGTGCAAACATTGATTGTCTTAGCAATGGGGTCGTTTGAGGTACAGCTGATGTAACACGCTTTAACAAACTGTCCAGGTCACCTGTTGGCACAGTAGCTTTCCGGCTATTCTGAAGCATTTTATACGCTCGACTATACTTGTCCATTGTGCTGCAATTCAAATAAAAAAGGGGGTTAAAAAGTGACATTTTTAATTCCGCTAAGCCATTGCACAAAGGGTTAGAATTTCGAGCACGGGTACTTAATGAACAATAATTATGTTTAAAATGTCTTATCCAAACGCATGAATAATTCATGCTTTTGAGTTGAATTTTTAATAATAATTTTAATAATAATTATTGTTCAGTGAACATCCGTTCTTCTATCTGTCATGTCTGTGTATCTATCGTATATATTATGGATACATCTTATGGAGAAGTTGTGCAGGTATCAAACTGAGGAATGTTCATCCATCTGTTTGTCACTCCGTCCGTCCATCTGTTCACCTTCTGCAAGTTTGTCTAGGCCATAGCATCAAGACTTATATGTATGAGCATGAAACTTGGTATATGGATACAGTGGCGGCGGAGTGGCTCTGCAGATGGGGGGGGGGGGGCGGTGCTCCGAAAAAGTGTGCGTGTATGTGGGGGGGGGGCTAAAGGTATATTTAACCCCTAAAAATTATTGGGGGGGGGGGGGGGTGGCTTCAGCCCCAAATAATTGTCGGGGGCTAAATATGCCTTTAGCCCCACTTCCGCTAACATAACCACGTGCACAGTACGCGCACGTGTGCATTACATTCACTCTGATAAAACCTCGTATCTCCATTGAAAACAAAATGGCGCAGATTTCATTAACTATTATGATTAATACACTAATTTGAATTATATGAATGACTTATTAAATAAATAATCTTCTTGACGAAAGCATAGTGTAAGTTGAGATGCAATGTAATATAGGTTGGTGCAATGAATAATGCAACAAAAAAAAAGTGCGGTGTTTACTAATAAGAACACTCAAATCCATGTGGCTGTAATTTAGTATGATGACAATGACTGTGTATCATCCATTCTCAGTCTATAAAATGCAGTGTTACAATCACTTTACCAATTTCCACAAAGTCCATAGTTATTGTTTACCACTTTTGATTACTCTGTTACACGAATTAGGCAATGACATTGATAGTATAATAGAAAACTTGGAGAGCACTCGCCTTCGCTAACCACGTGGATGTGGACATACGAGGTTTTATCGCTTCAACTTATCCAGCCAATGGACATACAAGGTTATATCACATGTCATTTTAACCACTTTTTATTGGTTATTGCATTACAAGGTTTCATCAGTACATGTGGAACACCATCACAAATGATATTACATAAAATAATGAAAAGTAGAAAAAGTGGAGATACGAGGTTTTATCAGAAAGCCGACGCTATGTTAGTGATTACATAGGATCAAGATACTTACGGTACGTGTTAGTTTCGAAATCACGGCATCTCAATTCAATTAGCAAACATACGCCAAGAGCGTTCAGCACAAGTTGTTTGAAGATATTGTTTCGCACGACGTAAAGAAAGTGGCCGGTGCAGTTTGAATGGTTACCAGCCTTATAATAGAATCTGCAATACGTTTCTGTGTCACTGTGTCACCGCGTGTGAATACAGTGCGTAGTAGGCATATACATCTAAATATAGGTGTATAGTTCTATGGTAGTAATCCTTTACCGGAGATCTTTGATAGCTCATCAATACATCGTCGTCACCGTCGAGGCCTGTCATCTCTGTCTTAATGAAATTCCATAGAATTTCTAGCATCTCCATATACTGAGGCCATATGTCACCCGTCCTATGGTCCTTTCGAGAATCCCTCTCAGCATCTAATTTGTCAATGACAACGCGTAATGCACATTCGGTGGTCAGTCAGGCAGTTACATGCCGTCCTAGTTTCAAAATATTCTGCAGTTTACCTGTATAGTTTTCTGGAAATTAATAGTCAGGGAGTTCAGGGATCGATCGATCCCAACACGAGCGAGGTGTGGGTGTAGCTAGAGATCGGCGGGGCTAACACTGGAATGGTCCATTGACTTAATGTCAGTTTTGATTAATTTCGCAGCTGCCGAAATGATTCGCATTGTCTCGGATTGGGAATCCTTCATCCTCTGTTCCTTATACCAGTCAAACAAAATAGTCTACCCTCAAGATACTATGATGGCTTAGCAGGGCCATAGCTTCATCAGGGGCGCCGGAAGTAAATGTGAGGGGCGGGGGCAGGTTCCACAAAAGGGCACGCTGTATGGCATTGGCTGGAGGAAGATATGAAATGGTGTCCCGCCCCACCTTTCATAAAAGAATGTTCGGAGGTGCCCACCTACCTAACCACCGCGCGAAAAAACATTGCAATGTGCAGACTCATGACTCGATTTCCTGCATTGTGAGTAGCTTATGATTATGTATAAATGTTAGAGCAACGTTAATCGAAGAACTTATATATTCTTTGGTCAATTGAACATATTCCCAATTCACAATCTGAGCGAGAGGGTTGGCGGGTTGTTGTGTCAGATGCACACGTTGAGTGAGCGTGCATTCGGCCATGTGTGTTGCCTTGAAAATATTTAATTGGACCTTAGTTCCTAATTATATATGCAATCAGCGGGATTCAGAGGAAACGTTGTTTTTGTGAAAACTAGGTTATCCAAGACAAATCTACCAATCATGTTGAACACGTGAACAAGGTTTGTTCAGCTCTTGCCTTAGATGAAGACCATGAAGCTTCTTGAGTTTCATGTTAAGCAGTTTCACAGGTCTTTAAACGTGCATCGTGTAGACAATTGTATAAGCCATCGTGTAAACCATCGCGCATCGTGCAAGCCTTCGTTCATTGCATCGAGCATCGTGTAAGCCATCGTGCATCGTGTAGACCATCGTGTAAACCTTCGTGCATCGTGTAATCCATCGTGTAAACCATCGTAACATCGAATCGTGCATCGCGTCAGACATCGTAACATCGCATTGCACATCGCGCATCGCCCTATCTACAGGGCGATGAAGCGATAGCCTTTCTAAGCCATCATAAGATACCCTTGTATTTTTACAACACGGGAATGCAGGGCCAACTGTCCACCAGCATTGTATGATTACTGTATGATTACTGTATTCTGCGGCTGTAGTAGTAGAAACATCTTACAGCTGCAATCAGTCCTTCTTCATTTTTGTCCACTGTGTCTTGTCCTCAGCCATAATTCTTAGCTTCCTCAGGTCCATTCTTGACTTGAGTGTAGGGAGTTCTGCTTCCTTGAGGTCACCTCGTTGCACGCTTAGCAGATTTATGCAATGACGTCCTCTCTTGGCTTTGTATTTGCTGGCTCCGAGTAGGGCGAATTACAAGGCTCTCTGTGCTGGTGCATCTTCTGGCATCCTTAGCACATGGCCAAACATGGACTATCGTTGCTTGGTGACTTTTACAGACAGCGGCGACGTATTGCACATCTTGTGTAGTGCATTGTTGGAAATTATGCTGTCTGGCGGTCGGTATCCAGTGATGGCGCGTAGAAGTTTGCGGTGGCAGGCATCGAGTGTGTCTAGAGCTGCCGTTGGAGCTACCCAGCTGTTACAGTTATACAGCATCAAGGGTACACAGGTTGCATTGTATAAACGTAGCCATGATCATTGCTTGCGGGAAATGGCAGTGTCTTACTAAATCTCTCGTTCTATCAACATCCTCCAGTCTTTCATGATTTGCAGCAGAACTGGATGAGTTCGTAAATTTACGCTGCATCTCTGCTGGTACCAGTAGCGTGCAGATCTGGCGCAAAGTCATGTTGGTAGTTACTGAATTCATGGTGTCAGCGTGCCAAACATGATAAAGACGTAGGTGGTCCTGCCACTAATTCGCCATACATTTACTCTCATGGGATTAGGCACGTGATATATTGACGTAGTCTTTTAAACGCTTTGGCGATGAAGCTTACGACTGATTGCTTACGACGGTAGTCGTCGGCTACCACGTCGATGTTGCATTGCCGTCTCATACTGTCTCCTTGGTCTGCAGCGTCCTGTAACCCTTTGACAGTTATATCAGCTAAAACCGGGTTCTGCCGTGGTCTTGAGAAATGTCCATTTGCAGATAAGAGAAGACTATTTTCGAAGCTTTACCACTGGAATGACTTGCTCGATAACTGAGCCAGTCATTCCAGTGGTAAATTTCAAAAATAGTCTTCTATTGGTCTGCAAATGGACATTTTCTATGAGAAAATTTAAATTTTCTTGAACAATTTCGAAGGTTAAAGGTTTAAGGCTTGTTCCAAATGACATCTTACTAAAACCCGTCAGATACATTAGATAACGAACTCATTTGAAATCGTCTATTTATCATATAAACAATACTTTCAGTTTATATGTCTCCTTAAGAACAGCGTGTAATATTCAACAACGGATTTTCATTAGTTATATATAGAGCCTAAGAAATATTCTCATTGGTTAGATAACGCGTAATAATTCCACATGTCCCATGGCGCCGTAAATGATTCGTAGCGACAACTACGGGGGGGGGGGGGGGGGAAATGTCAACACGGTAGGATACGTTATGTTGTTGATTTACATTTTTAAATATATTTATACTAACTAGTTATGAAATACGTTTGTAAATTTGCATGATAGACTCAGAAATGTTAAACCCCCGATTAAATGTAATTTCAAGTCCAAAATAACGATGTGCTGTTTGTCATTATTTTTTATCGCACTTAGCAAGCGATGCGACGCAGCAACGAAAACGAACGGGCAAGATGATACGATCAAACGGGTTTCTGGGATCGACTTTATTGGAAAATTGGTCAAAATATCAGTTTATATGATAAATAAAATCTCAAACTCAGTCCTATTTAATATCACTATTATCAACCGCGTCGAAAATTATCACATTTCACTCGCTAAAGCTCGTTCAACGTGATCATTTTCGACTTGGTTGATAAAGGTGACCGAAATCTCTATTTCTTCCTTGTCCTCGTTTTCTGCATTGGTGTGGCCGATTTTCAAATTCAGACTGGCTTGACCATACTGATAACGCTAACCACCGGAATCGCGATGTTTGCTTGTCAAGTGGTATTTATCCGGTGATTATAGCCATCTTGTGTCAACTTAACCATTTACTGGTAAAACTGACAAAAGCAGTCTCTTTCGTGGTGTTGAGGAATGCCCTTTTGCAGGCCAAGAGAAGACTATTTTTTGAAAATTTACCACTGGAATGACGAGCCAGTCATACCAATGATAAATTTTCAAAAATAGTCTCCTCTTGGCCGGCAAATGGATGGTGATTATACACAAATTTGAATTTTCTAAACCAAATAATGTCCAAACAGCCTTCATTTACAGGACAACTGAAAAACCTTTTTGTAAATTCCATTGGAAAACCTTTAAAAATTGTCTTCTCTTGGCCTGCAAATGGAGTGCATTCAATGAGCAACACTTTCCTCTTTTTACAAATCTTGACCGTTAAAGGGCTCCAAGGGAGCCCTCATTTTAGGACACTTTCTGGGCCCCTTTTACCGTCAGGCAAGCATACAAGCATATATCCGTAGGCGTCGCAAGGGGGGTGCGTCCGGTGCGAACCACCCCCACCCCACCCCCCGCCCTCACAAAAAATAATATTCATTATTTGAGGTCTGAGCATATTTTAACCCTTCTAATTTTGATCGAATTTTTCGAGAAATGCAGGATATGCATCCTGAGAGCCTCTAGATTTGTTAATTTTTTCGGGGCAGGACTCCCGGACAACACCCGCAATGTGGGAGGGGGACACACCCTCCCGGACCCACCCCCCAAATTCGACCCACTCTTTAGAATTACTGGCGACGCCTATGATATCTGCTTCTAATTGGTGGATATTTATGATCTTGGTCTCTAATTTCGGATACTCGAAAGCGCCGAGTTCAAATATGATGGATTCAAATCGATTGCACGTCAAGGTCAATGTAATTTCCTGACAATCTAGGTCGATCCGGGGCCGTTTATGGGCAATTTTTACCTTTGAACAGGTATATAAGCATATCTTTGATCAGTCTTTATAGATGACCTTTCTCCACCAGAGACTGAACATGTTCAGATTGATAAAAGTTAGCCTAAATTATCATGACACCCTACCTCGGTCGACTGTGAAGACAATGTCTAAAATGAGTCTAAAATGAGCAAGTTAAAATAAACACGAAAACTATAACAATAGGTTGTGAAATCATGTACTTCGACTACTGGTAGTTAATTAAAATAAGGTTCATTTAGTGAGAGGTATGTCACTGAAATTGCCGCGGTCTACTCAGTATGTTTACAGAAGATGGTAAGACGGTATCATGTGTAAAGCCAGAGCTGTTGCAAAGTCTAGAAGGACGTCTAATGCCGTGTTCTCACTAGAGACTTAATCAGGAATAACGCCATACTGATGTATGGCGTTATTCCTGATTAACTCTCTAGTGAGAACGCGACCCTAGATCGGAAACAGTAACAAGTATTCGCACATGGTGTAATGCTATGATATTTGACGGACATGTCACTTTACAGATGTTGAGTGCACCCAATTCTGCTGTTGCACCAGTAATTATATTCGAAGCTATGGACAATATGTTATTTGACTATATTCTGTGCAATAGTGCACATTCTCTACGGTTGATATGCAGTTCAGCAAATACATGCTGTATTTGAAAAATGCAGGAAGGTTAGTGAAACGTACCTCCACAGCTTGCCAAGGGAATGCTCAGTGAGTGGGGCAAAGCGTTTGGATTCCTGCAAAGTCGAAACAGTTCCTAGATTCATGACTAATAAATGTATTCTGCTTAGTTGAGATTAGAAATTGTTCATCAGTGGTCGTCAGGGTGATAAAAAAAAGTTTCTGGTAACGCGGTGCTCTGTCAATGACGTTCCACATTTCAAATCAAATCAAGAGGAGGTGGATACAGGCATTGTGGGGCATGCTAGTGTAGTCTCACAGATTAGAGCTGATGGTATGAGGTAGCGATGTGGGGTTGATGGGGGAAATGGGCAAATGTACCTCTTCCAAGTGTGCGTTGGCGTCCCCTACTTGCCCCCAGAAAGATTTGCATTTGTTTCTCACTCAGAATGCAGGAAATGGCTTCTCAGGGCTTCTAATTTCCACATTTTCCACGGGGATAGCCTAACACCCCCCACCGCCGGTTGGGAGGGCGCCGCCTCCTCTGCCAACCTTGCCTCCCTATGGTGTTAACCTGCAACTCTCCTGACAACCCGGCCCCTAACAAACATTCGCTAGTTCCGCCACTGGATATAATTGTTCTTCTAATTCACCATCAATCTCAGACTCATTCTAGCTAACCCCTGGCAGGCCGAATGAGCATGCATACACGTTTAGTAAGCTATATATCAGTTCATGAAATATACAATCAACTGATTCAGTCCCAGAGGTCTCCCCTTAGGTCGCATCTATGGCTTGACTGGGTGTGATGCAACCAGTTATTTCTGACCATAAGAAAAGATCCGCATTTCATGTACTTTGCACAGAAGGTCCCTATGGTCGGCACTTAGACACGTTGGGGACAAAATAGGAATTATCGAAGGAGCCGTTTGTAGACAGTATGATGTCTGTATGAGCTATGTATGGCAAGAAAGACTCGCCCTCACCCCCCCCCCCCCACCTCTCTCTCTCTCTCTCTCTCTCTCTCTCTCTCTCTCCTTAACAGTCTTCGATGCGAAAAGCGTGAGAAAGACCTGCCAGGAAAAAGCTACCACCAAGCGAGAATAGTTAATTACTTGATAGCTGCGGTCGCGTTCAGTTATGAAAGAGATGCCGAGAATGGTGCACTTCAACCAAATGATGTGTCAGTCACATGAACTGCGCAGCAATGGACCTTTCCCGTTTTAGCTATGCCCGGCCCATCTCTAGCTAATCCCCACCCACACCTCACTCGTGTTGGGATTGATCGATCTCTGAACACCCTGACTATCAATTTCCAAAAAACTACACAGGTAAGCTATTGAATATTTTGAAACTAATTTGACTTGGTGCTGTTGCTACCTAAGGCAGCAACAGCGCCCAGTCAAATTAGTTTCAAAATAGTCAACAGCATGTTTATTCAATAGCAAAGAATTACAGAGACATACAATTCATACAGCGTGTCGGACCATTTGAGATTTGGCGACGGTCTATATGGAACCCTTTGTGACGTAATGATTATAACGTCATCATAACGCGCCGAGTTGATTATGACGTCATACGAGGTCTGATGATGAATGGATACTTTGGAAAGGTCCATTCCGTTTGTGACGGTGCACCAAATAACTGTGTAAAAGCCCTACCTGTCTGTGCAGACATGATTGTACTAATACTTGCAGCTGTGAAGCACCCATTGAACATGATGACGAAAATATGTGCAACAATCCTTTGGCCATAGAAGCAATAGAACAGCTAAATGAAGCTGATAGTGATTATATTACCGTTGTTACGAGTAGCAGAGTAGGTCAACTTAGGTAGGCTACTTATTAACTGTATGCATGATTACTGTAATCTGCGGCTGTATTAGTAGAAACATCCTACAGTTGCTATCAGCCCTTCTTCGATTTTGCCCATTGTTTCTTGTCCTCAGCCGAAATCCTTAGCTTCCTCAGGTCCATTCTTGAATTGAGTGTACCGTGTTCTGCTTTCTTAAGGTCACCCTGTAGCACGATTAGCAGGTTTATGCGATGTCGTCCTCTCCTGGCTTTGTAGTCCAACCTATGGTTTCCCTGAAATCTGCATTCCTGAACTGTATCGCTTTACAGACTTATTCCTTATGCAATCTGTATGTAGATCATTCATTTATGACATTTACATATTTAATTTATTTATTTTGACTGTGTAATCCATTCAAATATGAGGCACTTCATTGGAGAACAAATATATTTTATTGCTAAATGCCATCTTTTTCAACTATTTTTAGTTGTGACAGCAACTAGTAACAGTCGGTATTCCTGATATGTTTGTCGGAGGAATTCTCTTACATTTCTGACAAAGCCACGGCTCTATTGCAACTTCTGTCGCACCCGTTTCACCAAGAGCCGTTATTTTCAGCTCAAAGGAAATTCTCAGCTCATACAAATTTTCAAAATTGTCAACATTGATTTTACTTTAATCACAATGGCATAGCGAACATATTGATGTATGTTAACAAATTAATGTTGTATATTTCAAGCTGGTGTTTCTCGGAAACTAGAGAGTTGCGTTATGCTAAGCTGCAGCACTACGTTTCCTGACCATTATATGACTTTGTCCTTGACAGAGTGACATTTAGCTTGACATCAAATTGATCTGAAACCCTCATTATTGGACTCAGCACCCTCGAAAACATCGAATTAGACACCAAAAACCATACAAATCTACCGATTACGAGCAGAGATGTGTTCAGTGGCCTGTCCGGCAACAAAAGGGCCCAAAAATGAGAAAATCTGAACCCTTAGAAATTATGGCACCAAACCTGCAAATATTCAATCTTAACACTAAAAACCTGCTGAATTACACATCACCCCTTACTGTTATTGAAATTCCATTTTTTGCACTTTTTCACCAAAAACGTTAATTTAACCCCAAAATTCTCAGCTCATACAAATTCCCACTCGTGCCAACTTTGGTTTCCTTAATCCTGATGCCAAGATCAACATTTTGATATATGTTGACAAATCTTGTACTGGTATGGAGGCATTGTGTAGGGGTGTGGAGATCATGTCACATTGTGATTGTGACGTCAGCCTCCGTGTGACGTGATTGAATATGCCTGGCATATTATTGAGCGGCAAATCGGATACCTCTATTAAACAACCCAAATACAGCACCCGTGCATAGCTTTACCATTTATACGATTCGGTGTGCGCAAGCTTTATAACCGTTTATCCTTTATCCTTATAACCTTTAGTTTTACAAATGATATTTTTTATCTTTTTCTATATACAGAATCGGATCAGATTTTGACAGTCTTGGTAACCTTACAAATGGAAACGCGGCTTTGCTCAGATAGCTAATCTGAGTATCCGGATATTCACAATCTGTGACCAGTAATATTTTGCCATATGTATTTTCTTGCAGGTAGTCAGTAAGTAGCCTGTCTGTCCACAATGTGTGAAGAAAAAACGAAAGTTGTCAGTGAGATTAAGGCGGAGTATGACTATATTGTAGGTAAGAAAATAGAGCATGTTTACAACTAGATCCATTTATTCCATATATTACCACTATATTTTATACACGTGGAAAATGGTGTGCATGTCAATGAACGAAAATTTCGCAAACGTTCGCGGTATCGGTTTAAATTTGTATTTTTCCATGTGACTGTATTGGTATGCTGACGGATCATCCCGAAAATAATGCGAAATCAAACATATTCGCCACTCACGCTTCGTCGCTACGGTCGTCTACTCATACAGCCACTATTTCGGTAAATACCAGATATATCGGCTAGCGTTCTCATTGGACTGGCTCTTGTACCGTCATTTATTTCGAAATTTCATCCGATAAAATCGGCGGTTTATCTTCCGATATATCGCTATTGTTTACTATGTGAACGCAACCTATTCTCTCAAAATTTGCCAGGTATCATTACCGTCAGCCTTTTCTCACATTGTCTTCCAGGTAGCGTTACGGTCATCATTTTATCTCGCTCCCCACCAGGTAGCACTACCGTGCAGTCCAGGATTATCTTTCACCAGTGTGAATGCAAACATATATATCGGCTATATTTTAACCTACATAGTACACGAAGTAGTTAAACAGGATTAGGCAATGAGAAAGAGGCTTTAGGCCGTGTTCTCACCAGAGAGTTAATGGGGAATAACGTCATACTTTAGTATGGCGTTATTCCTGATTAACTCCCTAGTGAGAAACGGCCCTTGATGATGTTCACGCTAGAGGGATAATACGAAATTAGTCCGAAGTAAGTCAGATCGTATCGCAAAGTGCCATCGCTTGGATCGAGTAAAATATAGTGTGAACGGTCATTAGAGTCTTAACCGGCGTAACACAATACTGAACTATGACGTTATTCCTGATTAACTCTCTAGTGAGAACACGGCTTTAGATGTTGCTGTCGATAATACCATTTAATATAGCATCATCATCGTCCTTGTCAGAACCCACCACCACCACCGCCCACCCCCACCCCACCCCCACACACACCCCAGTTAGTGCACGATAAGACTGTAGTAAAGTGCTTATTATTCGTACCGATATATATTCCCTTCTGTTGCTAAGTTTAGATTGCAAGTATGAGTACAAATGCCCATTTTAATCAGTACATAACACGAGGCCGGACAAGATTCATGCTGATGTGCTACGAGTACCACCACTATGTGTCCTAGATGAGCCAATTTTGGTTCTATGTGATACTGTGAATCACTACTGCTACTGCTACTGCTACTGCTACTGCTACTGCTACTGCTGCTACTGCTGCTACTGCTGCTACTGCTGCTACTGCTGCTACTGCTACTGATGCTACTGCTGCTGCTACTACTACTACTACTACTACTACTACTACTACTACTACTACTACTACTACTACTACTACTACTACTACTACTACCACTACTACTACTACTACTACTACTACTACTACTACTACTACTACTACTACTACTACTACTACTAACATAATGACTTTTTCGATTCGCAGTTGGGGCCGGTGCTGCTGGTTGTGTGGTTGCTAGCCGCCTGTCTGAGGACAGCAATGTCACTGTTCTTCTCGTGGAAGTTGGTGGCGATGATGCAGGAATTGAAGCTACTTACGTAGCAGCTAGGGGAGGCTTTGAGCGCAGACTGGAACACGACTGGAAATACCTACCTGTTCCTCAGAAGAAAGCTTGTAAGGGAATGAAGGACAATGTACGTAGATTACACTCGTTGTATTGTTGCTGCAGGATCTCTCTCTCTCTCTCTCTCTCTCTCTCTCTCTCTCTATCTATCTTTCGCTCCCCAACCTCAACCCCTCTCTCTCAACCTCTCTCCCAGCCTCTCTCCGCACCCCCCCCCCTCCCCTCTCGCTCTCACTCTTTATTTTCTCCTTTCTCACACAGTCACGCACGCGCGTATTTGATATGGTGATATAGGTATACCATTACATGTGTTCGCCATATTATTTTACTTCAGAGGCCTATTTGGTCCTGTGGTCGCTGCCTGGGCGGTGGAGGCACGATTAACTACATGATGTGGATGAGAGGTGTACCAGGCGACTTTGATCTTTGGGAGAAAATGGGATGCACCGGATGGAGTTATAAGGAAGTGCTGCCTTACTTTTTTAAATCGGAAGACATGGACGGGCCAGAGGATCTGCTTAACAATGGTTAGTCCAATAAGGCATAGCGCCCAGTTTAATATTGTGTCCCTAATATCAAATTCTGAATAGACTCTCCTCTTATAAACCTGATTTCTACTTCATGCAGTACCTGCCGCTGTGAATTTTCAAAGTATATACATCGATCCCATCATACGCAAAGCATGGGTGGATTTTAGATAGAAATGGGCGGGACATAGCTAGAAATGGACACTTCAATTCCCCTGGTGGACGCCGATGACACCAGATCACTATCGAAGTTAAATTACGAAACTCGTTATTCATATTCATGAGGATCATGAATATGAGACACGAATTTCGTTGCTTAGTTCCGGAAAAAACAAGTACACCACTTTTTGTTACGACCTAGCTATCTTTGCCCGAAATGTAATGCTAACCTATCAACAGATCGACCGAAACCTATCAACAGATCGACCGACCGACAGCATGTACAGGCAGACATACTAACAGGCCGACCGACAGGCAGACATACGAACAGACCGACCTGTACTAGTTGCGAGATGCAATTACAAGTAGCTCGACGATACGCGGCGATATCGGATTACTCTAACTAGACTATCATTATAAACAGTACAAATGCGGATCTATTAATTAGGATACGAATGTCAATGTGCAATTACCAAAAATTATCACGAGCAAATTTTCGTCAAGTTATTCTCAAAATGCTTACATAATTTTGCCGATAATTATATCCATTAATTCATGATGATGATGATGGCTGGATGGCTGGCTGGCTGGCTGGCTGGCTGCGTTCTACAGCTGAAGAAGTGGCAATCATTTGCGTTAAACATTTTCCGCTATGTCTAATCAACTACGAGCGTTGTAAAGGTCCGTTAGGTTCTCGTCTTTAGTGATCCTAGAATACGTTATTCGATGTCTGATAGCAAAACACTTTCAAGCTGATGTTGGGGTGTCCTTTGCGGGCCTGATACATGTTAGCACCTACCACTGCAAACTCTAGTGCTTTCTTAGCAGGTATATTTTCTGGCATTCGAAGAACATGTCCGAACATAGACCATCGCTGTTGCACTACCATTATCGATAGTGGCTGTGTTTTACACAGTTTGTTGCGCGGGTGGCGTGGTGGGGTGGGTGGAGGGGGATGGTACCGTCATCGCGAATTTCGTTTGTGTCGGATAGGTATACTTGAGTAAACTCTGCTTTGGCCTTTTTACGAAGAGGTTTGCAGCCTGCAGTTCTGCAACTGTTGGAAGTATTAAGAGGACCGTTTTCCTCGTCGATAAGGTCAGCATCATCTGCATGTTCCATTTCTAGTTGCATGCCTATTGTTGAGATTGGAGGATTCGGTCTTGTAGAGTGTTCTCGAACAGATGATAGTAATGCGGCGAGGTAGGACATGAAATAGACTGGTGAAAACCCACCACTTTGTCCTGATCCTATGTGTGTACTGTATTCTGCGGCTGTAGTAGTTGAAACAGCATACAGCTGCAATATGTCCCTTTTCACTAACTTTTGACCACTGTGTCTTGCCCTCAGCCAACATATTTAGCCTTCTCAGGTCCATTCTTGATCTGAGTGTAACGACTCCTGCTTTCTCGAGGTCACCTCGCAGCACGCTTAACATATTTATGCAATGACATCCTCTCCTGGTTTTATATTTGCTGGCTCCCAGTAGGGAGAATTCCAAAACTTTCTGTGCTGGGGTGTGAACTGGCATGCTTAGCACATGGCCAAACATGAACCATCTTTGCTGGGCGACTTGCATAGTGCATCGTTTGAAATTACGGACCATCGGTGTCCAACAATGGTGCAGATGTGTTTGCGCTGGCAGGCATCAAGTTTCTCTATAACTGCCTTTGGGGCTGCTCAGCTGTTACAGTGATACAGTATGAATTTTAAGCATGATGCGTTGTATAAACGTACTCCTTTCGGAGTACGTCATCATCGCAGCCAGCTTGATTGAGAAATTGAAGGCCCTATGTGGTCTCTTGATAGTATCAAATGCACGTGCCATGTCGATAACCCGTCTTATAGAAGTTCCAATGCTTTGATAGCATTACTCATGTCAGCAGCGTTATGTCCAGACTATGTCAGCGCAGATACGCCATCTATTTATACCACTCCGACAGTTTCCACTAAATTTGTCAATTGCACTATTCTATAGTTATAATGTTAATGTTATTTGTTTGTAGGTTTCCATGCGAAAGGTGGGGTGATGGGCATAACGCACGTGAAATGGTTGACCGCACTCGGGCCGGCCTTCGTGGATGCGTGTGTCGAGCTAGGCTATCGAAAAGTAGACTGTAACAGCTCAGACCCATTTGGTACGCAATGTCTATAGATTCATAAAATTTATGTCTATGTTTCAAATTAAATCAGGAATTTAATCACATCCGGTTTTATCTTATTAATAAGTTTTTTCAGGCGTACCTAACGGCAATGCGGAGCCAACGGCGGTTCGAGATTCAGGGTGCTGCTATCCTGAAGAGTCATCAAGAATCGTGTCAGGCCAACGCTAGAAATTAAATTGTTTCATTTGCATGTCTTTGGAAGAAACTGAGCTTGAGCACCTGATGGGATAAATCAATATTAACCTTTACTTCATGATCACGTGTCTTAACACCAGCATCGCGTGCACCCGCCCGATGCCCATCCCACCCCACCATCACCGTGGTGTGGTGCCGGTATCTAGCGTCAGGGGGCAGACCAGCCTTTTGGCGCCCCCATCTCATACTCAAATACTGGCGGCCCGGGGGGGGGGGGGTGTTGGGGGGGGGCAAAGGTAGCCCCAATGGGTCGTTTGGCCGCCCCATATACAAACACTACACTGAACTTGGCGCCCGGGACATCTGTCCGGCTCTGAAACACCCACCACCCCCCAACCCCCATCACTACGCCACTGCTCACCATCTATGTCATATCCTCTGTTCTGTGACGTATATTATCGATGCCATGTATACCACCTGCCCTGGGCGACTGATTAGATCTACTTACTACGTTTTTTCAGGTGTTATGACGTTACAGGCGAATATCAAGAACGGAATTCGCCAGAGCACATCAAGAACCCACCTGCGCCCTGCCATGAATAGACCCAACCTGGACATTGCAATAGACACATTAGTGGGAAAGGTATGCATTTACAGTCCACATGACACACACGCTAGTACTAAAGCACGTACCTACGCGCGTACACGCGCACGCACATACACACGCACGCACACGCTTCTACCATGAAACGAATCAATCAGTGCATTGCTGGAGAAACATCAGTAGAAATGTACACCCTTTGCAGTTACGCACGCACGCACGCACGCACACACGCACGCACGCGCTGGAAAATTCGTAATTAAATCCTTTATTTTGTTTACATATTTCTCAAAAGTGCAGATTAGAAAAATCGTCTATAATTTATTTAAATTAGTGTTTAATATCTTGAAAACAAATTTACGTCGGATATAATAGCATTGAGTAACAATGATCATATATACCCATATTGTCTAATAATAATAATTTCATAAATCTCATGTCGTTTTAATTGCTTGCAGGTTACGATGCAGGATAAAACAGCAGTTGGCATTCACGCATTTCGAGATGGTAAAGAGATCCAGGTCCGTGCTAGAAAAGAAGTGATTCTAAGCGCCGGTGCAATCCAATCTCCCAAAATACTCATGTTGTCAGGGATAGGACCAAAGGAGCATTTGCAATCATTGGGTGTAAGTTTGAGTAATGGACGTATTCATTGTTATATTCCCGACTCTACAATATCCAATAGAGGTGGAAATTTCCAGCCATACCCTGCCCATTTTTATCCAAGTCACGTCCGCTTTTTGCGCTCGATGGAATCGATTTGAAGCTTAGGCCGTGTTCACACTAGAGACATAATCCGGAATAACGCCATACTGAAATATGGCGTTATTCCCGATTAACTCTCAAGTAAGAACACGGCTTTAGAAAGCTGGATTGCCAGAATCTCAATTTGAAAGTAACTAGACGAGTATGCTGTTGAATATTGGAAAATAACAGGGTGTTGTTGTTCCCTATGGAATGTTTATTATACATTGTAAATCCATAAAAGTCATACACTTCGTGACGGACTTTTCCTTACAGAACGACGGCATTATGCCTGCGACGTTGTTCTACAAATTGTATGTCTTCACTATTTAATAAAGATGCTTTTGAATATTTTGAAACTAATTTGACTTGGCGCTGTTGCTGCCATAAGCTAGCAACAACACCCAGTCAATTTAGTTTCAAAATATTCAACAGCTTACCTGTATAGTTTTCTTGAAATTGATTGTTAGGGAGTTCACGGATCGATCGATCCCAACACGGGCGGGTGGGTGGAGCTTAGCTGAAGATGGGCGGGGCATAGCTAAAACTGGATTCCTCCATTAAAGCTATCGTAAGGCGATAAAACTAGAAGATTAGGCTAATAAAATGCTCAGAGTTCTGCTGCTAAGAGCTGCTCAGCAATCTGGCAACGAGTTGTGACGTCAAAGTTCCCTTTATATACCGGAACAGACAAGTAATACATTTTAGTTGAGCAGCGCTCGTCGAGTCGATAGCGTGGAGCGTGCTAGGCTAGTTATCTGTGAAGCACAAAAGCCCAGAAGGCTCATTTGAAATTCAAAATTGAAAACTCGAGTTCGAAATTTAAAACTCGTTTTCGAAATTCAAAACATGACTTCAAAATTCAAATCTTAAATCAGCCTATTATAAACAGTCTTATATATTGAAAATTGCTAGCCCTTTGTATAAACTGATACCATCCCACATCTATACTCATAACCACCAATTTGCCCCACCGATACACTAATAGCATTCCCGATGCACACACTCATAGCCACACACACTGATCGCTACCATACCCAAACACCCACTGTTCTTATCCATACACTCGTAGCTACTTTTACCATATTACAACACAGATATCAGTAACCCAGACAAAGATTTCTAGCCAATGCCAGATGCACATGACACATACACCAATAGCCACCTTACTATATCATAACATAGTTACCTCTACCTATGCTGTCATAGCTAGACAATACCATATACACATAACAACCCATACCCATATCTACCCCTATCAATGCACCCATAGCCCAACATTTACCCATTCACCCACTGCTACCATACCATACAATACACACCTGCCACAAATACATTAGCCTAGTCCACTAGCCCAAACAAGCACAACAAGACTACATTAGCCTAGTCAACTAGCTCAAAACAAGCACAACAGGATTACATTAGCTTAGTCTACTAGCACAAACAAGCACAACAGGACTACATTAGCCTAGCCCATTAGTCCAAACAAGCACAACAGGATTACATTAGCCTAGTCCACTAGCCCAAACAGGCACAACAAGACTACATTAGCCTAGCCTACCAGCCTAGCATAGTAGCCTAGCCTACTGGCCAAACCTACTAGTATAGTTTACTAGCATAATCTACTAGCATAGCCTAGCAGCATAGCTCAGCCTACTAGACTACCATAACCTAGCCTACCAGCCTATCCTACTAACCTACGTAGTGATATATTGTCCTAGCCTACGAACCTACTGTCCTCGGCTACCAGCATAAGCTACTGGATCTAGTTTACTCGCTTGCTTATGCGCATAATTTGCCATTGCCTACTGGCTTGCCTACTGTTCTAACTAGCTGATAGGTTTAACATACTATATGACTGGCTAAACATCATAGCCCGATCTTGCCTACTGGCCTAGCCTACTGAGCTAACCTAATTGCATAGCCTGGTAGCATACTTAATAGCCCCACCCCACTTACTAGCCTAGCCTAGTCGTCTAGCCTGTTAGTCAAATCTAAAAACTTACTGGCATAACCTTAAAACTTACTGGCATATGCTACTACCTTAGTATAGCATAGCGGACTCGTCTAGGATATTGGGATTAGTTACTAGCCTAGCCTTCCTGCCAAATGTCTAATCTAGTCTAGTCTACTAGCCTGGTCTGGCTTCCTGGCCTACATACTAGCATACTCTAGTGGTCTAACATAAAACTATACTCCGCTAGCATAGCAGCCTGGTCCGGGCTACTGGCCTAGCATACTAATAGCACAATATACTGACCTAGCATTCCAGTATGCAAAGTGGAAATTGCATAGATATAACCTGTCTTGAGGGACCCTCTAACGGAGCACAGGCAATTAACCACTATCTAAACAGTCGCTTAAAGTAAATAAGCTGCTATATGATGTCTCGTTTGGAGGCAAAAGATGGGGTTTTAATACACGTGGTCAACAGATCACCATGTTATTGGTCGAGAGGGCAGTTGGTTGCTCCAGCGGCTTTAGATGTATTTTGATGTCTAATACGATGTATGATAAGCTGGTGTAGGCTATGTGATTTTATAGGTGTAGTCACACGCCTAGACAACGTGCGGTTATTAAGTGGCCAGCGAATGATTTTCCAAACTAACCACTATAATGTTGAAGCTTAAGTTTTATAATTTTCTACATATATTACGGATATGAAATAAAAAAGATTTTCATATTGAAAACGGTATTGTTGAAGTTGTTAGTGTCTAGACAGCACAGCTTACAACAACAATCATTTTCAGAATGAACAATTGATAATAATCCAATACCATAATCCTAGTATCGCAAGCTCTGAATGTTTTGGAGAATACATTTGCCTCTAAAATTCCTCAATTCGGCCTGTCAAGCTTTCACATGCTTGGCACCTCATAAACTTTGCCTCTCTGATAGGCGTCCTCACCATAAAGGAAATTTATAGCTGTTTCTGGTCAACCCACGGCTATAGAATTACAGTGACCCTACACCTGGGCCAGGCATTAATTTTGGAGATGGAGAGGAGAGAGAAGTTTAGAACTCAGATAGAATCAGCTAGTGAGAGTTGAAGTTGTTTTTAGACTTGGTCAGGTTATTATCGTTATAGGACAGTGCCAGTACAACCGTTATAGCTAAGTAATAGATTGACTGCTGAATTTCGTAGCAGTGTTGTGACATAATCGGTCACAATCGGACTAAATATATACGGACATATCTATACTCGGACTACATGTACATGTATATGTGTTATTCGTTCGTTCGCTTGTCACTTCATTATTGGATACATTTACTCATCCGTTTATTTGTGAACCATTCTTTTTGGATTGTATTTCCCACTGTTGGATAACCGGATACTAAGTGAATATCATCAAGTAAAGCAAGTAAGTTTAAAAAGAAATAACAATACAGCAACATCTTCGTAATGGTAGCAGAGTAAGAATTTAGTGGTAGCATTACATCGTCGTCGCCGCGACATTTTGGTAGCAGAGCGTGGTTCAATAGCGTGGTTCAATAGCGTGGTTCAAGAGTGCCAATGAACAATAGCATAGTTGGACATTAGCGTGGTTCAGTATCGTGGTTGGACAATATCGTGGCCGGACAATATCGTGTTTGGACAATATCGTGGTTGAACAATATCGTGTTTGGATAATATCGTGGTTGGACCATATCATGGTTGGATAATATTGTGGTCAGACAATATCGTGGTTAAACAATAACGTGATTGATCAATAACAGTTATTTTAATCGTAATCCAGAGAGGACTGTCTCGTGTTATCACGCATAAGCTTGATATTGCCCTTCTTATATAAAGTGAATATTTAACAGAATTACATAATCGGACTAACTTATTCAATTGCTTATTCACAAACTTATTAATTCGTCGTTTTACCTTAACAAGCAAGACAGTTATTGAGCAAATCGTCGGGTTAAAACAATTTGACTCGGTGAACAATCGCCATAGAAAAACCCCGATTTGAACATCGATTAATGTGAGTGATTCTTGCACCTGTATTAAAAGACCACCTGTTATATGTGTCAAAATGGCTAATAGTATTGAAGCAGCCGCCAGCATTTTGACAGAGAATTACAATCGGATTGATGATTTAAAGAAGGAGAAAATCAAAGCCAAATCATCATTTACTCGCTGTAAAAATCAATTACACTTATTAATCGATGATGACACTGACATTGCGCCATCGCGACATTTAATTCGTGAAGCCTCTAAAAAGCTTGATGCAGCTCAGGAACATGTTATCGAAACAATGGATACGTTGTCAGATGAGTTTCGCAAGATAGCTGATCAAGAAAACAAACTTAAAACAAACAGTGAGCTAGAGGTTGTTGAAGCTGAATATACAGAGATAACCAATCGCATGCAGAATTTTCTAGACATCAAAAGAGATGTATTAAGTTCAGTTTCACCAAGCGAAATAGCAGAACGAAATAAGATAGTACCAGCCGATAATAGACTGCCAGACGTCCCCACTTTCAGGCCATCGCATCCCGCATCGCAACCACCAATACCGGGACCACAGCCAGCCGTACCTCCACATTCACTACCGGATCCACTGCCGTCTCCACCAGAGAAAATGAATCCATATTTAACCGCTTTGGGGCATGACATCGGAAAGCAACTAAAACGTGTTTCAATTCCTATATTTAACGGTGATAAGCAGGTGTATGAGAATTGGAAAGCGGCATTCATGGCGTGTATAGACCAAGTACCGGCAACATCAGAATATAAGTTGCTACAATTGCGTCAGTATCTATCTGGTGATGCTCTTAAGGCAGTTGAGAAATTGGGCTTTTCAGCATGTGCTTATCAAGCCGCCAAGGACCGGTTAGATAGAAAATTTGGCGGGAAACGTCGTCAAGTTTCTCGACAGCTGGAAGAACTAGAACAATTTCATCCAGTTAGACTTGGAAATGCAGAGGACATTGAGAAATTTGCAGATCTCTTAGATGTAATGATAATAAACTTCACTGACTTGAACCAATTTGAGACAATAGATAATACATTGCTTTTTACTGCATTTTTGAAAAAGTTGCCTGAACAAATGATCATTCGATATCAGCGATGGGCCTTTGAAAACAACAAGCCAGAATCGATAGAGCCATTACGCGAGTGGATTATTCAAGAAGCAGAATTTTCTACTGTTGCGTCGGAAACTGTTAGAGGTCTGAGTGGCATGATGGCATCGGTTCCAAGTCGTACTAGTACTCCTAATTGGACACGAAAACCAAGGACATTGTTTAATGCTGGCAGCAACTCAAAGAGAAATATTAATGCTAGACGTGCATGCCGAGTCTACCAAGATGATCATGGAGTTTGGAGATGTCAGAAGTTTCGAGAGATGGACGTTTCACAACGTTGGGTGGCTGCTAAACAACATGGTCTGTGCTTTCGTTGTCTTGGAGATGACCATCGAGGACAAACATGTACACGATCGAGAACATGTGACATTGACTCATGCCCGCAGACGCATAATCGTTTGCTTCATCAAGAGAAGAGTAGTCTGAATTCACATCAATCAGCAACTAGCAAAGATAACAATGAACAATCGCATATCGATCAAGATCGTGATAGAATCAAAATGGACACTTCTGCCACGAAAGGGGAGCTTCGCAAATCTAGTGAAAGGTCACATACCACAACAATGGCTGCAGAAGTAAATACACTGCATGATTATGTAACACTTCGTACCGTACCGGTGATTTTGAAAAACGGTAATCGCAGTGTAAAGGTTAATGCCTTACTGGACGATGCCAGTACAAAGACTTACTTGAATTCAGATGTTGCAGCTGAATTAGGACTTCAAGGACAGTTTCAGAAGGTAAACATTAATGTCATAAATGGAAAAACAGAAACATTCGAGACAATGCCAGTAGAATTTGATTTAGAAAGTGTCAATGGACAGGTGAAAGCGAAGATAAGTGCATTTACAACCAGTCAAGTAACAGGAAACTTGCAAGCAATCGACTGGAGCAAGCACGGTCGTGAGTGGAATCACCTAAAAGGCATCATGTTTCCAGTTCGTGGACAGAAACCTACAATCGACATATTAATTGGCATAGACCACCTGGACTTACATTATTCGTATAGAGATATTCGTGGACAGCCAGGAGAACCAGTGGCACGGTTGACTCCGTTAGGATGGACATGCATCGGGAGTCCAGATGGAAAGATCGGGTCAGTTATTCGTACCAATTTTATTCAAACATACTTCATTGACGATCGAGGTCTGAATGAGACTCTACAGAGGTTTTGGGAAACTGAATCAAGTGGAGTTGTTTCTGATGCCAATGCAGTTACACTGGAGGACAAGGCTGTGCTCGAGAAGGTGAAAAGCTCGCTACAATACAAGAATATGCGTTATCAAATCGGAATACCTTGGGTAGATGGTGCACCAACCTTGCAGCCAAACTACAAAATGGCACTGCAGCGACTTGAAAATACTGAGAAACGTCTGCTAAAGGTACGAGATGTTGGAACAGCATATGCCAACACAATTAGCAAATACATAGAGAAAGGCTATGTTCGTAAAGTCGCAAAAACAGAGGAGAAACCGACAAACATGTGGTACATACCACACTTCGCAGTTGTTAGACCGGACAAGGAGACAACGAAGGTACGCATTGTCTTTGATGCATCTGCAAAATCGGCCGACGTTTCGCTCAATGATGTTATCCATCAAGGCCCAAAGTTACAGCGAGATCTTATAGATGTCCTACTTCGTTTCCGGAAGAAACCAATAGCATTGGTATGTGACATTTCTGAAATGTATCTGCAGATCGAAATAGCGCCAGACGATCGGCCTTTTCATAGATTTCTATGGAGAGACTTATGTCAACACCAGCCTCCAGATGAATATGAATTCAATCGCATCGTATTTGGGATAAATTCTTCGCCATTTCTAGCCCAATTTGTAACTCAAGAACATGCAAAATCAAATAGAGAGAAATATCCCATGGCAGCTGACACTGTATTAAAATCGACATACATGGACGACAGCATGGACTCAGTTATGAGTGCCAGCCAGGGGATTGAGCTGTACCATCAGTTATCAGAATTATGGGCCAGTGCAGGAATGAAGGCACATAAATGGTTATCTAACTCAGTGGCTGTGCTAGAAAAAATACCAATCGAAAACAGAGCATCAGAGATGGATCTGGACAATCATCTACCATCGATCAAAACTCTTGGAGTAATGTGGCAAGCAGAAGATGACGTGTTTGGCTTTCGCTTTAGTACAGTTGACGACAAGTTTCAGTATACTAAAAGAAACTTCCTGAAAAAGATTGCATCGCTGTTTGATCCGTTGGGCTTTCTATCGCCATTCACAATTCGTGCAAAGATCATGTTGCAAGAAATGTGGTCTGCTGGTTTGGACTGGGATGACATGCTTAATGACAGCCTTACTACCAAGTCTCAGACGTGGTTCATGGAGTTGGACAAGCTAGCCAATATTCGAGTCCCTAGATGTCTGCAGATGACTGTTGGAGCAGAGGTGACTGAGGCAATGTTACACACATTTGTTGACGCGTCTCAGGATGCATATGGAGCTGTTGTTTACTACAGATCGGTTTATATCAATGGACAAATATCATGTCGTATTGTTGCATCGAAGACACGTGTTGCTCCATTGACATCGACAAGCATACAACGCCTAGAGATGATGGCCGCTATTCTAGGTTTACGGCTGACAGCATCTGTGACTGCTGCCCTAGAGATCTCCATGAAGAATGTTATATTCTGGTCTGATAGCATGAATGTATTGTGGTGGATTCGAAGTCGAAGTAGGAACTTGAAACCATTTGTAGCAAATCGTGTTGGCGAAATCCAAAGTTTGACATCACCGGAGCAGTGGCGCTATGTTCCCACACAGAAGAATCCTGCTGACCAGGCTTCACGAGGGGTATCAGTAATGAAACTGTCGACTGATGACATGTGGTGGACAGGACCAAAGTTCCTTCTGAAAACGGAACAAGATTGGCCTCAGAATCGTGTGGAGAAGGGGGCACATGTAAACGATGAATCTAAAAGATGTCAGTCATCAATAGTAGCAGATGGACCATACTCAGCTGTGTCACTCATGACAATTCAGAAATTAGAAGATAGCCGCTTGAACCCTCTTCGTTATTCAGGTTGGTTGCGCCTCGTACGGGTAACTGCATGGGTTACTCGCTTCATCGATAACTGTCATGCACATAAGTCTGATCGGAAATCTGGTGAACTGACTCCAGCAGAGAATATCGATGCAGAGATACAGATTATAAAGACAATTCAACAGCATGCATTTCCTGATGAGTACAAAGATCTTGTACATGGAAGAGGACTTAGTCACAGCAGTAAGCTGCTTCCATTGAATCCTCGGATCGATGAAGATGGTCTTATGAGGTGTGATGGGAGGTTGAAACATGCCGAGTTCTTATCACATGATGTACGATTCCCAGTAATATTACCACGAAAGAATCACGTAACAAAACTCATCGTCAAATACCATCATGAGAAGCAGCAGCATGGTGGAACAAATCAGGTGCTGGCTGATTTATCATCACGATATTGGATTATTTCTGGTCGGGAAGAGATTCGAGAGTGGGAAAAAGAATGTAGTGGATGTCGACGACGGAAAGCTAAAGTTAGTACGCAGATCATGGCACCACTCCCACGAGTACGGCTAGAAACTCCGTTACATGCCTTTGCTCGAGTTGCAGTTGATTTCGGAGGGCCATTCATTACCAAGCAAGGACGAGGTAAGCATCGCCTAAAACGCTACCTCTGTCTGTTCACATGTCTTGTATCGAGAGCCGTTCACCTTGAGGTAGCCTTTGGACTGGATACAGATTCCTTTCTAAATGCATTTTATCGGATGGTGAATCGCAGAGGACTGCCTTTAGAAGTAATATCCGATAATGGTACAAACTTCATTGGAGCAATTAAAGAACTTCGTGGATTAGTTGCTGCACTTGATGCTAACAAGCTAGAGGAATGCACAGCAAATCAAGGTATACGATGGCATTTTAATCCTCCACTGGCACCACATTTCGGTGGTGTACATGAGTCAATGATAAAGTCAGCCAAAAGGGCAATTTATGCTATACTGGGAAATGCTGATGTCACAGATGAAGAGTTAATGACAGCGTTTACAGGAGCGGAAGCGCTTATAAATTCCAGACCATTGACATATCAAACGGCTAACCCAGAGGATGACACTCCTTTGACTCCCAACCATTTTTTGCATGGACAAGTTGGAGGTCAGTTCGCTCCAACATCGGTTGACTACACACATTTTAATCCACGTAAGCGGTGGAGACGGATTCAGGAACTTGTGAAGCACTTCTGGCATCGATGGCTACGGGAGTGGCTTCCTGGTCTTAATGTAAGGAGAAAATGGCAACGATCGGAGAAGGATTTCGAAATCGGTGATGTCGTCCTAGTCATATCTCCAGATTCTCCTCGTGGTCAATGGCCATTAGGCCGTGTTTTGGAAACATATCCTGGGAAAGACGGTCATGTACGTGTGGCCAAAGTTCAGATCGGAAAGAACACATTTGTGCGCCCTATTTCCAGACTATGTGCTATTGAGACTAGTAGTGCGCCATTCATTGTGGACACCTAATACCAATGGACAACTCTTGTAAATAGAATCGAACTGGTGTACATATAATATTTGTTGCTTCGTGACTATGGACTAAATTTGCAAGTTGACAACCTGGATACACATTAACATTTGCTTACTAGTTTCGATAAGCTGGGACTTATCGAGAAAGGGGAGAATGTTTTGGAGAATACATTTGCCTCTAAAATTCCTCAATTCGGCCTGTCAAGCTTTCACATGCTTGGCACCTCATAAACTTTGCCTCTCTGATAGGAGTCCTCACCATAAAGGAAATTTATAGCTGTTTCTGGTCAACCCACGGCTATAGAATTACAGTGACCCTACACCTGGGCCAGGCATTAATTTTGGAGATGGAGAGGAGAGAGAAGTTTAGAACTCAGATAGAATCAGCTAGTGAGAGTTGAAGTTGTTTTTAGACTTGGTCAGGTTATTATCGTTATAGGACAGTGCCAGTACAACCGTTATAGCTAAGTAATAGATTGACTGCTGAATTTCGTAGCAGTGTTGTGACATAATCGGTCACAATCGGACTAAATATATACGGACATATCTATACTCGGACTACATGTACATGTATATGTGTTATTCGTTCGTTCGCTTGTCACTTCATTATTGGATACATTTACTCATCCGTTTATTTGTGAACCATTCTTTTTGGATTATATTTCCCACTGTTGGATAACCGGATACTAAGTGAATATCATCAAGTAAAGCAAGTAAGTTTAAAAAGAAATAACAATACAGCAACATCTTCGTAATGGTAGCAGAGTAAGAATTTAGTGGTAGCATTACATCGTCGTCGCCGCGACACTGACCCTGTGAAAAAACGTTTCTGACATTTATTAAACGATTTTTAAATGTTTGGTAATCCCCACCACCCTTCCACCCAATGTAAATAGTGGATTGTAAAATGAGATTCTATAGATAATCTCTTCACGCACGTACGTGCGCGCATGTGCGAGCGCGAGTGTTCGCCTGAAAACGTCAACAGAAAACATGAATAATTGTCAGCTTTTTCAACATGTTCAATGAATTACATGGGGTCACAAAACCACTCAGGTTGCGAGGTTCGGTCACAAGAACACGGAACTTAGAGGAAGAGTTTTAGTTTAATATTTGATTTATATAGTCAATGTTAGTGTTGAATTCTGTGGTAGTTATAAGTTCAGTTTACCATTGTTCCATAGTAGTTTGGCCAGCTATGCAGCTCTTGTCATACATTAGCTGGATCACAACTGTGGCGTCACATGTGGTCTACCACCTGTCAGCCCAGCCAGTACCGAACCACCCGACCCACACACTCTGTTCTGCAACGTTGGCCTAGCGTATTAGTCTGGTCTAGTACACTGGAATGGCTTAGCCCCGCCACGCACCGTCCCACTCCTTCGCGGCATGTGCGCATGTGCTGCATGTATGTGGGTGGATTGGTGCCTATATGTACTTGTGTTGGATGTATATTTAAGTACTTGGGCGGTGTAGGTATATATTACAGCTTGGGGTTGGTATGTGGGCATTATTTCAGTTTTTGTGCTGGGTGGGTGTATTGATGTAGAGCCATGGGTAAATATATACTAGGACACTATTTGCATCATCAGTGGATATATGTAACCTATTCATATGCCTATTCATATGCCGATATGTTTCACAAAGGTTTAGTCATAGTGTTAGGTAGGTATATGAGTAGGTAGTTAAGATGTATGGGAGGGTTAAGCGTGGGTGTATGGCATGGGTATCTGTATATGTGTGTGTGGTGGGTAGTGGTAGCTATGGGGCTAATGGCAGCTCTTAAGGCAAGAGTAGCAGTTGGGTAATGTTAGGTATGCTCGCAGGGGTATGGTAGCGTTTGTGGTATGGATAGCTATTGGTGTAGGGATATGGTTAGGTGTAGCTACCATACCCTATCCACGCATAGCATCTACACCTATCGCAATATAGCATCTCCTTCCCAGTGCTAACCATACCAACATAGTTACCCTAGCGGCAGCTACATACGCATCTATCAATACTCATAGGCCAATAGCTACCACACCCCTATCACTACCTGACCCATAGCTACCCGTACATTATAGCTACTCAAAACATGTAGCTACCATATCCATGCCCACATAGCTAACCATACCCATAACTTACACTACCCAAATCCTACTCTACCCAAATGATAAACATTCATAACTGCACAGCTATCCTATCCTGATAGCTATGATAATTACCCCCCCCCCCACCAAATCCACAGTTAGCCATACCTTACCCTATAGCTATCCCTACCACCACATATCAACTATTGTCCTCTACTACGTAGCTAAGCATATAGCAATCCTTACACGTATCCCCATTACTATTCGAGGGGAATATACTTGCATGTTAGACCAGCAGACTAGGCTAGTAGGTAGGCCAACATCCAGGCTAGGCTGGTACGCGATATATAATAGGCTAGGCCAGTCGGTTAGTAGGCCATGCTAGTAGGATAGGTTAGGCTAGTTTAGTAGGGTAGACTATGCTAGCAGGCTGTGCTAGTAGACTATGGTAGCAAGCTGTACTAGTAGGCTAACCAAGTAGCCCATGTTAGTAGGCCGCTGCTATTAGGCAAGTCTAATGTAGTGGTGGACGTATTGTTATGGTTAGTGGTGGTGCATAGGTATCGCATGGTAGTGATGGGTGTATGGTTAATGGGGCTGCCTGTGTATTTTTATGGGTAGATATGAATTTGGGTTGTTATGTGCATATGGGATTGTCTAGCTATGGCAGCATAGGTAGAGGTAACTATGTTATAATATGTTAGGGGTGGCTATTGGTGTATGTGTAAGAGCAATGGGCGTAGGAATAGCGGTAGGGATGGTTATATGATATCTATGTGTGTGGGCTGTGTAGCTATGTGTGTATAATTCACCTTTCCAGAGTACCCACCCACCCATCATATGACGCCATAATGAACTGCGTGATGTGTACGATGACATCATAATGAATGACGTCGATAAGTACGTCACGAACGCATATTTGAAGACGGTCTATACGTTGTTGTATAAATTGTTTGCTTTTACTATTTAATAAATATTCTGTTGACTATTTTGATACTAATTTGACTGGGCGCTGTTGCTGCCATAGTTACAAAATATTCAACAGCTTCCCTGTATAGTTTTCAGGAAATTGATCGCTAGGGCATTTGGGGATCGATCAATCCCAACACGGCGAGGGGTGGGTGGAGCTTAGTTAGTGATGGGCGGGGCATAGCTAAAAATGGAACGGTCCATTGGTGGGTATGTATATATGTGGTTATAAATAGAGGTGACGTATAGACGGCTATAGTAGTAATGGACCTTTCCATTTTAGCTATGCCCCGCCCATCACTAGCTAAGCTCCACCCACACCTCGCCGTGTTGGGATTGATCGATCCCCGAATGTTCTAGCTATCAAATTCCTGAAAACTATACAGGGAAGCTGTTGAATATTTTGTAACTAATTTGACTGGGTGCTGTTGCTGCCTATGGCAGCAACAGCGCCCAGTCAAATTAGTTTCAAAATATTCAACAGAATATTTATTAAATAGTAAAAGCAAACAATTTGTACAACAACGCATAGACCGTCAGCAACAGCGCCCAGTCAAATTAGTTTCAAAATATTCAACAGAATATTTATTAAATAGTAAAAGTAAACAATGTGTACACCAACGAATAGACCGTCTTCAAATATGCGTTCGTGACGTACTTATCGACGTCATTCATGACGTCATTCATTATGACGTTATATGATATGTGGGTACTCTGGAAAGGTGCATCGGCGTATGTGTAGGGGATAGCAGTTAGGGATATAATTATGTGTGTATTGTTATGGATTTCAACACATGTACAGCAAACATACGGACATATAGTCATACAAACACATGGTGACATAAGTTGTGGCAAAAGGCCCCAAATCTCAGTCTTACCTCTTTCCATTTATCTTTATGCACTGAAACCCAGGAAATGATTATTATTGTTAGAATGATTAGACACAGCTGTTGCTACCTTAGTCAGCAATGGGTGGCAATCAAATTGCTCGAAATATCTGCAGTAAGTGTTAATACACTGCTGCTTATTTTGAGAACAATTTGATCAAAATTTGTTTCCGCAATGATTTTCAGTCAAATTGTTATCAAAATATTAGCTGGTGACAACTGTATTATATACTAGATTGTTTTGATAACAATTTGACCGAATATTCTTACTGCTATAAGTAGCAATAACTGTAAGCCAATTTGCTTTACAGATAACTAGCCTAGTACTGTGCACGCCATCTACTCGACGAGAGCGGCTCAACTAAAATGTATTACCTGGCTACTCGGGTATATAAATGGAATTTTGACTTCACAACTCGATGCAAGATTGCAGAGCGGCTCTTAGCAGCAGAACTCTGAGCATTTAATTAGCCTAATCTGGTAGTTTTACCTGCTAACGATAGCTGTATGCCGTATTTTCCGTTAGGTTATGTTATAGAGGCGTTTCATAGCAGACACGTGTTAGTTAGTAAGAAATGTTCTGTTGAATATTTTGAACATAAATTCAATCCACTAATGTTCGTAATATTCAACAATACACTTTGTTTTTATTTGAAATCATTTAAAGATATTTCTGAGCTGTAGTGTATTTGAGCGTCATCTGCTATGATAATTACAATACCAAAGAATATAGTTGTGGCGCATTGGTTCGGTTGGCAAAACCATTGTGCCGCACATGCTTGGAATTTTAATCCAAAGAGCCGGGTTCGATCCCGCGTTCAGGCATGTGATCAAGGTGTACAAACTTGCGCCATTCCATACGTCATTCAAATGACACGTCCTTCGGAGGGGACGTAAAGCCGTCGGTTCCGGCTCGTGTGGTGTCTGTGCCAGATGGGACGTAAAAGAACTCGCGCTGAGTGCCAGGCCCTGTATCGGGAGCTCAGTAGTTAAAAAAAAAATTAGTAGAGGTCGGATGTCAGCCCTGCTATCAGTGTGTCCAAGATGTCATAACTGAAGCCTGTACAACGCCTATCTAAAATCCGGATGGTGCAGTTGTGAGCAGACTGGACTTCACTGCATAGCTGGCGGCCTGCTCTAACCAACCTACGTCACAGCTGTCAGCGACGCTGTCGGTGGCTCCCTGATTCACTATCTAGACTGACTGTAAATACGTTACAAATAATTGTAGAAACACCCCCAAGTGGTGCTGATACGTGACCAGAAACCTCACTGACCAGTGACGCTGTCAGTCTGGGTGGTGCTCCTATATAAAGGAGGAAATTACGAAATACAATACAATACAATACTTTTGCATACTGCAATATTATTAAGCCTGAGTACGCCCAAGTCGCCTATATGTCACTTGTACATGTAAGCCTAAGTGCTTTCTGTTTCGTTAATTTATCTTCGTTTTCTATCATTTGTTATTGGCAGATACCTGTAGTCGTCGATCTTCCGGTTGGGAATAATCTAACCGACCACGTGGCTCTATTGTGGCCGTCATACACAATTGACCAACCAATCTCCATTAATCCAGCGAATCTGTATTCGGACGAGTCCAAGGAATTGTTTGAGAAACATGCCACGGGTAATGCCTGCTATCTCTTTAATCTATTTTATTATTAAGCTAAGAGTGATCGTCACACAGGTGAACGATTTTATATCTAGATTCAAGTAAACAGCATGAAAGGCAACAACAGCGTCCAGTCAAATTAATTTTAAAATAATGACCAGTTTGAAGAAATATTTTGATGACAATTTATCTGATGAAAATCAAAATCATCATACGACCAAAGTTCCAGGTATTAAAGCCCGAATATCTTTCTTTGACCGTATAATAAAAGCTAAAGATTTCATGCATATAGATTATGTGTCATAATCTGTCACCTGAATGGATAGAGTACGATGCGGTGAACGGGATACTATTACCTGTGAAACGCAACAATATTACTTGTGAACGCGATACTATTACTTGTGAACGCAAGAATACTAATTGCGATCACGATCATATTACTTGCGCATGCAATGATATTTTGCAACCATGACAGGTCCACTGCACCATAGACCTACTGCCATCAGATCATGTTGAAATTAGAAATGTCGTATTCGTGACGTATATATATATATATATATATATATATATATATATATATATATATATATATATATATATATATATATATATATATATATATATATATATATATATATATAGGCTATTTATCAGTTATCTTGTTGCTTACATTGTAGGTCCGATGGCCAGTGCCAGTTCTCTTGAAGCTACGATCTTAATTGAGCCTCCCAAACCGGATCCAACATTTCATGGTTTCAAAGTGGCGGACTATCAACTGACAATATTCTCAGCACCGCAGATCTTCACCAAACCAGGGAATGAAGTTTTCAACGTGCAGGATAAGGCGAGTCAAACACAGCTATTGTAGATGTAGTTAATGATTGGGGTTGGGTGTCCTTGTCTAGCTATGTCACGCTACGCTACGCTCACCTTGCAGGCGTGTTGAATCGATTTGAAAGTCTGAAAACTGAATTCGTAGAATCAAAAATTAAAGTTAACTATAAAGTGAGGTCTTGAATATTTGGAAACTAATTTGACTGATAGGAAGCAACAGCTCCGAGTTAAATTGCTTTCAAAATTTCTTCTGAATAATTATTAAATTGTAAAACCATTAACATACAATTCATGCGCTTTGGTGGCAGACCTTTCGATTTGCTGACAGACTTTTTGATTGTCAGCTAACGAGTGACGTAGTTATATTATGACATCAGATCTCTGAACAACAAATGGGATTTATCCATTAAGTATAGGTATCCGTGTTTGTTTGGACAACATCATTCAAAAGTTATCATCTCAGTATTCAGATCATTTATTCAGCATTTATACGAATGATTCAACTGAGGTAATATTTTAAAACGAGTTCTTATTTTTACAAGCAATAGCATACGCAATTATATATCTTCTTCAGAAGCACATCTATGTGCGAAAGCTTGTCAAAAGGTCATTGAACTTTGTTTTAAAATAGTATATCAGTTGAATCAGTCGTTTGCTGACTAAATCAGACCCGTGATGATTCTAAATCCGGCCATGCACCAAATGTATTTTTGAAATTCCGTATATGCCTGGTTTATACTAACAAAATTTTGGAAATTTTCACTGTACATCAGATAGCTTTTCGGAAACACTGTTGGCATCTGTTTCAGAAGGCGGCCTCCGAGGTCGTCTGCAAGAATGTCCATTTTCAGGTCAAGAACATACTGTTTTAATTTACCGCTGAAAGGACTGGCTCGGTAGTAGGGTAGTCTACTCTTAGTCAGCAAATGGACAAATGGGGATTTTCTTGTCTATTTAAAGTATGCATGGCACGACTGGTATAACCTTGCATAAATAGATCACACGTGTCAATATTTCATAAAATAATCACGGATTCATTTGAAGCGTTCTCAGTTAATAACAAAAACTACTTTTGTTCAATATCTGACAGCCCGCCGCGAACGTGCTGATCGATTCCCAATTCAAAATGTATCACCTGTAAGAGACGTAATCACGCTAATTTCTTTGCTCAGACGGTTCTAATAAGACGACACCATAATTTCAATGAAAATGAGTAAAAATGTTCAAAGTTTCTTTGATAACCAATTTAGAGGAAATCAGTCTGTTTAATAAAAGAAATAAACATGCAGGGCTATACTAGCCATAACTGGAGTGACGTAGATACAGTTGGCTTATCGATTGCCGGAATTTAAAAAATTGAAATCAGAATTTCCGTTTCACGCATTTCTTGCTTATAACTTACTATATGCTCGCACAATTTATGTGGGAGACACATTTTGATTGTGTTTCAACTATATTGTATAAATGGCTATTAAAATTTTGTTTGCATACAGAGTTTAAATCAATGCTATCAAAACGGCATCTACAGTGATTCGTTCATGACAAATTTCCATTTGAGACCAAGAGAAGAAAGTGTATAGGCCTAAATAGCTCAGTTTAGCTTACACCTAGCTTAAGTTCGTTTCTGTGACGTAATTTCTCTACAATATCTGCAGGTGTTCAGCACGATCTATGATCTACCGGAAGGAACGCACGGATTCTCCATTTATACATTCCTGTCGCATCCCAGGAGTAGAGGGACCATACGCCTGCGCAGTACTGATCCGAACGACCTTCCGCTCATTGATCCGAACTACCTAGATAATCCGGAGGACGTGGAGAGTTTTGTCAGAGGTACAAAACCTAGATCCAGACGTTTTGATAATTATCTTATCTCAACACTATGCGCCGAGATGTTGAATCGAGTTTTGTGTAATTTAATGTCACAACACGTCTTGACTTTCTCTCTCCCTCCCTACCTCCTACATGGGGTGGGCGTCGGGAAGGGGTGGAAGGGAGGGAGCGAGAGAGATGGCCCTCATTCACTCCCCTCCCTACCCTCACTAGTCCACCCGTCATCCCTCTCTTACTTCCTCCCAACCTACCTCCCCCACTCGGGCCGCATCCCACAATCCTCACTCCCTTTCTCCATCCCTTTCTCTCACTCGCTCGTTCGTCCGCCCGCCCATCTGCCCGCCTGCTCAATAAGCGACGTTATACGTTGTGTCAACCACTTGAATCCGAATGGAGAAAGAAGAAAGATCATTTACGATGCAAAGGCTCAACTGTTTAATATTTTAGAATTAATTAAACTGGGAGCTGTGTTGCCTATGTCAGCAACTGTTCGCTGTCAAATTAGTTTCCAAATACTCAACGTCTTACCAGTATAGATGCCTTAAATCTCTTGTGTTCCATCACATATAGACACTTTTGCACGAGATATGAGATGACTGTTCAATTTACCCAGCATTCAATTCTATCCGGCGTGCAATACCCTGACTACATAATCGTTGCAACTATTGGACGCCATATTCGTTGAGTCTATTGGTTGCACAAGCCAGGATTTCTCAAACAAAACCAACCTGCTTGCACACGCAAATAGTCATTTGTCCTCCAGCTCTGGAAGCGTAAGCATGCACGCAGGACGTATTCAATGCAGTACATTCGACAGCCTGCATTTCAATACTGTTCAGCACAAGTGTGTCAATTTCCAGAAGAAAATTAGAGAAAGCTTTGATATATATTTTGACAATAATTTGCGTGAAAGTTGATGCTATCAATGACAGCACCAACAATCAGTCAGATTTTTGTCAAAATAATTAGTATGTAATGCCATTACTATCTGCTATATATTTGGTAAAAACTTTATTGAAAAGTGTTGTTGCAACAGCTTTCAGTGTATGTATTCTAAAATAATCATCATAAATTTCAGTCAACACTTGCTACGGATTTGAAGAGCAAAGGCACAACAACTGTATCAAATTGTTGTCCATTGAATCACACGGTGCTCAGTATTACTATCTAAGTAGAGTGAGTGTATGGCCAAAATACGCTTTGTCTGCACGAAGGAAATATTTCGCCTAGCTATCGTGTGTAAGGTTCAGTTCAACCAATGAATTTCAAACAAATGTACAAATCTGCCAACGAAACATACACGCCTGGCGAGAACGCGTCTAGACTATAGACCTCCGCTCACGTTGCCTAAATAGTAATATATTGATTGCACCTGTGTGGATAATAATTCTACAATGTTGTTGGTGCCTTAGAAACCAACAACTTAGTAAAATTGCTATTCAAATTCGTAGCGAGAGTCGACTAAAAATTATGATTATTTTAGAATATGGAGACTGAAAGCTGTTGTAGCAACAGTTTTCATTCAAATTAGTATCAAATCTGTACCAGGTAGTAATCACATTACCTAAGTATTGTTTTGACAATAATTTGACTGAATATTGTTGCTGTCCTTGATAGCAATAACTTTCACGCAAATTGTTGTCAAAATATATATATATAAGCTTTCTCTAATTTTTTCTGGAAATTGACACACTTACGTGCATGCTTACGCTTCCAGAGCTGGAGGACAAATGACTATTTGCATGTGCAGGCAGGTTGGTTTTGTTTGAGACGTCCTGGCCTATACAGACAATAGACTAAACGAATATGGCGTCCATTAGCCACAACGATTATGGAGTCAGGAAATTGCATGCTGGGTAGCGTTGCGTGCTGGATGGCATAGCATGCTGGGTAAATTGACCAGAAATCAGCAGGCATCTCATATCTCGTGAGAAAGGGTCTTTATTTAATGGAGCACGAGAACTTTAAGATAGAGATTATGTATACTTAGGTACAAAATGCTAAGTGATGGCCAGTATTTTGTGATCATATCGGGATGGTCCCTACAACACCAATCACACACTGGTTCATCGGTACCTTATACAGAAACAGTTCTATATCGCGTATTTGGTGTGATATGTTCAACCGGCTAAATGTATGTAATGCTTGTTTAAGACATCATTGTGCATCGAGACCGTCTGAATGTCGCTTTACACTATAAGAAACCGATGTCCACGATAACTACTCGAACGGTCATCTCGTAATAATCGATTGAAAGGATTCTAATAGTGGCTAATTATTCGCATATCTTACTGTCATTTGCAGCCGCAAAGGTGTCACTGGCGATGTGCAAGACAAAACCATTCACAGACCTTGGAGCACGTCTCATCACGAAGGGGGTTTTGCCTGGATTTAAACCCGGTGATGAGGAAAAGGACGAATACATAAGAGAAATGGCCCAGACATTGAATAACACAAACTATCATTACGTGGGTACGTGTAGGATGGGCGCAGCGGACGACCCTAACGCAGTATGCGATCCAGAGCTACGGTACGTATGGTAATGATTAAAACGTTATATAACCCATACAACAGCGGTTAACCCTTTAACCCCGCAGACGACACATTCAATATGACATATGGATAATTCTGTTGAATATTTTCAAGCTACTTTAGCTCGCAGCTGTATGTATATTCAATGGCTACAACGCCGCATTAAAGCGATGCTAATCTCATCTCTAATGTTGTATTGCACCGATAGAATATGGTTTATAGATTCCATATCATTCATATCCTGTCACATTCCCTGATCTCTATCGCAATTATCTGTTTTGTAATATCGAGTAAATGTTGAACAGTGATCGACACCATTTTGTCTCATGAAGCTATTGTGTGTGATGTCATGTAAGCTCCAATGCATCACATTTTTTATTATGTAATGCTCATCCCATTGAATATTTTGAAACAACTTCCAATCAAATTGGTTTCAAAATATTCAACAGCTTCCCTGTAGGATTGCTTTTATACCACATTGCCAAACTATAGCTGGAGCCTCTATGACTGAGCGTATATACCTAGGCAGACACACTAAGGTTTTTCTGATTGGTTGGAAAGTAAATCATGACAGCCATCATAGGGTGTAGAAATGTACCAACATTTAGCTACTAAATCCTGAGTATCTTTCCTTAGCGGGGTGATAAAAAGCTTAAAATTACCTGGATAGTTTATGACCAGCGTGTTAGATCACCTGAACAGCTATCAAGAGATGGGATTAGTTATCCTTTAAGTCTTGCCAAAGCTGGGGGCAAAGAATATTCGTGGAGTTGATTGAAGCGAAAGGCAAACCCAAAAGGGGGTGGGGTGTGGGGGGGGCTGGTGTCCGGAAGATTTTGAAATCTAGATGCTCGCAGATAGCATCTCCTGCATTTCGAGAGGTAAATATAGACCATCAGTTGGCTGTTAAATTATAATTTTCTAGCCATTTAATTTCTTTCTTTTTTTGTTCACCCAATTTTTTTAGCCATTCAGTTGTGAAAACAGGACTGGATAAAAAAAAACCTGAATGAAGAAAAAAATTAAATTAAATAGCAAAGAATAGAATAATTTAACAGCCAATTAAAGGCCATATTTACCTCTCGAAGTGCAGGTGGTGCCATCTGAGAACATCGAGAAGATAACAAATAATATTAAACTGTAATACAATCATGAACCATCCTACTCCTAAAACATCCAGAAATGTCTTAAAAAACCCCAACACTGTTTAATAAGAATAATACTGAAACAATATATTAATAAAAATAACAGTAATCATGATTAAAGCTATTTCATGTTGCAGAACGTAACAAATCCCCAAGTTTGTACCATATCCTGTTATGTAGTTTCTCTCTTCACAAACGAAAATAGCTCTCTGGACATTACATAAAACACATTATACCATAAAAAAAGAAAATAGATAAAAAAAAAAGTGGGGGCTGGTCAAGATCTGGGTCCGGGGGGGGGGGCTTGGGTGGGGGCGGGGAATGGGGGGGGGGCAAATGCCCCCGCTGCCCCTATTATAATCCGCTACTGAATGGCTAACGGCCTGCTGGTTCTGCTGCTGCTGCTGCCGCGGATGCTATGACGACGATGGTGGTGTCGACGACGGCTACTGCTGCTGCTGCTATTGCTGCTTCTGCAACTACTACTACTACTACTACTAGTACTACTACTACTACTACTACTACGACTACTACTACTACTACTACTACTACTACTACTACTACTACTACTACTACTACTACTACCTCTTGTGATGTTGAATTGCAGAGTGCGAGGCATAAAGAATCTGCGTGTAATTGACTCGGGTGTGATGCCTGAACAGACTAGTGGCAATTTGAACTGCCCTACCATTATGATGGCTGAGAAGGGCGCTGACCTAATCAAAGGGAAGAAGCTGCCTCCTGCTGATCTCGAGAAAGCCAACGCTAAACTGAAGGCCTGGATGAAGACTATTTAGCGCCGCGGCGACCAGCGTTAGTAACGATGGTTACCTGCATATATTAAATGTAAATAAATGGACGAATCCGGTTTTATCTATGCCCCGCTCATTTCCAGCTAAGCTCCGCCCACGCTTTGCCCGAATTGCGATCGATCGAACCATGAACTCCCAGAATCTCACTTTTCAGAAAACTATACAGGTAAGCTGTTGAATATTTTGAAACTAATTTGGATAAGTGATGGTGCCGCAACAGCACCCATACAGTAAAATTAGTTTCATAACATTCAACAGAATGGTTACAGTATTAAAGAGTAAAGACATGCAATTCATACAGCTTGACTGATTATTAATAAGCCTTTATGATGGCCTTAGATACGCCATCCTTGTTCAAGTTCGACTCCTAACCATAGTTAGCTATACCAGTCGAACTTCAAATAGTTAACTAGCTAGTCAACTATAGTCAACCGAGCACCCGACCTCGGTTCAGATGGTTAGTGCGATATCTGCGTAAATTTCAAAATGGCGGACACCAATCGCTTGCCACGAATAAATGCATATTAAACTGTAAATATTTCACTAAATAACTTAGGTTTGATGAAGTTATGCTTTCCTATTGTATCTCAATGTTTCCAAGCCCATATTCCTTCCCACTTTATGCCATATGAACGCTTTTTGACGTCTTAGCGGACAAAAATAACCCATTTTCGTAGATCATCAAAACAGACGACAGAAAGGGTTAATGGAGACTGGTACCCGGCTCCAAATTTTCTGCAATAGTAATTCAATAGGGAACCGGATACCAACGAACTATAGTCGACTACGGTCAAGTTCGACTGGGCATAGCAACTGCGCATGTTCAGTAAACCATGAAACTGACTATGGTTAACGAGTCGAACTTGACTCTTGATTTAATTTATTGTGACATCAACCTACCCGTGACGTAATTCAATATGACGTCATATATTTCACTGACAGATTGGATTCCTATATTCCCAAAACTAGATCTTTAGAACTTACCCCCGGTAATGCAGGTTAATGGGTCGGTTACTCGAACGTATTGGCCAAGTAACTTGCGTTATCAGGCAATTACAGTACAGTTTTGAAACAACTTGACATGTTTCCAAAGCAAAATAAAGCGTTGTACTGTTGAATATTTTGAACATAATTGGATGTATGTCCAAAATATTAAACAGAATATTTTTTACATCGTGTTCAAATTTGTACTAAGTAAGATATTTCTGAGTTTGTTTTGGAAACCATTAGTTTATTTATGAGCTGTGCTGTCGATTTTGTCTTGACTTTAAAAGTTCAATCCTAATAATAACGCATATATATCGGGAAGCTATTGCCAAGCATTGACTCGCTGTTCTGTGTCAATATAGCACTTCAATGGTCAACCCTATTAAAACGACCTCTACACTCGTCGTGAGAGTCCAGCTGCTGGTCAAGAGAAGACTGTTTTTGAAATGTTACCACCGGAATGACTGGCGCGATAACCGAGCAAGTCATTCCGGCTGTACGTTTTCTAAAATAGTCTGCTCTTAACCTGCAGATGGATGCTAAATAGGCAGGAATTTTCTATACCATTGACTAAAAATGACCTCTGCGGTGCGATTGAGATATATGTTATTGCCAGGACAAGAGATAGTTTGCTTTGTAAATTGTATTGCCGAATTCACAAAAATAGTATTCTATTGACCTACGAGTCCTGCGAATGGACATTCCCTGAGCAAAGGTTCAATTTTCCTGAATAGTATTGACCATTAAGGTGTTAATTAATAGAAGTAGCATGTTGAACGCTTTGAGGCGCTGTTGACACACGAGGGGTTAGCGCGCTGAGTTACTATTATTAATAATAATTATTAATAATATAAACTTCCTGTAATATTTATCCATATGTACGGAAGCCTATTATTTAGTACTCCATGTTAGTTTTAGATTATTATTATTATTATTATTATTATTATTATTATTATTATTATTATTATTATAAGATGATTTCTAAGCAGTAAATGCTAAAGACAAATTATATTACTATTTTAATCATTATTCGTTCTACTTTGTGCTATATTTATCTGCTCACGCGCTATTTGGCTTTTACAATAAAGGCCATAGAAACATATCATCTGTCACGTATTTTTAAATGTCTGAACTCATTTTTAAACCATCCTAATATCAAATCTCACACTCGTAAGGCGCAAACATTTCCATGGAAGGCTGAAATGATTGACAAGGACAACTAGATAGTATAAAATCACGCTATCACAGAACCTACTGCCTTCAATAAAATGGAAGATTCCAGTTTTAGGTATGCCTCGCCCATCCCTAGTTACGCTCCAACCACGTTTCGGCCTTGTTGGGATCGCTCGATCTCTGGACTACCTGAATCTCAATTAAAAAAAACCCTAAGGTAAGCTGTTGAATGTTTTGAAACTAATTTGACTGGGTACTGTTGCTGCCTATGGCTTAGTGCGTTATCAATTATGCCCTCGTGACGAACTTATCGACGTCATTCACGACGTCATTGATTATGACGTCATCCATACACGTCACGTAGTCGATCATAACGTCATATGATTTATGGATAAACTGGAAAGGTCCATTGGCAAATATACGTATAAATATAGGAATCTAACTTATTCATATTGACAGACGACAACAGCGCACATACGGGTTTGATGAAGAGCCAGAGAGGTGCCCGCAATCGGCAGAGGAATGTATCCTCCCGGAATAGGTGTTAGTATTCGCACAAGAGGTCACCATGGGAAACTGCTTCCGGATGAATGGGGTGAAGCTATCAAAGTCCGGATTCCAGTTTCGCCATCTCAAACGAAAAACTGCCCTGAAGAAATCACCGATATGGCCAATGGATATTTTTCACATGAAAACAAGTTTTTGTACATTTTTGCTCTGGCCTCGTAATGGGAAGATGGTATAGGGTTCACGCTGGTGTGCGTGTCCTGAGATGTATCTTAATAAATATTCATCCGATTTAAGTCGTATTTTAACAGAACAAAGGAACTTCCAGACAAAGGAATCAGCATCGGGATCGGATCAAATTCATGATCTCGGAAACATGCCCCGAATTGGCTCAGATTTTAGCATAAGAATAGGAGTGACTGCACAGGATTCCACAACATTTGGCGTGATCTAAAATCTGAAAAATCCGAAAAAATCTTTAGAATATAAGAAAACCGGTAGAGCGAAGGTGTGTAGGGAAAGCGAGGGTGTGTAGGGAGAGCGATGGTATGTAGGGAGAGGCCGGGTGTGTAGGGAAAGCGAAGATGTGTAGGGAGGGCGAGGGTGTGTAGGGAAAGCAAATGTGTGTAGGGAAAGGGATGGTGTGTAGGGAGAGCGAGGGTGTGTAGGAGCGCGAGGGTGTGTAGGGAAAGCGAGGGTGTGTAGGGAGGGCGAGTGTGTGTAGGGAAAGCGATGGCGTGTAGGGAGCTCGATGGTGTGCATAGCGGGCGAATATGTGTAGGGAGGGCGAGGGTGTGCAGTGAACGCGGGTATGTGTAGGGAAATCAAATGTGTGTAGGGAAAGTGAGGGTGTGTAGGGAAAGCGAGGGTGTGTAGGGAGAGCAAGGGCGCGTAGGGGATGTGAGCGTCTGCAAGGGGGTGGGTGCGAGGGTGTGTAGGGAGGGCGAGGGCCTGTAGGGAGGGAGCTGTATGGAGGGCGAGGGTGTGTAGGGAGAGCGAGGGTGTGTATGGAGGGCGGGGGCGTGTACGGAGGGCGAGGGTGTGTAGGGAGAGCGAGTGTCTGGAGAGCGAGGGTGTGTAGGGAGAGCGAGGGCTTGTAGGATGGTAATGATGTGTAGGGAGAGAAAGGGTTTGTAGCGAGAGCGAGGGTGTGTAGCTAGAGCGGTGGGTTCTAGGGAGGGTGTGTAGGGAGAGCGAGGGTTTGTAGGGAGGGCGATGTGTGTAGGGATGGTGTGTGAGGGCGAGGGTCAGCACTCTCTAAATGCCCTTGTTCTTACTGCCATAAATGGAGGAATAGCGAGCTTGATTTCGCCACGTAAAATGACCTGCTCCTAAGGCCAGGTTACGACTATGACCCACGCGGCTCGTGAGATTACTCCCATTTTTATCTACGTATTTATTCAGCTTTTTAATATTATATGTCAATATACACAACAATCACACAAAACGAAAGTTTAATTTGTGCGATCTCCTCCTTTTATACGTTTTGGTGACATCACAGGAGGGCGGATGACCACACCAGAAAGTTCTAGGGTGATTCGGCCTCGCCCCATAAGAAAAGTTTTGATTTATTAAATCTGAAGTCACATAACGTTTTCCTCCTGTGTAAAGGGAGTAATTATAGTTATAGGAAGAAATGTATATCACTTTCGTCCCTACTTGATGGAAAAACAAGTCTCGGATCAACGTCAAAACTCGGAACTACATATTCCTGTGGAAGTTCACCTTTTAATTGGTTTGAAGCGGTTTTACAGATTGGATGCTTATAAACTTGCCTGTTTCAATTTCAGGCTGCAGCGCCTGATGGTGTGTGGGAGAGCGTGGTGACGTCAGCGGCAATTGCCCCGACTCAGCCCTCTCACCTCCTCCAACACGCCGTGGTAGTAGCGCATTTTGGGTGGCTCTTGTGTTCAAAGACTTTGATCTAATTTACTGGAAATAGAAGTGATATTCACGTGCTTCTTTGTTATGAAAGCACGTGGTTGATCAGAAACTTAGGCAATATTTATGTAATGGTGGAGTGTTGATGCTGATGAATATTCGTCGTTGATGGGAAAGACGGAAATATATGTTTTCAATTCTGTTCCCTGGAACAGCGTTCCTCTATGAGCGTGATCTTATACATGCGTCTATGCCTGTATGAATGTATTCCAGCTCGTGTCGATCCCGTGCGGGAAAATGTAAGAGAATATTTGAAATTTTCCTTGATATTATAATGTCGAAGTTTTGATGCCGCTTCATCAGCCAATGCGCTAACGATCTATATACACAGTAGAACGATGGTGTTCTTAATCAAATTTAGGACAATATAGCTGTCTACAATTATTGTCCGGTATAAACAGATCCATTACTTGCCAAGATTAAGTATACTCACACCGCCAAACTGGGCTGTGTTTTCCGGTTGGGTGGACTGCCAAGCATCCTCCTCTGTGGGCACAAGTAGGACATTGTCTGTAGGACAAGTCCCATCCCTACCTAGACCAGACTTAATTTATTAGAATATAGCTCGGAAAATGCGTGCCACAGTTTGCAATAACAATACCGTCGTATGGAGAGTGTGAATGCAGTCATCCTTAATATCTATGTTTCTGTCGTGTTGGTGATTTTCATTGATATGCGTGGCTGGTTATCTGCGGATAGTGTTGCCCTGTTGTGAAGGGTGGCGTTTTTATCACTCAAGGGAGGGGGAAGTGAGTAAGTGAAGTGTAGTGTCAACTTTGTTGGACATGATGTATTTCGCTCTGTAATGGCCGATCCCGTGGGCATGACAGAGTTACATTAGAGCGTGGATGACGAAGAAGGGTGCCGTCGTAACTTGAATCAAACCATTAACGAATTCAACTTTTCGGTAGCAAAATCCTACTCATGATGGACAACAGACTGCGGGCATCTTGCTCTCTTAATAATATTGACTGTTATTACGTGTGAATGAAGTATTCTTTTAATAGCTATTTCCGTACGACGGTTCCGGGGGGGGGGGGGGTGGGTGTGTGAATTGGGGGTGGGGGGGAGGGGGGGAGGGAGGGGAGGGGAGAGGCTCCCCCATGGCGTGTACTGTAGATGGCTGGGGTGTGCTTCATTCCATATGATCAGTTTTTCGTAAACCGGATAAGAAGGTGATTGCGGAAAATGTTGACTGGTGTTGATGACGGTAGTGTACGGTTGTATGGAAGTCCGGGCTGATGTGTGACACTGGTGTATTGCGGATTAGGCCTATCCAGATTCCACACTGGTGAAAGCCAATTCTCCTTCGATCAATACTCACCATTCTGTTACTTCTGTTACTTCTGATATACAGCTGGCTCTGACAGCGGCTCTAGGACTATAGACTTAGAAAGCTTTACCGACTCCTGGGAACCGGGTACTCGGCTCCCAACTGCCGAGTACCCGTTTACCATAGAGCTCATTCTTGTTTGCATAGCGACAAGAGCAATACATGCTTTTTGCATTAAGGATTTTAGTGTTTTAAAATAATCTAAGTCTTTAATCAGTGATAGTTTGTGTGTTCTGAAAGGATTAACTAAGGACTATGGAGAATACCGCCCAAGAAAACCAGGTTGTATTGTTCTTTATTATCCATAGTTAAAAGACTTAGGTCTCTAAATTTCGTTGTGTCGCATGTTCCAATTTCTGTCCCCATAGAATCTGGGACGTGTGCTAACAACGATATATGCCAGACGATCGCCTTCTTTAAACCCCAACAGGCGATCGGCAGATATGAAAATAGGTGTTTGCTACGGTATTTCTAACACGAATATCGGCTGACGTCGTTCTCCGTAGAATCCGAGCGGGTGACGTCACACCCGGTCGCTCGGATGTTTATGTGAAGAAAAATTTTTCATTAATTCGCGCATCTTATTCTGGGTGCTGCGTACTAAAAATGGTACCGGAAACTTTAGAATGATCAAGTTTACGTGTGATCACGATCGGTTTGCAATGATCGGTGGTTTCAAAATTCTTGAGTAGATGTGTGGTCTGCGGTTTTACCGTGTGAGACAGCAGTTTTGTTATACATTTTGTTGTTTTCTTCACATATCGTGCTGCGTTCGTTAGGAGTATAATTTATATTGATTAGTAAATATACCCTGAATGCTATGCGATATGATTCCTGGAGCCGTTACACATCCTGGAGGATCTATTATGGGTGTGTTGTGCCCGCCGCGTACTTGTCGTCATAATCAATGCGATCGTTGTTGTAACGTGGCGGGGTGGGGTGCGGGGAGGTTACGGTTAATTTATGAGTCAAATTATTTGAAAATTAATTGTCTGCCTTCCATCCGGGTCTCGTTCCGCTTGTTTATTGTAGGTTTGTGCTTATTTTATAGGCCAAGCCAGCCCCGCCATCATGTGACGACTGCCATAAGTTTGTCCGTGTAATGTTCAAGGGCCATGTCTGTTTTATGTGTGCCCTGTGTAATATAGATCATAGGTGTAATGTTTGTGCAGTGTGGTCCGTCGAAACGATGGTTAAGTTCCTTTCCCAGAAGGACTTGGCTGGGTCTGACGCGGGGTCAGGCGGTCCGAGAGTAAATCGTGGAGCGCCCGGTTCGGCCGGTGCGGGTGCTCCACGTCCCCAGCTGGAGGTGGCGGAGATGGCACCGCCGGCGTGGTTTGGTCCGGCTCTGCAGGGTTTTTCTGCATAGCGTTCTGACCACGCTGGTGTCGTCCCTGCTACCAAAGGTTGGGGGGCAGTTTCTCCCCATGCCTGGTACGGATCCTGTCCTCGGACAGGATTCTGGACTGGTTACCGAGGGGGCCGTCTCGTACGGCCCCCTGGCAGTCCCGTCTGGCTTCGGCCAGACGGGTTTCTGTTTCTCTGTGGCCACCTCCGGGTGGTCCAGTAGCGGTGGCCGGTCCGTCAGGTGTGGGAGCCGTCCGCCAGGACGGTTCCACGGTTGACTCGTCTAGTGACGACTCTTCGGAGTCTGAAGACGAGGAGGCCGAGGAGGAGAGGTTGCTGCGGCCCGTGAAGCCGCAGGTGGAGAATATGGAGGTTGATTCCGTCCTAGACGGATCCGGCCTCCATTTGTCTGGTTTGGCGCAAGCCAGGTCAGCGGCTCCGCCTGTGGCTGAGGCAAATCCGTTACCGTGCACCGGTTCCGTGCGGCTTGGTTTGGCACCAGCCGTCACGGGAACGGGTGTGCCGAGCCGGGCGTGGTACTCACCTATCTCGCCTGGTCCGGCAGTCGGACGTGGGGTGCCGTGGGCGCCCGTGTCCGGCTATGGTTCCGCGACTGCTACGGGTCCGTACGGTTTTCCGTGTGGACCTACCCCATGGACCGGAGTGTTTCATGGGGTGGCGGCGGAACCGTGTGGTACCGGAATGCCTGGCGTGTCAGCCGTGGCTCCTTGCTGGGAGGCCGTGGCTGGCAGACCCGTGAGCACGTCAACGGGTGACGTGTTTGCGGGGGTGTCTTCATCGGAGGTAGATTGGTCAGATGCTCTGGCGTGGCTAGCCAGGGTTGACCCGTCTGTGGTTTCGGCCACGGCCGATGAAGATGCACCCCGTCCGTCGGTTGCGTCGATCAGGACGGGGATTTTGCCCGCGGCCCGGATCCAGTCAGTGGGACTGGATCCACGGTTCATAGAATGGTTGGATGCTATTTATAGCAAACAACTGATGACCAAGGGTCAGCTCCCTGCGGCCTCCAGGGAGGTGCGGGCAAGATGTCGTATTCCGCGGGGGGAATACGACAGGTATGGTGTAGTCCCGTCGGTCACGGAGTGACCGATGGGTACTGGGCGTCCAGAGTGCCGTGCCGGGTCACCCCGGTCCGGCACTTGTGGACAAGTCTCAGGTACACCAGGAAGAAGTCCTGTCCCTAGCGATGAGGGTGTGAGGGCAGCGATGAGCGCTGTCAACCACTCTTATCGTCTCCTTCAGTCGGTGTGGGCTGAAGCGGGGCAGGCCACCCTGTGCCACCTGTGGCGCTTTCATGTGTCAATGACGGCCTGGTGCTGTCGATGGACGCATTGGCAAGGGTGTAAGCGCGTGTGACGAAATCCAGGAGGCAAATGGTCATTGACCATATGCGTCCGGCTACGGCAGTCAGGGAGCGTCTCCTTGGGACACCCCTGACAGGGCCTAGCATCTTCGGTGGCCAAGCGTGGGCCATCTTAGAGGATACCGCCAGTATCGCGCAGAATCGGTTAGCGGTAAACCTACAGCTAGAGCTAGTGCGACAAGCGCATGCACTAGGGCCTGTGGGGAAACCGCTAACGGGACAACCTTCAAAGGAGCAGAAGAAGCATAAGGGCAAGGCGAAAGCTAGGCCTGTTGCGACTTCTGCTTCAGCTGGGATTTCAGAGCCGCCGCCGGCGAAGAAGCCCAGGAAGGTTGTAGAGGCGCCTACCCTCCCCAATGTTGCTCCTGACCGCCCTAGAGGTGGGAAGGGCAAGGGGAAGGGTAAGGGTAAGGCCACAAAGGGCGGACAGAAGGGGCCGAAGCGTACCTGAGGGTACGAAAGCTCCCTTCATATCCGCCTGGACCGCGCCTGTGTGACAGGAACAGCGGTGCCAGTTATACCCGTCGTGCCTAGAACGAAATGGTTCTCTCTCTCTCTCGTTAAGAAAGAGTGGGGGGGCGGACTGCGAGCCGGACAACCCCGTTAGACGTCGAGGCGTCTATGGTGGGTGGAAGGCTCATGCGTTTCGTCGAGGCCTGGCAAGGTGTGACGTCAGACAGTCTGGTCCTGGGATGGTTATCCCAGGGTTACATGCCGGAGTGGTGGGACTTTCCACCACAAAATCTGTTTTTGGCACCTGTCTGGACACCCGTACCAAGGGAGCCAGACAAGTTAGAAGCCGTTCAAAAGGAAGTGTCGGGTTTGCTTCTGAAGGGAGCAATAAATCCAGCAAATCGAAACACTCCAGGCTTCTATTCAAACATGTTCCTTGTCCCCAAGAGCACAGGGGGATGGAGACCCATACTCAATCTCAGGCCATTAAATTGGTTTAGCCATACGCCTCGGTTCCAGATGGAAATGCCGAGGTCGGTAATGCGGGATTGAGGAAAGGAATGTGGTGTGTATCGATCGATCTGAAAAATGCATATTTCCACATTCCTATGAATCGGAGTTGGCACAGGTTTCTGAGATTTGCGTTTCAGAGTCAACTATGGGAGTTTAAAACAGTCTCCCGTTTGGCCTGTCGACAGCTCCGAGGGTTTTTCACAAGAGTGGTCCTTGCGGTGACAGCGTTTCTCAGAAAAGAGAACGTGGCGCTACACACCTACATAGACGACTGGCTGCTTAAGGCAGACTCGGCAGCCAGGTTGAACGTGGATACTGCTCTGACTCTGAAGTTACTTTCAGATCTAAGCTGCATAGTCAACGAGGAGAAATCCGAGTTGACGCCCACTCAACGTTTCGTTTATTTGGGGATGCGATTCGACCTTGAGGAGGGCAGGGTTTACCCATCAGAGCCCAGAGTGGTGTCTCTGTTAGCCATCCTCAAGAGTTTTCGAGTGGGAAACCACATTCAAGGCGAGGCGGTTCCTTCAGATGCTGGGCATAATGGTCTCCATGGAGCAGGTTATCCCGTACGATGCTCTAATGCGAAGACCTATCCAGTTGTATCTGATGTCTCTGTGGAAACAGAGAACAGAACCCCTGTCAAAACTGGTGCCAGTTTTGGAGCCGATAATATCGCATCTGCTATGGTGGAAACAGCGTCAGAATCTCCTAATAGGGGTTTCGCTGCACCTACCCCAACCCCAGCTGTCCGTTTACACGGATGCATCGCTGGAAGGGTGGGGTGCCTGCCTGGGAGAACCAGGTCTCGGGCACATGGACTCTCCCGGAGAGTCAGCTGCATATCAATCTGTTGGAAATGATGGCAGTGGAACTGGCGTTGGAAGAGTTCCTTCCGATGATCAGGGGCAAGGTGATATTGATACGGTCGGTCAATTCGACAGTAGTATCATATATAAATCGCCAAGGCGGGACCAGGTCGCCCACTCTGTGTATCAGGGTGTGGCACTTGATTCAATGGTGCAGGAATTACTCGGTTGTTTTGAAAGCAGCTCGTATTCCTGGCCGATTGAACATTCTGGCGGATGCTTTGTCTCGCAGACAGAGAATCCTGCCAACAGAATGGTCCCTCAACCCTCCAGTTCTGCGACGGATCTTCGAGCATTGGGGCAAACCCAACGTGGACTTGTTCGCCACAAAGGAAAATGCTCAAATCATGACATATGTCTCGCCGATTACAGATCCAAATGCCGTCGATACAGACGCTCTGGCGATAAGCTGGAGAGGGATGCACGCTTACGCGTACCCACCCACCATTCTTCTACCGAAGGTTTTGGTGAAGGTCAGGGAGGAACCGTGTCTGGTCCTGCTAATAGCGCCGTATTGGCCGAGCAGGGCGTGGTTCACGGATCTTCTAGATCTGCTGGTGGAAAATCCTGTGCAGTTGCCCGAGATTCCGAACATAATCTCCCAGGCCAAGGGACGCTTCCTACACGAGCGTCCCGAGATGTTCAATGACTGCGTGGATGTTATCAAACAACGTTCCACGTCGGAAGGCTTTTCTCGACAGGCTGCTGATTTCATCGCGGCTGCGAGAAGTAGGTCAACCTTCAAGTCATATAACAACAAGGTTAACAGATTTGCAGACTGGTGTGAAGAAAAGGGTATTGATACCTTTCAATCCACTATCAGCAAATAGCAGACTTTCTCTGTGAGCTGTTCTTTTGAGGACTAGCTCCCGTCACAGTTGCTGGATACAAGTCAGCTTTGGCATCATTTATCCCTTGTCTAGCCAACAGGGATAGTCCAGAGGTGGCCCAGTTAAATGTGATGTTGAGGGAATGAGCAATCTCCGACCGAGACAACCGGTAGTCATTCCAGCCTGGAGTCTATCTTTAGTGCTTAATGTACTGGCCAAGCACCCTTTCGAACCGTTGCGTTCGGCTAGTCTAAAGCATTTGACTCTAAAGGCGGTTTTTCTATTGGCAGCTTCCTCAGCTAAAAGGCGCAGTGAGATCCATGCGCTTTCGGCAGAGAGGAACCGATTTATTGTTTCTGGAGAAGGTCTGCGTCTTCTGCCAAGAGCAGAGGTTATGTCAAAGAACCAATCTTTGAGATATCCCGGCAAACCGATCATTATACCGAAGTTAACTAGGTTTGATCGTGATGCCAGTGTCTGGTGCCCGGTCCGTGCTTTGACTAAGTACAAGAAACGGACTGACTCGTTACGGTCGAACGATAGACATCTGTGGATCTGCCATAAAAAGTCTTATGGCGCCGCATCCATGGATACTATCTCTCGTTGGGTGGTCGAATGCATTCAGACTACTCACGAGATGGCGACTGGGCACCAGGTGCAAGGCGTAAGGGTAGACAATGTCAGAGGAATAGCCGCCTCGACCGCCCTTTACAATGGTGTTCCGTTATAGGACATCATGGCCGTTGCACAATGGCACTGTGAGTCCTCATTCACGGATTACTATATGAGGGATGTGTCAGACTCAGCCAATCCACTCGCTTTAGCTGTTTTGAAACGATAGTTAGTGACCACACTGCTTTTCCCCTTTTCTCACTTCGGTAAGAAAAGAACCTAAAGCAGGCATGGTCAGGCGAGAGGATGTCAACCAGATTGTGTCACTGATGGCCGAACCGGTGAATGGTTGTAGGCGGTACGTCTGAAGTCCTGTTATCATAAGGTAATTCAACAAGTGAGAGTTTTTTGTATTATGTATATGTATCATGTTCATTCATCGTATATATTCATGCTCATTCCCAGGCTAATACAAGCGATATGCAGGGAGTAGTTAACCCTCTTGGCATATTGGTGTTTTCAGGCGAGATACATGTTCGTTAGTTCTCTCCCTTTTCTTAGGAGGAAAAAGGGGGGGGAGCTGTGACGCGAATGTGATTCGGTTCCGTAAACTTGACGGTCCTTTTTAGGTCTCCGTTAGTCAAGTTTGAAGTCTAAAATCTTTCTCCAAGGGGCAAAATTAGCATGTATGTCTTGCCCCTTCCCACCAGGTTACTGATCAAATCTGGTGTATATCAGAAGTAACAGAATGGTGAGTATTGATCGAAGGAGAATGCAGGAAATGTCAATTTCCCTTTCTCCGAGATCTAACAATACTCACCATTCTGTTACAGACCCAGCCTCCCAGCCCCACGGAGGCAAGCCATAGTTTTCTCTTGTTTGGTGGCTATGCAAACAATATGAGCTCTATGGTAAACGGGTACTCGGCAGTTGGGAGCCGAGTACCCGGTTCCCAGGAGTCGGTAAAGCTTTCTAAGTCTATAGTCCTAGAGCCGCTGTCAGAGCCAGCTGTATATCAGAAGTAACAGAAGTAACAGAATGGTGAGTATTGTTAGATCTCGGAGAAAGGGAAATTGACATTTCCTGCAGTCTGTTGCGGTTGCGGAAAAGTCGAGATTGCGAGAAATGATATACTTTCAGTATCTGGGTGTTAGGGAATGTTGTGGAAAATCGTGTCTCTAACTTTTTCGATTTAAAACGTTAGGTGCTTGCACACGCACGCACGCACGCACGCACGCACGCACGCACGCGCGCACGCACGCGCGCACGCACGCGTGCGTGTGTGTGTATATATATATTTTAAACAATAATTCACGGGGAAACACCACTGAACCTGAATTCATTGACATCCTATGAGAGAGTGATGGATGCTCATCTAGTTAGATGCAAATATATTACAGCGAATCGTTACACATTTAGAGAATTGTAGTGTATAAAATCGTAAATAGTGACATCAGAAATGCGCATTTTCACACCAATTACACCCACATTCTAAATTTAGATCTTGGGTAATGCGAAAGTTGAGCTGGGGTGGCAGTCATTTTAAACAGGTTCCATACCCCATGTTGGCATCAGCAGTACTCTCAAAGTATTGGGACATCTATAGTTGGGAATCAACCTGTCATGTGTGGTTGATACAATCAAAGGGCCACAGATCATTCAATGTCTCCATCAATCTGGCTGCGATGATGAGGAAGTACGCCTGGTAAGACTCTTAATGGCAAACACAAAACTAGATGTTCGCATCAACAAGGTGCTGGTTTATCACCATTGCTTTTTACATGTTACCTCACTTCAGCACTGTCATACACTCGAGCGCACTCTGTAAGACCAACCCTTCCAATCCCATCGAGTGGTATGCCAGTACAGATGGCATATGCATATGATGTTGGCATTGTCGACGAGGAAAAAGGACCTCTTGATACACTACTTCCAATAGCTGTAGATCAGTCTAAGGCTGCAGACGTCCTCGTGAATAAAGCAAAAACAGAATTCACTCACATAAAATCAGACACTACAGAAATAAGTGAAAACGGTACCCCAACGGCGCACTGAGAAGTGGAGGAAGAGCAGAATCTTGGGTTCCAGCCTTTGCAGCTCTATGGACATTGGAAGTCCCTTTGGATGTTGTGGACTCGTGGCTCTAAAATCACCATGATTCAAGAGGGAACTACATGATGCTACAAGTGTTTCCATTTCATTCATTTCATTTATTTACTTATACCGGGGCTACAACGTGGCACAGGGAGGGGGGGGGGGGAGAAACGAGTACAATATTTCACACATCTAAATGGCGGGTTGGTCTACATAAGACTATTAATACTATTATTATCCTTATCACGTATCAACATCATTATATAAATCATTATTATTATTATTATTATTATTATTAACATTTTATCAATATAGACCCAATTTAGTAAAGGGTCGCAACGACTCCTGCGTAAACAGCCCTTATATATTGATATACATTAGCAACATCTGGGCAGCTCCAAAACTACTCTTGACCAAACTTGATGCATGTCACCGCCCACATCTGCGAACAATTACAAACCATCACTGGCAACACAGTTAAATATAAAATGCACCACACTCCAAACTATGTAACACAGATCCACTATGAGGGTAGCGCAACACTGATGGTTTATGTTTGGACATCTTCGAATGCCAGAAAACACGCCTGCTTAAAAAGCACTTGAATTTGCAGTCACAAATGTCAACATCTAGGGCCACTAAAGACGAAAAAGGCCCCAAGGAGCTTATGACGCTCGTAGTGGGCACGACGCAGTGGAGAACGTTGAGGAAAAGATAATTTCAGCTGAAAGAAGTGGTTCAGCTCTTCAGTTGCAGAGCACAGTCACTTATCATCATCATCATCATCATCATCATCATCATCATCATCATCGTCATCATCATCATCTCCACCACCAGCTGAAGTTGCAGCTATCTAAATCCTTAAATTCTAATCATAGGATTAAATGATTCTTTAAATGAAAATGTGTTGTTCTTTCCCAAATCACATTGATTATCCAACTCTTCGTAGATAAGCAAATAAACCTTTCCTATTTGCTTGTAGATAGCTGACTCTACAAGGCAAGGGACCTGCTTGTAATGCCTAGCAAATTATAACGGCTAGATTAAGCTGCTATGACAGACATCTTCAGGATGTAGTCAACACAAACATGTATTCTATGAATTCTATGAGTTCTATTCCTGTTCGCTCCTGTACATGTTCTAGAAGGCTAAGAAGATAATTTATTTATTTTCGGGGTGGGGTGCGGGGAATGGAGCGGCAAAGAGCTGGGGCCCAAAGGACCACGTCACACCACAGTTTACTAACGATCCGTTGAATATAGCTTGTTTTAAAGGTTACAGCTTTACAGCTTATACCACTTTATGGGGCTATTGGACATCCGTGAACATGGGGACTTTGACATTATGTAAATCACCTGTGTAATTCGATGATGAAAAGAAGCACTAAGTAACCACGCATTGCTTACATTATGAATCGGATGTCATGAAATGGCTTAAGGCATATTTACAAATTCATGATGGCAAACAGTGACTCCTCCAGTCTGTCACATTCACGCATCTTCAACGAAATGGTGTTTGTTGACTGCGCCATTTAAAAATATAATTCTTAACTCGTGGAGCACTGGATTACCAGAAATTCAATTTCAAGGAAGGCATACAGATACGCTGTTGAACATTCTGAGGCTAATTTGACAGGAACCTGTTGCTACCATGGGCAGCAACAGCCTCCAGTCAAATTACCTTCAAAATATTCAACAGAATAATGCTTGCATCGCAAATGATCTTTCATATTTAACCTTATGGGTTCAAAGTTTAGAATGTATGTTCGTTATTGTGACTGGACTTTCCAGAGGACGAAATAGTGTGATACTTAGTGGAGTTCATAATCGAATATTTTGGGGCCTTTGTCACCAAGGTCAATTGTTAGACCATGCTATGAAGAAGACGACATAATGCCGTGTTTGATAAATATACCGTAACATATGAAAGCATGTGGTTCATATAATGTTAATGTTCCCATATTTACGAATATCCTCATCTGTGACGGATGTCAGGGTTTCTCACGAATTTCACCCCATAAAGTGTTATAAACTGTGACTTTTAAAATCAGCTATATTAGAGGGAGTGTTAGTAAACTTGATTGCGAAGTTGCCCGTTGGGCTCTGATTTTTACCCCCGCTTACTATGATAAGTGCCATGTGCTGCCAGATGGGGTCCATACCGAGCCCATCGAGTTTCATGTTAGCACCCTAGGGGGTGGTAGCTGTGTGTCTTCAGGAACTAGCTGAAGCTCTTCTATGACAAATGGTCGCCAAGGCACTCCGTGCTGGCGTGCCAGGTAGTACAGTGTAGGCCGCCCCTCCGCCTCCACATACCTGTCAAGCTTGTGAACATCTATCGACCAGGTAGGATCTATTGCACGCCATCGACCACCTTCCAGCTCATCAGGCTCATACAGGTACCGAACCAGCGCATCAGGGGGTAGGCACGCCTCTCCCTTGTTCGCTCCTCTAGAGCTGTGACCAGCAGAGTGTCTGAGAGCCTCTACCGGCTTCTTCCCGATTGGCCTAGCAACCTCGGCATTGGATGTCTCCACCACAGCAGGCAGCCCTCTCACCCATACTCTAGAACGTTCACTCAGCGCGGCCATGTCCTGGGCATATTGGTCGATTCCACTGCTCAACGATAGCCTGGGCACTGTGATGCCCTACCTCGCCTCGCCTAACTGCCACACCGTGTTTCCGCATGAGGGCTGCAGTCTCCCCTCTGAACTCCTTACCCTCATCCACCTGCAACAATTCCGGTCACTGGAGGGGATTTTCCGAAGCCTCGTAGACACCCTGGAATGCCTGTGCCACCTGGCCAGCTGACTTGTCTGTGAACGGTTCGAAATGGGCATGCCTGATGTGCCGTGGACGAGGTCTGTATATCTGCCACATTGCCTGGCGGCTGAGTCACTGGCTAACTGTCTCCAATGTGAAGTTGTGGCCCTTGCGACATCTCGAGTAGTTGAGGGGGCTCACAGTAATATCCACCGGGCTGATAGTAGAGTTCCTCAAGAAAGACGGTTGATAAACTCCCGGATTTCATCACTGACGTCCACTCCCATCCTGTCACGCACGGATTTGGGTGAACTCTAAACAGACGAACAGACGGCCGTCATTCATTAGACCATCACTGAAGACCTCCTGAAATACCTCCGTACACTAGTGTCTAATCTCTGCTGAATCCTCACTGAACAGTAGTTTATCGACCAACCCTCGGAAGTTAAGGGCTTGACCAGGTCCGTACAGAGACACCATCCTTATATAGCATGGCTTAAATGTTCGGCGGCCCAGATGGCCGCGGGCGCTATTACAACGTACGGTAGCCAAGGGCCTGCGACCCCGAAGAACGTACCTACTCCTGAGGCGATGGCTGGTATGGCTTCAGAAATCTTCTCCACCCCATGGAGAGCATTGTTGGCGATCTTGCGGACCGTCTCACCAGCCTTCACTGTGAACAGAGCGATTAGAGTCCCAACTGCTGCCAGCGGACTGATAGAACCTTTTACGTAAGTGTGATAGATTCCTTTCACTCTGTGTACTAGCTTGCAGGATTCAGGCGCGGTCTCTGCTACATCATCATACTCACCCACGGTCTTTGCTCCATCGCAGTCGTCTGCATCCTCCGCCTCATCATAGTCCTCCACATAGTCCTCGTCAGCTATATCATCGACTGGATCTTCATAAGCCTCGGGTTCATACATCGCTCTGGGGCTCCGTCGCTGGGGGACAGCTATATAGTAGCTTTAAACTGTAGTCTATAGCATGGCATCTGCAATCTTAAATGCGGGCATGTTTGCCCTAGCAAACTAGGGATTCAGCTCCGCCGACAAGAAGGCGGCAGAGGTCGAGCGTGAGCATCATTCTCGCTCCACATGCACGATCCACTGTTTGGAACCCGTTTGCTTCAGCTCCTGGTCATTCTCGTCATGCCAGACATGAAGTCTTGGAACATTCATCGTCGCATCTGCAAGCTGCTCAGTGTACACCCGGAGGAACAGCCTATCCTGTATGGCAGCCGGATTCACGTGTGTGTTCTCGAGGAGGGTTAAGAGTAGAACTGCCACGGGCTTCTCGACACCTGCCCGCAGTTCGAATTCCATGAACCCCTCATTGCACCCCACAGCATAGTACCCATTCCGTTCGCATAGAAGGTTGGGCCACGAGCCAGCGGACCTAGGACTCGGTACTCATCGTTCACATAGGTGGTGTCCACGGTGCTGTTGCTCAGCACGACTCCCACCTGTTCAGAACCTGCAGGAGCTCTACCGTCTGATCCATTGTGCTCTGAAGCTTGAACTCGAGTGTCATGCTCTTGATCTCGTGGATCTGTGCCGAGATCAATGTACTTCCCAGCAGCAGACAATGGGTTCTACTGGGTCAAATGACGGTCAGGCAGTCCTTCCGTGGATCAGTGCGGTGCGATGTTGCGGTTCAATGGCCCCATCTGGATGTTGCACATACTGCAGCATGTTTAAGGTCTGGGTATATATAGGGGTTAATCAGCTGCCATGTTTGGTAAAGTTCTCCAGCAGATTGTCTATAGGCAGCAGGACAAGTCGGCATGACAGCCACGGCGTGCACTGTCCCACTGTGACAGGGTCCGAGGACTGCTTCGTGCCATCAACATTATCCACGAGCGAGCCAAGGTCACACCTCCGTCTGATGCGGAGATGCTGACCGCCATAGAGGAAGGAGCGCCAGCTCGTAGTACAAAAGAACTCGTGACTCGAATACTCTACCAGAAGCTGGACAGCACCCAGGGCAGGACACTCTGCCTACCTCCTGTGACCCAAACCAACAGTCCAGTTATTCTAGCTCTCCAAAAGGCGAGGGTCGACCCCAAAGATCAACTAATGGTCGGGAAGTGGGCTGCCGTATTTAGCCTCCATAGCCAGGAAGAGCGAGATATGCTGGATAGCCTCCAGTCTGGAGCAAATAACTACTTCACGGAGGAGGTCAGTGCCACTGTAGTGGAGAGCCATGACACCGGTCATGCAGAAGGTACTCAGGAGGTGTTCACTGTTGGCCGCAAGGAGGCTGTTAAGCACATCTTCAACGAAGAAGAGCACACGAGATTGGCCAGGGATCTGGCAGCATTTCTGAAATTCCCAGATAACTACCAGGACTACCTCATCAAATCCACTCACAAGTCAGATGCTCATCGTGCATGGACAAAGTGGATCTTCCGTGAGAAGTTCCAGAACAAGAGAGCCCTAGACTCTAACCCTCAGTGGGTAGAGTTTAAGCGACAGGCTTCTGACGAAACTGATGAAGTTCCTCGAGCTTCTGTCTAAGTTCCTAAAGCTTCTGACGAAGTTCCTCAAGCATCTGACGAAGTAGCAGAGACCGTGGACTAAGTAGCGTAGTCTGCGCAGCCTTCTGATGAATGAAAAAAGTTGCGGCGTCTTCGACAGTCTGTCAGCGATGACTCGTAGAGCAGGCTAGTTTCCTGGCTGGATTCAGCTTGTAGGTGAAGGTCTGTGCCTTTTCCAGAGATGGCTTGAAGTGTGACAGCTCACCTGTCTCCTTGTTGCTGAAGATGAAGTGGTACAGCTCAGCTGCCCTCTGTACACCTGCGATAAAGTCCCCTTTGGTCTCCTTGAGTGTTAGGCTGTCGTATATGGTCTCGAGCAGGGCACGTCCACACTTGGAGCTGAAGCATAGCAACCGGGCATTGTGGCAGATGTCTGGTGAGGATGAAGACAGTCATATGTGTGTGCCGGATGCACCTGCTGAGGTTGCTGAGGTATCTGACTGTCTTCTGGTCCATTGCAGGGTCATCGATACCTAGAACAAGTGGTTCTGTCAGTCGGGCTGCCAGCAGCTTCTTTGTTAGTGCTTGCAGGTTCTGTGTCTTGGTGATTGGGCCATTGTACCATTGGTCATTACTGTCAACCGCCTCAGCGACGGAGTCAGACACCAGAAGGATGTATTGAGAGGGTAGATGTTCGGCCAGGAGAGACCGCAGCAAGATGTTTTCCCGTGTCCTGATGGGGCAATGATCAGCACCACCTGGCCAGCATCGGCTGGCCTACTGTCGAATGGTACAGACATGCATGCGGAGGACGGTTAGCACTTGGTCGGCGGTAGCCTCGCCTATATCTGGGAGACTAAACGGCAGTACATCCTGCACCAGCTCTTTCACCTGAAGAGCGGGGAATCCTGCACCTCCGGCGGATACGAAGTATGCGATGGAGGCGTCAAGCATGAAATCCCAGCAGCAGCTGAGAAGATAGTGTAGCGGGCCTGTGTCAGCACCCACAGTGTATAGTACATCCAGCATCTGTATGATACATGCACGGGAAGACATGACTATCCTGTGGTCTTAAACGGCAAATTCAAGAGCCCTAACCCCTTCACTTCTGGTAGCCGGAGGATCATCCTACACCTCCGGCGGATATGAAGGATGCGATGGAGCCTAAGCATGAAATCCCAGCAGCAGCTGAGAAGATGGTGTAGAGGGCCTAAGTCAGCACCCACAGTTTCTAGTGCATCCAGTATATGTATGATACATGCAAAGCCATGACTATCATGTGGGCTTATTTAGGTGGCAAACCAAATAACCCTGACTTCTTCACCTCTGATAGACCGAGGCTGTCGACAGCACCTGCACCTGTGTGGCCGTCGACAGTGATACTGTTCAGGCTGAGGGTGCCTATCTTGTGATTCCCTCCATCCTGGATGAATGTGCTCCATGGTCTCATGAGATCCTTAACCAGGTCCTGTGCATAGGACTCAGCCATAACCTTGATGGCTCCAGCCTCATCGACTTCGAGCATACCGAGCATTGTCGCCCTCTCCTTGATGCCCACCCGCTTGTATACAGTCTTGGCCTTGTTAATGGCCGATTGTCCTACCATATCAGTGATCCCGATGAGATCTCGGGCTGGGATGGTAGCTCGGATCTCCCGCGGGTCTCCCTTCTCATCAAAGTCTAGGAAGGAGATAGGGCAACAGTGTCCTTTGAACTGAGGCGTGCCTCGCCCAAGTGAGCAAGATCGCCTAGCTCTTTGCTTTCTAGGTCTTTGAGTGACAGAGTCATAGTCAGACGGCTTAAACCTACTAGTCATACCACAAGTGAAATATTTGGGCATAGGAGGCCCACGCAGTTGGCCAAGGAAATAGGTAGCAGCGCTCAGGGTACTGGCCCTCTCTGCAGGGGCATGCCTTGTGGGCGGGCCACCATTCCCGGGCATTGGCAATCCTCAGTCCGCGTGCTCGACTATGGGCTACACACCACCCTCTGGCACGCCATGCCTCATATGCTGCAGGGGTCTCGTGATCCATCTCTCACTATTCAGAGGGGTTAAACGTAGGCGACGATGATCTCAGCCATTGCACTCGTTGCTAGCCCTAGAACCGCGGCCTCCATTAGTGTAACACGTTCACCCATGATCTTGGTGGCAACAGGGTAGGAGGCACCACTGAGGCCGATCTTTGGGAGGGCGTGAGTTATTCTGAGACAGTGCTCGGCCACCCCACTCACCACTGTAGCGAGGACAGCCGCAGTGGTGGCAGCAAGAATCTCACTTCCCCCTGTCATCTTCACCATGGCCACATTCGCCACCACGTTACTGGCGACATGGACTGCCAGAGGTTTTGCTTTGGTCAGTAACTTCTGTGTCTTGGTTGGCAGCAGGTTCTCCACCTTCTGAAGCCTCGCCTGGCTCTCGGGCAGTTGCTTCACGATCTGTACCGTTGAGGTCATTGTTTAAGCACTGAGTATACAACACGGTTAAACATCTGCATCCCCTGTCGAGAGAGCTAATATGATCTTCACAGTCTGCGTCTGCCAGGTGCCCGGGTTGGCACTCAGGAACATTCATCTCTCTATTGAGACATCTTAAACATGTCCGGGCTCACGCTATGCGAGAAGTACTATGATGTCTTCTGGAGGGAGTTGAAAGACTACAAGAAGAAGACACCAGATGCATCGCTCAGCTCTCCGGTGCTGAGCTGACAGAGGAGCTGACAGCTGTGAAGCTCTATCTAGGATTTGGCAATGGACAGATCTGCTTCCTCGAATACCTTTTCATGGGCGGGAGTATCGTCGAGCAGCTCCTGTGGGCTAAAGGTTTCTACACGGAATGGGAGTATCTGTCAGATGTGTTCCAGCAGTTGCAGACCACCATGGCCTCAACGGACTCAGAGCTGAACAAGGCTCTGCGATACTACAAGCTTGAAAAAGGATGCGCTGCCGAACCCTCCAGCCTTTGGATGTGCATGTTGGGAGCGGGTATAGGGGCTGTAGGGCATGCCAAGCTGGTTCAGTGTCTCACCGTGGTCCCCACTGCTACTGTAGAGAGTCAGGATAGACTTATAGCTGATATGCTAGCGGCGGAGTAGGCTGATTCCGAGCGCCATGATAGCTAGGCCTGACACCACACGTAGAGCTACCACAGAAAGCAGTGTCGTGTCGACTGGCTGCAGTCTCGGGGCGCCTGGAGTTGCCATGTCAACTGGCTGCAGTGGCAGGGTCTGAATGCCTGTATGGCTCGTACTATGCGTAGATGCGTTGATGGCAGTGTTGAAGCCGACTATCATGTTGTTATAGCCCCTGACTTGGAGGTCCTCGATGTTCATGATCATATTGCTCGGAATCAACCGTAGGTGTGGCGAAATAGCAATGTCATGTTTGCGAAGGGCCTTCTGCAACCCCTGCTGGAACTTAGCAATAAGACTACTGGGGTCTGCCACGTGGATCATATCCTCAACGAGACTGATGAACATGGACTGGACCTCTGCGCTGCTGACACCACCTGTAGAATGACGCAGCTTGGTCTGTGCTGTAACGAGGCAGTAGCGCAGTGATTCCAGGGACTGGTTGATCCGAATGATCCCTGCTGGTGTGAGGCCTGAGGTAGTGTGTGGGACAAAGTACTTCCACACATCTGGATAGTCCTGCCGCAAGCCAGTGATGTGCATATTTTGCACCAGCACTCCAGGGTCGGAGTCTGGATCGAACGAGAATGTTGCTGTCTTCCGACGGCCTACTCGTCGTGGTGTTCGATAGGGGAATCCTGAGTAGTCACGTCCTGGGTCACCGTACATAACCCCATCATGCCACCGATAGTCTGGGTGAGCGCTGAACTCTCTCTGTAGTCTGCTCGCCGCTGAGACGCTATGACTGTTGAGCTGTGGGTCGAAGTGGTTTGTATCAGGGAGGCTTGCACCAAGCTCATGGAGGATTCGTCACACCGTGAAGTACACGTGGGATCTGAGACAGCTGGTGATGAGCACAGCTTCAGGAGTACCAGAATAGGAGTGAAGCAGGGTGGAACTTACTCCACATCCTGCCATGGCACACCACACAGCAAAGTTCAGCTGCTGATTCCAGTATTAGAGGATTGGAGCAGCCATCCAAATATGAGCTTGCTTCGCATCCTTGATGGTGAATGGGTGTTTGGTCAGCGGTCGTGGGTTGACGGAGAAGCTGGTTCGGGACCGTCCATCCACTGTGGTGGAGAACGGTGTTAGCTCTGGTATATCATCCAGTAGGCCTCTCAGGCCAGTCAAGGGTGTACCCAGGAGGGGCGGTTGGCTCCGGATGACTGTCGTGAGGTTCAGTGGGAAGGCCATCTATACTGGTGTTCTTAAAGCTACCGCAGCACACTATTTGTAGTCGTCTCGACTCCAGAGACCAGCGAGGCGACCTCGCCGTAACATCTCGTTTCTTAACTCCTCCGTATCAACGCATCCACTGGAGCCTTTGCGGTATTGCTGTCACACTTTAGGTTTCTCCATGCTGTACATGGCTTGGACCTTCAATATAAGGCGGTACTCTTCATCGGTGACCTGGTTGATTGATTGATCTTCGTATACAGTTCGATTTATTAACACAGTCTATATAGCTAGAATTATAGTCCGCAATTCAACAAACCATGATCACAACAATTTATTATTTCCCAATAAATAAATATTTGAGAGACCATTAAATGCTTTCAAGTTCTTTGACTCTACATTGCGGTTTAACAATTGTATCATTCCTGTAGTTGGCGGAGGCGCCGCGGGCTGTGTGTTGGCCAGCCGTTTGAGCGAAGAGAGTGCCGTCACCGTGTTGTTGCTGGAGGCTGGTGGAGACGATGCTGGTTACCTACAGACCACTATTCCCACGAAAGGAGGCTTTGGACGTCTGGATGGACATGACTGGAGGTTTTCCCAGTGCCACAGAAGCATGCATGCAAAGGAATGAAGGACAACGTATGTGAATATTCCATGCATTAAAGGGATCCTTTTTAATCTATTTCCCGCCCATGTCTAGCTAAGCTCCGCTCACCATTTCGCATGTTGGAAGCGATTTGAAACTTTGAAGTGTGAATTCACAGAATATAAATTTCATGATAGCTATTCGGGTATTCTTGAACACTTTGAAACTAATTTGCCTCGGGGATGTTTCTGTTTATTGCAAAATAATTTCAAAATTGTTCAACAGAATGTTTATTAAATTGTAAATTCAACAAAGACATACAATTCGTACCAGGCGCGTAGCTACAGGCTATTCATGGGGGGTGTTACGACCCTAAAGCGGGGGGGGGTCTGGGGGTCCTCCCCCAGAAAATTATGAAAAGTAGATGCTCTGAGACGTCATTTCCATCAATTTTAATAATAAAACAAACTTGGATTCTACCGAGATATTACATACTTTTTGGAGAAAATGTACCCCAGTTTTGGTAATTTGCTATACAAGTGTATTGAAATGAGTATTTCCAGAATTCTTTTCATAAATTTGATGTATTGGGAGTAATTTCTTGCATTCAGGTTGAAAGAATTTTGGACTATCAATCTGATCAAATATATCTTTCTACAAAACATTCCCTGGTTTGAAAGTCTTGCCCGTTGCCATCACACCCCCACTAAACCCAACAGCTACATCACTTATATACTAATTGCAGAACGTTTGCATATTGCAGTATGCGTCTTAAGCTCCTTGAATATACATAGACACCGACAATGGCACCAAAATACACTGCACCATTGCGATGCATCATACTGAAAAGATCTACTAATTCCGTTCGCTCAACACGTTAAACGTTTCAGTTTGTATTTGATAATTTGTAAAGTGTATATCTAAGGCGCCATAGACAAAAGAATGCTTGCCAATGCTATACAGGCCTAGCTAAACTGCAATACTGGTATGCAATTCAAAAGTCAAATGCTTAAAGGTTTCAAAACTTCGGCATAAATATAACACATAAAGCAAAGTTGAACGTTAATCCACCTGACTCGAGCGAAAAGTCATTTATTCAAGCAAAACTTTATACAGTTTAATAATGGGCGCATTACCCACGCGTATATATGCTCTATTGGGCTAGTCATAATTTGGTAATCTTTATCATAGGATAAAGTTACGGCGTCGTGGTTTTCTTGCGAGGTGTGACAAGACGTCTTCAGCATTGACCTCAATGGTTCGATGTATGTTCATCAGCGCCAAGCCATTGAGGCGATCTTGACCAATGGTATTCCGAAGATAGGTTTTAAGTCGGCGAAGTGTAGAGAAAGACCTGCAAACAGCAAGATATTTAATTAGTTCAAACAACAGCTACGACCACCCACCATCACCACCCACAATCTACCACCACCACCAACAACAACAACACCTCCACGAGCCCCACCAGCAGCACAGCAGCATGGCCACCACCACAACCACCACCGCTGCTGCTGCTACTGCCCCGACCTCGCTGACAACGTTCCTTTTTGCTGCTGCTTGAGAGATGGATTTAGTGCTATATACCATTAATATAACTCAACGTGATAGTTACATTCACCAAAATAGCTGCTCCTGCTTATGCTGCTGGTATAACTACTACTGCTACTGCTGCTGCTACTACTACTACTACTACTACTACTACTACTACTACTACTACTACTACTGTTATAATATCCATTCGTACAACGCAACACAATTCATACCTTTCACTTGAACTGGTTGACACAGGCAACGTGGATAAGACACATAAACCCGCTGAGAAGCTGTTTGTGAGCTAGTAGTCTGTCCTGGAGTTGGCTTAGAAAATGATCTAGGAATGGCACAAATACAGCGATGCGGAAGTATTCTTCAGGATCAGCTGTTTGAACATTACATCGCTTAGTTGTCTTTTAGCAGTAAGTGGGACAAGTATAGTAATGCCAAGCTCTTCACATGTCTTCTCAGCTTTAACATAAAGATCATTAAACGCTTTTGTTGAGTCGGCTCTCGTAGCCTTGATGGAGTCCTCAACATCTGTTGCAAAGTTAACTGCTGCAGCCAAGTCCGAGTTCTCCTTCTGCATGAATCTGCAAAGCGGAAGGCTAATAGAGAACACCTTTGCAACAACATTCGTAGTGATAATGAATTCAGGCTGTTTAATGGCACACAATAGTTGATTAGCATTTGTGGCAGAGTCTCTGTCTTGCCATTCACTAATAGTATTTAGCGACTCAATTACAGCGGGAAACAACTCCAAAAAAACTATGACAGCATCGTGCCTCTCAATCCATCGCGTTGTACACATTTGCTTTAGGTGTTTTCGCCTGGCATCTGGTAAATTGTCCTCAACAGCGTTAGCAAGGACAGCTTGTCGTTTTGGAGTGTTGAGAAAGTTATATATACTACTGATAGTGCCCATACTGTTCCGTACTGATACCTCAGTACACGCATCTGACACAGCAAGGTTTAAACTATGTGCTCCGCAATGAACATACGGGGCAAGTGGAAACTGTCTCACAATGTGTGCTTGTACACCGTTGAATCGTCCACTCATGGAAGCTGCGCCATCATAACCTTGTCCACGCATATAATCTAAATTTACACCGAAGTTTCGCAGACTATCTATGATCACTTGAGCGAGGTTCTGGCCAGTGACATCATAAACAGGTACAAACTGAATGAAGTCTTCTCGAATCTGATGTCCCGATTCATCTATGTAGCGTGCGCATAGTGAAAACTGCTCAATTCCCGAAATGTCAGCTGTTTCATCAGCGAGTATTGAAAAGCATTTTGCAGCATTGATGTTATTTACTAGCTTATCACGGATCAAGAGATTGCAACAATCTACTATTTCATTTTGAATTTGAGGACTACTGTAGGAGGCATATGCTGAAAATGATGAGCATGATTGTAGGTGTTTGCTAAGGACCTGATCACCGCCGTTTGCACAATACCGTAGCAGAGCTCTAAAGTTTCCCTCCTTAGCGGATGTTTCTGCACAATTCAGTCTCAGAGATCCGGAATCCCCGTGGCCACGAAGTGACAATCCCTGCCGGCCACAAAGAATAATAGTATCAATAACTGGTATAACTTTGAGACGATTTTGACGAATTATGGTTTTGGACGCACTATCTATTTGGATGTCAATTGAATCAACTTTACGACCAGCAACAGACTGAAGGTTTCCAGCACTCGCAATGCACTCCTTGTGATAAGTGGTCTTCTCGTGATCGTTAAACACACCAACAGCCTTTGTCCAGTTAGAAAAAGATATCCTCACAAGCTTTCCCAGAGACCGACTTCCAATACCCGCTCCTTCTGGCGTGAATAGTGCACAGTACTTACAAAATTCACCACTCCGAACCTGACTGTATAAGAGCCACTTCCACTGATGCAGCCACTGGTGCTGGAATCGTAGATTACGCTTGCCTCGGGAAGAAAATATATAGTCTGCGTCAGGAACCCACGCATTACAAAGGAAGTCCAAGCGCTTCTCCATGGTCAACTGTTAAGAAAATAGAAATCTATTCTATTTACTTCCGACTAGTCAATAACCATTACATGTGCATTATTATCATTTATAGACCAAAGTAAAGGGCGTATATAACCGATGCGTCTGTTTGTTTGTTTGTTTGTTGGTTGGTTGGTTGGTTGGTTGGTTGGTTGGTTGGTTGGTTGGTTGGTTGGTTGGTTGGTTGGTTGGTTGGTTGGTTGGTTGGTTGGTTGGTTGGTCTTGAGATAAATGTATTAGGCGATCTGCCTCTTGTTCTATAATGACGAGGCTGTCATTCGAACCAAGGATTTTAAATTGTTACTAGACATCTGAATTCTGAATAAAATGTATGATTAAGATTAGGATCGAATACTGGATGTGTGGGTTTTTGGAAAGCACAACGGCATGTGATGCTCACCTGGACCATTATCATTTACATTGAATTAATGAGTAGCATTTTAAAGGGACACTGTGACTAGCTGTACAGACGCCGGAGGATGGACGGACACCCCCGCCAGTCGCCATGCCATACGCTTCATTGGACATTCTGGCCAGATGAGCAAACAATATGGAATACAGTAATAAATTAGAACCTCTCACTCAAAGCTGGGGCCAGAATCAGATGAATGACCAGATTAGCAAGATATTCTAATATTAGAAGGCATTCAGAGATTGCATACATCCGACACACACGATTACCTCCTAATAATTGATCTGTATAAAGGTCATCAGCCCAGCGACCTGAACCAATTTCCAGCATATTTTATTAAGCATTTAATAATAAAACCGGCCTCCTTAGTGGTCTAGAGGAATGTCCATTCGCAGACAGAGAAAAGACTCATTTCGGAGATTTACAATTGGAATAACTGCTCCGATATCCACGTCAGTCATAGCTGGTCCGATATCCACGGCAGTCATTCCAGTGGTAAATCTTAAAAAGATAGTCTTCTCTTGGCCTGCAAATAGAAATTCAAAAAGCAAATATTTTGATTTTCAGGAACAAATTTAGTCACTAAAGGGTTAAACTGTTTAATCCATTACGTCACAGAATCTCAATTTTAAAATCGTTATATACAATTAGACGAGCTATGTTAATTTGAAATTAATTTAACTGGAAACTCCCACAACTCGTTATAGGCCTATTCAAGACTCATTGAGGTGTAATACAAATATATTTCGAAATTGCGTTATTTAATTTTTAATGTGGTAACTGTAAGACTCTACCAGTGCTAGTAGCCATAGTTGCTTGCTTAATTATAGCGGATCTCTCGTATTATATGTTAATCTTGTCTATCGGGGTTGTTGGGCGGTATTGCGAACGTAATACCAAAACTAGACGGCATATGCCGTTGAAGCAGCGACCTTTTAGGATTGATGAATTAAATACCAATTGAAAATTGGGGAAGGGGTCTAAACTAAATCTCGTCTTGCAAAGCACATTCTTAGGGGTAACCCACTGTTAGCCACATAGCTAATTTGGTTGAATTTCACCCATCAGTTTGGGAGGAGTTAGCGTGACGGACAGTTAGACAATTAATTTGACCTTTTGACTCCTGTCACGCTGCCTTGAGGGCGGAGCCTAATCAAAATGTCGCCTTGCAAAGTGCATCCTCTGGGTATCCCACATACCAAAGTTGGTTCAATTCCACTAAACAGTTGGAGAGGAGTTAGCGTAATGGACAGACAGACGGATGGACGGACGGACGGACGAACAAAGGGTCCTTTGCTGTAGGATGGATGTAATGATGGTAGAGAAGCATCCTGTTAAGTCTCATTGTGATCGGATAACCCATTGATGAATTAAATACTGTATCGTTTGAAAAAACCCATTTTGAACGAAAACCTTAACGTTGAATGTGTGAGCCTCATGGAGTAATGGAATGAGAGACAGACAGACGGGCTAACAAAGGTTTGCATGGTGTAGGATGGATGCAATGATGGCATAGAAGCATCCTGTTTCATTGTGATCGGATAACTCATTGATCCTTTATATTTCAATTTAAAAAACAATACATTTTGAGGGTGGAATTAGGTAACGGACTAACAATTAAAGGCTCCTATAGTCGTAGGCCCTATGGAGCCGCTCGACGATCGCGTTAATTAAAATTCATGCATTTATGTCACTATCATTATTGTACAAATACTATTAGAAACTCACTTTCCTAGATTCATCTGAGTCATCTCCACAGAAGAGGCCAATGTCGTTAGCAGGTTGTTCCGTTGGCACTTCAGCAGCACATTGTACAGTGACTGGAGTCTCTAATACAGTTTCCGTATTCATATGCTGTGGCAGTAAATTGTTAGACATACTGGCTCTGATATCATTGTTTATTACGGAGGTACAACCAGCGTCACGAGAAGGTTTAAAAAACGAATAAATTGTTGTCTTCTGCCGTTTTTATCACCCATTTTAAACAGTTACACTGATACATACGATAATACGAAACACGCATTGCTTTCTGACAGCGCTTGTAGGTCAACCATTGCGGAGACAGCATCAATGCTAAAAGGCACGTGACTACGGCGATATGCGCGTGGCCGCTGGTAGACAATGAGGTCAATTGTCTAGCCTGACTGGCCGTGTTTCTCACTGTTTCTATATGCCCTGATCTCACGTGCGCACATAGGCTGATTTATTGTGACTTAGACTTAGATTTTAAATTTTTTTCCCAGGCCCATGGGGGGTGTTCTAACACCCAAAACACCCCCTTAGCTACGCCCCTGATTCGTACACATTAGTGACGGACTTATGGGTTCTGGTGACGGAGTTAGGTCATTCTTACTTTAACGCCAGCTAACATGTGACATATCCGATCATTACATCAAATACGTGAGTGATATATCGGATCTCTCCAGTGCTGCGTTATCTTTTTACTGCATGTGGCCGATTACTGATGTATAGATTATGGCAGCAGGACAGCCTTGCCAAGAAGGATTTGCGTGCTATCCGGGTTTCCCTAACTAACAACGTTTGTAGATTCGTACCTAATAACATACGGTAAGTACACATGCGTCAGATACTGTATGGAGAACACATTGCTGATCAAACAATCTTGTTTGCATACACTCCAAACCTCTATGCAGGAAACTGGAACTTTCCCGTTTTAGTTATGCCCCACCCATCTCTAGCTAAGCTCCACCCACACTTTGCCCATGTTGAGATCGACCGATTCCTTTACTCACTGACTATCACTTGCCAGAAAACCATACATGTCAGAAGTTGAATATTTTAAAACTAATTTAACTGGGTGCTGGTGCTGCCGTAGGCACCACCCTCGCCCAGTCAAATTAGTTTCAAAATATTCAATAGCATCTTTATTAAATATTAAAAACGTACAATTTGTACAATAACGCTTAGTCCATCACCAATTATGCATCCGTGACGTACTTATCTACGTCATTCCTAACGTCATTCATTATACGCCATCCTACACGTCACGTAGATGATTATGGCGTCATATGATGGAAGGATAAACTGGAAAGGTCCATTGGAGTCCAATGTACCCCGCACGGACGGGACCTATTTGCAAATATTTATCATATAAGTTCCGCCCTATATCCCAATGTGACCTGCGGCCATATTCACGAAGGGTACTTAAAGGTGCATAGTCACACCAAATTGCTTGAAAAAAACAATTATTGAAGTTATATACTTTTATAGGCACAATGTAATGAAACGAAATAAATCTTAACTTATGATGATGTCATTCCATATAAATAAATTTCGTAGGCTTAGTCTCTAATTCAATTTGACATCTGAAAAAATTATATTAATTTATACGTAATGAAATCATCATATGGTAAAATTTGTTTCGTTTCATTACATCTGGGCACAGAATTTAAGCCCCTAAAAGTATAGAATTTTAACAATTTTATTTTCATGTATTTTGGTGTGAATATACACCTTTAATTACGAAAAATGCGTAAATACAAGTCCAAAAACGCCTAAGTCTAATGTTCACCTACATTAGATGAATATATGACCGTCTCTTTTTGAATAAGTAGACAGTGTCTTCTAAAAGGGTGCATGTAGTTGGGCTGGTGTGTAACGTAGGCACTCTTCGTGAATGCGGCCCATGGGGTGTAAATAATAAAGTGAATTGAATTGAATTGAATTATTATGGGGTGGATCAAATTTGGTCTAGGATTTGGTAGGTGTTGCTCTCGCGATTAAGGGAGGAATTGTCTCCCTTCACCGGAACATTTGATGAACTGCTCTGAGAAGTGGTTTCCTGCATTCTGACTGAGAAATTACACCTTTATTCATCCATTGTTGCTGACGTGGTGCATATGTGATATGATGTAGCACTGTGCAGCAGTCGGTGCGTTCCTGTTTGATGTAGCGTTGCGAGGCAGTCGGCGTGCCCCTGTTTGATGTAGCGTTGTGAGGCAGTCGGCGTGCCCCTGTTTGATGTAGCGTTGTGAGGCAGTCGGCGTGCCCCTGTTTGATGTAGCGTTGTGAGGCAGTCGGCGTGCCCCTGTTTGATGTAGCGTTGTGAGGCAGTCGGTGTGCCCCCCTTTGATGTACCATTGTGCGGCAGGTTGTGTGTCCCTGTTTGTAAGTCATACCCACAATAGAGAAATCCTTTTCCAGCAAGGCCCCAACCAAATTCCACCTAAGCTCCGCTCATTTTTGGAGGAATCAATTTATATGCTTTGAATCTTGAATTCCAGGAATCCCAATTTCAAGGTAACCATACAGGTAAGTTGTTAAATATTTTGAAATTAGTGTCACTTGGCGCCGTTGCTGCCTGTCATGTCGACAATGCTGTAATTGAGTATGACGACATATACTTCAGTGACGGATCCCTCCATTATAACGTATTTTGTATCAATCTTGATTTCTTTCTTATCAATGCCGATTGCGCAATGAATGAATCCAGTTTTAGCTATGCCCCACCCATTTTAAGCTAAGCTCCGCCTACGCTTTGCCCGTGGTGAGATCAATGCAACAGCGAACTCTCTGAATTTTGATTTCCAGAAAACTATAGGCCTACAGCTAAATTGTGGAATCTATTGAAAGTAATTTGACTGGGTGCTGTTGCTGCCTATTTCAAAATATTCAAACATTTGTTATAGGAATAGATAAATGCATTTGGAAAATCTAGGCAAGGGGTCGTTCTTCAGATGCCACAATTTTGTTTATATACTTACACTGGTGTGATTTGCCCGCTGTTGCAAGATAGCGTTACGGGAGAGCTTCGTCAGGGGAAATAACTCCGTTGGATTTATTGTGACATATATTAAAAGAAAAGCTATATTCGTGACGAAACGATTCTGGTATAATACGAGGATCTTGTGATTTCTTATTGGCGTGGTATTTTCATATGACCGGGGTATTGATATTACTTAGCTTATTTTCAGAGGCCTATTTGGTCTGCTGGACGCTGCCTGGGTGGAGGTGGTAGCGTTAACTACTTAATGTGGATGCGGGGAGTTCCTGGAGACTATGATTTATGGGAGAAGATGGGATGTGACGGATGGAGCTATAAAGACGTACTTCCATATTTCCTGAAGTCTGAGAACATGGCAACAGACCGTCTTGCCAATAATGGTAAGTTATCTGTTATGTAGCTGTTACAGCTGGATCAAGAAAGAAGGTATGGAACTCGCTAGGGATTTGCTTTCGCAGTCAGACAGACAGACAGACGAACTGACGAACGGACGGACGGGTGGGTTGGCGGCCGGGTGGGAGGGAGGGTGGACGGGCGTGTGGGCTCGCTTGCCGGCGGGCGGGCGGGTGGGCGGTCAGATGAACGGAAGGACGGAGGGACGAACAGCCTAATCTTCATCTATATGTTCCAGGCTACCATACTACTGGAGGACCTCTGACTATCACAGAACCAAAATGGATTTCCCCAATTGGAAAAGCATTCATTGAGGTGGCCAAGGAATGTGGGCAGCGCATTGTGGACTGCAACAGTGGTGATCCATTCGGTAAGACCGTGTTTGTTTTCAAACATTCTACTACTACTACTACTACTACTACTACTACTACTACTACTACTACTACTACTACTACTACTACTACTACTACTACTACTACTACTACCACCACCACCACCACCACCACCACCACCACTACTAAGACGACGGCGGCGGCGGCGGCGGCGGCTGCTACTGCTGCTGCTGCTGCCACTACTACTACTACTACTACTACTACTACTACTACTACTACTGCTGCTACTGCCAATTCTGCTACTACTACTGCTACTGCTACTGCTTCTTCTTCTTCTTCTTCTTCTTCTTCTTCTTCTTCTTCTTCTTCTTCTTCTTCTTCTTCTTCTTCTTCTTCTTATTATTATTATTATTATTATTATTAAGGATTTATGACAGTTCAAGCCAACGTCAAAGAAGGTGTTCGGCATAATACGTCACGTGCATTTCTCCGCCCAGTTATGGATCGTAAGAATCTTCACATTGCAACTCGTACCTTTGTTAACAAAGTAGGTCAACATCAATCACAGAAGACGCATCCCACGTTGCCTTTGCAACATGAGTTGATCACACCACCATATTTTTCTAACTATGCCCCGCCCATTTTTAGATAATCTTCGCCCACTATTTAAGCGTGTTGTAATGGACTTTTCCCAGTTTATTCATCTATCATATGCCGTCATCTATCATATGCCAATCATTCTGACAACAGACCAATACTACGCAGACGCACACATAACCTACACCACCGCATTACGCATCACACCTGTCAAAACCAATTAAAAATCCATTAATTAAATTAATTAGCCATTAATTAGCATTATCACGCATGAGTGATTTAGAACAATAGCAGACGACGATCCTCTGTACTACTGATGTAGATGATTACGATGTCCCGGTACTTGAGTGACAGATCAGATCCCTCCATTGCGAGAAATAATCAGATAGCATTTATCTCTTTATACCGCGTGAACCATACGCATGCGTGTAGCAGATTTCTTGACATGCCAGAAAATATATGTTGAATATATTCTCCCTGAAACAGCAATATCATCTTTACAATGTTCAACATATTTAGCTGATATTACCGTTATAACGGCTTATCTGACTCGATTTATGTACGTAGGCCTATGTATTTGAATGTTAAAATAGCTCTCTAGAAAGCGGTGCTGTTGCTAAATTGGGACGGCATAAATGTATAGCCTACTGATAGCTAGGGTTGGGCGATATTGCTCACGGCATGACGATGTCGGTATCTCATTAAAATACCGCGGTATCACGATATATCGTCATTTGAGTGGGGTGTGGAGTTAGGGCGTAAACATAGAATAACTTGTATTTCAAATTGGCGGAGTCTACAAGTTACTTTCATTAAATTTGTTGCATTGAAACCGTAAATTGAGATCGCCATGATTGCCATTTCCGCATATTTAATACACGAAATTCACCACTTTGACACCCATCATTATACAGGTTAAAGCAACGAATGTAATGCAACTAACCGTATTCATCACAAATAAGAAAAATAAAGGATTTTCTTCTGTTCTTGTGTTGTATTTTGTGTTATCTTTACAGCACGACAACTGTCAAAAGATTGAGTTAGGAATACGCATTAACTTCATTGCGCAGAAAGGAATTCCGCGGAGAGAAATCTGATTGGCCGCCGTATCATACTTGAGCCAATCAGAATTCACACTGCAGAATTCCGACAGCTGTTATACAATGGGACGCCGCTAGCGTAGACGATACAAATTAATAAAATAACGAGAACCAGCGTGAAGACTGGAAACAATAATATCAGATTTTATTTGGTCTGTAATATGTATACTAATTTGTCCCATTGTAGACCTATTCAAATTCGCTCACTACTTAACGGTCCTATCCATTGATCTCAAGGCGTAGCCGTGATGTGTGAAATTAACCCAGTTAACACTGCAGCCAAAACTGCCACAACAGATCTAAGACTGGAAATAAGTAGGCCTAAATTATTTATTTTAAGGCCGTTTCTCACTTAGAATAAATCTGTAATGCTATATGTGGAATGAATTTTGATCTGATTCGTTTAAAAATGCTAAATATATTGTATAAAGTTACATAAAAACGTATAACGGTAAAGCAAGAGATTAACTTCCCCCTCACCCACCGTTCCAAGCTGTGGTATTGATAAGGGATTAAGTGTGTGTGGTTTCCTATCGACCTAAAAAGTTTTAAAGTTTAAATCTTTCACGGTCAGAAGAATGTTTAACCATGCAGATCAATGACTAATGGATAAATAGCTTGACCTGTAGTAATGACGTCATCAGATTGGAATGTGGGTAGTGCAAATGGCATTCCCCACTGACTAACACTCAGAATGAGGCAAGAAAAAACATGGCGTCGTCTATTTATGTAATTATAAAAAGTGAACAACAAAGGATTATTTTGTACTTTAAATCATTTTATTAGCGCAAACAAACCATGAATTAAATGAACACAGATTATTTTGGAGTTTATTCAGGTTTTTTTACCTTAGACAAAGACTGGATTTTTACTTAAAGACTATTACTGGACCGAATAGATGTAAGAGTATGACATTTCTAACTTAGTTATTTATATTATGCTCACAGTTAAAAGTGAAATATCGTCCTGTCGGTATTGACGATATTTACGATTTTTCGAAATTATGACGATTTCGGTATCGGTATCCGGTATATCGCGATATTGACGATAATATCGAAAAATCGCCCAGCCCTACTGATAGCATATGCATAAACGCCCTGAATATATATGCTATTTTCTGAAAGCATCTTTACAATCACTAACACACTAAAGGCATCCATGGTCTAGGCAAACTCGGATAACGGACGGGGCCACGTCTCTCCAAATATCTGTCAAAACAGGAACTGTTCAAAACACACTCTGATGCACATCCCACTACACCTCTAGTAATATCGATAAGGTTTCATGGTCGGGGCAGACTCGGGTATATCCGACCGGCCAGGTCTCCCCAAATATCTGTCAAAACGGGGCATGGTGATCGCAGACTCGGGTACCCATTCCATTACGATCGAGAGTCATGTATATGAGGTCGGCATTGTCACAAGCTGGCCACATGTGGATTGCTACTTAGCTAATCCAAACATAATACTACAATCCACTAAAATGATGATGTATTGTTTACACCTCAAATGTATGCAATAAATAATTCATTACTAATTGTTCCACAGATACTCCTTAATGGTAAGACCGCAGTTGGAGTTGAAGCAGTCAGAAAGGGAAAGGATATCAGCATCCGGACCCGGAAAGAAGTGATCCTAAGTGCTGGGTGTATTCAATCTCCCAAAATATTGATGCTGTCTGGAATTGGACCACGTGCCCATCTACAATCTCACGGAGTAATACTATATATTATATAGGATAGGTTATTATTACATACTATACTTTAGGCTATAGTCGGAGTCTGACCCGATTTCTAACTCCGCAGTGACACATTTTTCTGCAAGCAGACTTAAGTTTCATGGTTTGGGCAGAGGCATGCACCTGGCTGGTCGTGTCTTTCCAGAATCTATCAAGGTCGCGTTCAGAGTCAGAGAAAAATCGTTAGCTCACTAAATTTCCTGCATGCCTGTCCAAAGATGTAATAGGAAAGGTTAAATATGAGAGCAGGCGTGGGTAGCCGACTCATTGCGGCTGTCCAAATTTCTATCAAGGACCACTGAAACATAGGCCTACAAGATTTCACTGTCAATGTTCAAGTTCATGTTATTATGCTCGCGTGGATCAAGGACACATGAGAGTGGATATTTACAGAATAATTGTGGTGGTAGTGTGCCATGAATACATTACATTTTAATTACAGATCATGCAGTTATTTTACGTTAGTCAGGTTAATTACCTTATTCAAATTCTGTGTTATGATTATTCTACCGTATTAGTTATTAAGTAAGCTATATATTATAGTGCGATGGGTCTCCTAGTAAAAACAAGCAATGTGCATACATTCCTGAGGATAGGTTTATTGCATATTCTTAGAAGTTCCTTTATTTTTTCTGCATTTGTACTTGTGATATAGTACTGTGGCATATATTTTGTTCTTACGTCATTGTATTTGCTGCAGGCGTAGAGAAAGTGTTTTAATCAATCAGTTTATTACAAACGATAATATCTGTTCGTGTCTTTCTATCGTCCAGTCTCAACTGTCAATTTAAGGTTTAAGGTCCTAACGTGAAAAAGTGTAATAATGTCCTTAACACGTAATACAACTACATATTTTCAAATTCAATCTCCTCCTTGATTTCCTTATAGAAAACTAATCTGTTAGATGCTTGAAGATGAAATTTCCGGGTTAAGACATACCGCGTTTGCAACTTTTCCTTTGTCAGTTTCACTAAATGATATTTTAGATAAAGACCGCGTTAATTAAGTCTTCTTCTCTTATTTCCTGAAGTATCGATTTTATTTTCTGAAGACATTTGAAATTGAGGTTTTGATAATTTTCCAGTGCTTGGTAGACAAAATAAAGGATCTATGATAATTTAACCCTCTAACCTTAAATCATTTAAAGAAAATTGTACTTTTCTCATAGAAAATGTCCAATTGCAGACCAAGAGAATTATATTTTTGAACAACAGCGGCCAGTCAAATTAGTTTCAAAATATTCAACAGCATGTTTATTAAATAGCAAAGAATTACAAAAGACATACAATCTATGCAAAGTGTCGGACTATGTGGGAGTTGATGAAGGTCTATATGGAACCCTTTGTGACGTAATGATTGTGACATTATCATACACGCCCTGAGCTGATTATGACATCATACGAGGTCAGGTGATGGATGGATACTCTGGAAAGGTGAATTGTCCTATATAGATACCTTTGACTGCTCATCCCAATGTTTCAATATGATATGGTTTTCTGAATCCTCTTTTTCCTTAGATTAAGGTAGTTAATGATCTGCCTGTTGGTGACTATCTGACTGATCACATTGCTGTCCTCTGGCCGTCATATACGATAGATAAACCTATATCACTGAATGACATTACATTGGAAACACCGGAACCAAAGAGGCTATATGAAACCACCAGAACAGGTAAACTACTAGTACTAGTAGTAGTCGTAGTAGTAGTAGTAGTAGTAGTAGTAGTAGTAGTAGTAGTAGTAGTAGTAGTAGTAGTAGGAGTAGGAGTGTAGCGTGGATCGACCAGATGGGTACGGACCGTCCCAGCTCAGCTGGGTACGGGACGACTGGTCCGGGTACGTTCCGCGCACACACTCACCCCCCATTAGTAGGATAGTACGCTTATATAAAGCCATACAAGAGAGATGTTCTAAATTGATGGTAAGATTGCATAGCGCGCATGCGCACGCGTCAGAGCTTCCCTGACAACACACGTCAGCGTTGGGAGAGAATGCCTACTAAAGATGTACCGCATCGGTGCATATAATTCCTTTACCTTGTATTAGCCTCGTCATTCATGGAGCCTATCAGGACCAAGATAGAAAGCGGAATCGAAAACTGTTAACTATTTTTAAATCTGATAAGAAATGACCGAGTTATCCTTATTTTACTCCTTAAATTATGCTCAAAATATTGAAAATATCATAAACGCCTGAATGAATGGGGAGGATGTTTATCACATGAAAATGTCCTTGCCCCTGGAGCTCGCGCGCTGATTGGCGACAGATCGCGCGCTGATTGGCTTTGCATTCTCACTATGACGTCACCAGGTGTATAAAAGGAGAGAAACTGAGAATCGAGACCACACTTCGACGAGAGAGAAAGGTGGTAGGTTGAGGCCAGAGCATTAGAGATGAGGGTAACTGCTTACTGTCTGCGGGTTTCATCGTAGCCGCAGCAGTGCCACTCGGTTTTGAAATCCTGAACATCTGGCCCATAACCGCCGCATCCGCATCCAAACCTTTTAACGCTCTCAGGGAGACCACACCAGAGGGCAAATAATCTAAATGAATAAAGAAGAAACCATCACTTCCAACAACTTCAGAGGAGTCTTCCCATGGATGGGCCCTGCGGCCCAATGTAACAAACTCGTAGTATGTAGAACGAGTGGAGATTCTGGGTGGACGACACGTCAGATCTGCCAGACCACGCTGAAAAGTGATCATCAAACCCTGCGCAATGTATCGTTTGTCCTGGTCTTGTGTCGTAGGCACATAGTCCTGAATGTATCGGGTTTAACTTTTAGACCACAATCTAGTGAGACTTTGCCTGGTGCGCCGCATGAGCTATGCGGTGCAGCATGTATTGTCTACACAGAAGATGCACATGCATCATTTAACTTTCAACCGGAGCCCTTCAGTACTACAGGGCAACTTCCAACTTCCGCTGCAGTACAGAACATTTTACACTCTGTTTAAATTAAAACTTGTAAAGTGATATGATTATCTAGTAGACATCCGCTTCCGCAATCATTCTTCTTCACCGTCTTCAAGAGTGAGCTTAATCAACAGGTTGCCAGCGGATACATTTCCCTGCAACTTCAGAATCGTGCCATCCCGCGTTGCTCATCTGTGACGCATCATCTACAGTGATCTAAGAACTTTTTCCATACCGATGACTAATAGGTACTCATCTTACTGTATTTTTGTATTATTGTATTTTTATGTAGGTACTGATGACTACTAGGTACCGATCGGTCGTCTGAGACCGCATTTTATAGTTTATATTTATAATGTATATATTATCTTTATTTTGTGCTTAGTCTATATATATATATATATATATATATATATATATATATATATATATATATATATATATATATATATATATATATATATATATATATATATATGGCAGCAGCCATCATAGTTACTTGTGTTGTTTATGTTATATAAAATACTAGGACCGCAGTATGCTAGACTACACTATACAGCAACAATAAATCCGCACCACCTCTTCCCCTAGCATCACTTTTCCACTGAGGTCACTGTTCAGGTTCACATTAAGGGAACCTGACATGTGATCGACTAAACCTGGCTATTCAAGCTCGATATGATAGGTTTAAATGTAATTAGGAACAATCACTCTTTAGGAGTCATTTGTGTAAGCCTCTTTACTGGATATTGCTGATATGTAACACCGCACACCGGCTAGGTGGTATAAATTGGCCATATATCTTAGGGCCTCCTTATTAATATATGAGCGATAGTCTCCTCCTATGCTCCTCCAGCCACAAGGCTTATAATTGTCTGGACCTTCCTTCGACACGTTAGGACGATCTGACTCTGGAAACTATTGGGGTTTCCGAGCGGTGAAGACTAAAGTGTTGATTCCGCAAACACCCCCTCTGTATCCTTGGATACCAGTTAGTGTAGATATCCATGCCAAAGTAGGAAGCACTGCGAAAACATTGTTATTTTAACCAGCCAGCAGCGCATCTCTGGCCATTCTTAACATAACCCTAATGGCAGGTAAATGTTAAGCCCCCGAGGTCAGATCCTACACAATCCGGCCCCCGATACACCAAGTGATGGACGGGACACAGATCTCCTTTAACTCTTCACAGTGACTGGGTGCGGTCTTCGAACCCACCACGCCCTCACGGGAATGTCACTATAGTTGGATATCTGTCTCCTCCCCCCCCCCCCACCATAAAATATATATGCGCTTTTTCAATTGCTTATTTAAATATGTCTTGTCCTAGTGGTGTTGTATGTGGTTGCGGTGTGGTAAGCAACAGGATCCTTATATGATTCTGAAGCTCACACCATGACATGTCCGAACGCTGTCTGTCTGAGGGTGATGCTCCGTAAGGTGACCATATGGAAACCGAACATTTCCGCCAGTTAGGCTCATGTATTTAAAGATAGGTAGAAATCTCTGCCACTTGGCCCTAACAACTAAAGGTTAGTTTAGAATTTAGCAGAAGGACCGTATAAATAAAGCGGCAACTACCAATACAGTATCTTTAACCTACATAAGATGACAGTATTGAATTCTCCCAAAATCATCCACCCCCATCTTCACATAACGCAGCGTGCATCACAATAACATAAAGTTTTACTAGGTTGACTCATACTACACATTTAGCTTATGTTTGAACAAGCGAGTGGCCCTTTTGGCCAACTCTCTTCCTCCGCTTCGGCATTGAGGGCATTTTCCTGTGACGGAGGCCCGCACGAGGAACTTTCCTCTCACAACAATAATATTTTGTTAGGGGTATAATGATTTATATTAAACTGCATAAGTGACCACGTTAGGACTCTCCCTTGCAGGGATACCTCGCGGATTTAAAGATCGGCGCAGTACCTCTGACGAGCCCACGATAAGCAAAACACCAAGTTAGTTCTATGTACTATATTTCCTCTCTTATACTAGCAAACGAGTAGCATTGTTTGTTTGTATATATTGATTCATTAATTATGTCTAGACTCCTAACTTGAGTAATGGACCACCATACCGGTGACACAATCAGTCGGGATGAGACGGTGTGGTTCAATCTAGTAGTAGTAGTAGTAGTAGTAGTAGTAGTAGTAGCAGTAGCAGTAGTTGTAGTAGTAATAGTAGTAGTAGTGGTAGTAGTAGTAGTAGTAGTAGTAGTAGTAGTAGTAGTAGTAGTAGTAGTAGTAGCAGTAGCAGTAGTTGTAGTAGTAATAGTAGTAGTAGTAGTAGTAGTAGTAGTAGTAGTAGTAGTAGTAGTTGCAGTAGGAGCAGCCGCAGCAACAGTAGCAGTAGCAGCCAGCAACAGTAGTAGTAGTAGTAGTAGTAGTAGTAGTAGTAGTAGTAGTAGTAGTAGTAGTAGTAGTAGTAGTAGTAGTAGTACTGTTAGTAGTAGTAGTAGTAGTAGTAGTAGTAGTAGTAGTAGTAGTAGTAGTAGTTGCTGTGATGTTGTTGTTGTTGTTGATGTTGTTGTTGATGTTGTTGTTGTTGGCTATGGTTATCTTTAATGCAGCTTGATTTCTGTATCACAGGTCCGTTAGCGAGTTGCTGTACCATTGAGGGGACGGGCTACATTAAGCAAAGCCCTGGTAAAAATCCGGAGTTTGAGTTAGCTGATGCCGAGGTTCTCATTATTGCTGGTCCGCAGATTTTTGTCAAACCTGGCAATGAAGTTTTCAACATCGAAGAGGAGGTACCATCGAATTACCAATCTACTAAATCCCTGTGTAATTAGCGCATACAGTTAGTAGGAATATCATTTATACAAAACATATTATGATATTATACATTATACAAGAAGCCGGGTATATTGGTATTAGCGTTTAGGGCATGTCGCTTGGTTTTCATATTCTGTAATAATAGTGGTAGAAGTTTCTCCAAAAAGTTGCTACTTATGGCGGAGACTGGCGTGGAAGTGTTATCTCCCATAAATAGCGGCATCAGGGCTTGCTTGCTGACATTCGCATTCAGAGGCAACTTTGACTCTGCCTAACCTACTTCAAACTAGAAACTGTGTTCGATAACCTCAGACAACGAGATCTTCCTAGGAGTTTACCATTGCAACATGTAACGTACGTTGTCTGAGTGCAACATCCGAGAGGAGGAGACAAAACTTGTGTGCAGACTGTAAACAGTATAACATCGATATTATACGTAACCAAGAGATTATTAAAGTAGCTACCCACTCAGAGCAGCTGAGCAGCAACTTCAGACAGGCCACAAGCTAGTATGAAGTAAAAAAAATGCCACATATCGAGGTTTGGGCATCGTGATTGCGCCAGACTTTTGGACAATGCCATTAGCTTTAGATGCATCAGTTATCGCGTTGTAATCAACAAGCTGGCTATAGCAACGCAAAAACGTACCAGCACTAAGTTTCCGACAGTCAACGCATATTGTCTTAACCACTGAAAATGGTTAAAGAGAATTCATCAATGTAAGATCTCTGCCAGATGTTCGAGTATGCAGATTTCAAGTCCAAGCTGGGTAAATTCGGCAGAATTCAGGACTAGAGTGACGCATGAGGTTATATTGAGAGGTTACACTCATCGGCAATGGAGATGCGCCGGTGGCATTCTTCAGTTCCAATAGCCTATTTGCCATAAACATGTCTTTCAAAGATGCCAGCACCGGACAACATGGACAGGGCACATTGCTGATCACAAAGCCTAAAACAGGCTGTAAGGCTATAACATTAGTCTTCAAACAAATAGACATACTGTGCAAAACATAAACAAAGCCACTACTTCAGTATGTTCGTTGCTTTGGAAGTGCAGATCTCAATGTTGACCATAAGCCAGTAGTTACACGCCTTGAGACGAATCATCTTTGCCTAATCTGCAAACGCCATACCAGGCAAGAGGGTAGAGTCACCTATGACCTATCAAAGCCTATCCGCGACAATGATACTTAGATGTCATACAAAAAATCCTTCGAAGCGCAGATAGCTAACATCGGTGTCAGTCCGGATACAAATGAATCGCTAACTAAAATACTCAAATGTATGCAATCACCAGCTAACGGCACCATGTGAGTTCTAAAAAATAACACCCATTCTAAATATACTAGTACCCCTGTAGTAGTAAAACTATTAGCAGAGCAGAAAGCATTACGGCTACACATCTATCACCGTGACCATGGTGAAGATTGCACCAAATTACGCACGGAATGCAATGGCATTCTACAACACATCGGCAAACGCTTAAAAGAACCGGCTATTCCCTAGCAAAAGAAGTCAATGCCATGGATGACTGTCACAACATGTTTCAGACAGCCAGAGCCATGAGAGTTACTGACTACGTACCATCACTCACTGTACACAACTTTGAAGGACATTTTATCTGTACCGACCAGAGAAAAGTGGACGCAATTCGAGAATGGTTCAAGTAACAGTCCACTGACCACGATTATGAGTCTTTGCGTCCGCCTTCAGGTGACCTCCGTCCCTTACTAACAACAATTAAAACAGCAAAATTTGAAAAGGCACTCAAAGCCGTAAAGATGGACGCACATTCGGCCATTATAGAATGAGCAATGAACTATTCAAATACGCAAGTCACATTATCTCAAAACGGGTGACGTACCTGATCAATTCAGTATTTTTGTACCAACTATCTATCGACACTTTAGTCCAAAATGGACATTGACATGTTATGAGCGCTCGGCACAATTATACACTCACCCCTCCCCAATGTCCACACTCGGTATGCCGCTAGAGATGAAATATGCCGGCAATCTGGACTGTATAGATGAAAGGAAACCCCTTGACGAACTGTTCCCAATAGCTACAGGCAAATTAAGAAATGAAAATCTGTTTATAAATGTATCCAAAACAGAGTTCATCCACATAGACCTATCGAAAAAGCAGGTAGCTAAATAAAATGATGACCCACTTCGTGGCGGCGAACCATGGAGGAAACATTAAATCCCGGGCCCACTGCTCTGTAGCACTTTTGACATTGCCCCACACTGTGTCATGGAACAGCTTTTCAGTTCTTGTGGAAGCTGTGGATTCGTAGACTACAGATGTCCTTGATAAAAAGTGTGTTTGTACAACGCAGCCAACCTAAACATAGAGCCGTAGCTTCGTGCTATGCCAAAAATCTCGCTCCCGTCAGCGTAGGAGATCTCGCGATAACACGAATGCAACGCAACCTGTGTATTCTTGATGCTGTACAATTTTAACAGCTGGCACAGCCGGAGACAAACCTGACGCCTGTTACGGCAAACACCTCAACGCGACCACAGGACACTGATGTCCGGACAGCATAGCTTCCAACGATACACAATACAACGTCGAGGTATGCAGTACATCGCCGCCATCAATAACAGTCATCTTGCAAAGATGGTCCATGTTTGGTTTGGCGATGTGCTAAGGATGCCAGGAGACTTGGCATTCACCATACTTGGAGGCAGGAAATATAACGCCAGGAGAGTAGGCCATTGCATAAATCTGATAAGTGTGCTGAGATGTAACTTCAAGGAAACGAGGATTCAATACACTCTGATCAAGTCTGGTCCTGAGTAAGGTAACTTTTTGGTCAAGGATAGGACACAGTGGTCAAAAGCGAGGAAGGACTGATTGCAGCTGTGGGGTGTGTATACTACTACAGCCGCAGAATACAGTAATCATATATACGACATAATAGAAGACAATAATATTTAAAGAACATTATAAAGAATTTTAACTTTTAACAAATCATGGAATACACGTCATTCTCTTCACACCACCATCAATCATTCGATGGTATGCCCATACATCGCCAATGTCGTATACAATGGATCTTTCCATTTTTAGCTATGCTCCGCCCATCACTAGCTAAGCTCCACCCACACCTCGCCGTGTTGGGATTGATCGATCCCCGAATGCCCTAGCTATCAATTTCCTGAAAACTATACAGGGAAGCTGTTGAATATTTTGTAACTAATTTGACTGGGTGCTGTTGCTGCCTATGGCAGCAACAGCGCCCAGTCAAATTAGTTTCAAAATATTCAACAGAATATTTATTAAATAGTAAAAGCAAACAACAACGCATAGACCATCTTCAAATATGCGTTCATGACGTACTTATCGACGTCATTCATTATGATGTCATTTTATACAGCGCGTAGTTGATTATGACGTCATATGATGGGCGCGTACCCTGGAAAGGTGAATTCATAGATGACCTATTGAATTATTAAAACGTGGAAATTGATCAGCAACAGCAACAATAACACAAAGTATTCGGTTCAAAGCTGCAGGGTGGACGCCCTTTGTAATTGTTCTGATTATTACTCTTATTTATTTATTTATTCATTTATTTATTTATTTATTTATTCTGCCGTGAATTTTCAAAAATCGTATTTAGAGTCACAACATCAATGTTTCCGAAATGTAGATCATTCTGTGCAGGGACGTCCCCAGATGAAAGTTCGAAAAGATCCAGGTGATCCAGGCATATATGGCTGAATTATTTGAAAATAAAAGTATACTATGTATCTTGTAATGTAATACAGGTGGTATTCATATAGGAGGTTTGACTCATTCCACAATCCGGAAAATTGAAGCTTTTATTTCTTTCATGATAACAGCTGTCATGATAATATTGGCCTGATTAATTAATTGATGGATGGTAGAACAACCACAAAAACCTATTTGTTATTCACTTACAAAAGAGCCACGTACATTACTAGCCCTTTACTGCCGAATTGAAAGTCTTCATTGACAATGTGGCTGCTGAATTGCAAAGCACAATTAACCCTTTCACTGCCGAATTGCAATCCTCAATTAACCGTTTTACTGGTGAATGACAAGTTTCCATTAACTCTTTACTGCTGAATTGCAACGTGCAATTAAACCTTTTAATGCTGAATTACAAGTCAATTAACCATTTTACTGCTGAATGGCAAGAGTCAATGAACTCTATTACTGCTGAATCAGACCTGTCAATTAACGCTGTTACTGGTGAATTACAAGTCTCAATTATCTATTTTACATCTGAATTGCAACGTCCACATACACCTTTTACCACTGAACTGAAAGGCACAATTAACTCATATGCTGTTGACTTGCAAGGCACAATTAACGCCTATTAACCCTTTTACTGCTGAATGACGAAACGGTAAAGTGAGTGGAAAAAGGTCAAATGAGTACAAAAAGATCAAATGAGCGTGAAAAGGTCATTTGCGTGCAGAAAGTTCAAATGAGGTGATTTGAATGCAAAAAGGTCACATGAGTGCAAAAGGGTCAAATGCGTCCAAAAAGCACATCAGAAAGGTCAATTTAGTGCAGATAAGGTTATTTAAGTGCAACAAGGTCACAAGAGTGCAACTAGGGTTGCACAATTATTCACTTTTCGTAATCGTGATCATTTAAGAAAAATAATCGCGATCATACGATTAATCACGAACTATATTAACTACGTCAATGCTGCTTAGAGGACGGTATTATGCTACTGCAGATTGTAAGATTATGGGTTAGGCACATGGGTATACATACATGGACAGAATACGCCAGTTGCTGATTGCAAACAAAGGAATGTATCAAGATTTTTCTAGACGGAAAACGGAAGGTAACGTATTTCGTTTAATTGTAGCCTATGCTCTAATAGACGTCCACCCCCTAACTTTGACATATGAGCTCCAATGATTTCTTAGCAGTTTCAAAACGGCAAAACTCTGTATTAGAAGCCCACACACGTGTATAATAATAACAATCGTGTCACAGGGTGTGTCGACTTAAGACAGATCTCTGCCCTGATACATTTCCGGCCCCTCTAGAAGTCAATACAGGCCTCGGATTTGTAAATCTCGACCACCTATTAGATTAATACTAATAGTAGGCCACGTATGTTCAAGGTATAATAAAGTTTATTCCACACTTTTGTAGTTAAAATGCGCTTAAAACAGTCTTGGCGTGATTAAATGGCTTCCTTATAAATATATTGTAAGGCCAAATTTATGTACCAACCAAGTACGGGAGAAAGTGCGCATCAATTTTGTAACACCGATCAACATTAAATGATCCAAATTTAATTATTACGAACGACAATATAGCCGGCTTCTTAAGTTGGCGAGCCAGTGGATCTTTTGCGATGGGAGGCGGTGTGTTCTCACGAGATATTATACGCTAACGGGAGTTTATCAAACGGGTATCCATTATTCAGATCAGTATAATACGCAGTTCCAATCGCGCAATGATAATATATAGAAATTCCTGAGTTCCGAGTCCCCGATTCCAGAATATTTATATCCGAGTATTCGCTCTAAAATAAACTTCAATTGGAGGCGAAACACGTGATTTGTATTTTATTTGTGACGCCATTTTATACCAAATTGTGGATTAATTTTGATGTAATAAACGACCTTTATTAAAGGATACGCAATATTTTGGCACTCAAATCAAATAATTTCACTTCCCCGGGGATGTTTTGAGGTATACATTAAACATAGGGGTAGGGGGTGAGAATTTTTACGTGAGAAAATGCGTTGAATTTCCGTGGTATCAGTTCTTTTTTTGGGAAAACCGTTAGCGCATAATTATTCAGAGAATGGGGAACGCGGGATAAGCGTGTGTGATTACAACAACAATGACAAATAGCGACCAAGTGAACAATCTTTATTCATCTAAAACTAATCCTGAGTCAATACAAACAAATCAGTTATTTATTTATTTAGTTTATTTAATCATTCACACATTTGGCTGATAGCCGGATGTTTGTTTCCATGCTTGGTAATGCGAGAAGAGTTTCACAAGCGTAAAAGTGTCTTGACAAAAATTTCAACGTGGCGATTATCCGATTATTTCATTTTATAATCGTCCACGATCATTTTGAATTATTTAATCGCGATTAATCGAATAGTCGAAAAATCGTGCAACCCTACGTGCAACAAGGTCAAATTAGTGCAAAGAGTCAAATGAGAACAAAAAGTTACATGAGTGCAAGAGGGTCACATGAGTGCAAAAGGGAAAATGAGTGTAAAAAGCGTATTTGAGTGCAGAAAAGTCAAATGAAAGTCGAAAGGGTTATTTGATGGCAAAACGTCAAATTAGTGCAAAAGGTGAAATGAGTGTAAAAATCTTAAATGGATGAAAGTCATTTGAGTGCCGAAAGGACAAATGAGTGCAGAAAATGTCATCTAAATGCAAAAAGGACAAATAGGTGTAAAAGGTCATTAAAGTGCAGAGTTCATTTAAGCGCAAAAATGTCAAATGAGTGCAAAACGGTGAAATGAGTGCAGAAAATGTCGTTTGAATGCACAAGTTCAGTTTTTTGGGGCAGCTTCATTTTCCTGTTTTTTGTCTTTTCCTCAGTTTTTGGTCATTTTCATTCATTTCTCTTTCAATTGTGACAGTTTTCGTTATCCTTTTCAGCCTTTTGGACCAGATTCTGCTCATCTTTCTTAATTTCCCATAGTTTTGAAAGCTTTCGGTCATGTTCTGTGGTTTCTCACATTCAAACAGTCATTAGATCCATTTGCAAACAGTTTTTGATCACGTTTGGCTGTTTTCAACCACTTTAAAACCTGTTCTGATATCTTTTGCTACTCTTAATCTTCTTGGATCAGCTCAAACCTTATTTTGCTGCATTATTTTGCATAACCCTTGCATCTTTAGCCTTGCCTGTTGGCTTGCCAGCATTCCCTGATAGGTTATATTCTGTTGCGGGTACGAAATGGCAGTGGCTTAGCTACAGCAGGTCTAGTTATTATTATTATTATTATTATTATTATTATTATTATTATTATTATCCAGGTCTATAATTCCTTATACAATATGCCTGTAAACACGCATGGTTTCACAGTCTATATCTTCCTCTCACATCCTAAGAGTAGCGGAACTCTGCGCCTGCGCAATGCTGATCCAACATCTGTTCCATTGAATGATCCGAATTATCTGGCAGAAAAAGAGGATGTTGATACATTTGTCAGAGGTAATAATGCACAGTCTACGCTGGAGACGATAATGTAACATAATTACCAGAAATGTGGTTGCATTGCAACCAATGCAACCATGAAGCTTGACTTTACGACTTTGCAATGAGCCATGAAGCTTGACTTCAAACATAAAATACATATAGATGGCTTACCAAACACTTATCAATAACCAGTTGCAATGTTCTTTGACCTTTTCGCCCCAAAGCAATTTTCTCATCCCATCTCCTTAGCAAGTGTTCAAGTTTGGGTGCAGTATGATTAACACAACATGAGATATGAACTGCTAAGTTGAGGTAAAAGTAAAATGTTTTTGTTCAGAAAAACCCCGAGTGTTGTCATTATCATACTGACTTTGACCTTCTTATGCCAAGATGAGCATGTGATGTCATCTCATTATTAGGAAGAATGAGTCTGAATGTGGGTCCTGAATGCTTAACCATGACCACACTGATATCTGACTGTTTGACACCAGATGGCAGTGTGTCATGCTATCTCATTATAAGGAAGTATGTGTTTATGTTTGGGTCTAGAATGATTAATTACCAAACATGAGATATGAACGACTAAGCTGAGCTAAACCTAAAATGTTAATGTTGAAAAGCTCTTTCACAATAAGCTCTTTGCTGTGTGCTCTCTCCTTATAATGAAGGAAGCATATGTACAAGTTCGGGTCCAGGAAGTTTAAGCAAACATGAGATATGAACTATGAACTTTGAACCAAACACAAAATGTTAATGTTGAAAAAGACCAAAGTTTTTGTCAATGTCACAATAAAATTGACATTAGACCTTTTGACATGTTTTACTACAACATCAGTGTGTGATGCCCTCCAATTATAACAACGATTGTGTGCAAAGTTGGGTCCCGAATACTTAACCAAAGACGAGATATAAACTGCTAAGTTGAGCCAAAGACAAAATGTTAATGTTGATAAAACACTGAGGTTTTTAGGACTGTCATAATAACCTTGACCTGTGCCCTTTTGCTGCAACATCATTGAATGATGTCCTGTCCTCCAAGTATAAGGAAAGGGAAGGATCTGGGTCGACTGCTCCATGTGAAAAGAAACTTGGTGTCGTGAGATCACCTTTATTCGTGAATCACGATATCCAGATCTAATCTAACTTAACTTTGTGATCATCAATTCACGACATTCTTCAGTCGCTAGGCCTACCTTGTATTAATCTAATCATGTAGGACTTCGACCTATGGACCATCACAAAGAATTAGGCCACTCACTACAGCCACTGCACAGTGCCCTTGCTCTAAAGCTTTCTCACTTATAGTTCTAACCATTTATTCTATTCACATTTCCCTTGCCGATCATTTGAATTTTGACCATGTAACTTTATCAGCTGGTGTTGCTTATTAGTAGATAGAATAAGAATAGAATAGATTAGGTGGTAGTTTGGTTAGTATAGTTAGGTTAATATGGGCATTGGGTGGGGTGGGTAGGTGCGTGGGGGTGGTATGAGGATGTCCAAGGTGCTACACGGACGATCTATCTGGTTTATTATCAATGTGTGTGGTATTGTAACTTTCTTCATTTCCCGTTTATCCGAGTGTCACTTTGTGGAAACCGCAAAATGCGGACACAGAAACCAGTGGGACATCTGATCGGAATCGCTATCGCGATCGGCATGGTATCCACGCCAGTGTCTCTTCTTGCTATCTGCAAATATGCGACCTCAAAGTCTGGCTGGGTAGCCATCATTTATGGGACATTATTTAGCCTCAGTCAAATCACGTGGCCTACTGTTGTTATTTGATTGGTTTAGGGAGCATATGTATGTGTTGGCATTGCCCTCGTGCGCAGTTGTTCAATATCTGCATATTTTAATGCACTGCTCTGGAAATAACAGCCTATATACTGATGTAAGGGAGACCAGTTTTCCCTGTACTCCCCGATCTCATTGATAACAGATTGTCATGATGTGTCTCATTGAAAAGAGGTCGTAACTAACAATAGAATTCAGATAGACTAATTATTAGATAGCTATATAATTTGCTATGTTATTTTTTTGCAGCTATGCAACTAGCTATAAAGATGTGTGAAACAAAACCATTCACAGATTTAGGAACAAGGCTTCTTCGGAAATGAGCTTTACCTGGATTCAAAATCGGCGATGAGGAGAGTGAAGCTTATATCCGGGAGATGTCAAAAACGCTCAACAACACGGGCTATCATTATGTTGGCTCCTGTAAGATGGGAGCCGCTAATGACCCAACAGCTGTTTGTGATCCACAGCTTAGGTACGTAATAGATAAGGGCTCTCGATGGAGAGAACCGATATTCTACTCAATGATCTGACGAATAATCAAATACGTCACGTTTTAGCTGATTTCATAATCAAAATAATGTAGGTCCGTCACAAAAGTGAATGAATTGTATATGTTGAATTTACAATTTAATAAACATTCTGGTGAGAGAGAGAGAGAGAGAGAGAGAGAGAGAGAGAGAGCGAGAGAGAGAGAGAGAGAGAGAGAGAGTCCTGGTCCCTGCAGTTACGGTCGCTTAAACGACCGGGCTACGCGTGAAACGTCCAAATATGTATTTATTTTTTTCGTCCTCAGAAAATATGTCGGGGTGGTTTATCTCTCAATATTTTCTTTCAACCCATCCCTCACATTTCAACGTCCCCACAAAATCTCTCACTTTTTTAATGAGTACTGATTAGTGCATACTAACAATTGCTATGCTAAGCATATGTGTTGTGTGGACTATGGATGGGGAAATCTCTTGTCCAGTTCTCTTCTATGTACTGTTTAAATCTACCTGAAGTGGGGTCTCTCACATATGTCCCCGCTGAGTGTGAGGACCCTCTCATATCTCACTTCCTCCCGTTAGGATAGTCCCATCAAAGTTTTTCGAACTATTTTGTTAATATAAGTAATCAAAACCACTCTTTAGATATAAACGCAAAACCCTGAAATCAGTTAAAATTATTATGTCCCCCGGAACACACTGTCCCCGCAGCTAAGGTAAAACTGCCCAGTGCGAGAGAGAGAGAGAGAGAGAGAGAGAGAGAGAGGGGGGGGGGGGGCAGAGAGAGAGAGAGAGAGAGAAAGAGAGAGTGAGAGAGAAAAAAAAGAAAGAGAGAGAGAGTGAGAGAGAGAGTGGGAGAGAGTGGGAGAGAGAGAGTGTGGGGGGGGGGCGGGAGAGAGAGAGTAATTTTTTACATAATGATTTCACCTCTTGTTATTATATCACTGAAGTAGGGACTCTCTCATATGTCCCTGCTCGGTGTGAGGACTCTTACATATCTCACTTGAGAGAGAGAGAGAGAGAGAGAGAGAGAGAGAGAGAGAGAGAGAAAGTAATTGTTTACATAATGATTTCACCTCTTGTTATTATGTCACAGAGTGCGAGGCATTAATAATCTACGCGTTGTGGATGCTGGAATCATGCCTGAACAGCCGAGTGGTAATCTCCATTGTCCAGTTATAATGATAGCTGAGAAGGCGGCTGATATGATTAGGGGCCAGAAACTACCACCAGCAGATTTGGAGAGAGTTGCGTCGGTTCACAAAGCTTGGCAAAGCAAACAAAAGTAGTGCTGTCGTGGATTGCACATTTGGTCCAACTTATAATAGGTCATTTGGACTGTATTGCGCTACAAACAATGGCTTACATTTTTACAATGCACAGGCGATTACTATTACTCGGCATTTATAAGAAGATTTAGCATATATAATACTATTTCTCTCTATATATTTTAAAGACTATATTATTCAGACACCCTCCCACCCCACCCACTGATCTTGACCACTATGCCATGAATATGCAGCAAGTTATTTAGATATGTATTGGTTTTTGATACGATGACTATATCACTCCAATAAAGCAACAATACAATATACGCAATGAGTCCTCGTTTCTGCTGATCCTCTAGTCTGAGACTGTTCTGACCATGAACCAGCCCTATGATAGATGGTTGTATATATAGTCCCGTCAGGCTATCCAACAATCTGGCAAAAGGCGGTGCAGGGCCAGAGCAAACTTGTACTACTGCCCCCCAAGTGACGTATTGTCGCAAAGTATTAATACTGGATTAACCACGAAATTTGAGATGATATGAAATGAAATTTATTGGTGTGGAACGAAATTACATGTTTTGGTCATACAGAGATGTACAATCTTATATCGAAAATTGGCATAATATAACAGCTAGTTTAACTAGAATCTATAAAGAAGAACAAAAGCATAATTCAAACTAGCAAATGCCTAATATACGCTGTCAACCCTGCGCGACGAACCTCATAGCTCTTGGAATAAAGGGATGGCATTTTTTCAAGACAGATTGTCAGAGTACCACCTGTCTCAAAACCACGCATAGTTGCTAATGGAAGGATCCGGTCTGTCACTCAGGTAATTGACGTCATAGTCAATGGCATTATTAGAGCACTGACGTCACACTCATTAATAGGTTTAACACCGTCAGGGAAAACTGAAAGGTCCGCCATGAAGTGTACCAATTATATATCTTTGATTAATTTACTGTTTAATAACCATTCTGTTGAATAGTTTGAACCTAACCTCACCGGGAACTGTTGCTGCCAAGGCAGCCATTGTCCTCAGGCAAATTAGCTTCAAAATATCTAACAACTTACCTGTATAGTTACTCTGCAATAGAACATTCCATTTTTAGCTATGTCCCGCCCATCACTAGCTAAGCTCCACCCACACCTCGCCGTGTTGGGATTGATCGATCCCCGAATGCCCTAACTATAAATTTGCTGTACTATACAGGGAAGCTGTTGAATAATGTGTAACTAATTTGACTGGGTGCTGTTGCTGCCTATGGCAGCAACTGCGCCCAGTCAAATTAGTTTCAAAATATTCAACATAATATTTATTAAATTGTAAAGACATACAATTTGTGCAACAATGCAAAGCCCGTCTTCAAATATGCGTTCGTGACGTACTTATCGACGTCATTCATTATGATGCCATTCTACACATAACGTAGTTGTTTATGACGTCATATGATGGGTGGATCTCTGGAAAGGTAAATTTGTAGGCATGCCTTAGTGTTTCTAGTATCTACACGTACCCGTAACACAGCCTTGGAGCTGTTGCTTGGCGGCGTCTCACTTTACCTTGCTTTGGGTGGGCATAGTATATGTAGCTCTTTCATCACTTTAGACAGGCCTCTTGTTAGAAGGGTCCAACACCCTAGGGTTGTTGGGAGGGGAGGGGCGGGTGGGGTGGTGGTTGGAAGGGAGGGGGCTATAATTGTATATTGTTCGAGAAACACGCAAATGCAGGACCTGATCTGTCACTCAAGTAGCTGATGCCACAATCAAATACAAATCTTGTTAGTTGACGTCACAATCAAAATGGCGTAGGCTCGTCACAAAAGTGGTAATGGTACACGAATTGTATGTGTTTAATGAATTTATAATTTAATAAACATTCTGTTGAATATTTTTAATTTTATTTGACTTGGCACTCTTTAGTTGCAAAATAGTCAACATCTGACCTGTATAGTGACCTTTTTATTATGTGAACTTCGGCTTCTCAGTTTCTAATCGGCCCAACTTATAATCAACACCAGCGTTATTTTAACATGGATGTTTTATAGCTTCATTGGCAAAGGTCACAAAAGTTCAACCAGGTTCATAATGAGTATCTTGGAGATTTTGCGAGTGTAGCTGACATTTATTAGATAAATGCAGACAAAAATAAATTAAATGTTATCTAATGCACCCAGTATCAGCATACATTTTAAATTATGCATATAAGCATGAAACAATGTCATTGCTTCACGTTGGTGATCAAATGCTGCATTCCTCTGTCTCCAGCTATCATAAGATCACTTACCACATCACTTACTGCTATGTCATTGGTTGCTAATGATATCAGCGATATTTCTTTACTCACAAAGTCATAACATGCCAGTGTGCAGCCTACTCTAACTACATGCAATCGCTTAAACAGTGTGACAAGCGTCTTCATATCATCACTAATATACTTCATCTGAGTCTTCTGAATGTGAAATGTCAATGGATTCATAGAGGCTACCAATCCAAGATTTTCAACTCTACTGGCAAGCTACAATCACAGAGAGAATTTGCCAGTACCTCACCAGTTCTTTCTACTCCTGGCTGGCTGAGCTAGCAGCTCTGTGGCAAACCTCAGAGCAATATTCGTCATTCACCTCCTCAGGCAACAAAGCGGTTGGCACTGCTCTATGTGCCATGGAAATTTCAGGCGAATAAGCAACAAGAACAAGAGAGTCACGCATCTGGTGCAATATGAGTGGCTGATGTGAGGCAGGTACCACAATGAGTTTATTGTAGTATACTATGTTATTTTCCAATTGCAGTTGCTCAAACCATTGGCAAGAATTCTTTACTTAGGAAACTGGAGTTGCTCATTTGTACTGACTTGTGACACAGCAGTGAGAAGCTCTGCAATGTGCTGCGTTAGCAGGACCATGATGGACTCTGAAACAGCCATATCAGAATTACTCATAGGAGGTATATCTGGTATAACTTGATGGATACCTGTTCCATTAACCTGTTAAATGTATTAGGGCCATTGCAGAGACCAAATGACATTTTTCTATATTGAAAGAGTCCAATTCTTATAGTGAATGCAGTCTTATGCCTGTCTTCGTGTCTGACAATGATTTGCTAATGCACACTGGTTATGTCCAAGAAATCATTATTGAGACAGTCCAGTGGCTGGCCAATCCTCGGAAGTGGGTAGAAACCCTTGATACACGCCTGATTTAATTTTTTATAATTGATACAAGCACGTGAAGACCAATCTTTCTTCATTACCAGCACAATTGGACTAGCCCAAGGAAATGCAGATGGCTCAATTACATATTGTTCTAAAATTCACTGTATTTGACTATCGGCTTCTTCTTCTTTATGAATCGGTAGGCAACGCAAATGCTGTTAGATTGGTTGATGATCTCCTATATCAATTGGGTGCTCAACAATATGGGTTTTACCAATATACAGATTTGAAGAGGACAATCTGTTTGCATAGTCTAACAGCAATTGGTGCACTGTCTGCTTTTGAAAATCATCCAGGTCCATTACCGAACGTTCATAGAAATCATGGATATATTTTGGTAGCATTCAAGTTGCCTCTCTGTGTGGTAATGGAATAGTTTCTATCTGGGCCCTAATGCTCGACACATGAGCTAACTGTGGGCATCTAGTACCTTTATGTGGAGAAACACATTCATCCGTGCTGTTAGGACTATTAGAGGAATCAAAGCATCTCTGGTGGAAATGACCATACAATGAATGAGAAGTTTATAGCACTCCTCAATGGTAGGACACACTTCAACCACTCCTTCAGGTACTAGATTTCCAACTCTGGAAATATGAGCTCCTACAATGAGCTCTTTGCCAGCAGGTAAAACTAATATCTGCAACAATCTATACACAATAGCAGATAAAATCACGGTATTCCCGAAACATTGGACTATGTCGTCAATTTGTCTTCAGCCCACCATCTTCACACGATAAACTACAATCATTATGGTAATGTTTCAAGAAATCGGTTCCTAATAAACCATTACATGCTATATTGGCCATATGGACAGGGTGATGGAAAGTCATTTCACTCAGGATTATGCCCATTTCTGCAAAACCAATGCCCATGATAGACTCGTCACTTGCACTTTGCAGCTTCATGGGTACTGCCGCTGGTCCTCTTTCAGAGCAGAATATATGGCCCTCTTAATTAATGCCACACTGACCCCTGTGCCAATGTGAAAGTTGACAGCAATCTGGTTAATAGATCTAGGTACATAGCCCGATGTTTTCATATAAAATGTTGATCATTTGGGTGAAAGTTTATGCCTAATAATGCTTCGTTTTAGGAGCAGGATTACTTTAACTTGTATCCCTGAATATCTGAATTTATGCACCCAGTAATGGTTTACAGATTCAACGTACTTACTTCATGTAAATTAGCTTTCTAGCGGTCGTTAACGTAACTCGCCATAATTAATCTTGTTACCCACAAGTTGGTCAAGAATCGATGTGATTAGTCGGATATTTGAGACCCTTTTGTAGTGTATAAGTTAGCGTATTTCTCTCATTCATAACGCATCTCTGATTGATTTCATTACTAATCAAGCCTAAACACAAAGAAAGAGCAAGTTTAAAGCACAACAAATCGAAAATTGAATATTGACAGCTAGGAAAACATCACAGGGGGTATCTCAACAAGGCTTGAGATGTCCTCAGCAGACATATACCCTGGATAATCAGCAAAAGACGAACCATGGACTCTTGTTTTGGGGTTAGATTACATTTACTTATATCCACATCTGGCTCAAGATTTTCTGTTAACAAAGCTGGCTTTGGCTCAACTTTATTCTCTGATGGTATTTCCAACAATGGAGTGCTAGGCAAAGGAAAAACAGAATGAACAGCTTCAAAGTGCCCGAAATCAGCCTTAGCGGGTATTTCTATTGGATGTCTACTGGTATTTGAAACTCTAACATCTATTCAGCGAGTAGGTTTACTAAGATCTACGACAGCCTCCTCAATTACTAAGCCCTCCGGGCAACAACTTTTTGGATTTGGATCAAACATTGCTAGTACACCATCAGCCTAACCTCCCAACCGAACAGGACATTTAATAGTTACTAGGATCTGTAGTGGTACCATGATAGACCCTTTACCATTCTTTATATCAAAGATTTCATCAATCCTTGAAGCCTTAATAAAATTACAAGAACTCCCACTAGATTTTTACTGGCGTTTGGAAATGCCCCATATAACCGATTAATAATGGCAGACGGAGTTGGGTTAATTTTCTCGGCCATTGAGACATACCCCTTGATAACATTGTAGCCTATAATTCGGGTTACCAAGCTGTTGGTCATCAACTATAAGGAAAGGTGCCATAATGCAATCAGGAATATGGGTCGAACATGGGAATGTGAACTCGATAGGTATCCACCCTAGGTATGGTATCTTTGTCTCATTAGCAGCATGCAGGGCTAACCCATCCCCACTCAATTCTGCTATGGGTAGCAGTTCTTTCTCAGTATTGGTCACTATCCACCCTTATGGTAACAAGCTGACTTGAGACCCTGTATCCCACAGTGCTGATGTCTCAGCACCATCCAAACTACATGTGACGAGACACCGCTCCCTTACTAACTTTGATAGGTTGGCCTCTTGTTTTACATTTAGTGGGTGGGTGTACCACTGATTACATGCTGCCCTTGATGTAGATTTCATTTCACCCTGGTGGTATGACCCTTTATCCCCAGTCAATGCTGGCCCCATTCACTGACTGGTGGTAGTTTTCCAATGACTCCCTGGGTTGAAATGTGGATGTGCCTTGACAACCTGCAAGGGAATGTTCCCCCACTACCACAATAAAAGCAATGGTTACAATCCCTTTCCATTCCAGTTTGTCTACATTGAGGGCACCCTCTGGGTCGTTGGCCCGTAGACATATTTGATGTTCCCCTATTGTATGGTTCTCTTGTTTTGTTTTCTCGTAATTGTTCACCAATAGCAGCTATTTCCGCCCTAAGTTCTTTAACATTAGTCAGTTCAGAAGGAAATTCTTCCATCTGTTTCTAAGGTTCAGTTAATGGATTGACATTGTCTTTTTTCCCTCTGCTCTGCTCACCATCCCCCAGCCACAGCATTGCTTCACCTGATTAGTCCAGGCCTGGTTACCACGTAATGGTTGCAATCTCTGCTTTGGCTGAACTAGCAATACTAATCTTTCTGATCAACTCCTCATCAGATACACTTTTGGCCTTCTAATAGAGGGTTTATCACGTGCCGAACAGAGTCACTGATCACACCTGTTTGGATGGCATGTAAAAACATCCCCTGTACTAGCTCGGGGTTATAATTGATCTCAGAGTCATCCTCACCACTGGCAAATGGCACCTTCTGATGAACATCTAGGGCATGGATAAGAAAGGCTTGAAGATCTTCTTTTGGGAATTATGTAATGTTGCACAATTCCTGGCACAGATCAGTGGCCGATTACTCTTGTAATGGGATCTCAAGATTTTCTTAGTTTCAAGAGGGTCAAATCATCTCGGCTCTCCAGGTAACCTTGAAGATTCAAACCGGGCCCAATCGCCCTGATCACGCTTTCAACTATCCCTTCTTCAGGAAATCCTTTTCTTGTTCCTGTGTCAGCTTGACGGGCTAAACTGCTAAGTATCCGTCTGTCCCTCTGCCCTGGCTCTCCAATCTGTATATTAATTTTGAAGTATTTTCTCCAAGGCCCACTGGCAGGGAGAACTTGTTGGTCTGCCCCTCCTTCCACTGCCGGGGTCATGCTTCGCACTGCATCAGCTGGCCTAGACATTTTATTAATTAACAGCAACAGTCACAGATTTATGTTAAGGTGTGAGTCACTGTGGTGTAAATACAATTGGGAACTATTATACCAATTTTCGCCAATCTAGAATGATTTTCCAACAACGGAGAAAAATGCTAAAAATCACCCAATAGTGAGATTAAATATACTCTTGTTTCATTTCAATATGAGACGAACGTGGGGGCGGAGGGGGGGGGGTCGCTAACAATAATATTGTGGTTGACTCCAATAATGTATGACAGTAAACACTAAACCTGTAGGTAACCCGGACATTAGACGCTCGGTAGCCAGATTAATACTGACTACTGAAATCGTCAAAGAAAATTACACCAGATACTAGATAGCTTAATACCATACTATAACCATTTAAAATTATTTAGCTTCAGTCATTATTCCTTATTTCAACAACCTTTTGTGTGTATCTCACCCCCTTTTTCTGTTCATTTAGCTTATACAATTATACTTGGATAACCAACAGATGCGGCCCATTACCTATACCATTTGAACAACCCTTTTGTCTTCATTGATTCGATTAAATTACTTGGTTAATCAACAAACACGGATACTTACTATCATATTTCGATAATGACAAATCTAAACCTTCATTGACCACGACAATGGACATGATAACGATGACCTTTTGTCAATGATCAATGCAAATCCGATTCTTCAGTCACAATATCTTGAATGCAAAGTCAACGTGATAAAAGGTAAAACAGAAAAGTCATGGTGCAATAAAATCTCTTCTAGTTATACAACAACTTTGACAATTCTGTGTACTAGTCACCGATCATGCTATCAACGTCTTGTATCATGAGCACTTTTTCGAATTACACCGACAATCGAATCAAGTCAATGCCTAGAATTACATTTAGTGTTCAATATAATGTCTATTTTACAATCGTGTTGGTCTGTTCGCTATATAGGATGACTTCAGCATTTGACTATGTCTGTGTCACAAAGATAATGTCTAGTATCACAATCGTGTTGATGTTCTGTAAGTCACCTGGTGTCTGGGATTACATCAGCTTTTCAAATAATGTTGGTGTAACAATATACTGTCTACTTTCACAATCGAATTGATGTTCTGTACGCCATCTGGTGTCTCGGATGACTTCAGCATTTGGTATCATGTCAGCATGGCATGGCATTGCAATGTTTTGCAATGTTTTGGCGGGTTGATATTATGTTGGCGTTGCAATGTTTTTGATATTTGGTATCATGTTGGGGTCACCAATTTTGTTACCCCTCTCTGGGTAGGAGGGCGTGTTCATCACGCAACAAGAATAGAATAACCAAACACCTGCAGCTAGACGAAACATTAATTCTTTTATTAAAACCAGCTGATCGCCAGACATTTTGCGTGAAGTCACGTTAGTTAAAATAAACGAACATATGATTAACTAACCGATAAGATATCATGAAATGGCATCAGTTAATAAAGGTATGATTGATTGAAAGAAAGCATGTCATGAAGTGACGTGTTAATGAATGTATGATTGAATGACAGAAAGTATGCCACGAAGTGACATGTTGATGAACGTATGATTAATGAATTACAAAACGCTGGTCGTGAATGACATGTAAAGGAATGTATGATTGATTGAAAGAAAACATGTTATAAGTGACGTGTTAATGAATGTATGATTGAATGACAGAAAGCTGGTCATGATGTGACGTGTAAAGGAGTGTATGATTGAATGGCAGAAAGTATGTCATGAAGTGACATGTTAATGCATGTATGATTGAATTACAGAACGCTGGTCATGAAGTGACATGTAAAGGAATGTATGATTGAATGGAAAATAGGGTGTCATAACATGACATCAGTTCATGAATGGCTGATTGATTGTGTAGTGACTTAGCTACATATAAAAGATTACTCACCCACCAGAGGTCTCAAATCGGCCCGTGGAACCGGCGGCAGATATGCGCTGTTCAAGTTCCAAGGTACGACTGCCGGGCATCCGTAGAAACAGCGGGAATCAGCTAGCCCGGCAGCCGCGAAACGCGACCTCCGGGATTGTGGGATACCACCAGCACCAAACTCTCCCCCGTTTTAAACAACATGAACTACCAGTTTAGACATGGACAAATTTGTTGAAAATTGTATAATCTGTGTGCCCATTGTCTAATTAAAAAGGTTTTACTAAAAAACAATCTAAGGTTAAATTTCCAATATAAAATTCATATGTAAAAAGACAATGAAAATGTACATGAAATTTTTCTTATATCTTTTAAAATTTACACCCAATAAGAAACGCAAGGGCTTTGATACTGGAAGCTTCACAAAAATTTGTATACATTACACTATCACAAATAGTTTTGTTTTGATTTTTAATACGAGGCGCCAATACCCAATTGCTAGTAAAAATTGTCTTCTAAATTTTTTTTAAAGAAATCAGACTGTTCACTGTTGTATTTAACAAGAAACATACAGGCATTGACGCTCAGCTGCTAAAGGAAGAATTAGAATATCTTAAAAAATAATTGTCAAAAATAATATAAAGAAAATGCCAAAGTTTTGACCATGATAGATGTCCATCTGTCCAGACATAACGGCATAAGGCAGATGGGTAGATCAACAGCTGCCGGACGAGGGCCATCGTTACAGATTTTAAAATAGCATAGTATCCCTAACTAAAATTAAGGACAGTGGTTTTCCACTACGTAGAAAACTGACAGAATTGACGAAATTGCCGAATTGATAAAAATGTAATAAAAATAATCTCACATGAATTTAGTGGAAGTGTTATCTGAAATTAAAATATGTGAGATTCGAGGAAAACCTATGAATGTTGCATAAAGTTTTTATTTTAGTGAACATCTTTAACCTTAGCATACCGGTATATGATATAAGATATATACCTCTTATATAATTGAACGGATCTGAATTTACACATTTAGGAAATCCAGAAAACCACTATCCCGATCACAATAAAGCTATCTGAATGAAGCTAAAATGGAATGGATAATATAGCAGAAGAAGGAAACATGAATTTGCACTATGACTAACGCGTGAATTACTTCGCGCATTATGAAATGGTAGGCGCAAGAAATACATCTGCACGATTTATGCAGTCTTTGCTCAATGTATATTACAAATATGCTGTCATATGCAGGATTTCTGCATTATAGAGCACTGCACATTATATATATGCATGAGTTATGCATTATAGAGTAATAATGCATCATTGCATCATTTTAACGTGTAATTGTACCACGTTTAATAAATGAAATACCTAGGTATGGCAGTATATAATATGTTGGCCTAATCTAAAATATCTGAACTGACCTATGTAGAATTAATATATCTGGGCTATCCTATAAAATATGTGCTGATCTAATAAAACTATATATAATACATTTGAGCTACCATATAAAATATCTGAGCTGACAAATGTAGAGCTGACATAGTGTAGCTAACCTAAACTGAATTTCACTATACATAGATGAGTTTGCATCACAACATAGGATGCATATACTTATTATACAAAGTGTGTATATGGATTTGACATATACACAAACAGAAAACATTATTATGACCAATGGTCATGACGGACAATAAATACAATGCGTATGATTAATGCGTAACAATTTACGCATCATTTGACAATGCATATTTGCAACGCGTAATTATCCATGCGCTGTTCAGAAAATGCGTAAATATAACCACGCATTATTACGCGCAATCATTCACGCATCATTTGAAAAACGTGTAATTATAATAACACGTTCTGTGAGTCATACAGCAATTAATCCCTGTTGGTTGTTGGCATCTAAAGGAGTATAATTGCTGGGCAAAAAAGCCACCATGTGCTTACGTGTCCAACTAATTTAGAGCTTCCAAAAATCTTACAAAGAGTAAAACTTCACGATTTTGCTGTTGCTGAAACTATAGTTAAGATGGAAATGGAACATAAGCCAATGATTAAAAATGTTTTCCGGACAAGTTGAATGTCTTCAGTGTCATGCAGAATGTTAAAATTTGAAGTCATGATTTCATATCATCTGTATTACAGTAATTCTTTTAATGTTGAATTACTGTTACCGTTGTACATTATCACACTACTATTACAGTACTGTACTACGACCGAAAAGCTAACTGCAGTCCGCAACAGTGCCATGACCAAATAAATCCGAATTAAAACGAAACCAGAGGACCATATATGCAGATGGACAAGTAGGGTCCATGAAGACTTACATAGTCTAATTCACGAATGCTTACAGAGCATTCTAATAAAGTTCATAATTTAGGAACTTGTTGGGAAGATGGCACGGCCTTCCTGTTCGACTGTTTGGAGTTGGTCATCTCTAGGAGATGTGTGATGTATTTCCCCTCGGACCTGACACCTCATGCACCTAGGGGAAAAGGTGTGATACGTTTCTCCTCGGACCTGACACCTCATGTGCCTAGGAGAGTGATGCTGTGTTTGTGGGACAGGTAAACAGAGTCGATATCCAGGTCATCTGTCAAAACAGCATCTAGATCATCATGCAGAATTGATGAGGATGGATCAATGCCATAGGGAATGGTTTCATCCAACTCCTCTCCAAAAATGGATACATGGTTATCATCAGATAACATGTGGCCATTATCGGGGAATAATAGGTCATCATCATCGCCATGATCTTCAGAGCTAATAGCACGTCTCATTCGCAATACTCAGAGAGGTAAATCGCGATCTCTGCACACCTTTAATCTATCATGGTGAACAACCAGTTCTAGGCGTTGGTTTTTGATACCAAACAATTCTTCTTCTTCTTTTCCATCGCTGGTATCACACTTGGAGAGCCGTTCTCAAGATGAAATCTGTTGTTTTATACAGTTCTTCCACAGCGGTATACAGCTTTTCAAGAAAAGAGGTTGACAAAGGCCAGATCTCTTCTCTCAGCAGCTGATACGTACTGCAACATTAAAGTATGTGCTCTGTGGTCTGTTCTGCTTCTCCACAAGGACAAGCGGGCGATGTTGTAAGGTGGAACCGCCTGTACATGTGTTGGTTTAGTCTGTTGTGTGCAGTTCTGAGACGAAAAATGGTCACTTGCTCTGGCCTCGAGAGATGATGGTAGGCATCTTCTGATTGAGGTATTCTATAGAGTGACTTGATGATAGTCTTCATCTCTGTATGGGTAACCATGTTTTCTATCTGATTCTCTTCTGCACCCACCTTTGCCATCTTGTCTGCTTCCTCATTTCCTTGGACTCCACAGTGTGAGGGAATCCACTGCAGTGCTATCCGAAAGCATTTGATGGTTTGTAGTGCTTCTTCAAGTTGTGACAGCTTACCTTTGGTGATAGCCTCAAGGACGGAGCGGGCATCCGATAAAAAGACAATCTGTGCAATAGGGTCTGCTGTTCTGCTGATGGTATTAGCTGCATGAACCAGTGCTTCGACTTCAACTCTGTAGTTTGTGCAGTGTTTGCCTGTCGGTATTGCAGCTAACTCATGTTGTCCGTTTGGATACTGTATGTGCAGTCCGGCACCTCGCTCCTAATTGCATCTTTGGCTGATCCATCTGTGTAGATCCTTATCCATGTCTCCTGAGGGTACATTTCTTCCAGCATGGCTAGGATCAGGGCCTTCTTGCTCACATCACTGTGTTTATCTTTGGTTGTGAGATGAGGTACTGTGGTGCGAATAGCTATGCTCTCTAGTTTGTTTTCCCAGGGTGGAGGATCAAGGGTGTGGTTTGGGTCTTCTATTTGTGCTGGCAACATTTATTGGTGTTTCCTTTGAAGTGCTTTTGGCTCTTTCACAAAACTTGATCTTTTAAGTCTTCCTGATGACAGCTGTGCTTGCCTGATCTTCATCAGGTGGTTGTTGAACGATTTGAACTCTGCAGCTTGGATCAGTGCTTTGCATTCCCTTCCTTTGCTAAGTGGGGGGGGGGGGGGGGTGCCTGCTGTCTGCTTCATGTTTTCTATTGGTGTTGATCTCATTCCACCAGTGATGATGCGCAGTGCCTGGTTTTGTACTCTGTCGAGATTCTGCTGATGAGGATTAGCTGCTGTCATCCATGAGCTGGACCCATACTCAAGATGTGGTCGTACGGCACCTATGTAGATGGTCTTGAGGATCCTTGCATTGGCACCCCACTTTGTTCCTGCCAGCTTCCTCATGATGTTTAGCTTTCTTCTGGCCGTTGCCTCTGCATTCTGGATGTGCTCCTTCCATGTTAATCGTCTGTTATATGTGACTACCAGGTATGTCTGCTGGTCCTCGTACTCGAGTGGAGTACCACCAAGTGTCAGATTGCCAACCTTGGTTTTGGTACACAGTAAGAATAGCATGGCTGATGATTTTTCTTGATGGTAATACACCAGCGATTGGCCCAAGCTGTAATTCTGTCCAAGGCCAGCTGCATTCTGTACGTGGCAGTCGTTGTGTACTCCTCGGTGCACCAGAGTACGAGGTCATCTGCATAGAGGGCTGCTTGGATCCAATTGGGAAGCTCTGCTACAATGCCATTATTGAAGAGTATGAACAGAGTTGGTGATAATACTCCGCCTTGTGGCACCCCTTGTCTCAGCAATACATTCTGTCCAGATTGTCCATCCACCAGCACCCCAGCTCTGCGATTGTGTCGGTATGACTTGTTTCATCGGAACATGTTGCCACAGATGCCTGTGCACCAGAGCTTCACGAGGAGGCCATCCTTCCACACCTTGTCAAATGCCTTCTGCAGATCGATAAAGGCAGCTAGCATCACCTTCTTGGCTTGAAAAGTGTCCTCTATGACCTGTGCCAGATGTGTTGTTTGATCTTCTGTGCTCATGTATCTTCTGAAGCCAGCCTGCTCTGAAACTATAATGTTCTCCGACTCCAGGTACCACTGCAACCGCTGGTTGATGATACGCTCCATGGTCTTGCATATGCAGCTTGTAAGACTGATAGGACGGTAGCTCAGCACTTTCGTCTTGTTCTTCCCTTTTTTTAGAATAGGAGTCATTCTGGCTTCCTTCCAGCACTGAGGAACCTCTCCATTGGTCCAACTGAGATTAAAGACGTCTAGCAACTTGCGAAGAGATGCATTACCATGGTGTTGGATCATTTCATTCGTAATGCCATCTGGGCCGGGAGATTTCTTCTTCTTCAATTTGTGGATAGCCTTCTTCAGCTCTGATAAACTAATGTCAGCTTTCATTGCATCGTGAGTGTTTGTGTCTGTTCTTTCCTTTTGCTCTTTTCTAACCTCTTTTTTACGCATTCGTCGTATAGAAATGTTGCTTTCTTTTGCATATACCTTCGCAAAGGCATCTGCAGCCATCTTTCCAGTCAGTGTTTGTCCATCTTCTTCAAGAGTAATCTTCTCTTCCCCGACACCCTCATCATTCAGTGCTTTAGTCAGCCTCCATAGCTTTGTGGTGTCTCTCTCTCTAAATTAAACCCTGCCGTATTTTCCCTCCAGTTTCTTCTTTTGGCCTCCAGCTTGGTCTTTAGATACCTGGCTTTAGCTTGTTGTAGCGTGAAGTGGTTTTCATGACAGGGATTACCCTCTGCATCTTCTCTGGCCTTGTCTAGTTTATCATGTGCTGCTTGCAGTTCTGTTGTTCAGTAGGGGCGGTAGTTTTTCCTGAACCCCCGAGGAATCGCTTCGTTGGCAGCCTTGAGGATACTTGAATTAAATTCCTTGACCACATTGTTGATGTTTCTCCCTTCTACTGCTATATTTTGGGTAAGCTCATTGGAACGAATGCCGAACAGACTCCAATTTGCCTTTTTGTAGTTCCACCTTGGATGTTGAGGTGAACTTGTCAAAATACTTCCAGAAGGAGAGAGGAGGACTGGGCAGTGGTTGCTTTCTCCTAACTGCGATCCGACCACTCTACTGAGGTTTCTGTGAATGTCTTCTGTACAAAATGCCAAGTCCGGCGGTATTGTCGAGTGCCATCGGCGCGAGTAGAAGGTAGGCTGATCTGTGGGATCGTTGACAAGTAAAAGGTGCTTTTCATCTTGCCATGCTTCAATGTCTTCTCCTCGTTTATCAAGTGTTCTGCATCCCCAGCTCTGGGACTGGCTATTAAAGTCTCCCGCTATGAGGAAGTGGCAGTCGGGGACCTGGATTGTGTCAAGTGAGAGATTCTTGTCATTAGGGCAGTAATAATTGATAATGTCAATCACAGAGTTGCTGGTTGATACCTTGATCTTGATATATTCTGCCTCTTCCATGAAGGTTTTGATCTGGCTGGCGTTGATGCTGTTTCGGACCAAGGTGACCTTTCTTCCTTCCTCTTCGATCACACCGGGAAATCTGGTAGCCTCTGATCTTAAATGGTTTTCCTTCTTGCAGGTGTGTCTCTTGGATGCAGCAGATATCAATGTTGTTTTCGTACAGGAACTGTTCGAGCTCTGATTTATTGTTGGTAACCCCTTCTGCGTTCCCGTGCATGATGTTGATACTGGGGTTCTCTTTGGGGTTGGTCTTCTCTTTCGGTTGGCCAGTAGCTCTCCATCTTCGTCCTCTGGCTCCACAAGACGAGTTGCTAGGCCCTCCAGTAGCTGAGGGTGGGCTCCTTCGAGGCGTGGAGACTGGCGCTGCACCTGCCTGGCGGATCCTCACAGGGCGAGCACCATTTCGGTTGATTCGATCTCCAAGTGTCATTTCATTAGCGTTGTGCATATTCCTCTGGTTAGCCCCTTCAAATGTCTGGATTGACACCCGGTGGGTTACACCCCTGCGCCACGTTGAGGCCGAACATATAGTCTTAAACAGGGTTATACCAAACAATGATTCTGACAACTTTTTATAAACAATAAATGGACTAGTCCAAGGAGGTTGTAGTTTACTGGACAGCCCTATCTTAGTTGCAGAATTAGCAAGATAAACTACATCACCAACATGATATGCACGCTCATGCAAACGTAGATCATGCTCTCTTTTCTGGTGCTTCTGAGCCATTTTAAAGTTATCCTGTGCTATCTCATGAGTTTCGTGTACTGTTTGCTGTAACTGTTGGACGAAGTCACTGGCTTCTGAAGGGGCATCCTCTGTAGTCGCAGACACAGGGCATTTGCACATTATGTCAATAGGCTGTAGCACTTCTCGACCAAGCATCATCATGTTGGGAGTATAACCCGTCTGTCGGTTTACAGTAGATCGTATAGCTCCAGTGATGAAAGGAATAGACTTGTCCCAATCTTTCTGTCTGTCATGCACCGTATACACTGCAAGACAGTACGGTTTATACGTTCAATCTGTCCATTCGAACATGGTCTAAAAGCTGTGGTGCGTGTTTTTGAAATCTCCAGTAGATGGCACATTTCCTTAAATAGGCTGCTCTCAAAGTTACAACCCTGGTCGGTGTGTAAGAAATATGAACAACCAGATGTGGTGACAAAACGCTCCACATACGTTTTGGCTACCAGTTCTGCCCCTTGTTCAGGGAGCACAAAGCTTGACAGCTGGACTAGCTAAATATATCTCCGCATCAGAAGGTGTGTGCAGCTGCTCAATCAATGATACAACTGTCTTCAGATCAGGATCCTCCAACTGACGCTCCCTTAGATCTTCCAAAGAGAATGCGTCTAACCAGTTTGACCTTCTGATAACCTGGTCTGTTTGGCGGGACACCATCCAGCAGCCCATCTGGATCGTCGCTGTCTGATAGGTCATTATTACTCAGTTGAAGGGCCCTTATGGTTTGAAAAGCCAAAAGAATTACATTATCAATATCTTGTTCAAATTGAGACCATTGCTGCTGAAGCTTGGTACAATATTTGCACCCACCACATGGTAATGAACTAAGAGATTTATAACAGTGGCAAGCTTTATAACAGTGGCAAGGTGAAGAATCACTTGGAACTCATGATAGACCATTAGCAAGAGAGTGTTGTTTTGTTTACCGGGCCTGTACTGTATCGTCATATTATATTGGGACAGTTCTTCTAGCCATCTAGCTAGTTGTCCTTCGATGTGCTTGAAACTGAGCAGCCACGTGAGACTGTGATGGTCAGTCCGCACAAAAAATTACCGTCCTAGCAAGTACATACGGTACTGCCTAGTAAATGCTACCACGGCTAGCAACTCTTTGCATGTAACACAATATTTATGCTGAGCCGGTGTCAACGTTCGGCTCGCAAAACCAATAAGCACCTCTTTCCCATTCTGAATTTGGGATAACTCTGCACCAATAGCAGCCTCTGAAGCATCAGTATCCAGTATGAAGGTACCACCCGGTGTCGGATAACCTAACACTGCAAGTTTGGCCATAGGACCCTGAAGTGTTTCGAAAGCTACACGATGCTCTAGAGTCCAGTCGTACTCTGCTTTGGAACTGATAAGAGCAGAGAGAGGAGCAGACATACCAGTAAAACCCTGATTCCAGCTCTTTCCTGGTCTTAGGAACAGGCCAATTAGCAACACTTTCTATATTGTTTGGATTAACAGCGATTCCCTTATCACTTACCAACTTACCTAAGAAACAGAGTTCTGTACGTTAACAGCCAGGTGTATTGATGTAACGTCAAAAAAACAAGTGGCCAACATCGTACATGGACAGAGTACACAGTTGACAATTCTTTATGTAATTACGGTATTGCCATAATTTAGCATCACCATGGCCAGTGCAGACAATAGCAAATGTCAGCTTTATTGTCGGATGCTAGATGGTGATTATTAAACACCGTTTTCAAACCTACATGTTATCGTCACACAACTCGAGTGTACCCCGACCACCACAAATATGATTGAAAGCATAAGCATGGCAGTCCACGCCACACTGAGTTCACCAGAACGAGTGTCGCAGTGTTATAATGTAATATTATGCACATAATACCTAATTTAGAGCGATAAGCTATCTAGGAAGGTCATACAAGGTCATCCCATGATAATGACAATAAAGAAGCTGTGCGAAATCTAGTACCATGAACATTTATCCCGTTCCCAGGGCAGTTATATGATCTGCCACTCTCAACCAAGGTAAAAACTGGTTTAAACTAGGTTCGTTACATTCTGATTATAATGCGTGCAAGGAGTCTGGGGTATTATACCTGCAGATACACAAAACCTTAATTATTTTATTAAAACCAGCTGATCACCAGACACTGTGCGAAGTGACGTCAGCTTAGCGTCACATAAAAACAGGACCCATGAAAGCGGTTAATGGAACCGTTATCCAGTTTAAAATGATGTTTACACTATTCCTAGGTTAAGAGTTCAATGGGGCGGAAATGTCAAAATACCCATATATGTTACACACTCATCTGCACAATAGTGCAAAAATACAAGCCTTTATTTAGTTTTTGATTTTTGTGTGCTTAGTTGTTTGAAATTGCACAACTTATTTAGACAATTTCAGACTATTTTATTTCATTCTCAATCCTATGGTACAAGTATAACACCCGTCAAAACTTAGAAAACCTTTATGAAAATCCGCCTATTGACGTTCCATCAAAGTTACCCTGCAAGCCCATCAGTAGTCATCAGTTTTTCTTCTCAAGGATAGTAGAATCATGAAATTCTCTACCTGATCACGTCGTAACAGCTCCAACACTAAATAGCTTCACATCAAGACTTGACAAGGAATGGGCACAATACATGTTTGCCATATGAAATGATGGATTTATAGTTGGTCATCATCAACGGATATAACACTACATCTGTATATTACTGTATTGTACTGTACTGTATTTTAACCATGTGGACAAGAACTGGGTATGGTAATCCATGCCAGTTCAGAAATTTGAGGGACCATGGACAGGGTTTGAAATCACATCAGTCCATAGTACAATTACATTAGTGTATCACTTTATAATTACATTAGCATATCACTTTATATAAAGTTCTATATGTACTGTACATGATCTGGGTATGGAAATCCAGGCCATTCATAAACAAGAGGGTGTGAGGACCGGGTGTGAAATCACAACAGTCCATATTGTTAATTCATTTGTTTATTTATCATTGTGTAGTAACTACATGGCCATACTACAGTTACATTGTAAATCATTGTATATATCAACCTATAAGTTAGGAACTGGGTATGGTAATCCAGGCCAGTTCATGTACATGAACGAGCGTGGACCAGGTGTCAAACCACACCAGTCCATATAGTAAGTTCATTTGTAAATGTATCAATGTCTAGTACATTATAAGGAGGAAACTGGGTATGGTAATCCAGGCCAGTTCATAAACTTGACAGAATATGGACCGGGTGTGGAATCGCATCAGTCCATGTTAAAATTACACTTGTATTGTCATGTATTGTATGTTAATAGCACACCGTATTAAGTATTCATATCAAGGTAGCTTTTTAGCATTCTGTCACTGTGCCATTGTCTTGTGTGTCATATATATGTTAATTAATGTACACATGTTTTGTTGTGTGTGTAAGGAGTCCATCGCTCCATAGGCCATGCCTTTGATGGACTGCCTTTTTAGAGTCTATATGAAAAATCATGAAATAAAGCAATTTTGAACTTGAACTTGAACACTGGCTCATCTATAAGCAAGTTCTGTAAATACTTCTCTGGGTTATCTCTAAATTCCGGAATGAGTTATGACCCAAAAATATACTGTTGTAAATACTATACGCTAGTGGAGATTAGTTTTAAGTTATGGATGCTAGGACCAGCTGACAGGCTTCAACATGCCTAATATATTTCAGCTGAAAACGATATCATATCATATGAATCGATGGACTCCCTACATATAAACAAGACATTACAATATATGAGGTGACAGCTAATACAAACATCTGTAATATAATAAAAATAATGCCTGCATACGCATAAACACAGGATGGTACAACATATTGAAAATACCGGATTGGGTTTTGGGACTTGCAGTGTTATTTGAGAGAATATTGTCAATAACAGAGGCCATTTTTCAGTTATTCTTATCGTACATGACAGTACATTAAAGTTAAAAGTTAAAGCCAAAAGTTAAATATATTACAGAACGCAAGCAATACCATTATGTTCTGCTCCATGTCAGAACGGTTATACATATATGCAAATATAACTGTACAGATTTCCTTTAACAGGCTATTGTACGTATTATACTACACACATGTATAACTAACATGTATAAGCTATACTGGTGATCTGGAGATAGCGCTAAGCTCCTTGACTAGAATATATATCCATATATACCTACTATCAAAATTTATATTTTTGTGATAGGCACTGAACCCGTGTCCCATCTCTATTGATACGTTTTACATTGCATGACCTATATTCAATTAGAGATACCCTGACGTATATAATATTATCTAGACAGGCACAGAACCCATGCCCCATCCAGAAATGCAATTTACAGCAACATTGCACGCAACATATCCTAATATATTAGTTGGACAGGCACAGCACCCATGCCCCGTCCATAGTATCAAACTGTTAAATTACAATCAATAGACATGCACAGAACCCATGCCCCATCCACAATTGCAAATTACAATAACAATTGCGCAGAACATGCCCTAAGGTATTGTCTAGACAGGCACAGAACCCATGCCCCATCCACAAAAACAAAATACATTAATAGTATACAGAACATACCCTAGTTTTATTCGTTGGACAGGCACATAACCCATGCCCCATCCATACTAACAACAACATACAGTATAGGTAATTAATTACAATTAGTATAGATAGGCGCAGGACCCATGCTCTGTCCAAGTTGAGAGCATATTAGGCATATAAGGACTTGACTCCATATGACGCATACAAACTACGTGGTATGGTACAAGTATTCACCACCGACTCTAGGTACATAGAGTTTAAACGGTGAGATAATCATCCATATACTAAATTTTATATACTAAATATAAATATTATATTAAATTTTACAAATAACTAGAATAAAGTCAGAAAAACAATGAAATATTAAAAGAAAAATAGGAACATGTCGGTGCATGCCAAAATTTACATTAAAAACGCCTCCGCATTCTATACACACCATTTCAGGTTCGGATTTGTACTCTAACAGAAATTTCCATAACAACGGAAATCATTTGATTTATCATTTCACTGCATCACCTTCTCTTCAAAGAACAATAAATATGTACGAGGAAGAATCAGATACTGGCCCAAAGGGCACGTTTGAGATTTATAAAGCAGAAGCAGACACGTTGTTCAAACAAGGCGAATACAGAAAAGCCATACACAGCTATACAACGGTGAGTAACCAGTTTTCGTGGAATTGGATGGGGAACCCTAACACGGATGGTAGAGCAAATAATATCGAAATATATTATGACATCAATGAATGATGTAATAATCACTCTGTAAATGATCATATATTTCAAGCGAGGTAATCAATTAAAATATGTTTTATTCTAGAATATTAATTTTTTTCTTACTGATTTTTGTATTGATTTCTCTGGAAACGGCTGTTAGTGAGGTCTGGGGGAATTCCCTCCAGGTTAAGAATAGTTTTTATTTGTGAAATTAAAATCGTGCCTAAGATAAAGTAATTAGAGAACAGAATCATTGTATTTATGTATTTCAAGCGATAATTCAAGTGAAAACCTGAAATCGGAAGTCCATTGAAATCCTATGTAGGGGGATAGAAAGACGATATTGCAGATTTCTTCATCCAAATTCAAATATTTACAATGAAAAGTTCGCAGAAATGTCTTGAAATCACTTTAAAACTGACTAGCGTCGCACTATCAACTAACACAAAAATCTGGCACCACAGGTCCACAAAACCGTGGCAAAAGTGGGGCGGGCCAGAACGGCCATCGTGAATGCAAAATAACAACTTGACTACAATATGGCAGATACTGAGACTGGCTTTTATTCACATGCTTAGCCTAAATATCATCGGATAATGGGTGTTCGAGGGTGTAAGCACAATATAAGAGTAGGAATTTTATCAACAAATTTGGTCAATTTCGTAACTAGCAACTATTCACTGAAATAAAAGTTAAAGTTAAGTAGATATAAGAACGCCGGCATACCTGGCTTTATGTTCTGCTCCTGGTTTGTGTCTAATATTTGTAAAATTTATTTTAAAATATTCAGTAGTTCAGCTTCCGGAATGTTTTATCTTAGCATTCCTCTAACTGTTACCCTATCTATATATACAATTATACATTCAAATCTCACCTTTAATTAAACAAAAAACATCTGTCTACAGTACATGTATGTAGATTATATATATATATATATATATATGTATATATATATATATATATATATACGTATACATGTATATTATATACATATATATATATATATATATATATATATACGTATACATGTATATTATATACATATATATATATATATATATGCATGCATATAATATATAGACATTTCTCTTAAAACTTGAAAAACCTTGATTACATTAGGCTACTTTTATTAAAATATACACAACTATTAAAGATAGGTTGGCGCAGGTACCACGCCCAATCCTTACCACTATGCTATCCCAATGTGGACTGGCTTGATTTCATGCCCAATCCACATTCCAGCAGCAGTATCTACATTACATTTAATTAATTGTTGCCTATTACAATACATTTGAAATGAAATACAAATCAATAATTGAATAATTGGTGCGGCTTACAAAGTGGACCACACCCAATCCTTCCTCAGCTTTGAATACTCAATCAACATGTCATATTGCTCTTGCTCTTGATTACAAATTGTAATCTGCATTGAAGTCATATTTCATTTCCGGATCTTTCCAGTACCAAAATTAGTCTACCTTCAAAACACTAGGCTTGGTGTGTTTACCACATTGTAAGGAAGATTATTCCATATATCGATGACACGGTTCACAAATGAGTACTTCCTAATGTCAAGTCTAGTGTGGTTCTTATAAATTTTATAATTGTGCCCTCTTGTGTCCGCACTGTTGTGTGTAAAGAAATTTTCAGTAACGCGTCTCATAAATCCCATTCATTATCTTATATGTTTCAATGATGTCCCCTCGAAGCCATCTGTACTTTAGGGTTGGTAGTTGCAGATACTTCAGTCTTTCTGTGTAGCTCAACCCTCTTAGTGATGGTACACACTTTGTGGCCCTTCTGAACCTTTTCCACAGTAGCTATGTCACTTTTCTTATATGGTGACCACACACTCCCTGCATATTCAACTTGAGATCTCACAAGTGCCTTATAAAGTAAAGTAAAGCTATCCTCAGCTAAGTAGGTAAATGTTCTGCGAATAGCCGCCATAGTTCCTTCGACCTTATCCACCTTTGGTTGCATATGCTCTCTAAAGCTCAGTTGTCTGTCAACAATTATCCCAATGTCCTTTTCACTGTCGACCGTTTTCCAGGTTTACTGCATCACCCTTGGTGTTGTATAGGTTGTATCTTTTGTCTAACCTAGTATTTCTGGTTCCAACTTTGAGAACTTTACACTTCTCCGAGTGGAAACGCAATAACCATGTCTCTGTCCACTCGTAAAGTGCGTCCAAATCTTTTTGTAAGGGGGCAGCATCTTGATCGTTGTTAATCTCTCTATAGACCTTTGTGTCGTCTGCGTACAGGTAAGCTACTGACTTTACACATTCTGGCAGATCATTTATAAAGATCACAATCAGTACAGAGCCTATGACACTACCCTGTGGGACTCCACTTGTCACGTCATGCCATTTGGAGCACGATCCGTTTACTGACACTCTGCTTTCGGCCACATAGGAAGTCTTCAACCCTTTCAGTTTTCTTTTGGAAATGGGTAAATGTCGTTTTGAAAATAAACTTAAGTGTTTAGCCTACCGGAAAATAGAAAAAAATTATTGAAATTTATATTGAATGTGGTAACTAGGGTCTGTTTGAATCGCCATTGCGGGTATAGAAAAATCAATCTAGATCTGAAAACTACATACATGTAAGCACCCCATGACAGTTCAAGGCTTCAGGAGAAATAAATTATTGTTATGGCAACGGATTTGCTATGCTACTCAGGCCAGTAATGGGCAGATGTCGTTGGATGCAAAAACTGGATTGATTTGTATCATTCCCTTATGAGTTATCATATTTTTGTCATGGGTAAAAAAAGTAATAGTGAAAATACATGTTTTTCACTACACTGACATCAAAATGCATAAAATAATCACTTGTGCTACGCGCATCTTTTTGAAATTTACACTTGTGGTGTAGAATACTGTTTCTCCTTCGATCAATACTCGCCATTCTATTACTTCTGATACAAGCTAGCTTGGATAGCTGGCCCTAGGACTATAGACTTAGTAAGCTTTACTGACTCCTGGAACCGGGTACTCGGCTCCCAACTGCCGAGTACCCGTTTGCCATGAAGCTCATTCTTGTTTGCGTAGCAACAAGAGCTATATGCTTTTTTGTGCAGTTGGAGTCTTGAGTTAATTTAAATCTTTTTCTGTGTAATTGTGATAGCTTTGTGCGCTCTATAAGGAATATATTGGATTACCATGGATGGAGCCGATGATAACCAGGTTGTATAATGCCATGTTATTCCATAGGTAAAAGACTTAGGTCTTCAAAATTTTGTCTGTGTCGCATGTTCGAACGACTTAGCAGGGTCTGACGCAGGGTCAGGCGGTCCGAAAGCAAATCGTGGAGCGTCCGTTTCGGCCCTTGGAGGCATTCCACATCTGCAACCGGAGGTGGCGGCTGCTATGCAAGGCTTCTTGCATAGCGTTCTGCCCACGTTGGTGTTGTCCTTGCTGCCAAAAGTTGTAGGGCAGTCTCTTCCCGTGTTTGATTCTGACCCTGTCCTTAGACAGGGTTCTGGACTGGCCACCGAGGGAGCCATCTCGTACGGCCCCCCCTGACAGTCCCGTCGGGCTCCGGCCTGTTGGGCTCTGTCTCTCTGCGGCCACCTCTGGATGGTCCAGTAGCGATGGCCTGTCCGTCAGGCATGGGAGCTGTCCACCAAGGCGGCTCCACGGTTTCCTCGTCTAGTGACGACTCTTCGGGGTCTGAAGATGAGGAAGCCGAGGAGGAGCGATTGCTGCGGCCTGTGATGCCGCGGGTGGAGAGCATGGCGGTTGATTCCATCCTGGACGGAACAGTCCTCCATCTGTCTGGCTTGGCGCAAGCCAAGACAGCGGCTCCGCCCATGGTTGAGGCCACTCCGGTACCGGGCACCGGTCCCGTGATGGTTGGTTTGCCTGACACTGACACAGTGACGGGTGTGGCTGGCCAGGCGTGGTACTCACCTATCTCACCTGGTCCAGCGGTCAGACATGGGGTGCCGTTGGTGCCCGTATTTGGCCACGGTTCTTCAACCATTACGGGTCCGCACGGTTTTCTGTGCGGGCCTACTCCATGGACTGGTGTTTTTCATGGGGTGGCAGCGGAACCGTACGGTACCGGAATTCCTGGCATATCAGCAATGGCTCCTAGCCAGGAAGCCGTTGCTGGTAGGGCCATGAACATGTCAACGGGTGACGAGTTCACGGGAGTGTCCTCCTCGGAGACAGATTGGTCAGAGGCTCTGGCTTGGCTAGCCAGGGTAGACCCGTCTGTGGTTTCGACCACGGCTGAGGAGGATGCACCCCGTCTATCAGTGGCATCGATTAGGATGGGGACTTGCCCGCAGCCCGGATCCAGTCTATTGGACTGGATCCAAGGTTTATGGAGTTGTTGGATGCTATTTATAGCAAACAACTCCTGACCAAGGGCCAGCTTCCTGCGGCCTCTAGGGAGGTGCGAGCGAGGTTAATAATAGCGCCATTTTGTCCCAGCAGGGTGTGGTTCACGGATCTTCTAGATCTGCTGGTGGAAAATCCAGTTCAGTTACCCGAGATTCCGAACATAATCTCCCAGGCCAAGGGACGCTTCCTACACGAGCGTCCCGAAATGTTCAAATTGACTGCGTGGATGTTATCAAACAACGTTCCACGTCGGAAGGCTCATCGCAGCTGCGAGAAGGAGGTCAACCTTCAAGTCATATAACAACAAGGTTAACAGATTTGCAGACTGGTGTGAAGGAAAGGGTATTGATACCTTTCACTCCACTATGTGAGCTGTTCTTTTCAGGACTAGCTCCTGTCACAATTGCTGGATACAAGTCATCTTTGGCATCAGTTATCCCTTGTCTAGCCAACAGGGGTAGTCCAGAGGTGGCCCAGTTGAATGTGATGGTGAAGGGAATGAGCAATCTCCGACCGAGCCAACCGGTAGTCATTCCAGCCTGGAGTCTATCTTTAGTGCTTAATTTACTGGCCATGCACCCTTTCGAACCATTGCGTTCGGCTAGTCTAAAGCATTTGACTCTAAAGGCGGTTTTTCTATTGGCAGCTTCCTCAGCTAGAAGGCACAGTGAGATCCATGCACTTTCAGCAGAGAGGGACCGATTTATTGTCTCCGGAGAGGGTCTGCGTCTACTGGCAAGAGCAGAGTTTAAGTCAAAGAATCAATCTTTGAGATGTCCCGGCAAACCGATCATAATACCGAAGTTAACTAGGTTTGATCGTGATGCCAGTGTCTGGTGCCCAGTCCGTTCTTTGACTAAGTACAAAAAATGGATGGACTCGTTACGGTCGAATGATAGACATCTGTGGATCTGCCATAAGAAGCCATATGGTGCCGCATCCATGGATTCTATCTCTCGTTGGGTAGTCGAATGCATTCAGACTACCCATGAGATTGCGACTGGGCACCAGGTGCAATGCGCAAGGGCACACGATGTTAGAGGAATAGCCGCCTCGACCGCCCTTTACAATGGTGTTCCGTTAGAGGACATCATGGCTGTTGCACAATGGCACTGTGAGTCCTCTTTCATGGATTACTATATAAGGGATGTGTCAGACTCCGCCAATCCACTCGCTTTAGCTTTTTTGAAACGATAGTTATACGACCACGCTGCTCTTCTGCCTTTTTTGGTATTTGTAAGAAAGAATTAAGAAGCAGACATGGTCGAGCGAGAGGATGTCAACCAGATTGTGTCACTGATGGCCGAACGAGTGAATGGTTGGAGGCTCCACGTCTGAAATCCAAATATCATGAGGTAATTCAAGATTGAGAGTTTTTTGTATTACATGTATGTTTGTATATCATGTTCATTCATCTTCTATATTCATGCTCATTCCCAGGCTAATATATGCAAAGAGCAGTTAACCCTCTTGGCATATTTGTGTTTCAGGCGACATGCATGTTCATGAGTTCTCTCCCTTTTCTTAGGAGAAAAAAGGGGTGGGGTGGGTTGCAGTGATGTGAATGTGATTCGGTTCCGTTAACTTGATGGTCCTTTTAGGTCTCCATTAATCAAGTTTAAATCTAGCTCTTTCTCCAAGGGGCAAAAGTAGCAATTGATAGCATGCCCCTTCCCACCAGGTTACTGTCTAAATCTGGTGTATGTCAGAAGTAATAGAATTTTGAGTATTGATCGAAGGAGAATGAAGAAAATTTCAATTTCCCTTTCTCCGAGATCTAACAATACTCACCATTCTATTACGGACCCAGCCTCCCAGCCCCACGGAGGCAAGCCATGGGTTTGGCTTGTTTGGTGGCTATGCAAACAATATGAGCTTCATGGCAAACGGGTACTCAGCAGTTGGGAGCCGAGTACCCGGTTCCAGGAGTCGGTAAAGCTTACTAAGTCTATAGTCCTAGGGCCAGCTATCCAGGCTGGCTTGTATCAGAAGTAATAGAATGGTGAGTATTGTTAGATCTCGGAGAAAGGGAAATTGAAATTTCCTTCAATCTATTTAAAGGCACATGATTTGTTGACAACACGTAAGTGACGCGCACGTGAGAATGTCATAAGTACATACCCTCGAAATCACATGACCCTCGAAAACACCTTACTGGACGCTATAGCTGAGAGATTGATACGGCTTAGTGGTGTTACAGTGTAAGGGAGGCAACTCTTTCATCAACTAGTTTGCACACTCAAGAACTCATCCATTAAGCCTACAGTGGGCTATATCCTTATTCTTACCCCTCATGAAAAGTGGTAACTCCCGTTTATTTGTGGAATTTAATTTTGTCGCTTTATTTCTATGGCGAAAAAAGCATCATAGAAGTATTGCCTTACTTATTAAAATGATGTAGACATTGAAAACATTATACATGTAGATCATTTTATTCATAGTGTTATGACCAGATTTCGTGGCAAACCAAAATCCCATAGTAAACCTATGGGAGGGGTTAGAATTAAGATGTAGCCTTACAGTGAACACGAAATACTAATTAAATTACTCCAAAACACATTAAAAAAATTAGTTATTGTTCTGGTTCACAATGTGGACACAGGAAAGGCGTATTTTCCCTAACAATGGATACCTTGTTACAGAATTTCAAGTGCACCCAGTGCTTACAGATGTCACATTCTGCCCACTTTACAAAGATCATGTCAACATGAGTCAGATATGTTGACAAGCCAGGTGGTGATGCCGATTTACAAACACAACACATCTCCTCGGAATCAAAAGATTCTGATGGGGGTTTGCTATCTGGTTCTGGGTCACATTTTTCCTTGTCCGATGTGATGCTGATGTTGAACGCTGTTGCTCATTGTGACTAGTGCTGTTCGGTATTGATATTTTACGTTCGGTACCGGTATCTGTATTTTTTAGCCCAATTATACCTTGGTATCGGTACGGTATCGGTATTGCGTTCATAGTATACTATGCGTTGATAATATCTGTCACTAAGATGGTACAGTGTTACGATGGCTGGCTAGCCCACTGGTTCGCAAGAATGGGTGATTAGCTCACCTGGCCTGAAGGGCCAAGTGAGCTTATGTCGTGGCGACCGTCCATCGTGTGTCCGTCGTCCATCCGTCAACTTTTCCTTTAAATGACTTCTTCTCAAGAACCGCTGGGCCAATTTCAATTATATTTGGCAGGAAGCATCCTTAGTGCATAGGGATCCAACCTTGTTCAAATGAAGCCGATCGGCCAATTAGGCCGGTGGCCATCTTGGATTTTGGGCGATTTTTAGAAAGGTCTTTAAAAAATTTCTCCAAATCCGCTTGAGGGATTGAAGGAAACCTCATTAAATATGATCTAGGGCAAGAGCTCAACCAAGTTTGTTCAAGGGAACTTAATTGGTCAAATGGTTCGGGGGCCATCTTGCTTGACCTAGTTTTAGTGAAAATAACTTCTCCAGAACTGCTGAAGGGGTCAGGCTGAAATTTGGCAGATATGATTAGGGACTAAGGGCCAGTGCAGTTTGTTCAAGAAAAGTTGATCCATAAAAAAACATGGCCGCCGTGGGCCAATCAAAATATAGCATGTTTGGTGACCATATTGGATTTTTTTATTTGATGGATTTTGAGGCCGAAATTGGTTTTATATAGGTTTTGGGGGTATTCTGATCTCAAATTTGCAATTTTCAAAACTGTTGGATAAACGGTTTGGCAGCCATGTTGGATCATTTTCCCGCCAAAAGCTCCCATACTAAAGCAATGAGAAATTAAAAATATCTTCTCAAGAACTACTAGGGCGATTTCAATTATATTTGGCATGAAGCATCCTTATGGCTTAGAGATTCAAGTTTGTTCAAAGGAACCCGATCGGCCAATTTGGGCGGCGACCATATTGGATCTCGTCCGAATTTTAGAAATGTCTTTAAAAAATCTTCTCCAAAACCGTTTGAGGGATCGATTCAGACCTCACGAAATATGATCTAGGGTAAGAGCTGAACCAAGTTTGTTCAAGGGAACTTGATTGACCAAATGGTTCAGCAGCCATCTTTGATGACCTAGTTTTCGCAAAAACGACTTCTTCCCCAGAACCGTTGAAGCGATCCGGCCGAAATTTGTGATATATAATTAGCGACTAAGGGCCATTAATCTTTGATCAAGAGAAGCTGATTCGTCAAAAAACATGGCAGCCACATTGGATTTTTTTGTTTGATGGATTTTGAGGCTGAGATTCATTTTACATAGGTTTTTTAGGCATTATGATCTCAAATTTGCAATTTTCGAAACTGTTGGATAAAAGGTTTGGCAGTCATCTTGGATCATTTTCTCGCTAAAAGCTCCCATACTAAAGCAATGGGAAATTTAAAATGTCATCTCGAGAACTACTGGGCCGATTTGAATTATATTTGGCAGGATGCAGCCGTATGGCATAGAGACTTAATTTTGTTAAAATGAAGCCGATTGGCCATTTTGGCCGTTTTTTAGAAAGGTCTTTAAAAATTTTCTTCTCCGAATCCGCTTGGGATTGAAGGAAACCTCATTAAATATGATCTAGGGCAAGAGCTCAAACAAGTTTGTTCAAGGGAACTTAATTGGTCAAATGGTGGCCATCTTGGTTGACCTAGGTTTAGTGACAATAACTTCTCCAGAACCGCTAAAGTGGTCAGGCTGAAATTTGGCAGATATGATTAGGGACTAAGGGCCAGTACAGTTTGTTCAAGAGAAGTTGATCCGTCAAAAAACATGTCCGCCGTGGGCCAATCAAAATATAGCATGTTTGGCGACCATATTGGATTTTTTTATTTGATGTATTTTGAGGCCGAAATTGGTTTTATATAGGTTTTGTCTTGAAAAATATTCTCCAAAATTGTTTGGGGGATCAATTCAGACCTCATGTAATATGATCTAGGGCAAGAGCTCACTCAAGTTTGTTCAAGGGAACTTGATTGACCAAATGGTTCAGCGGCCATCTTGGATGACCGCGCTTTCGCAAAAACAACTTCCCCAGAACCGCTGAAGCGATCAGGCAGAAATTTGTGATATATAATTAGGAACTAAGGGCCATTAAAGTTTGTTCAAGAGAAGTTGATCCATCAAAAAAACTGACCGCTATGGGCCTATCAATATATAGCGTGTTTGGTGGCAATATTGAATTTTTTTATTTGATTGATTTTGAGGGCGAAATTGGTTTTATGTATGTTTGTGTGTATGGTGATTTCAAATTTGTCATTTTCAAGCCTGTCGGATAAACGGTTTATTGGCCATCTTGGATCATTTACCCACCAAAATCTCCCATTCTCCTTCGATCAATACTCACCATTCTGTTACTTCTGATATATACAGCTGGCCTTGACAGCGGCTCTAGGATTATAGACTTAGAAAGCTTTACCGACTCCTGGGAACCGGGTACCCGGCTCCCAACTGCCGAGTACCCGTTTACCATAGAGCTCATTCTTGTTTGCATAGCAACAAGAGCAATACATGCTTATTGCATTAAGGATTTTAGTGTTTTAAAATAATCTAAGTCTTTAATCAGTGATAGTTTGTGTGTTCTGAAAGGATTAACTAAGGACTATGGAGAATACCGCCCAAGACAACCAGGTTGTATTGTTCTTTATTATCCATAGTTAAAAGACTTAGGTCTCTAAATTTCGTTGTGTCGCATGTTCCAATTTCTGACCCCATAGAATCTGGGACGTGTGCTAACAACGATATATGCCAGACGATCGCCTTCTTTAACCCCAACAGGCGATCGGCAGATATAAAAATAGGTGTTTGCTACGGTATTTCTAACACGAATATCGGCTGACGTCGTTCTCCGTAGAATCCGAGCGGGTGACGTCACACCCGGTCGCTCGGATGTTTATGTGAAGAAAATTTTTTTCATAATTCGCGCATCTTATTCTGGGTGCTGCGTACTAAAAATGGTACCGGAAACTTTAGAATGATCAAGTTTACGTGCGATCACGATCGGTTTGCAATGATCGGTGGTTTCAAAATTCTTGAGTAGATCGTGTAATGTTCAAGGACCATGTCTGTTTTAGGTGTGCCCTGTGTAATATAGATCATAGGTGTAATGTTTGTGCAGTGTGGTCCGACGAAACGATGGTTAAGTTCCTTGCCCAGAAGGACTTGGCTGGGTCTGACGCGGGGTCAGGCGGTCCGAGAGGAAATCGTGGAGCGCCCGGTTCGGCCGGTGGGGGTGCTCCACATCCCCAGCTGGAGGTGGCGGAGATGGCACCGCCGGCGTGGTTTGGTCCGGCTATGCAGGGTTTTCTGCATAGCGTTCTGCCCACGCTGGTGTCGTCCCTGCTACCAAAGGTTGGGGGGCAGTTTCTCCCCATGCCTGGTACGGATCCTGTCCTCGGACAGGATTCTGGACTGGTTACCGATGGGGCCGTCTCGTACGGCCCCCTGGCGGTCCCGTCTGGCTTCGGCCAGACGGGTTCTGTCTCTCTGCGGCCACTTCCGGGTGGTCCAGTAGCGGTGGCCGGTCCGTCAGGTGTGGGAGCCGTCCGCCAGGACGGCTCCACGGTTGACTCGTCTAGTGACGGCTCTTCGGAGTCTGAAGACGAGGAGGCCGAGGAGGAGAGGTTGCTGCGGCCAGTGAAGCCGCAGGTGGAGAATATGGAGGTTGATTCCGTCCTGGACGGAACCGGCCTCCATTTGTCTGGTTTGGCGCAAGCCAGGTCAGCGGCTGCGGCTGAGGCCAATCCGTTACCTTGCACTGGTTCCGCGCGGCTTGGTTTGTCACCAGCCGTCCGGGGAACGGGTGTGCCGGGCCAGGCGTGGTACTCACCTATCTCGCCTGGTCCGGCAGCCGGACGTGGGGTGCCATTGGCGCCCGTGTCCGGCTATGGTTCCGCGACTGTTACGGGTCCGTACGGTTTTCCATGCGGACCTACCCCATGGACCGGAGTGTTTCATGGGGTGGCGGCGGAACCGTGTGGTAGCGGAGTGCCTGGCGTGTCAGCCGAGGCTCCTTGCCGGGAGGCCGTGACTGGCAGACCCGTGAGCACATCAACGGGTGACGTGTTTGCGGGGGTATCTTCTTCGGAGATAGATTGGTCAGATGCTCGGATCCACGGTTCATTGATTTGTTGGATGCTATTTATAGCAAACAACTAATGACCAAGGGTCAGCTCCCTGCGGCCTCCAGGGAGGTGCGGGCAAGATGTCGTATTCCGCGGGGTGAATACGATAGGTATGGTGTAGTCCCGTCGGTCACGGAGGATGACCGATGGGTACTGGGCGTCCAGAGTGCAGGGTCGGGTGGTCCCGGTCCGGCACTAGTGGATAAGTCCCAGGTACACCAGGAAGAAGTCCTGGCCCTATGCGATGAGGGTGTGAGGGCAGCGATGAGCGCTGTCAATCACTCTTATCGTCTACTTCAGTCGGTGTGGGCTGAAGCGGGGGCAGGCCACCCTGTGCCACCTGTGGCGCTATCGTGTGTTAATGACGGCTTGGTGCTGTCAATGGACGCATTGGCAAGGGTGCAAGCGTGAGTGACGAAGTCCAGGAGGCAAATGGTCATTGACCATATGCGTCCGGCTACGGCAGTCAGGGAACGTCTTCTTGGGACGCCCCTGACAGGGCCTAGCATCTTTGGTGGCCAAGCGCGGGCCATCTTAGAGGACACCGCCAGTATTGCGCAGAATCGGTTAGCGGTAAATCTGCAGCTAGAGCTAGTGCGGCAAGCGCACGCACTAGGGGCTGTGGGCAAACCGCTAACGGGACAGCCTTCAAAGAAACAGAAGAAGCATAAGAGCAAGGCGAAAGCCAGGCCTGTTGCGACTTCTGTTTCGGCTGGGTTCTCGGAGCCGCCGCCGGCGAAGAAACCCAGGAAGGTTGTAGAGGCGCCTACCCTCCCCAATGTTGCTCCTGACCGCCCTAGAGGTGGGAAGGGCAAGGGGAAGGGTAAGGCCTCAAAGGGCGGACAGAAGGGGCCGAAGCGTACCTGAGGGTACGCAAGCTCCCTTCATATCCGCCTGGACCGCACCTGTGCGACAGGAACAGCGCTGCCAGTTATACCCGTCGTGCCTAGAACGAAATGGTTCTCACGCTCTCTCGTTAAGAAAGAGGGGGGGGGGGGGCGGACTGCGAGCCGGACAACCCCGTTAGACGTCGAGGCATCTATGGTGGGTGGAAGGCTCATGCGTTTCGTCGAGGCCTGGCGAGGTGTGACGTCAGACAGTCTGGTCCTGGGATGGTTATCCCAGGGTTACATGCCGGAGTGGTGGGACTTTCCGCCACAAAATCTGTCTTTGGCACCTGTCTGGACACCTGTACCAAGGGAGCCAGACAAGTTAGAAGCCGTTCAAAAGGAAGTGTCGGGTTTGCTTCTGAAGGGAGCAATAAAACCAGCAAACCGGAACACTCCAGGCTTCTATTCAAACATGTTCCTTGTCCCCAAGAGCACGGGGGGATGGAGACCCATACTCAATCTCAGGCCATTAAATTGGTTTATCCATACGCCTCGGTTCCAGATGGAAACGCCGAGGTCGGTAATGGCGGGATTGAGGAAAGGAATGTGGTGTGTATCGATCGATCTGAAAGATGCATATTTCCACATTCCGATGAATCGGAGTTGGCACAGGTTTCTGAGATTTGCGTTTCAGAATCAAGTATGGGAGTTTACAGTTCTCCCGTTTGGCCTGTCGACAGCTCCGAGGGTTTTCACAAGAGTGGTCCTTGCGGTGACAGCGTTTCTCAGAAAAGAGAACGTGGCGCTACACACCTACATAGACGACTGGCTGCTCAAGGCAGACTCGGCAGCCAGGTTGAACGTGGATACTGCTCTGACTCTGAAGTTACTTTCAGATCTAGGCTGGATAGTTAATGAGGAGAAATCCGAGTTGACGCCCACTCAACATTTCGTTTATTTGGGGATGCGATTCGACCTCGAGGAGGGCAGGATTTACCCATCAGAGCCCAGAGTGGTGTCTGTTAGCCATCCTCAGGAGTTTTCGAGTGGGAAACCACATTCAGGCGAGGCGGTTCCTTCAGATGCTGGGCATGATGGTCTCCATGGAGCAGGTTATCCCGTACGCTGCTCTAATGCGAAGACCTATCCAGTTGTATCTGATGTCTCTGTGGAAACAGAGAACAGAACCCCTGTCAAAACTGGTGCCAGTTTTGGAGCCGATAATATCGCATCTTCTATGGTGGAAACAGCGTCAGAATCTCCTAATAGGGGTTTCGCTGCACCTACCCCACCCCCAGCTGTCCGTTTACACGGATGCATCGCTGGAGGGGTGGGGTGCCTGCCTGGGAGAACACCAGGTCTCGGGCACATGGACTCTTCCGGAGAGTCAGCTGCATATCAATCTGTTGGAAATGATGGCAGTGGAACTGGCGTTGGAAGCGTTCCTTCCGATGATCAGGGGCAAGGTGATATTGATACGGTCGGACAATTCGACAGTAGTATCATATATAAATCGCCAAGGCGGGACCAGGTCGCCCACCCTGTGCATCAGGGTGTGGCACTTGATTCAATGGTGCAGGAATTACTCGGTTGTTTTGAAAGCAGCTCATATTCCTGGCCGATTGAACATTCTGGCGCATGCTTTGTCTCGCAGACAGAGAATCTTGCCAACAGAATGGTCCCTCAACCCTCCAGTTCTACGACGGATCTTCGAGCATTGGGGGCAAACCCAACGTGGACTTGTTCGCCACAAAGGAAAATGCTCAAATCATGACATATGTCTCGCCGATTCCAGATCCAAATGCCGTCGATACAGACGCTCTGGCGATAAGCTGGAGAGGGATGCACGCGTACGCGTACCCACCCACCATTCTTCTACCGAAGGTATTGGTGAAGGTCAGGGAGGAGCCGTGTCTGGTCCTGCTAATAGCGCCGTATTGGCCGAGCAGGGCGTGGTTCACGGATCTTCTAGATCTGCTGGTGGAAAATCCTGTGCAGTTGCCCGAGATTCCGAACATAATCTCCCAGGCCAAGGGACGCTTCCTACACGAGCGTCCCGAAATGTTCAAATTGACTGCGTGGATGTTGTCAAACAACGTTCCACGTCGGAAGGCTTTTCTCGACAGGCTGCTGATTTCATCGCGGCTGCGAGAAGGAGGTCAACCTTCAAGTCATATAACAACAAGGTTAACAGATTTGCAGACTGGTGTGAAGAAAAGGGTATTGATACCTTTCAATCCACTATTCAGCAAATAGCAGACTTTCTCTGTGAGCTGTTCTTTGCAGGACTAGCTCCCGTCACAATTGCTGGATACAAGTCAGCTTTGGCATCAGTTATCCCTTGTCTAGCCAACAGGGATAGTCCAGAGGTGGCCCAGTTAAATGTGATGTTGAAGGGAATGAGCAATCTCCGCCCGAGACAACCGGTAGTCATTCCAGCCTGGAGTCTATCTTTAGTGCTTACTGTACTGGCCAACCACCCTTTCGAACCATTGCGTTCGGCTAGTCTAAAGCATTTGACTCTAAAGGCGGTCTTTCTATTGTCAGCTTCCTCAGCTAGAAGGCGCAGTGAGATCCATGCGCTTTCGGCAGAGAGGAACCGATTTATTGTTTCTGGAGAAGGTCTGCGTCTTCTGCCAAGAGCAGAGTTTATGTCAAAGAACCAATCTTTGAGATATCCCGGCAAACCGATCATTATACCGAAGTTAACCAGGTTTGATCGTGATGCCAGTGTCTGGTGCCCGTTCCGTGCTTTGACTAAGTACAAGAAACGGACTGACTCGTTACGGTCGAACGATAGACATCTGTGGATCTGCCATAAAAAGCCTTATGGCGCCGCATCCATGGATACTATCTCTCATTGGGTGGTCGAATGCATTCAGACTACTCACGAGATGGCGACTGGGCACCAGGTAGTATTTCGGTATTGTCACGATACCGTATGGTAAATCCGGTATACTGATCAGCTCTAATTGTGACTGATAACTGGTGGTGAGGTGTGGTGTGTTGTCAGAAGTTTGCTGATTGACACTATTGGCGATATGAATATCTGAGGGTTCAGCAACAGCAATTCCACCACATACGTTTTGTTTACGCTTTGAATTCAGGTTGACAGGAATTTCAGGTTGTTTTTGTTTTAATGACTCGCGCACAAATGTACTACATTGGCTTTGGCAAGATGCTGTTAATGTCTCTGTTGAGGACTCACCTTCTGCAAGTGGATGCTGAATAGGGTCATTTACAGCACCAGCATTAAAAGGAACAATACCAGCTTTGAGGAATCCTGCTCGTAGATTGGAGCTTGTCATTGCCCTTTCCATGGCCCTACAGATCAAACCACACACTGTATATCTATTTACTACTCTTCCTGGATTCTGTTGCATATATTGTTGGCACTGTTGATGATAGTATTGTTTCATTTGACCAAAAACTGCTAAATCTAGTGGTTGTGTTGCATGGCTGGTGTGTGCAGGTAAAACAAATAAAATTATGTTGTTTTTGGGTGCAAGTTTGATGATTTTCAGTGTTATGTGTGAGGTTTAACAGTAGAGTTGACTGTCGAGTGTCGGTGTATTTCAGAAAATATTTTCTAGGAACTGATGAAAAATTTCTCTGTTTGACCACCCATTGTCACTCATTGTCATCGCACTTTCTGGAAGACATGCCTCTAGCAAATCTGTGTTATGTTTTTCCCCGGCGAACACAAAAAATGGTGATAAATGAGAGCATTTCCACATGCTAAGAGTGCTGTTATGTGTGGTCCTGGTGATGTGATGGACTGTGCACGTGTTGATGTGTGTTTTGCAGCGATGATCTTTGGAGGTGTGTGTTCTGTGGAAAATCATGTCTCGTCAATGCTGTAAATCTGGTGAGGCTTGTAGTGTAGATTGTATTTCACAAGAATTTTGTCTATGTTCTTAAAGTAGTTGTCAAACGCATAAGATGTTGTTGATTTTGATCGACTCATATCAAGTGCTTCAGGCGTGACCAATTTCAGCTGTGACTGCCTTCCCATTAACCCACGTTGCCAATTCTTGCTCAGAATTTCACTTGTACCAAGCTTTAAATCACTGGCTATGTTACCACCTAGCACTTGTAACTGTATTGGTGTTAACCCATGACCAATCTTGGCCATGAATATCACATGATCAACTAGTTCATGTTCAGTATTCTGGCAGAAAAGTGATTTCCTACCTGAGCCAGTGGCAGTATGTGGAACCGGTCCTTTAACTCTATCTCGAAGGGTTTGTTCGGGGACATTATGCACTTTTACTGCCTTATATATTTGTATGTACACTAAGTTTAATTTGCCTTGTTTACGGCATCATATGCTGATTGCATGTCCTCACTCGTATAGCGTGACTTTTTCATCTTACCAGCCTAAAACGTAAGCAAGAAGAAAATATCAATATAGCCATTAAACTGAATAGATCCTCATAGTGCATATTTTCTGTTAAAATTAAAGTAATTACATTAGAATCAAAGCAATGTATTAAAGTAATTATACAAATTTTATGGTATATATTGTAAAATATTTTTTTCTCATTTTAATATGACATGTTATCTCTCATTAATGTTTTATATAGATTTAGCCAATGGACGGTTCCGGTTTTAGCTATGCCCCGCCCATCTCTAGCTAAGCTCCACCCACACTTCGCTCATGTTGGGATCGATCGATCTCTGAACACCATGACTATCAATTTCCAAAAAATTACACATTTAAGCTGTTGTATATTTTGAAACCAATTTGACTGGGTGCTGTTGGTTTCAGAGTTATCTAAGTGAAAGAACTCAATGTGTACAATATAATGAGGTATGCTCTGGAAACAGTCAGTTAACTTGTGGTGTACCTCAAGGGTCCACCACATCATAGGCCTTGCCGTTGGTGGATGCCTGTGTTGAATTGTTGAACTATTTACCTATATGGAAATAAATAATCTGAATCTGATCTATTTTTGGCCCCGTGCTCTTCCTCTTATATATGAATGACTTACCCAATATTAGTCCGAGTCTGCTGTGACTCGACCCGGCCCTGTGACAGGTATTTGGATAGACTGACGGGCCGGAGAGAGTCAGAGCAATTAGTATGTTCAAAAGTTGGAGAACTCCGCCATCGCTCGGTAGGGCACCTCTTAATCAACCTTAGCTACAATATTCGACACAAACCCCGGTTATTGCTTTGTATAATTCACTTCTCCAATTACTCGCACCATAAATCATGTTAAATATGTCATATATCTCAAGTCATTTAACTTTTTAGCTCATAGTTTACACATTTTATCAAATTTCAAGCGAACAGCCATTGCAAAAATATTGATGACGTAGTACACAACTCTTTGCCTCTAAAATCACGCAATTTCGCCCCAAGCAAATTCGAGCCCTGGGATGATCAAATTAAACTGGTTTGACAATGTACATATATGGACATACCGGGTATTACGAAAAATGGAATTTGACATTAATGTCTAGATTTACAACAATACATTAAGCTACACGTATGCGCCATTTTAGCGGTATTTGTATCATTATTGTTGTTGACAATCTCTCCTTGATTTTAATTTATACAACATACATGTCAGGATCCTTACATAAGTACAGAATGTTTGAATATGGAATTGGGCCATTCCACAAAAAGGAGTGACCAGTGGTCAATTTTCTTCTTACTTTCATCCGTATTATAATATGTATCAAGAGAAAATATCCTTGAATTTATGTAATTTATGTATACATAGATAAAAAGGAATTATGATTTATCATAATTCTATTTTATCGATGTATACATAAATTACATAAATTTAAGCACATTTTCTCTCGATAAATATTATGATATATAATATATATAAATAACGTAATATTTATCAAGCTAGAAAAAACCCCAGTTATCAATTGTTTCCTTGTGTCACTTATCTGTAACATAATATTTATCAAGAGAAAATGTGGTTAAATTTATGTAATTTATGTGTAAATCATAATTCTATTTTATCTATGTATACATAAATTACATAAATTTAATCACATTTTCTCTTGATAAATATTATGTTACTGATAAGTGATACAAGAAGGAGATAATTGATTATTTTGCGTATTGTTGTACAAAGTCTACATGTGGAACTCCCATAAATGTGACATTTAAGTAGTTGCTGTTTTGTGTCAAGCTTTATGTGATTTCCAAGATATATATTGGAACAAAGCTGCTGTCACATACAAAGGACATGAACATTTTGCAAGAACTGATCATGAATTTTATTTAAATGTTTTGCTACCAAAGGTAGAGAAAGGTTACCAATCTGCATGATTGATGCCTATTGGGTACATACAATGTAGTCCTTCCGGAAAGGGGTTGCTTCCGTGCTATCGGGGTCGTGACGTAATATCTCAATAATTCTGTGATCGACATCTGTTGGTCCGTGGTTGGGAAGATTAAAATGTTGTGCTACAGGTGTGTCTTTGTTGTTTTTTATATCCCTCATGTGTTCTTTTATGCGCACCTAAAATTCTAGTTTGGTCTCGCCTACATATTGTTTTGAGCATTTTTTTGCAGGTGAGTAGGTAGATGACATTCATGGTGTCACAGAATGTTTGTTTTAATAACATATTTTAGCCCTGGGTGTGTGAGCTTTTAAAACTGTTTGAATTTAATTTAAATCGTTATAGTTGTTACAGTCACACTGTTTTATTACATTTATTAAAGGTTATCATTTATTATCATTGGATTAAGCTTTGTGTCATTGTTACATTTGCAACGTCGTGAATTTGGTAAAATTTATGTTTTTGTTAAAAATGTATCTTCTCAATTACAATTTTGCATTACTTTTGGCCGTACCGTTGTAACTAAATGACTGTTGTTTAAAAATGTAACATTTTATAAAATGACCATCATGTAAACACTGGTCCCCCTTTTTGTGGAGTGACCCAGTTATAAAAGCCATTTCAAGGCCAGCTAAAGTATATGTATGGAAAATTCAACTTTCTTTTGCTAATGGTTTGGACAAAAGTTTGGGAAATTGAAATATCATCAGGTGTCATTTTCATGTTATTCAAAATATTGGCGCTCTCGTTGGCTAATTCTGACAGTTTTTCTGCAAAGATTACCGGTTTTGGACTGGACAGTTATTGGAGCTTTCATAAAATTGAACTGGAAATTGATAAATAAATGTTTTACTTTTACCGTTGAACAGGCATTGGAGTTGCAAACAGGAGAGAAGAACTGTCTTGTGTCACGATCCAAATGTCATCTCAAACTTGGTGACACAGAAAATGCACTCATTGATGCTGAATCATCGCTGGCTGATGACAAGACATATCACAGGGTAAGCATTATTCTCATAAGGGTCTTTATGAGGGTATATACCTCTAAAATGAATCTTAGGTCCCCAGAAATTTGTGTCAATGGGTCCCATGGGATCTATGAAAATCTTATACATGATTGTGCAATGTTAAAGCTATCCTGAAGCAATAACATTACAAAAATATTTGAAAATTTCAGTGACGATCGTCTTCTGAGCCGCGATTTTACTTTGATTTTTGTAGCTGCCATTATTTAGGATTCTTTTGTTTGCGCTTTCGCACAAAGTCCAGTATAAAACCATTCCCGTAACAGTAATGGTAGTCATTGTACTGCTGACCTCCGAGGTGCGCGGGTCTACCTGTATCGCATGTAAGCATATAGTACTTTGATTAATTAGACTAATTGTATTTCCTATTGTAAACATGAAATGTGCTGAGCTAGATATTTTTTATAGCAATTTGACTGATAATTGTTGCTGCCGATAACAGCAACAACTTTTCTTCAAATTATTTGCAAAGTAATCACCAAAAAATGCAAGTTCTACTTCATGTATCTAATGTTTTGAAAATGATTTGACTGAAAATTATTGCTCCAACTTCCAGCCAGATTGTTTTCAAAATAATCAGTAGTACTATCAATGTAATAACACATTCTGATGATAGTTTGTGCAGTTCGATTGCTAAGCTGTTGAATATGATTTTGAAACAAATTTGATAAAGCTTTTGCTGCCATAGACAGTAACAGCTCCCAGACAAATAAGTTTCTAAAATGTTCAACAGAATGTTTATCAAATTGTAAACCTGTCAAAACATACACTTGAACATACACTTGATGAACTTTTCAAGATTTATGACCAAGCGATATGTGTCCATGTACATGTAGATATACGTCATTATGATTGTGACTTCAGGTAATATCTGATGTACATATTGCGCTATGATGTCAGATACATGAGTAACAGGTCAGATCCTTCCATTTGATTACAATCTTAAGATTAACCCTTTCACCGATGAATTCCCCATATATCTCATTTTCCGTATGTAGGAAAACTGTTGAATGTTTTGAAATTAATTTGACTGAAAGCCGTTGCTACGTAAATATGAATTTTGGAGAAGAAACAGGCTTCATAACGACATGGAAATCCTGGAAGGTCATGGAATTTGAAAATTTAAATTACTGGACTGGAAAGTCATGAAAAATCAGCATTTTTGTCATAGGTCATAGAAAAGTCATGGAAAATGATAATCATGAAATATAAAAAAAAGATGTTGGCATAAATTATCACCATCCCCTCTAGATGCAATAACAATTTTGTCAACAGCTGATCAAAACAAGGCTTTGGCTTGGTTGTAGCAAAACGCAAGTCATGGAATTTGCTAATTTAGGTCATGAAACGTCATCGAAAAGCCATGGAATTTCAAACATAGAAAGGTGTACGAACTCTGAAGAAAGGTGTGTTTATAGCAATCAATAGAAATAATAACTCAGAAATAACTTGCGATATTTCCAAAACAAAATAAAATTGTACTGTTAAATATTTTGAACTTAATTTGATTAGAAGCAAATTGGTTCAAAATATTCAGTAGAACATTTCTTAATTCGTGTTCAAAAGTGTACTTTAGATTACCTTGTTTCTGTTTTCATTTTTGGAAACCAGTTGCCTTATTTATGATCTGTGCTGTAGTCCAGAGCCAATGTTCCCTTTCTGAACAATACTACATGTTGATTAAATGTGCATAGTCACAGCAGATTGCTTCAACATAAAATTGTCAAAATTGTATACATTTAGAGGTTTACATCGCGGACCTAAATGTAATGAAACGAAATAAATCTTAGCATATGATGATTTCATCATGTGTAAATTAATATCATTTTTTAAGTTTTCAAATTTAATTAGAAACAGGAGTCCCTAATTCAATTTCGCAATTAAGAAAATTATAATAATTTGTACAGAATAAAATCATATGTTAAGATTTATTTCGTTTCATTACATCGAGGTATAAAATTTAACTTAAAATCTTAAAAAGTATACAATTGTGACAATTTTATTTTCATGCATTCTGATGTCAGTGGGCAGCTTTAACTATTATTATTTAAAATTAGCTTCGGCGGATACATGTAGTAATAATAATAATAATAACTAGATTGATCGGTCGATGACGCGTCATCGCAAATCCCCACATTCACCGCTTTGACCTTTTGACACATCCCACAACCCACCCCGGGGGGGCAGAGTCAAATGTAAATCCCACCCCTCACTCACCCCTGGGGGCGTGGCCAAATGTAAATGTGATCATGTACTCCACATTGATATGGGTAATCCGCAGACCAAATTTGGTTGAATTCTGTCCAACGGTTTCGGAGGAGATGCATTACAATCAATTTTCACAGGTTAAAATTTGACCTTTTGACCCCTCCTCCATCACCTGGGGGGAGGAGCCAAATCTAAATGGCCTCTTGCACTCCGCAATCATTTGGGTAACTCAGATATCAAATTTAGTCCAACAATTTCAGAGGAGTTGCGTGACAACTGATTTGACCTTTTGACCACTGCCACACCCTCGCCCCTGGGGGCAGAGCCATCTCTAAATATCATCTTGCAAAGCGGAATCATTTGGTTAACCCACATACAATATTTGATTTAATTCCACCCAATGGTTTGGGAGGAGATAGCGTGACGACGGACAGACGGACAGAGGCGATTACAATATCCCCCACGTTTTTTTAAAACGGGGGATAATAATAATAATACGTTGTAATAATAATATTTTCACAGGGCCTGTTTCAGAAAGCAGAAGCTTTGTATTACAAAGGTGATTTTGAACTAGCTTTGGTGTTTTATCATCGTGGCGATAAGCTTCGGTCAGAACTTCATGAATTCAGACTCGGTATTCAAAAAACACAAGAAGCAATTGACAATTCAGTCGGATGTATGTATACATGTATATTTTCTGTTTTCTCCCAGGTGTCATGGGTCACAGTGGCAGAGAGGCTATATGGGGTGGGGGGGGCATACAATGTACCTGTACAATTATATCACACTGTTTTGAAATTAATTGAATGTCTCATCCCCATTCGTTTTGGCTCCAATATACCATAATAGAGGGTCCCATTTCTAGCAGTACCCCACGTATTTCTAGGTAACCACTGCCCATGCTTTGCATGTGTTGGGATCGGTGTACCCGTATACTTGACAGGCTATTGAATGTTCATGACAGACGTTAAGTTACGTCATTCATTACACATTTTGATTGTGACATCAGCCTGTGACATAATTTATAATGCCGTCACATGCTTGAGTGAGATTGGATTCATCCGTTTATGCCCATGCCTAATATAAAAGAAACGTATGCCACTGATAGGTGTGCTTTTAGAACAGAAAAATTTGGGAACACCATATATATGCATAGTAATGCATATCATGTATATCCCATATGTCACTCCACCATAGTTAATCTTCATTGCTTTAATGATAATTTAGTCTAGGCTTAGGCGATTACGTCCCAAGTTGTGATTGTTTTTTAAATCGTGAATTTATATAATTAAAAATTTAATAATGGAATAATCGTGAATAATTTCTACTGCATAAAGTATTTCGAAACAACTTTTAATTACTCTTTAATGCGATCGGTCATGAAAGTTGACATTTTGTTCATTGAATGTACATGTATGCCCGTTTGCAGGCCAAGAGAAGATTGTTGTTGAACATGTCTCACTGGAATCTACCTGTAATTGCTACTTTAGATAATATATACAATGCATTTCACTTGTTTAATATTTCAACCGTCCTGTTGGCAAGAAATAACAAATTAATATGTGATGTGGGAACTGCTTTTTCGAATATCTTAAAACAAATTTCACTGTACAGTATTACAGTCAAAAGTTTCTGAGTCAAATTTCTTTTAAAATATGTTCAAACTAGAGCTTATGCAGTCTCTATCAGTCACATAAGTGCTTTTGAATTAAGTGACAGGACAGTTCCTAAATAACTGTGTCTCCAAAACAGAAACATGTTTATACAATTCTGAAGACAATGTATAAAATGTTCTGTTGTATATTTTGGGCTTAATTTGATCAGAAGGCATTGCTGCCATTATGGCAGCAATGCCTTCCGATCAAAATAAGCCCAAAATATTCAACAGTATGTTTTTATTTTGCTTTGGAAACAATTTAAATTATTTCTGTACTGTAGCAGGATCATAGTGACACGAAGTTCAATGTAAAACCTCTACCGTTATCAGTTGTTTAGAATTGAGCTAGCGTGATCTTAGTGAGAAAATGGTACCTGTGACTGTTATGTTTCCTGTTTCAGCTCCAGATAAAGTTCGACTAACAACTGAGGGTGACCTGACGTTCTTCCAGAAACAAGATGAGGTAATGACGGGATCTTGTCTGTCACTCAACTATCTAACATCATAATTAAAATATGTCACACTTTAGCTGACATCACAATCAAAATGATGTATGTCTGAACGAAGCTGGAAAAGTTTGTCATGGAGGCATTCTAATTACATGTCTATAATTAATTTACAGTTTAATAAACATTCTGTTGAATATTTTGAAACGAATTTGACTATGATCTGTTGCTGTTGCCATAGGCCGCAACAACCCCCAGTAAAATTAGTTTCAAAATATTAAGCTACTCGTCTGTATTAAGTTACCTTGAAATATAGATTCTCGGAATTCTCAGGGTTTCAAATCAATGGACCTTTCCAGTTTTTGCTAAGCCCCACCTACCTCTAGCTAAGCCCCACCCACACCTCGCTCGTGTTGGGATCGATCGATCGCTGAACTCCCTGACTATCAATTTCCAGAAAACTACAGGTAAGCTATTGAATATTTTGGAACTAATTTGACTTGGCGCCGTTGCTGCTGTCCGGTCAAATTTGTTTCAAAATATTCAACAGCATGTTTATTAAATAGTTGAGACATACAATTCGTACATGTCAGACTATTTAGAGGTAAAGACAGGCCATATCAATGATTATGATGTCATCCTACACGCCGCTCAGCTGATTATGACATCATATGACGTCAGATTGATGTATGAATAGTCTGAAAAAGTGAAGTGCAACATATCTTGAAAGCAAGTGAACTTTCGCTAGAAATTGATGGTGCATGGCTAGAAATGGGTGGTGCATAATTAGCAATGGATGCCTTAATTTAGTACTTAGAAACAACATGAGTTATGCCTGCTCATTAGAGCCCACCACCCAGGTTTTTGCCAACAAAGTGACAAATAGTGGCAATTTTGGCAATCTTTTTATTGAGGCTAATGCTAATAACATAAAAGAATTCATCCATTTTCTGAATATATTACATGTATATATCTGTGCACCATTGACCAATGTAGGAAGATTCCTTCTTTTTATTAGCGCACCTGGCCTGAAAGGCCAAGTGAGCTTATGTTGTGGCAACTGTGTCGTGTGTCCGTCCGTCGTCCATCCGTCCATCAACTTTTCCTTTAAAACGACTTCTTCTCAAGAACCACTGGGCCGATTTCAATTATATTTGGCAGGAAGCATCCTTAGGGCAGAGAGATTCAAGTTTGTTCAAACGAAGTCGATCGGCCAAAATCCAAAATGGCCGCCGGCCAAAATGGGCAATTTTTAGAAACACTTTAAAAAATCTTCTCCGAAACTGCTGAAGGAATTGATTCAAAACTCATAACACATCATCTATTGCAACGGTAGACCCAAGTTTGTTCAAGGCAACCTGATTGGCCTATTTGCCTGATGGCCATCTTGGATGACTTAGTTTTCGCGAAAATGACTTCTTCTCCCGAACCGCTGAAGGGATAGGTCTAAAATTTGGTAAATAAATACTTAGGGACCAAGGTCCATTCAAGTTTGGTCAAGGGAAGTTCGTACGTTAAAAAACATGGCCGCCGTCAACCAATCAAAATTTAGCGTTTGTTGGTCATATTGGCTATTTTGTATTTGATGTATTTTGATGGCGAAAATTGCTTTATATATGGTTATCAGTGTGGCGAGTTCATATATGCCACTTTCAAGACTATCGGATAAACGGTTTGGCTGCCATCTTGGTTTGTTAGCCCGCCATAGGCTCTCATGGTAAATCAATGGGCCCATAGTAAAGCAATGGGGAATTCTTTAAACGACTTCTTCTCAAGAACTACTGGGCCAATTTCAATTATATTTTGAAGGAAGCATTCATAGGGCATAGAGATCTACGTTTATTCAAAGGAAGCGGATCGGTAAAAAATCCAAGATGGCCGTCGGCCATGATGTCTGATTTTTAGAAACACTTCAAAAAATCTTCTCCGAAACCGCTGAAGGAATTGATTCAAACCTCATAACACATCATCTGAGGCAATGGTAGACCCACGTTTGTTCAAGGCAACCTGATTGGCCAATTTGCTTGGCGGCCATCTTGGATGACCTAGTTTTCGCGAAAACGATTTCATCTCCCGAACTGCTGAAGGGATAGAGCTGAAATTTTGTAAATATGCTTAGGGACCAAGCGCCTTTCAAATTTGTTTAAGGGAAGATTGTTCGTTAAAAAACATGGCCGCCATCAACCAATCAAAATTCAGCGTTTCTTGGTCATATTGGCCTTTTTATATTTGATGTATTTTGATGGCGAAAATTCCTTTATATATGCTTATCAGTATGGCGAGTTCAAATATGCCACTTTCGAGAATGTCAGATAAACGGTTTAGCTGCCATCTTGGTTTGTTTTCTCGCCATAGGCTCCCATAGTAAAGCAATGGGCCCATAGTAAAGCAATGGGGAATTCTTTAAACGACTTCTTCTCAAGAACCACTGGGCCGATTTCAATTATATTTGGTAGGAAGCATTCATAGGGCATAGAGATCTAAGTTTGTTCAAATGAACCCGATCGGCCAATTTGGCCGGCGGCCATCTTGGATTAGGCCGATTTTAAAAATCTTCTCCGAAACCGCTTGGGGGATTGATGCAAACCTCATGAAATATGATTTATGGCAAGGGAACTTGATTTGTCAAATGGTTTGGTGGCCATCTTAGTTGGAGCGAAAATGACTTATTCTCCAGAAGCGCTGAAGGGATCGAGCCGAAATTTGACAGATATGATTAGTGCCTAAGTGTCATTAAAGTTTGTTCAAGGAAAGTTGATCCATCAAAAAACATGGCCGCCGTGGGCCAATCAAAATATAGCATGTTTGGTGGCCATATTGAATTTTTTATTTGATGGATTTTGAGGCCGAAATTGGTTTTGTGTTTTTGTAATTTTCGAAACTGTCGGATAAACGGTTTGGTGGCCATCTTGTTGATAAAGAGCATTCTAGTTGAAATGCCTATTGTCCAGTTGAGTGATACAGGTCCCTTGGGCCTCTTGTCATCTCTAATGGACCTTTCCAGTTTTATCTATGCCCCGCCCACCTCTAGCTAAGCTCCACCCACACTTGGCTGTGTTTGGATTGATCAATCCCTGAATGCCCTAACTATTAATTTCCTGAAAACATACAGGTAAACTGTTGAATATTTTGTAACTAATTTGAGTGGGTGCTGTTGCTGCCTATAACAGTGCCCAGTCAAATTAGTTTCAAAATATTCAACAGACTATTTTTTTAAATAGTAAAGACATACAATTCATACAGCAACATAATTTTCGGTGACTGTCTAGACATATTTAAGATTTTATGGGTTCCTTCCAATCTGAATGATCCGTAAACAAATGTAAGAAACCCGTATCTATTAATCCAGAACAACAATAACATAACAAATATGGCTGACATATATAGTCGGAATTTGTGTATAACAATTAATATGCATTAATAATATACTAAGCTAGTTCCATTGCAATAAAAATATTTACAATTTCCCAAATTTATGTTAGCTTGCAGGTACTCTCTCTTTAATTGATTTGAATCTCAAGATACTCCATCTAGATAGCAAGAGCGTATTCAAATTTGTTCAAAATAACCTGATTGGTCTACTTGTCTGGCAGCCATCCTAATGTATTTTACATGATAATGACAAGTGTTCTCCGGAACGGCTTAAGAATAGGACCAAAACTGGGCAAATATAATTATGGACTGACGGCCATTCAAGTTTGCTCAGATAATCTTGATACATGAAAAATATGGCCTTCCTTTCTGACCAACATTTTTACTGTTAAAATTGTCACATTTGGAACTTAGATATACATGTACATACTTCATACAGAAATGTTTGTATTTCCAACAAAATTTATCATGTTTTTCATATACCTAGTTGGAATACTGCTCATTCAGTTGTTGAGGATTAATGTAAGGCATTTTTGTCTGTTGATCATGTATCTACCATAATCATAGTGCAGAATTTTGTGATCCATAGTTAAAACATCCGGGTGAAAAAGTGGCTTTAATTACATAGCACAGAGGTGACAATTTGCACAGCTTTCTTATGGTATAATTATCCCCACGTTTTAAAAAAATGTCGGGGATATTGTAATTGCCTCTGTCCATCCATCCCGCTGTCTCCTCCCAACCCATCTGGTGGAATTCAACAAAATTTGGTATGTGGGTTACCCATATGCTCCCAGAGGGGTTGGGCAGGGGTCAAAAGGTCAAATCACTTGTAACGCAAGCCGTTAGATGGAACTCAACCAAATTTGATATGTGAGTTACCCATTTGAGTGCGGAGTGCAAGAGACCATTTACATTTGACTCCACCCCCAAGGTGGTGGTGGGGTTGGGGGTGTGTGTGATGGGTGCGAGGCAAAAGGTCGGAAATTGATTGTAATTCATCTCCAAAACTGGTGGACAGAATTCAATGAAATTTGGTTTGTGACTTACCCATATCAATGTGGAGTACATGGGCACATTTACATTTGTCACCGTCCAAGGGGGTGGGTGGGGGATGGGGGTCAAAAGGTCAAAGAATTGATTGTAATGCAACTCCTCCGAAACCTTTGGTTGGAATTCAGCCAAATTTGGTATGTGATTTACCCATATAAATATGGAGTGGAGGAGCACATTTACATTTGGCCCCACCTTCATTCGGTAGGGGAAGGGTTTCAAAAGGTCAAGAAATTTATTTTGGTATATAAGTTACCCATATCAATGTGGAGTGCATGAGCACATTTACATTTAGCCCCACCCCCAGGGGTGGGGCGGGAGGCTGGGTGGTGTGGTCCAATTATCAAGAAGTTGATTGTAATGCAACTCTTCAGAAAACATTGAATGGAATTCAACAAAATTTAGTATGTTAATTACCCATATCAATGTGGAGTGGGTGAGCACATTTATATTTGGCCCCTCCACCAGGGGTGTGGGGGGATGGGATCAAAAGGTCATGAAATTGATTGTAATACAGCTCCTCTGACACTGTTGGACGAAATTCAACCAAATTTGGTTTGTGAGTTACCCATATCATTGTGGAGTGCAAGAGGACATTTACATTTGGCGCCTCCCTCGTTGGTGTGTTTTGGGATGGGGTCAAAAGGTCAAAGTGGTGAGCATGGGGATTTGCGATGATGCGTCATTGACCCATCAATCTAATTATGTAGTAGTTTCATTTCTATTGTCTATCTCAAAGTGCAGCTTCACTTTGAGATAGACAACAGAAATACAACCGTGGTTTAAATAGAGATACAGTAGTTATTATATTTAAAATTTGTTAACCTCTTCAGAAAAAGCAGAAGAAGAAGCCATTTGGATCGTATGCTAAGACACAGCCTAAGCTGCAAGCAAAACCAAAGAGAGATACGAGGAAAAGCACAGGTCAGGAGAAGACAGTGAAGCAGCTTCTCGGGGAACTCTATGGGGACAAGCAGTACTTAGAAAAACTCATCAAAGAAACAGGTTTGTACTTGTACACCTGTAGGTTGTATTGGTATAAGTGTAGAATATAAAATAAAAGCAGTCTGATTGTAGGGCAAAGGTTGACGATTCTTTAGCCATTTCACAGACAAATCCCTGAAAAAGTAAATTCTTTACAATATAAACCTTATTCTGTTGAATATTTTTTAATTAATTTTACTGTAATCTGTTGTTGCCTAAAGCAGCAATGGCTCCCAGTCAAATCAATTTCAAAATATTCAACAGTTTTCCTGTATGGTTGTTATGAAAATTCATGGGTGAAAGGGTTAACCTTCAAATTTCTTCAAGAAAATTTAAATTTTTTTGAAGAGAATGTACATTTGCAGAATAAAAAGGCTATTTTTGAATTTTTACACCTTGAATGACTGGTCTGGTTACTGAGCCAGTCAATCCAGTGATAAATTTCAAAAATAGTCTTCTCTTGGTCTGAAAAATGACATTTTCCAAGACCATTGCAGAAGCTGTGTCTTAACTAGCTTTAGTGTAAAGGGTTAACTCATAAGATCACTCCATTACCCTTTAATGGTCAGACTTGCCCTGGCAGTACAAGAGAAGACCATGTTTTACCAACTTCAATATGCTGCTCGGTCGTTCCAGTTGTAAACTTTCAAAAGTAAGCTTCTCTTTCCTGAAAGTGGGATTTCACTAAATGAAGATTTAAATTTGCTCTGCCACATTTTACCCTTAAAAAGGGGGCTAATGAAACACCATCAAAATGTACTGTACAGCTCCTAAATAACTTAACATGTTTCCCAGACATAATAAAGTTTTCTTTTAAATATTTTGAACATAATTGGATTGGAAGACATTGCTGCCTTAGGCAGCAAAGTCTTCCAATCCAATTATGTTCAAACTATTTAACAGAACATTTTGCTCATTGTGTTCAAAATAATACTAACATGGTTTTTGTTTTGGAAACATTTTACCGTATTTCTGAGCTGTACTATTTTTATGGTTTACAGTGGTTGACCACCTTTCATTACTGACCCATACAGTGTCCATTGTAGACAGGTTTGGCTGTACATACACATCTTTATAAGACAGTTTGTCTTGTCATAACAGTCTACTACACATATTTTCTGTATTATAATTGTCTCAAATATATATTAGCATATTATACCGATAAATCCTGTTTTTAGTGTCCAATTTTCAAATCAAGACAATGGATGGGAATTTATAGTTTACCTGAGAACTCATTCTTGTCTCAAGCTTTGACTCAAACATCTACCCCTCAACTCCCTCCCCCTTGTGATGGGTGGTGATAATAATGGATTTCCTGATCAATATTATTTCCCATACTGGTTGTCAGTATTGTTGCCTTTTTCGTATGGTGTGTCATATGAAAACACAACCATACTTGTAGAGAGTATCTGAGATCCTATATCGTCATCATCCAGAAATCTATTAATAATAATAATAATAATAATAATAATAATAATATTAATAATAATTTATAATAATAATAATAATATGTTGTTATTATATTAAACTGACAGCATTCTATTTCAGATACACAGTGGATACAATATTACATGCTAGGTGAACTACTATGCTACATGTACATGATTGTATATACATGTAGCAAGCACTGCTTTATCTGTATGCTTAAGTAGAATCTCCAGACAAGAAACAGAATGGAGGATTCCAGTTTCTCAGTCAATCATATGACATCATAATCAACTACGTGATGTGTTGGTTGATGTCATAATCAATCCTGTCATGAATGGCGTAGCTAAGTTCATCATGAATGCTTACATGTATTTGATGATGGCCTAAGTATTATTGTACGAATTGTGTGTGTTTACTATTTCATAAACATGCTCTTGAATATTTTGAAACTAATTTGACTTGTTGGTGTTGCTGTTGCTGCCACAGCACCCAGTCAAATTAGTTTTAGTTTCAAAATATTCAACCACATACCTGTATAGTTTTCTGGAAATTCTAATATGGTTGACGTGTGGGTGGAGCTTAGCTAATGATTAGCGGGGTATAGCTAAAACTGGATTCCTCCATTAACTATTGCCTTATGTGTGCATGTCTGTCTCGCTTAATCTTGCTTATTAATTTATGATAAATGTAACCTTGTTGTAACCATCTCATAAGCGAACTGAGAACATCAAATTATTTTCAGGATATTAAAGCAGGTATCTTATAACATTTGGATATACATTTGTAGTGTGATTCCATGCCAAATCACCCAGAGGTTCGCTCCTGACGACCTCGGATATGTATGAAATTTCACCAAAATGTAACCTTTTTAGCCGTCTAATAGGCAAACTGAGGACGTAAAATTGTTTTCAAGATATTAAAGCAGGTATCTTATAACATTTGGATTTTGAATATTTCTCTTAGAGAGAAATCATTAAGATAGGATAGCCAGTATGGTGTGTTACTTTGTCTAGTCTGTGCTAACACTGTCTTATTTGTACTTCACATACATACTTAGAGACCACCTAACTTTTGAAGTCAAAAGATGGTAGTTCTCTGAGACACTGGTGGTTGAAAGACCACATCTTAAAGAACCACCATCTTGGGCTTCTAGTATCCTACATGTATACCAAATCACTGATAACTACATGTACATAGGTGGGAGATCATTTTTGAAAATCTCATCGTCATCCCTCTGATGACATCCCAAACTGTACAGAAACATCATGAGTCTGGACTACAACGTAGTAACTTGGAAGTGGGAATAATCAAAAACTTAAAAAAATTGTTAACAAAATGAAAAATACGACAAATCCGTCTAAATAAATTCAGAAATGGTTCGGAAAACCTATGAACCGGATCTTCAAGATAGGGTTCTGATTGTCTGAGATCTCTCAACCAATCAGAATCATGATCACCATTAGTATCACATCTGATCAATCATATGCCTCCAAAAAACCCGGATGGCTCTGAAATTTGTTATAAAATAGGACCATGTTGGTCCGTTCAAACTTCTGTATGAATTAGTACAAGTTTTAAGGCTGGTACAAGTCTTCACCGTACATGGTGTTATTTTATAAACCTATACCAAATCACTTGTATTAATTAAATCAATATTTCTGTTGTAAGTACATGTAATGGTTTGTTCCACTTAAGATGTGTTTTGCTACATTGAACAGCGTGTGTGCTTACATTGAGTGGTTTGCATATTTGAACTACACGTAGTCTGCTGTCGTAGTCAGCTGTAATATTTGAAAGATCCCAAAATTAGTATCTGGCGAATAAGGCAGTCTATAATCTATATCACCGATAGATATCAATCTATATACAGATTTAACCCTTACCATTCTGATGTCAATATTTTTAATTTTGAAATTAAATTAAGATATTTACTGGTGTTAATTTTTCAACAAATTTGATGGGAGATGGTGCTGTCGTAGACAGCAACATCTTCCACCAAAATTGTTGAAAAATGAACACCAGTTTCTTCGATAATGACGCAGTAAAAGACAGAATATTGACATCAGAGTGCTAAGAGTTAACTTAAAACTCTTTCAATCAATCACCATGGTCTAAGAAACATACTCTTAAATATTTTAAAACTAATTTAACTGTTTGAGTTAAATTAGTTTCGCAATATTCAATAACTTAAACGTACCTGTGTGGGTTGTGGCTTGACATTGAGATTTTACAGGTGAAGTTATCCAGATGGGTGGGTCTCATTCGCAACATACCACTGAATCTGCGGATTGACAATATATACTCCCGCCCTTAACCCTTTCACTAATAAATTTCCCATATCACATTTTCAAGGCAACCATACAGTCAGGAAAACTGTTGAATGTTTTGAAATAAATTGGACTGGAAGTGTTAGGCAGCAAGGGAGGCAGCAGGGGCTTCCAGTCAAATTAATTTCAAAATATTCAACAGAATAGCTTTTTCTATATCATAACGAAAATACTTTTTTCAGGATTTGTCAGTGAAAGACTTAAAAACATCTCTAGCTTTCTAATGTTTGTGAATGTTTTTCGCTTCTCTGCCCGTAGTTTCTCTTTAGTGTCCTGATGTTATTAACCATTTAATGGTCAATCCGGGCAAAACCGGCTTCTGGAATGGTCTGGAGGAATGTCCATTTGCAGGTCAAAAGAAGACTATTTTTGAAAATTTATCACTGGAATGACTGGGTTGATAACTGAACCAGTCATTCCAGTGGTAAATTCTTCTCTTGGCCTGCAAATGGACATTCAATATATAATTATTTTGATTTTCTTGAAAAAAAGTTGACCATTAAGGTGCTAACTCTTACCATTCTGGTGTCAATATTCCATCTTTTACTGCGTCAATATCACAGAAACTGGTGTATATCTTTCATCAATTTTGGTGGAAGATGTTGCTGTCTACGACAGCACCATCTCCCGCCAAATTTGTTGAAAAATGAACCCCCAGTTCATCATGTAATTTAATTTGAAAATTAAAAATTTTGACACGAGTGGTAAGTGTTAAATGGTGTGTCACTTTAGGTAGAGGCATTTCATTAGATGCTATGTTGAATACAGCAATGCGTCTAGTAATGCGACATGTATTACTATACATACATGTACTTGCCATGATGCTCTATAGATATCAGGCCTGCACAAATTTGAAAATGCACGCAACCAATATTTGGGTTATGCAAATTTATTTTATCTCCATCTACCCATTTGGGCTTGAGCAACCTGTTTACATATATTTATGTACAAAGTAAACGAAACTGTAATCCAAAAAAGGGTTGCGCTGAAAATAGTTCCGTAACCGTTGCGCGGACGAAAAAATGGGTTATGCAAACTAACCTTTCTGAAAAAATAATGTGTTGACTATTATTCAACTCCACTCTTAAAGCCATGGAGACACATTAAATAGATAGTCGCACATTTTTGTTTCTATATATAACTGGTATTTGCAACTCATGTTTAGTGGTTGTTGGTTTAGTCATTTTTATACATATAATGTTAGGTACATGTAGTAATGACGGCTCAAGGGAGGTAACTCATAAGTTATATTTTAATATTTCAAAAATGTATAGAGTTGTCTCCCTTAATTTGATATTTTAATATACTATCTACAATAGACAGTCAGTAAGGGGGAATATATATGTACAATTATATTCAGCTGCCGGTCAACCATGGTTAAGCGCCTTAGCCTATTAACCGGCGGTAGCAAATTTATGCACACTAGGAGCGTATATAAGCTGGTTATAAAATCTGCAACAAATATCCAGACTATACTACACCCTAGTAAGCATCAGGCAATTGTACCCCTGAGTTGAAGTTTATCTATACATGTGATGTAATCTGATCTGTAATTTGTTTATGATGTGAGTTACGATGTGATGCTGTGAATTTTATATAAAATTCATAATTTTATTGGATTTTTAAGTTTTAATATTGAGAAAGCTTGTGAAAATGTAAATTTTTAACCTGCTAAAATATGATAAGTTATTTGGAAAAAATTAGTTTTAGGGAAATCTACTTCTCGTTTATGATCTATTTTCTGACCCTATATATCCTTTCCGTATGTATGATTACTATTCTGCGGCTGTAGGTAAGTAGACAATGATACAGCGGCGATCCATCCTTCGCTTTTGACCACTGTGGTCAATTCCTTTTTGTCTTCTTCTTCTTCTTCTGAATCATAAATACTAAGTGCAATATTTCTGCTGAATTTCAGACCCGAATTCTGAGGTTGGCAAGACAATTTATGATCTGGTTGAGGAAGGTTTGTCCTATCTCGATACACGGACAGAGTTCTGGCGTCAACAGAAGCCGATGTACGCTAGAAAGCATGAAAAGTTGCAACAGAAACGTCGGCAGCTATTCGGATCGAAGATGTCGCCTGATGATTATATCATTCGGGAACTGGAGAAAATTGACCAAGGTAAAGAAATGCTGATTTAATATTTGCTCGAGCGATGGTCGATGTATGGGCTCAGCATGTAGATATGGATGCTAGGAGTTTAAATTGGTTGTAAACAATGATTGATAGGTGTTAGAAATTATACTCTCTTATAAAATCTTTGTTCAATATATGGATAAGTCAAAGTAATATTATTTATTTGCTCACATTGAGTGTTATCTGTCAGTTCTACAACAACTTTTTCTTTAGCCCTTTAACCTTCAAATTTGTTCAAAAAAATTTCAACTTTCTCATAGAAAATGTCGATTTGTAGACCAAGAGAAGAGTATTTTTGAAAATTTACCCCTGGAATGACTGGCTCGGTTATCGAGCCTGTCAATCCGGTGGTAAAATTTTCAAAAATATTCTTCATGGTCTGCAAATGGACATTTCTCAAGACCACTACAAAATAATTGATTGTGGCATAATCATTCGATATAAACAATTTTCAGACACATTCGTTTAATAAAATGCCTCCAATGGACTTTTCAAGCTTATTCGTCAATCATATGACATCATAAACCACTACATGACGTGGAGGATGATGTCATAATCAATTATGTCATGAATGGCGTAGCTAAATTCATGCCTCAAGAATGCTTAATTGATGACGGACTAAGCGTTGTCGTACGAATTTTATGTCTACTATTTAATAAACTTTCTGCAAAATATTTAGAAACTAATTTTACTGGGCTGGGGTGATTTCAACCAACCTTTATGACCTTAGAGATTTCTTTTAAGTTGATCTAAAATCTGATTGGTCAGCTTGGACCGTGGTTATGAATCTCGGACTCTGAAATTTCCTCAAAACCCTCTATGAGACTACTACTGTTAAACGCATGTCCAAAATTTCCTGGAATGGTGTTATTCTTGTAGCCTTCTAAGCATTTTATACAGGAATGAGATCTGTATATTTGCTCGGTTACCACTTGGTGAATCTGTTACTACTCCTCAATGGAACAATCTGATCGGTCACTCTCGCATCTGATGTCAGCTGTTGTCGCAATCAAAATGACAGATACTTCCATCATGAAAATTGAAGTTAGTCACTGACCAGTGTATGTACAAATTATATGTCTGATAAATTTATAATGTAATACCCATTCTGTCAGATATTTTTAAAGTAATTTGACCTGGAGATGTACTTTAAAATGACTACTCCATAGGCAGCAACAGCCCCCAGGCAAACTAGTTTCAAAATATTCAACAGCTTGCCTATATAGTTACATGTAGCTTGAAATTTTGATTTTGTGGGTTGAGTTTCAAATTGATTCCAACATGCGTAGATTGTGGCTGGAGCCTAGCTAGAAATGAATCCGTCTATTGCTCATCCAATTTGAACAGATTTTTATTAACCCTTAGCGCTCTGATGTAAAGATTTTAATTTTCAACTTAAATTAAGAAAAGAACTGATGTGCATTTTTCAACAAATGTGTTGGAAGATGTTGCTGTCTGATGTGCATTTTTCAACAAATGTGTTGGAAGATATTGCTGTCTGATGTGCATTTTTCAACAAATGTGTTGGAAGATGTTGCTGTCTGATGTGCATTTTTCAACAAATGTGTTGGAAGATGTTGCTGTCTGATGTGCATTTTTCAACAAATGTGTTGGAAGATGTTGCTGTCTGATGTGCATTTTTCAACAAATGTGTTGGAAGATGTTGCTGTCTGATGTGCATTTTTCAACAAATGTGTTGGAAGATGTTGCTGTCTGATGTGCATTTTTCAACAAATGTGTTGGAAGATGTTGCTGTCTGATGTGCATTTTTCAACAAATGTGTTGGAAGATGTTGCTGTCTGATGTGCATTTTTCAACAAATGTGTTGGAAGATGTTGCTGTCTGATGTGCATTTTTCAACAAATGTGTTGGAAGATGTTGCTGTCTGATGTGCATTTTTCAACAAATGTGTTGGAAGATGTTGCTGTCTGATGTGCATTTTTCAACAAATGTGTTGGAAGATGTTGCTGTCTGATGTGCATTTTTCAACACATGTGTTGGAAGATGTTGCTGTCTGATGTTCATTTTTCAACACATGTGTTGGAAGATGTTGCTGTCTGATGTTCATTTTTCAACAAATGTGTTGGAAGATGTTGCTGTCTGATGTTCATTTTTCAACAAATGTGTTGGAAGATGTTGCTGTCTGATGTGCATTTTTCAACAAATGTGTAGGAAGATGTTGCTGTCTGATGTGCATTTTTCAACAAATGTGTTGGAAGATGTTGCTGTCTGATGTGCATTTTTCAACAAATGTGTTGGAAGATGTTGCTGTCTGATGTGCATTTTCCAACAAATGTGTTGGAAGATGTTGCTGTCTGATGTGCATTTTTCAACAAATGTGTTGGAAGATGTTGCTGTCTGATGTGCATTTTTCAACAAATGTGTTGGAAGATGTTGCTGTCTGGTGTGCATTTTTCAACAAATGTGTTGGAAGATGTTGCTGTCTGATGTTCATTTTTCAACAAATGTGTTGGAAGATGTTGCTGTCTGATGTGCATTTTTCAACAAATGTGTTGGAAGATGTTGCTGTCTGATGTGCATTTTTCAACAAATGTGTTGGAAGATGTTGCTGTCTGATGTGCATTTTTCAACAAATGTGTTGGAAGATGTTGCTGTCTGATGTGCATTTTTCAACAAATGTGTTGGAAGATGTTGCTGTCTGATGTGCATTTTTCAACAAATGTGTTGGAAGATGTTGCTGTCTGATGTGCATTTTTCAACAAATGTGTTGGAAGATGTTGCTGTCTGATGTGCATTTTTCAACAAATGTGTTGCAAGATGTTGCTGTCTGATGTGCATTTTTCAACAAATGTGTTGGAAGATGTTGCTGTCTGGTGTGAATTTTTCAACAAATGTGTTGGAAGATGTTGCTGTATGATGTTCATTTTTCAACAAATGTGTTGGAAGATGTTGCTGTCTGATGTGCATTTTTCAACAAATGTGTTGGAAGATGTTGCTGTCTGATGTGCATTTTTCAACAAATGTGTTGGAAGATGTTGCTGTCTGATGTGCATTTTTCAACAAATGTGTTGGAAGATGTTGCTGTCTGATGTGCATTTTTCAACAAATGTGTTGGAAGATGTTGCTGTCTGATGTGCATTTTTCAACAAATGTGTTGGAAGATGTTGCTGTCTGATGTGCATTTTTCAACAAATGTGTTGCAAGATGTTGCTGTCTGGTGTGCATTTTTCAACAAATGTGTTGGAAGATGTTGCTGTCTGATGTGCATTTTTCAACAAATGTGTTGGAAGATGTTGCTGTCTGATGTGCATTTTTCAACAAATGTGTTGGAAGATGTTGCTGTCTGATGTGCATTTTTCAACAAATGTGTTGGAAGATGTTGCTGTCTGGTGTGCATTTTTCAACAAATGTGTTGGAAGATGTTGCTGTCTGATGTTCATTTTTCAACAAATGTGTTGGAAGATGTTGCTGTCTGATGTGCATTTTTCAACAAATGTGTAGGAAGATGTTGCTGTCTGATGTGCATTTTTCAACAAATGTCTTGGAAGATGTTGCTGTCTGATGTGCATTTTTCAACAAATGGTTGGAAGATGTTGCTGTCTGATGTGCATTTTTCAACAAATGTGTTGGAAGATGTTGCTGTCTGATGTGCATTTTTCAACAAATGTGTTGGAAGATGTTGCTGTCTGATGTGCATTTTTCAACAAATTTGTTGGAAGATGTTGCTGTCATAGACAGCAACATTGTCCATCAAAAGTGTTGAAAAATGTACACCAGTTTATTTAATATTGACACAGTAAAAGATAGAATATTGACATCAGAGTGTTAAGGGTTAAAGAATCTAAGGCCATGTTCTCACTAGAGAATTAACCGGCATAGCGCAATACTCAGGTATGGCGTTATTCCCGATTAACTCTCCAGTGAGAACACGGCTATAGGCTCTTAGGATTCTGACCTTAGAATTTAGCTAGATCATGCTACGGTATCCTCCATCTTTTGATCTTTCTAAGTGTATATATGACATGTTTCTAAATGTAGTACAAATTTATCTCCAATTTTCAGCACAAGCCGAGGGCCGATACAGTGACAGTTTAAAGAGATCCAAGAAATGCTTGTCTACAGTAGAGAACTATCCCGACAGCCTGGTGACAAACAAACTGGAGGTTACGGCCAACATTCACAGCTGTATCGGTAATGCTTATCTTGAACTGAATAAATACCAGCTGGCCGAAGAACATCACCTCAAAGATCTGGCTATTGGCGAGAAACAGTGAGTTTATAAAACAGGGAGGTTTGTTTGTTCAGTTATCAAGGTTAGGAAAGCTTGACTGACAGATGGCAGAATACAAGTGATGGCACTGGTGTAGCCCGACAAATGTTACATAGCAAGAGCTGGATAGTTGGATGGACTGTCAACAGTGGGGCAACTGATGTCTGGATTATCAACTTGATTGGCAGAAGGTTCTCTGTATCATAGATCTAAATATGGTTTGAGTGACATATGGGCTGGTTTGATGTGGGTTCACTTTGTTGCTGTATAACACTAATAGTCCAGTCAATCTAGGCCAAAAATATTTTAACCCGGAACAAATTGCAACAGGATTTTTTTACCTCGCCCAGTGTATAGGGGGCCATCATGTACAACATATCAAAAGTCCTCCAAAATTCCAATAGGGGAAAGGGTAAAATTTGCATAATTATTACCAGATTTGGGCCATTTCACCTGAAAAATCCATTTTTCTTTATTTCTTTAAAACTGGTATGTAATATATGTGTGACTGGGTATTTTTGGACTTTTTTAGTAATAAATGAATACGATTGACATATTCTCCACAAATTAAATGTATTGTGTTATGCCACTTGCATGAATTTACCTAATACCATCATTGATATTGATACAATACATATTATATTTTATTATGTCACGGTATTGTGTGTTTCTAAGCTAAGCTAAGATGAAATAGTATGGCATAGGTACCTGGTTTCTACTAATTTCATCTTGCATCAATTATCCAAGTCATCTTCCTCAATGAGCGTTATTGAATTCGAGCAACTGAGACCCTTAGTCTTCGCAGGCGGATGTGCAGCTGAGCCCATGTTTTCTACAGGTGCATCTCTTTGATTCACAGCCAGTTTTGCAGCTGCATCTAAATGAATACAGTAAATCGTCAGGTGCTGCCAGCATGTCAGTCTTAACAGGCAGCATTTGGTGGTTGAGAACTTTCCAGCCCCATTCTGTTGGATCCATATCTCCAGCATCTCCTCTCCAAACTTGAATTTGGTAGTACACGCGAAGACTGTGAAACTTTGCGGATGCAGGTGTTGGTGGTAAATCTCGTGCTTCAACATACTTGGAACTTTTTGCAACCTTCTCCCTGAATCGCTTGTACCGCAAAGCAACTAGACTATCCATTGAAGTGCCATTGTATAGAATAAGCATTGCCTTCTCACCTACTTTTATCACGTCATCTTTATTCGCATTACTCATTGTAAACACTTCAGCAATTTGAGAGAGTTCTTTGCAGCACTGGATTTTGCTAAGGGATGCAGATTTTCCAATTCCATAAAGCCTAGATGTTGAGTCACAGCCAAGGATAGCATGGATAAATAACAGCTGTGAGCACAAACAGAACCCGAGTTTTTCCTTTGCCATTTTGATATTCGACAGTCGGGGTTTCTTTGCATTTTGCTTTGGCTCTGGTCTGAAAAATAGCTGACAGTCATTCATATCAGTATGGTATAGAAGCAACACCAGTAGGTCGGTATCGTCTCCAACAAGAGCAGTATTTGTTGACTTTGAAGCCAAGATAGCCGTTTGCGTAATTAAGACATCAGCATCACCGCTTGCCTTTATCGTTAAGCATCCAGCCTGTTCGAGAGATGAACTTAAGATTGATATGAACCGATGTTTGTTCTGCTTGTTACTAAGAAAATCAGGCTTACTCAGAGTTACAACTGTTTGCGGAGTCAGTACAACAGTTGCGCCTGATCCACGAGTTCGCCTCTTATGTGTTACATCTTTTATGTCTGGGCCTTGGTCATAACCATCAAAAACTACTGTAGCCTTTCCATATTTGCTTATGCAATATTTTACATATCTTTGACAAACATTTGCAAATGTCTCTCCACGCTGCCATGGAACACGGTGTAATAGAGCTCCTCCATCAAGCACATAGTGGACAGAATCTGGAAGGACTGCATCTTCATTTTGAATTAATTTCCACAATGCATCAGCAAGTGCCGGCTTATTTTGCTTCCCATGGAAGAGATGAATTATCAAAGAGTGCGGGCGGATGAGTGCACAACTCATACTCAAAATAAGATGCTGGATTCCCTTTTGATCCATTTGTAACAATTAAACTGAGTCTTTGAAATAGGAGTTGTGGATCAATTTGTACACATTCATCATCAATCTTGAGAGATGTTTTGGATGCTAAGGTAATAGCTTGTCTCTTTCTCTGGAACGAAATGCGTGATACACATTGGCCACACATCGAATTAATAATTGATTCTCCAATATCTTTAGCATTGTCAACATTGACTGATTCATGTGCAGACAATCCACTAACAAGTCCTCTAAGAGAAGGGTCTGGTCCAAATGGATTCAGTTCACTAAGGATTTTGAGAATTTTGTAAGTATCATCCATATCACGCTTTATTCGAGATTGTGTGGAATCTTTGTGTTGTTCACTTGAATCACAGTTTACCCCAGAGAGCTCTTGCATTGCATTACACACATCTGCACATGCGGGCATAGACAACAACCAAACAAGACGCTGAAGTTCTGTCATTCCACGACCTCGTGTTAGACCACCACTTGACTTTACACTTCTCATAAGGACCTGCTCAATAACTAGATCAGTAGATAACCCAGCCCAATACCTATCACTTCGATGAATGACATGATGACCATTGAGGAAGCTGGTGTGTATATCTGGATGACTTTCAGGTATTTCTAACATCTTTTGTAAATATACATATGCAGACTTGGCGTACAGATTATGCCCAGCGGCTGCAAAATATGGAAGCATCTCACGAACGGTCTGAAGGTGCATGTTCCAATCACCAGTTCGTTCTGCCTTAATGAATTTGCGCAGAATGTCAACCAACTCCATATACAAAAGCCAGAGTCGTGCAGTCCTCTTATCTTTCATGACCACCTTCTCTGAGTCTAGTTTGTCCTTGACATCATGTAATGCATTTTCCGAGGACAATCTTGTAGCTACATACGGATTTTTGATAATGTCATCATAGAGTTCTCCAACTTTAACCAGACTTTTATTTAGGGAACTTTCAATCGTTTCATGTCCTGCAACATTATCATCATTGTCAAACAATTCTTTTGAATGCATTGCAGCGGAATATTCTACTGTGTCAACTTCAGCATCTGCAATTGTAGGTAGTGGTAGGTTGTATGCATTTGCAATCAAGATTGTACTGAGAGAAGCAAAAACCATGAGGTGTCCTCGAACTGCTCGAGAAATTGCCTTTCCACTAAGAATGTGTTTGACAGCATTCTCAGCGTAGACTACCTCTAGAATAGGCGCAAGACCGCTTCCTGCCATTAAGTGACCAATGCAGCCAAGGAAGCTCATCTCCATATGAAGACCTCCGAGTCTTAGAATAATTTGCTTTAATGGACTCCAGCTCGGCTCAATCTCTATGATAGTCATAGCTTTCCAAAATAAGGGCTGATCAAATGTAATCACGGGTGCAACATGGTATCGGTTTGCCTGTTCACAAACATAAGTCAAAGTGGAAAAGATGCAGGTCATGTTACTTGGCTCTAGATCTATCATCGGAAGGAAAATAACAGACGATTTACCTGGATAAACTCCTTGGTGAACGGTTTGCATCATGCCAGACCATGACTGTCTCCTTGAACGCAGAAACAAAGAGAAATCCCAGAGGATGTCAATGTCAGCTGTTGGGTCTGTTTGTTCCATCGCAGTTAACTCCTTAAAGGTCAATGGGAAGTTCCTGGTATGCTGAGACTCAAAGTTCCTGATACAGATCTTGCCAACTTGCTTGATATCTTCAGATGTTACATTTATCCTAGGAATAAGTTTGCACGAAAGGTTTCCTGGTGTAACAGATGCAATGATTCCCATTCCATGAAATGTATTATGCCCATCTATTGTGCAAATATTGTGATCCACATTGTCGGCAACAAACTGAATGAACTCGCCTGATAATGACTGTGGTAGATCTCCACCATGAAGTGATGCACTGTGCTCAAACCTCTGTATCTCCGCGTATGAACATCCAAATCCGTGCTTGTACAAGGTGTCAACAATAAATCTAGATCCAAATTTATGGTGCATCTCACATGACAGCCCGAACTGCAAAGGTGCCAAAATAACTCTAGGACGAGTTCCTTGCATAATAGCCTGTCCAACTGATGCCTGTTTCATTTCTGTGTCTTTTCCAGTAAACAAAATCCGCAATAATTCCCGCAGTGTCTCTGGTAAATAATTCAATGCCTTTACTGGGTCGCTCATTTGCTCCCTTGATGGATAGCTTTCAGATGATGTGCATGAATCAATTAACTTAGTATCGTGTCTAAGCAGTTTGGCAGCTGTCTGGATGATTAGCATGCTCTCTGATTTGGAATCCTTTCTCTTCTGTTCCTTATAGAAGTCAGTCAAAATAGTAGATGCTTTAGAACGAAAGGTAACAACGTTTGGCTTACCATTCACAGTGCTAATAAATATTTCATCACCATAATTATCTTTTATTTTATCCTGCATGTATTTTGTACTGTATGCTTTATTCTCTTTATCATCGAGATACTCTTGCATTTTATTAACGAGGTCATGCAGGGTCAGCTGCTCATCATCATTATTTTCAAGAAATGCCATTGTTGCACTAAATGCTCTTACTCTGTCCAAGTCTTCTGGCCTTCCATGTTTTTGGGATGAGCAAGATGAGTGCAGCTGAGGGGTATTTTTCATGGTTCGAAAATTTATGCTGCGGCTTTGATGGTATACTGCATTGACAACGCATACATCCGGCATGAAGGCAAGCCGCCCAGCTACAAGTTTGCCCCATTCGTCTTTTCTCTGCTCACAGGCCTCGGCGATACTACATTGAAAGTCATGAGTACTTACTGGATAAATATCATAGCCACGTTTCTTTCCATCTTGAATTTTTGCAGGGTATCCGCATAGCAAACAATGTTCACTAAAATTGAATGTTGGACTTTCTGAACGGAGTGTTCGCATGGGTGGCGGAGTTTATTCAATTTTCTCTGCGTCACGGGCAATCCGCTTGGGATCAATGAACTCCCGTCGACATTTTACATGAGCCCTCTGTCCTACTTCAGCTATGACATCGTTTTCACGGGCTCTGCTAGCATTGTTAATACCGTCACAGCCTTTAACTCGAAGCTTAACAGTTTGTGAGCCATTTTCTAGGCTCTATTTACATATAACGCATGTATCTAAATCCATGTCCATATTCTGATTGAATTGTATAGAAATTTATTCAAATTGCGAGATAAAAGTGAAAATTAAAATGCAATTTATTTTAGATAAAATTTTAAAAGCGAAAAACAAAATTAAACTTACTTTAAATATAATTTTTAAAAATTACCCTGTCCCTGTGCATACAACCATATTTAATCTGTGGTTTGGAGAATTTGTACAAGTGGTTCAAGGCAATATTGCCAATTGCTTACTGTCTTCCGTGACCATGAAATTCAGAGCTTAGACAACAGTTCTACTTCGTTTATATGCAGAATGAAGCAGGTAAGGGAAGTTTCATTATTCGGATAATGGCGGTAGCTAAATATGCGAATTTACCCACTTTCCCATCGAGGGATTTTGGAGGACTTTTGATATGTGACACCTGGCAGTCCCATGAATGCCGCAGAAAAGAAATAAATTATGTTGCAATTTGTTCTAGGTTAATTTGTAGTTTTACTGGACTATAAGGGCCAGTGGTTTTCCGTAATAACAGAAAATAAACGGAATTCACGGAAATGATAATTTGAAGCAGAAAAGTGATTTTCAAAAGAAAATCAGCGAAAAATCACATATTTCTGCAAAACACATGTAAATTGAAATAGAAACATGATATTCAAACAGAAATTAACGAATTAAAGTCATTTTCCTGCAGAACGTGAGACATTCTTGCGTAAAATCGTACATTTTTACCCACCCATACCTGCCATATATTCACCACCCTAGCTTTGTACTGTCTGGACATTCTAATAAATGTGTTTTATTGACTTTATTAACCCTTACCACTCAAATGTCAAAATTAAAAATTTTCAAATTAAATTAAAAGATGAACTGGTGTTCAATTTTCAACAGATTTGGTGGAAGATGGTGCTGTCGCAGACAGCAACATCGTCCACCAAAATTGTTGAAAAATGTACATCAGTTTCTTTGCTATTGACATAGTAAAAGATAGAATATTAACATCAGAATGCTAAGGGTTAAAGTGTACAATCAACTATTTTGTGGAACGGAAAATGGCAAATGCTGAAATGGAAGACCACTAAATATGCTTTGCTGTACAGTATATAGACCAGTACAAAATGAAATGGCTGAGAGCTGTGAATCTTATGATGTACTGATCCATATGATCTTTATGGATTGTCATTAGAAAAAGGTAATTTCTATCCATGAGAAAGTAATAAACATTGCCGTCTACGGACAGAAAAGTATTAACTATTTACCACTCAAGCGGGCCAAAAATGCCTTCTGCAGTGGTCTTGATAAATGTTCATATACAGAACAAGAGAAGACTATTTTTGAGAATTTACCAGTAGAATAGCTGGCTTGATAACTGAGCCAATGCTATCTTGAATCTGTACATTGTCATTTTCTATTAGAAAATAGACATTTTCTTTAACGTAGAGGATTACATTTTTAACCTTTAGCCCTCAAATTTGTTCACGCAAATTTCAGTTTTCTCATAGAAAATATTCATTTGCAGACCAAGAGAAGACTATTTTTGAAAATTTGCCACTGGAATGACTGGCTCGGTGGTAAACTTTCAAAAATAGTCTTCTCTTGGTCTGCAATTGGACATTTCTCAAGATTATTGCAGAAGCGGTTTGGGCTGATATGAGTGTAAGGGTGGTAACAAATATGTGCAAAAAACATCTTATTTTCATATTTTATATTTCTTACAGTAATTTGGAAGATGCAATATCACGTGGCTTGGATAACTTGGGCCGAGTCTACGCAAGAAATGCAAACTTTAAGAAAGCAATTGATGTGTAAGTGGTTATTTATCATAATAAATTTACTTTATTTGAGCCAACAATTTTTTGCACATCCAAACCCATCTCTAGCTTAGCTCCACCTACTTTAACGTGTCTTGAAGTCGATGTATCCAGAAATACCAGAATCCAAATTTCAAGGTAACTCTACACTCGGGTAAGCTTTTGAAAATTTTGAAACTAATTTGACTAGGTGCTGTTGCTGCCTATGGCAGCAAGAATGCCCAAGCAAATTAGTATAAATATATTCAACAGGATATTTATTAAATCCATCAAAGTCATAGAATTCGTATACTTGACAGACTTCTCAAGCTTCATGCCAGCATTATATTACGTCATAGCGGTTGCGATATCAGCTTACATGTGGCATGATTGAGTATGACGTGATGTACATGAGTGACAGATTGGATCCCTCTGTTGCACACAGGCATTCTGAATCACTATGTAAATATTAGATTTTCTAGCCAGCTTTCTGCAAATAACCAGCGTACATACAATTATAATTTAACGCTCCACAGGTGAGCTTCAAGTTTGCATGTCGGCCACATCTTATCATTGATTTTTGTTATATTTTTATGTGACATCCATTTTTGATACATGTGTACTATCTATTTTACATCATTTCTTGGCAGTTGGGAACAGAAGCTTCCGCTCAGCAAATCTTCTCTGGAAAGTACATGGCTATACCATGAAGTTGGTCGATGTTACCTGGAACTCAGTCAATTCTCTGAAGCTCGTAGCCATGGTCAGAAGTCATTAAAAGCTGCAGAGGACGCGCAAGACAACCAGTGGCAACTGCAGGCAGCTGTCCTGGTCGCCCAATCTGAAGGTATCTAATTTGTGGTATTGTAAGAATATTTTACAGGGTTCCTGAGTTTATCATAATTAACCCAAGCGATGTGCCAGACTCACCCTCCCCTTTTTGTCATAAGTTTTCGGATTTTCCAGAATTTTCTTTCAGATTTTCCAGATTTCGTTTGGATTTCACGCCGAAAGTTTTGCAATCCTAGTGTATGGTTATACTTTCCTTCTGTTAAAATTTGAACAAAATCAGACCCGGAGTTTTGGAGATATCCATAGATTCAGAGTTTGATCCGATCCAGATCCGGGATCTTTAATCTAGTTCCTTGTGTTAAAATTTGAGCTAAATCGGATCAGTAGTTTTTTGGATACAGGTCTGAACGAACGGATGGAAGAACAGGCGCACAGACAGACCCAATTACAATATCCTTTTCCCATTATCGGGTGAGGGCAAAACTATGTCAGAATGACATCTTTTTCATGGTTCACTGAGGCTCTGAGCATCATAGAAAATTCTTGCCTCAAATGTAGTTTTAAGAGGTTTTCCTTAACAGTAATTAGAGTTCATCAGAATGAATGTATTGAACATTAACCTTTTTAAAATCGGCCTCTGCAGTGTTCTCGAGGAATGTCCATTTGCAGGCCAAGATAAGGGAAATTTTGAAAATTTACCACTGGAATGACTGGCTCAATAATCAAGCCAGTCATTCCAGTGATAAATTTTCAAAATTTCCCTTATCTTGGCATGAAAATGGACATATAGTGAGGAAAGAAATTTCAATTAAAAAAAAAATCTTAACCACTAATCGTGTCACGTCTCACCAGTAGGTCAATGTGAAGTACTTCACACAATTCAATGAACGTCATAGAAAATTCCTGCTCTGGCTGTAGCTTCAACAGTTATTTGGATGCCATAACCCAAATTGATATATGGATGCATTATAGTCTAAAAGTGTGTCACAGACCAGACTTTCATAGTTCCTGGCTTACTCATGGGGCAATACCATATATGGTGCTATCCTACTCTGGCAGCTAGTTTGCCATTCCAAGATCAGACTCACCAGGTGTCAATCATATTCAATGTAATTTTGCTTAATAACTATAGCTTCTATATCTCCGTTACACCACACTTTCTCCCTGCCCTTCAGTATTAGAGCTGGGCGGTATTCATATTTACATGACGGTATCGGTACCATGAAAAAAGACCACGGTATACCGTCATCTGAGCTTGAGGCATGCCACGAAATTAGAACAATTTTTTCCATTTCCTTTTCACTTCCATCTCCAATCAACGGTAAATATAGGTAAAATAAATAAATCGGCTTCCTGATTTAGAGAAGAAAAACATGGCTATTGCGACTGTTTAGTTTAACGATTTTATTAGGTCACTATTTTTATTGACGTAATATCATTTATGGGAATATCGGTCAAAGGGTGTGGTCGACTCGCTAACTATAACCCGCTGTTTGAGACATTGGGCTGCACTATTTTCAATCTGGAATTTTCTTGCTATTAATGTGTGCGACCAGCAACGGTTAATTTTATTTTGGCAGTCGAGCGCTTTGATAAACAGAGTCCAGACAAAATCTGTGAGTATTTAAACGGGCCGAGTGTTGTATTCTTTTATTTCTGTTGGAGTCATATATTCTGTTACTCACGAAAACAGGCCTATACACATACATATAACATGATATTGAATATAGCCGATTCCAAAGCTTCCGAGTACCCGATGTGCAGACTCGTTACTCGCCATGCTTCACGTGAACAATGCGTGTAAAAAGCTATTTCCGCGAACTTCAGACATGTAGCCAGTTCAAAAATGAATTACAAAAACTAAAACACTATAATTTTTAGGTGTCGTTACTAAAACTGGATTTATTCCTTAAGCAATTCCTTAAAACAAGCCAGAAAAATAACAAATAACGACTTCAACGCTGCTCGATTTAATAAATTAGCACGTGATCAAAACGGCGTGAGCAAATACTACGTTTTATTAAATTTTCATTGATAAATTCAGCATAGTAAGGTATTTTCCCACAGTCTAGTTCATGAACAACCAATCAGATACGTCTTTGCGAGATTGCTGTTGTGTTTGAATAGCACGCAGTTTGTATGGGGTTTTGTTATTTTAGCGTGTTTGTTCGGTGACAAAATGCTTGGAGTAATAAATTACAAATAATAGAAACGGGAATAGGGAATATATTATAGTGTAATTACTACCGGCGGATGGCCAGAGAATGAGTTTAGATGTTTTAAATAAAGCAATTTTACCATGAACTTTCAAGACGTACATTTGATATACAATTCTGCCTGTCATTATGTTGTAATTGACGTCTTGATGTTTGTTTTTACAACGACCCTTTCACCTCAACTCGGCTAATAGTTAGAGATGCCTGTATTTTTGGGACTATTAGCACCTATTTACCCTTGGTCAAGTCAGATTTTATGAATATATTTCTCAAATATTGGTCAAACATTATGGACGGTATATACAGTATTTGGAAATGTCAACGGTCATGGTAACGGTTCACGGTATACCGCGGTCCTCATGGTACTACCGTCAGACCGCCCAGCTCTATTCAGTATCCAGCACTTTATGATAGCATACCATGACCTGAACGTAACGGATACGACACCATAGTAATCTGAATTTCACGACGCTGACACATATAATGTGTGATATGAGGAAATACTGCAGGTCTTGACATATGGAATGCACTCCTTTTAGTCACTTTTAATTTTTGTTATGATATTTAAATATTTGAGATATATATTTACTGTATTCTGTGGTTGTAGGTCATGTACTAGAAACATCCTACAGCCCCATCAGTCCTTTACTTTTGAGCGGTGTGATTTGTTCTTGGCCAAAATCTTTAGATTCCTCAGGTTCATTTTTGATCTGAGTGTACCGAGTCATGTTTTCTTGAGGTAACCTCGCAGCATGCGTAACCCTTAGTGCACTGATGTCAATATTCTATCTTTTACCGTGTCAATAGCACAGAAACTGGTGTTTATTTTTCAACAATTTTGGTGGACGATGTTGCTGTCTGTGACAGCACCATCTTCCACCAAATTTGTTGAAAAATAAACACCAGTTCATCTTTTACTTTAATTTGAAAATTTAAAATTTTGACATCAGAGTGGTAATGGTTAACAGATCTATGCAATAGCATCCTCATCTGGCTTTATATCTGCTGGCTTTCGGTATGTAGAATTCTAAGGATCAATGTGCTGGTGTGTCTTCTAGCATCCTTAACACATGGACAATCTTTGCTGGACGCCTTTTACGGACAGTGGTTATGTATTACACGACATACATAGTGCATCATTGGAAATTATGCTGTCTGGTCATCAGTGTCCAGTGTTGTGAAAGTGTTTGCTGTGACACACATCTTGTCTAGTGCTGCCTTTGGAGCTTCCTAGCTGTTGCACTTATACAGCATCGAGGATACGCAGGTTGCGTTGTATGGACGTTGTCTTTTTGTCAAAGGCATCTTCGATCTACAATTCCATAGCTTCCAGAAGGATGGGAAAGCTATGTTTCCCATGACACAACAATCTAGGGCTTCACGGTATTTCGGTATGATACCGAATACCGGTATCATACCCATACCGGTTGTCATACCGGAATGATATTTTCAATACCGAAATATCGAAATATTATAAAAAATATTATTTGTAGAGTTTGCAATGATCATTTCGTCGTAAACAAAAACTGTCAAAATCCAACCCGGAAGTAATCACAACCGCCAAGTCTCGCGAATCTCGCGAGATTTGAAAGTCATAAGTACATTTTATCGGCACTGAAAAGTAAAAATGCCGAAATATCTACAAATTTATCATGCCTTATTGTTATATCCATACCTGTTCAGTTCATATTATATTAATCCTTCATTGTGTAACGATTTTCTATGCCAATAAAGGTCATTTAACTATAAAATTTCAAAGTTTTTTTGCAACGCAATTTCCGATAAATGTCTGCCATTGTTCTTACAAAGGGTGATGATGACGCGTTTGACGTCATTATGCTCAAGAATAAATTAAAATAAACACAGCTCAGCCTCGTTCTGATTATCATTACGGGAATACTCCATCCACATTCCATTCTGATGACGCTATTGACGGCATTACAAGGTCGACACCTATTGTTAACTTTCGCTTTGCGCGTGGTGATCATACAATAAATCCTTGTCAAAACTAGAATTGAGAAAGAATGCTCATTCAAACCTGTATGTGTCCAGCGTTTATTGACTAATTTAACTAAGACTATTGATTGCCCGCCCTGGCCGCCTAACCCTTCGATATACAGTGGCAGAATTTTGAATGCATAATATGTAGTATATGATCAAATGATTATTTTGAAAAAAATTTCCTTCAAATTTATTGTGCTGTTCTTGATAACAAATATCACTAAAATTATTTTGGAAAAATGTGTTTCAACTTTACTGATTTTTTAAATTTTTTTGTAAAGAAAACAAGAGTATAGGTCACACACTCTGATCACCGCGAAATCAATGGCCCTATTATTAGGCTATTAATCCATTCTATTCATACAAATTATTGATAAATTATTGATCGTCATGTGACCCAAGCTCAAGAAGACCTTTTTATAAATATAGCCGTCCTAGCCCATACTAGTATTAATGTTTTAAAATTAATTTCGGACGATTATATCTTTTCAACACTATGGAATTGATTCCTAAAGCCAAGGGAACGTCTCCCGTTTGGTTACATTTCGGATTTATAGCAGGCGATGACGGTAAAGCAACTGATGAAGAAAAGCCAGTGTGTAAATTGTGTAAAGAGTCTGTGTGCGCCAGAGGTGGTAACACCTCTAATTTACGATTTCATTTACGCAAGCATCATCCGCAAGCATTTTTGCAACTGACGTTCACGCCTGGTAAATGAAAGAGTGACGATTTAACCCTTGATGACGAGACAGAGACAACGCCGCGAAAGCAGCAGAAGATAAGTGAGTCATTCTGTAAAGGAACGATCTACGAGAAATCGCATCCACGACACAAATGCCTGACTGAAGCAGTGACGCGATACTTAGCCGGAGGTATGATTCCTATATACACAGTAGACAACGATCACTTCATTAACATGCTCTCACAGTTTGACAGCCGGTACAAATTGCCTGGTCGTAATTACTTTGGCGATACTGCGATTCCGCAGTTCTATATTGAGGTGCGCAATAAGATCGTCGATGAACTGAAATGTGCAGACTACTTTGCTACTACCACGGATCTTTGGTCATCAGAAAATATGGTGCCGTATCTTGGCCTGACCGTCCATTTCATCGATAGGATGTGGACCCTACAGGCTCGTGTGTTAGAAACATTGTATTTTCCAAATGACCATACGGCAGATAACATCGGACAAACTTTGACAGAATGTTTTGCAAACTGAGGACTTAGCGCTGACAAGCATGTGTGCATGACGACGGATAACGGCAACATAAAAAAGGCTCTACGAGATCTGGATTGGATTAACCTGTCATGCTTTGGCCACAATTTGCATCTAGCAGTAAATGGTGCAACGAACGATAAGCGTATATCGAGAACGTTAGGTGTATGCCGTACGATTGTGTCGACATTCTCTACCAGCTGGAAGAAGCGACGCGAGCTCAAGGAGGTGCAGGAAACCCTTGGATTGCCAAAGCATCAGCTGATTACAGTAAGTTTGTTATCTATATATTGTAGTTTACATATAGTAGGCCTACATGTACTCTTGCTGAATATTTGCAGTGATAGTTTAACTGAATCATTATAATAGTTTTCAGTAAAATAATTATTCAAATATTCAGCAGAATTCATCTATTATGTGTGTTTGGGATGAAAATGGTTGATCAGTCAAGCACAGTATGTGGTGTATTATTTCTATAGTAGGCCAGTAGTTGTTGCCTTAGTAACGCTTGACCGCTTAGCCGGCAAGATGACTATGATGAGGACATTGACCCATTTAATTCAGTTAGAATTAGATATGTCATCCTAAATTGTTCATTTGCAAGCCCTAAGATAAAATTATTTTTTGAAAATTTACCGCTGGAATGACTTGCTAAGTTACTATGATGAGGACATTGACCCATTTTATTCTGTTAGAATTAGATATGTTATCCTAAATTGTTCATTTGCAAGCCCTAAGATAAAATTATTTTTTGAAAATTTACCGCTGGAATGACTGGCTAAGTTACTATGATATGGACATTGACTAAATTGTTCATTTGCAAGCCCTAAGATGAATATGTCTTAATCTTATCTATTCACAGGATTGTGCCACTAGATGGGGAGCCAAGTTTGCCATGATGAAGAGGATAGTTGAGCAGGAGCCAGCCATTACCAGAGTATTAAATTTAGATCGGAAGACTAAACAACTAGCCCCTACTTGGCAGGATTCCCATGTTTTGGAAGCAGTGTGTAGTGCCCTAGAAAGTGTAGGAGACTTTACCGATATTTTGTCACAGGAGAAATACGTTAGTGTATCTTCATTGAAACCTCTGCTTAACGTCATCAATGTCAATGTTCTCAATCCGCCAACAGAGGATGATGTAATTGTTCATGACTTGACAACTGAGATGCGAGATTCGATAAAGAAATCTCTGTCAAAACGTTACAATGACGATAAAATTAATGAACTTCTATGTGTGGCAACCTTTCTTGATCCTAAGTTCAAGAATCAATATCTGACCGAGGAGGAGTACCACACTGTGAAGGAGAAAATTTGTATGGATGTATCACTATATGTCAAGCCTGTGTCTATCAGTAACGATGTCCATGTTAAACACACACCAGCTAAGAAAACCTTAGCAAGTTTGTTTGTCAAAACCAAGAAATCAAGTGACAATCAATGTAGCTCAGTAGACACTCTCCCAGTAGATAGTGAACTTGTATTGTATTTAGGTGCCCCTGAACCAGACCAAGACTCCAATCCACTAGACTGGTGGAAAATTCATGAAAAGAGCTATCCGACCTTAGCCAACTTTGCTAAGAAGTATCTTTGTGTGACTGCCACAAGCTGTCCCTCAGAACGACTTTAGCAAAGCAGGCCCGATTGTTAACCCCAAACGTGCTTGCTTAAAACCTGATAAGGTCAACATGCTATCTTTTCTGGCAGGAAATATGTCAAACTTTGTAAAACAATAATGCTGTAGCAGTGAGAATTATCCATTTGCAGACCAAATGAAAACTATTTTTGAACATTTTTTACTAGAATGACTGGCTAGATAACCGAGCCAGTCATTCCAGTGGGAAATTTTCAAAATAAGTTTTCACTTGGTGTGCAAATGCATTATTTGCAATTAACTCTACACCTAAGAACCATAAGAGACCTATTGTTGTACTCGTGACCCCCGTGTTTTGTATTCTTAAGTGCTAAAATCACACATTTAGATTAGTAAACATAGTGCTATCGAGTGAATAGGCCTAGCAAAAACTATTGAAAAGAGTTATCCCTGGAATGACTGGCTTGATAGCCGAGTCAGTCATTCCAAGGATACATTTTCAAAAAAAGTTTCATTTGATTATATTGTTGATTTGTTTTAAATATTTGGAATAAAATTTACATTTAATATTTGTGGCTCGCTGTTGTTTCTGCTGACTAATGCTAGCTGTCAATCATTCACCCGTTATCAAGTGCGCGTAAACATTCTGCGCACTTTACGGGGTCACTTCCGGCTTGCACATATTTACGTGAGTCAACATTTTATGAACTAATATCGCGACTTTGCTTCCAAAATACACAAGTAACGCGATTTATATTGTTATCTTTGTATATAGATGATAATATAAATAGTGCCGCTTGTTCATTTATGGAAACAAATTCGAACTGAGAAAAGTATTTAATGTCCGAGCATGGTGTCATATGTATGTCGTTCAAACACTAATACGTTATACGACAACGATGATTTGGGGGTGGGGAAATGACAACAAAACACATGTTTTATGTAGAATATACAAATGCTATGGCGCCCAAAGTACCCCCTACAACATCATTCAATGCACATATGAGTAATACCGGTATGAAAGGTATACCGGTATTGAAATTGATACCATAACCGGTTTTCGTTTTTCCAATACCGTGAAGGCCTACAACAATCTCTTGGACTTGGGTAGTTGGATACTGGTGCATTGGACTACATTATTGATGGGAAGGTGGTGCATAAAGGCTGAAGTGATTAGGGGTGTGCTCGATTTTCAGATAATGTCACTTGCATGTTTGAATAGTTCATTGCTTTGCCATCAGGTCCGTATGCACATCCATTAATCACAGGTGCAAGGGAACAATTCTCAAATTATCTCCCCTTTGCCCTGGGCTGTCCCGATGTGTCTTGCAAACCTGTGTACAGTAGTGCAGGTTGCCAGAAATATTTTATGGCGGTGATTTCATATGCTGAATAACAAGATCTTTTAAACGTTCCCTGATGTGGTACAGAATGTTATTGCATTCGTTTGGATTGGAGCTGATGCCGATCCTATAGCTTCTTAGCATTTACAATCAATGGAGGGATCTGATCTGTCACTCAGCTGTCTGATGTCATAAGTAAGATATGTGACTTGTTACACTTCGCTGATGTTACAATCAAAATGACGGATGTCCATCATGAAGTCAAACAGTCTGTCATGAATACGTCCGACTTGTATGTCTTTAGTGAATTTTCAATTTAATAAACATTCTGTTGAATAATTATAGCCCGTGAAAAGCTGATAATAGGTATATAGTAATCGCTTTGTGAGTATCCGGCAGTCTTTTGAACGGGTAAACGAATACTAACCAGTTAGCACAAACAGGTATCCGGTCACAAAAGCTCTTCCCGTTTCAGCACTAGTATCCGGCTCAGGTGTGCAGTCTGAGAGTGCACTTGGTCATAGATCCAGAGAGGTGGATGTTGTCATATATGTTGGGATGTAATGAAGCACCTGTACTAATTTTTACACAAGCTTAGAACTGTTTCAATTAACCAATGTTTTCTTTATTCCGCAGTCAAACTCCGAGACTTCTCATCAGCTATAGGATCATTTGACAAGGCTCTTGATCTTGCTGGTCTACTTGGTAAGTAAATGATACTCACTATTTTTATTCTCATCACATCATTTCTGTGTACGTATATGCATGTGTGCATCGGTGTGTGTGTGTGCGTGTGTGTGTGTGTGTGTGTGTGTGTGTGTGTGTGCGCGCGTGTGTATGTGCGCCTGTGCGCATGTGTCAGTGCGTGTGTGGCTGGAAAGTTGTACTTGACAGATCTCTACCAAATTTTGGAGAGAGGTTCCTTTGGGCTTCTGAAGCAGGATCCTCATTTTAATGTCAAAAGGTCAAAGTCAAGGTTATCTAAAAGAGGGGGATGGCGAGGCATCATTTTCCTTGTAAATAATTGGTTATGCCTGGATGCATATGCATGCCGGAATCAAGCAGTTAATCTATCATGATGACATATATGTATGAATGATTGACACTTAGATATTTGTCTGATTGAGTTGGAATGTGTATATTTCTAATATCACGACTGATTGATGGACAATTTTGACTTCATTAGTGTTAGAAATGAAGGTGTGTAATAGTTTAATCCCTTAAACACTTAAGCTGGCCTGAAAAACGGCTTCTGCAATGGAGTTGAAAAATATCCATTTGCCATGTTAGCGGACAAAGGGACTATTTTAAAGAATTTACCACTGGAATGACTGGCTCAATAACTGAGCCAGTCATTCCAGTGGTACATTTTCATAAATAATCTCTTGCTCTGAAAATGGACGCTTTCTGTGAGAAAACTAAAATTTTCATAAACATATTTGATTATTTTAGGAAATTTTGAATTGGACGTTTTTCAAGGCCTATGCAGAGGCTGGTTTTGGCTGACTTAAAAGGGAACCATTTATTATGTATACAGCATTGGTAATACAATTTTCTTTATTACAAGTCTGGCCTAATGTGACAATAACTTGCAATTGAGAATATTCAACAGGGACTAGAAGTGTTCCGACCTCAAGTCAACTCAACAACCAAGACTTCTTCCAACATTGAGATATTTGGTATATCGATGCAACTCAATGTTTTATTCACTGTATATTGCAATATTTTCTCCAGCACAATATCGTACACTGTTATCTATTAGATGAATAATAAAGCCATTAATACATATAATACAGGTGATGAGAATGCTGAAGCAGCCATTAAACGAGCAATAGATGGAGTGAATGCAAAGATATTAGAGGATAGGAAAGATTCAGAGACGGACACTCTAGCGGAACAGATCAGTGATAAGGTACTGAGGTTATAAACAACTAACTTAATGCTTTAAACATCATTCCACCCAAAACCGGCTTCTCAGTGGTCTTGAGAAATATTAATTTTCAGGCCAAATGAGGATTAATTTTGAAAATTTGTCACTGGAATAACTGGCTCGATATTCAAGAATATTTTTAGAATCCTAGTTTCAACGTAATTACTGTTGAATATTTTGTAACTAATTTGACTGGTGGAGGGCTCATGCTGCCTATGGTAGCTACATCAGCCAAATTAGTTTCAAAATATACAATCGAATGTTTATTAAATAGATAATTTATCAAAGACGTGATTCATACACTAGTGACTGGCATTTCAGTTTTCATGATGGAGCTAAGCCTCATTATGCTTGTGATGTCAGGTAACATGTGACCTACTTAATTATGATATCAGATACTTAAAGGTGCATATTCACACCAAATGCATGAAAATAAAGTTGTTGAAATTATGTACTCTTAGGCCATGTTCTCACTAGAGACTTAACCGGTGTGACGCAATACTGAGGTATGGCGTTATTCCCGATTAACTCTGCAGGGAGAACACAGCCTTAGATGGTTAAATTGTGTACCTCAATGTAATGAAACGAAATAAATCTTAACATATGATGATTCCATTCCATATAAATAAGTTTTGTAGGTTTAGTTGTGAATTTGAATTAGGGACTCATTTCTCTAATTGTATTTGACAATTTAAAAACTTATATTAATTTATACGTAATGAAATCATCATATGCTAAGCTGTATTTTGTTTCATTACATCTAGGCACACAATTTAAATCTCTAGAAGTATATGGTTCTAACGCTTTTATTTTGAACCATTCTACTGTGAATATGCACCTTTAAGGAACTGATTGGGTCCGTCCATTGCGCTGGGCACGAAAATTAGAAAAATATTGTGTTGCCACCTGGGCCAGATATGCCATTTAAATTAGGTTGCCCGACTGTATTTCCAGGTTGCCACCATTTCTGTAAATTCTGTTGAAAATAGGTATTGTTGTTAAGCTATACAGATTACAGAATTCTCGTAAATACCAACCATTATATTAACGCTTTATCCCTCATAGCGACCAAAAATGGCTCCTGCAGTGGTGAGAAATGCGCTTTTGCAGACCAATAGAAGACTATTTTTGAAAATTTACCACTGGAATGACTGGCTCGATGACCGACCCAGTCCTTACAGTGGTAAATTTTCAAAAACAGTTTCTTGGTCTGCAAATGGGCATTTCTCACCACTGCAGAAGCCATTTTTGGTCGCTATGAGGGATAAAGGGTTAATATATTGGTTGAGTTTTAAACACAACGTAGACTCGTACAATAAAAATCTGTATTGTACTCGGAAATGTTAAATAACCTAATAATATTTGTACTTTTTGCAGGTGACTGTATGAAGGTTCAAGGATTGCATCGACCATCTTGATCACAGGTGCTGTCTGCATCTTGCTCTTAGTGTATTCGATGCAGTGAGCTATGTTTGTAGATGTGCGATTTTATAAACGGGTAAACAATTTCAAAATTATATTTAAAATTTGTACAAATTATATAAATTTAATTGTTGTTTGACATTCAGAATTTATTGTAAATAAAGATTAAATTATTTTTTACCATAAGTTACACTCCTCTTTCTCCCACTCATCCATCCAATCCTCTTATTCGTCTACATCCATCCATCATTAACCTCATTCACTAAAGATGATGGGTCGTATATATAATGGCGACATAAAAAAAAAGTGAGTTTATATGACCGATCCAGAGAGGTTGACCTGCCATGCAAACTTGGTAAAAATCATGGAAACTTAGACTGACAGCAGGGATTACAGTCATATTACTTTCAATATATTAACACTTTAACCCTCGAATTTGTTCAAGAAAATTTAAATTTTCTTATAGAATATGTCCATTTGCAGATTGAGAGAAGACTATTTTTGAAAATTTAACACCGGAATGACTGGCGTGTTTATCTTCAAATGGGCATTTCTCAAGACCACTGCAGAAGCCAGTTTTGGCTGATATAAGTGTTAAAGAGTTAACCTGATTTTTCTTACATATGGGTAATATGCAATGTTCAGTCTTCAGTACTATAGGATAGGTGGATGCTCCAGTACAGCTTAGAAATAATGTGAAACATGTTTCCACAACAAAATAAAACACTTGAATATTTTGGACTTAGCCAGCAGCGGCTTCCAATCAAATTAAGTCAAAAATATTCAATAGAACCTTTGTTACACTGTGTTCAAAATTGTCTTAACATGTTTCTGTTTTCGGTTAGGAAACATGTAGTCTTGCACGATTATTGCTTTGAGTAATCACGATCGATTATTTAAGAATAATTGTTATTACTCGATTAATCAGCTTGAGTACAAATTACCCAGATAAAACAACAAAAGCATGTCAATGACGAAAGCTGTCATGGTGTTTAGAGAAGTCCATTTCCCAAGAGAAGAGTATTTTTGAAAATGTATCACTGGAATGCCTGCCTCGATTATCAATCCAGTCATTCCATTGATACATTTTCAAAAATAATCTTGTCTTGGCCTCAAAATGGACATACAATTCACTGAGCAAAATGTGACTGATCTCATTAAAAAGTAATTAAAAGGTTGGAATTGAAATATTTTACGCAATAGAAATTAATCACAACTATTCGATCATTTAATTTTTAACTATATAAGTTCATATAGATGTGAAGAGGCTTTTGATTGATGCTGGGGGAGGATATCATATTACGCCAAATTTTCGCTCGCTCAACCAATCAGGTTCTATTTTAGCACAATTCTCTGGAGAGTTTTAAGACATATATCTTTCATTAAAACGAATGTAGGCCTACCTTGATGTTAAAAGAAGGGGCTAAAATCCTCTAAATGACCCAGTAACATAACCGGTATTGCTCAGAAATCATACAGTAACTAACTTTTTGAATGATGGGATCATTTTCTTCTGCATATATTCTAGCATAAGCAAATATTATCACTCAATTAAATCTACCATAGCCATAAACTAGCAAAGAACAGAGAATTTGACACATTGTCAATTAAACATCAGTATGCAATGGAAACACTGATGATATTTACACAACAATGGTAAATAGTAGTTCAAATATCAACAAATCAAATGTAAATGGTGCAAGGTATACAGTGATTTATTAAATGTTTGAACTCTGACATTTCAGTTTCATTATAGAATGCCCACAATGTGGGGCTACTGGTTCATGATAACTTCTATTAACAACTATGACGGAAGGATATCTCAGTTTCCGTATGGAGACATTATGATGTCTTCTGCTTGGGCATCGCTAATGACAGGTAATGACACTAGCTGACCATATATGTGGATCAATCTAAAATTCAATGTTGTAATGACTTCCTACAGGACCAGACCGAACATCTCATGGGTATCTAAGATCATCTGCTGTTCCTTAGCCACTCATGTGTCATGAGCGCCTCGAAGCCCTCAAACTGCAGATACTCGTACTAAGTAATGCATTAATGGTCAGGAGTTTTCAAGAAAATTATAACTTCTGAACTTTAATTTACAAAAAAAAAATAGCTCTGTTGTCCAGCAAATGGGCATACATTGTGACCAACACATGTGTTGCTTTTGGCCCCACTTTACCGTGAAATGGTTAATGGTCAGGTAAATTCATTCTTCGCTTGACCATTGCCCATTTTCGGGTAACAACAATACTGTTATTGAAGATTTACCACTGGAATGACTGGCTCGGTTACCGAGCCAGTCATTCCAGTGGTAAATCTTCAAAAGTAGGTCTTCGTTTTGCGTGAATATGGATCTTTTTCAAGATGACTGCATCTTGACCGGATTCTCCAGTAAAGTGTTAAATTGACATAAGAGGGATTAATGCGGCCATTATGGATGTAAAGGTAGTCAGTAATTGAACAGTGCGTTCAAGATGTTATTGAATAGGACTACACTGATCCCATGAGATTGTGGGACTCGCTGATCCCATGAGATTGTGGGACTACGTTGATCCCATGAGATTCTGGGACTACGCCGATCCCATGAGATTGTGCTATCAGGTGCACATGTCGTTATCACGCGTTGGTAAGGGTTTATCAAATCCATCCTTCATCTCCAGGAAGTATGTCATGATTGAGCCTTTGCCCTGTAATAATAATAATAATAATAATAATAATAATAACTAGACTAGGCTCATGGGTTTCAAGGAAAAGGTTTCCTGATCAAATTAGTCACTTGACGATGGATGGTAGGTCACTGTGACCTACTTAAAATCTGTGAACTGTCTGCCCATATTAGATCCATATACAACGTTTCATCCAAATCTGCCAAATTGTGTTCGTGATATTGACCAAAATCACTGGACTATGGAAAGTATGTCCCCCGTAAGCTAATTTTAATATCCGATGAACCGGCCTCCCATAGTATGTGTATAGACAATACAATATTTCATCCAGATTGGTCAAATAGATTTCGAGATATTGACAAAAATCTATGGAACATGAATAGCATCAAAATGTTTAGAAAATGATCAAAAACTGCAAAAGCATGAAAAATTATCGATCTAAGCATTAAGAAATGTTCGAAATGATCAGATGGTTAGCAGCCATTTTGAATTTTGGATCAATGGCACTTTCGATAGGTTTCTTCCACCTACCTAATCCAACCACCCTATGAAGTTTCAAAATGATCCAATAAATGGTAAGGTGGTGGCTGGTGTCCATCTTGGATTTTAACTCATTGTCGATTTCGATAGATTTATTCTTCAGACCTATTCCGATCATCCTACGAAGTTTCAAAGCGAGTCGATAAATGGTAGCGGAGTTATCGTGCGGAAAACAATTTTCAAGATGGCCGCCGGTGGCTGGCTGCTATCTTGGATTTCTGATCATCGTCGATTTTTATAGGTTTCCTCCTCAGACCTACATGTATTCCAATCATCTTATGAAGTTTTCAAAGTGATCTGATAAACGGTAGCGGAGTTATTGTGCAGAAACTAATTTTTAAGATGGCCGCCAGTGGGTGGCAGCCAGTTTGGATTTCAGATCATCATCGATTTTGATCAGTTTCTTCCTCAGACCTATTCCGATCATCTTATGAAGTTTCAAAACGATCCGATAAACGGTAGCGGCGTTATTGTGCAGAAACCAATTTTCAAGATGGCCATCGATTTCGATAGGTTTCTTCCTCAGACCTATTTTAATCATCCTATGAAGTTTCAAAACGACCCGATAAATGGTATCTGAGTTATTGTGTGGAAAGCACTCTGCCGCCCACCCGGCAGCCCGGTAAATGCCATCAAATAATACCCCGGGCAGGGTATAAAAAGTACCACTGGTAAATACAATCATAAATTACCAAAACGGTAAAAAATTTTAAAAATGGTGAAAAAGAACCAAAACTAAAAATTTGCCTCGGAGCCTGTGCCGCTCACCTGGACCATTTGCATTTGAACCATTTGCATTTAAACATACATGATTCTTTACATTAAACTAGATGAGGGGAAAATATTGTGCAGGAAAAATGTACCAATCAAAATTCTGAATAGAGATCATAAGATCATTTTAGCCAAGTTTGGTTGAAATTGCTGAAAGTAGTAAGGAGAACACGCAATTTGACAATTTCTGGGAAATTTTTAATAAAATGTAAGATTTTTACCCAAAGAATTTGATGAATCAAAATTCTGAATGCATGTTCTAGAGCCTATGATCATAGGATCCTTTGGCCAAATGTGCTTGAAATCATTTAAGATGACAAGAAGAAGCAATTTGACACTTTCCGGTAAATTTGTCATAAAATCTCAGATTTCCAGCCAAAAAATTGATCAATCAAAATTCTGAACATATATTTTAGAGCCTATGACCATAGAATCCATCTAGTCAAATTTGTTTGAAATATGTCAAGCCAATGTTTAGTAGCATTTTGACCAATATCCGGTAATTTTTCATAAAATCTAAGATTGAACCAAAAGGTTGATGAATCAAAATTCCGAAGGGAAGTCCAGGAGCCTATGACCATAGGGTCCTTCCAGCCAAATTTGGTTGAAATCGACCAAGTCTCACTTGGTCCGAAAGCCCAGGTGAGCTAAAAATGACCAAAAAATCGTTGCAAGTGATAAAACTGGTAAAAAACAAAAAATGAATTTAAATGATAAAAAATGATGAAAAACGTGTTAAAATATTCAAAATCTGTCAAAAGTGACCAAAATGATGAGAAAACCAATCAAAAAGGACCAAAAAGACAGGAAGTGGTAAAAATGAAAAAAAACCTGACAAAAATGGTCAAAAATAACAGAAGTTTTTAAATTCGGTCAACCTGTTTGACAAATTACCAAAGATGAACAAAAACGGTAGGCCTAAAAAACGCCAAAACCGTAAAAAAAATGGTCATATAAAAATGATTGAAACAGCCATAAAAGGTAAAATACTTGTCAAAACGGTCAAAGAATGATACAAAAATGGCCCAAAAAGTACAAAAAATTGTTTAAAACAACCAAACACGTTCAAGAATATTAGAAATTGATCAAAATGGACCAAAGTTAAAAAAAAATTTAAAAATGGACAAATACATAACAATTGTAAAAAATATTTTTTTTAAATGAACATAAATGTTGACATAAATGACAAAAAATGGTCACAATGGTCAATAAGGGCAGAACAATTGTCAAGAATGACCGAAATGGTAAAAAATATTCAATAACATGAATAATGGCCAAAACAACCTCCAAACCCAAAATGGTTAGAAATGGACGAGACATGGTAAACAATGATCTTAAAAATATAGGCCTAGACAAAAATTGTCAAAGTATTTAAAAAAAAACCCAATTAAAAATGGCCAAATAGTGTCACGAATGCTAAAGGAAATGACAAAAAAGTGTCAACAACGCTAAAGGAGTTAACTCGGTTAAAGTTGATGATAAATTGAGTAAATATGGCTACAAATTGTTAAAAACAATTCAAACGGTTAAAACATATTAAAAAATGGATAAAAAGACTCAATTCAGCAGAAAAATGATTAACGAAGACTTGAAATTCTGCAGTAAATGTGTCCATTGTGCTTTGGAACTCTGCTGTAAAATGGTTAATGGAGACTTGCAATTCACCAGTAAAAGTGGCGCTTTCCATAGGTGAATAATAGACAGGTTTGTGTGTTTGATTTTCAAACTTTCTTCTGTGGATGTCTTAGCACAGAATGGCCTACATTTAATAAATGCTGATTTTGTGGTTCTGAAGAAGCCAGCTGTAAAGGAATAATAATCCCTACAACTTTCAAAGGGTTCCATGTGGCGCTATCTTGGAACATGCAGCTGCTAATATTCAAGAGCTGATTTCTTAGAATTAGTGAGTTTGTTATTTGAGTGTGGGGTGGGGGATTGAAAATGTAAGACACGGGAGACTCCTTAGGGAACAAACTTCCATCATGCTTGATAAAAGTAGCTACATACATCTCCTCTTCCTGAGAACATCATGTGAGATCCCGTACCTTAATTGCCACTTCACCACGTCTCTGGAAGTGATATCCACCGAGCGTTTCTAATAATGCCTTGCACTCGGGACTTATATGAATCTTCAACGCTGAAAGTGAAATGCAACAGAGCATACATACAAATATGGCATCTGAAATGTGCTTCAGACTATTCTACACTATTGTTATAATGAATGTCTTGGCAGAGCCTGATTAAACCTATTTGTGGCCGAAGGCTAAATAGTTGTGGGGTGCTTTATTGGCTCGCTCAAGGAGGGGATGTTGACCTACTACTACTACTACTACTACTACTACTACTACTACTACTACTACTACTACTACTACTTATAATAAATTCATTACCTTTGTGTCAAAATGTTGTTGAATATTTTTGACTCATTTGACTGAAAGATGGTGCTGCCTAAGGCAGCAACAGCTTTCAGTTCAAATTAGTTTTAAAATATTCAACAGCTTTCGTACTGCGACAGTAAATGCGATAATAGTTTTTTATTTCAGAGCACCTTAGTTTTCAGGGCACTGGGGTTGTATCCCCACTATCCTTACCTCAATTTGGCTCTGTGTGTATATCTGCGCATATATGACACAATGCATAATATATGACAGTTAACACAATCATGGAAGGAAAGACAATAGTGATCGTCACAAGTCACCAATAATGTTGTGTTCAAAAGACGATTATTGTGATTTAACCATGTAACCCTTATAGTGGGGCAGATAACTGAAATGATCTTTCAAATGGTGATACCAGCAACAAAACTGGCACAAATACTCCTCTGAGAGAACCATTTAGCAAACGCCTGTTAGCCACGTACAAATTCAAATGGCCACCATTTTTAAAGTTGGCCACTTTATGGTATTGAAATAAGATGTTTACCACACAATATGATACAGCAGACCGATTTGAATGATTTCGGTATCAAATTGTATGATTTTGACTATGCAAAATCGGAATTTAAACATATAAACCATCAGTGATGCTTTTTAGTTGCGGGTAGGGGCTCAAGAAACCATTATGCCCCTTAGTGAGTTAGTCCGTCACAAAAGCTTATTCCGGGATCTACTTTTTCCATTTGTGAACAGATGCAAACCAAATTTGGACAATATGCTCCATTCGACAATATCTATGGGGATTGTGAAAAGTGTTAAAATTGTATATAGTATGAGAGCCAATGGGCCAAGATAATAGTTTGCTAGCACGCTTTGCTATAGACTGGCGCATTGTTGACTGACTCCATAGGTACCCCGCCTGGTAGACTGCACACTTAGCATGCCGAGGAAGAACTGCTCGAGTTGGAGGAAGAACAGCCTCTGTCTTCGGGCAAACACCGAGTCTTGCATCATCAATATTCGCAGCTGTATTGGGCATGTCATACATTGGGACTACACATTTCTCAAGGATCGTCAGGTCTCTGTATTCAACTGTTGGCTGGTCCTGGCAGTTTGATAAAGAAATTAGATGCCATATCTCCCAGGTTTGCCATGCAGACGTGTTCTCTTTTGCACAAAAGGTGGACACAATATAGCACCCAGCGAAGGTATTTGGTCTCTGATCTCAGTAAGAGCTTGAGGTTCATTAATATACCTAAGAGACCGCCATTTACCAAAAGCAATCCACATCTGCAAACCAAGCTCCTGCAGGGATAGCAGCACACTACTGCTATGACTATGATATCAGTGACACTGGCTTCTACTGCATGTCTAGCATGTACGGAGATTCGTATGCCTGCTGCTTCATGGTTACAGGGAACCAATTTTTTCAGGGAGATCGCTTGGTTACAGACTGGATCTTCGAGGTGGATGACGTGAACAACAGTCTTCACAGAACCGTTGGACATACCACTACACCATCCACGTACATATTGCCTGCTGCATCTCCTAGCTGAGACTTCAAGCACCTTGTCATATGAGATGCCAATGCCGTTCTCATGAAGCATTTCTACAAGATGTTGCAGGCTTTTGCAAAAACAGACATTCTCATATAAACAGTGAATGTTGTTTCCGATCTTTTGAATGCTTGTGGATAGATGTCCCTTCTGCATACCTTGCGTAGAAGTTCCACTGCAGCAGCTGAGCCATTGCTAGTTTCCTCTTAGATGCTCCAAGTTGTGATTTGATATCAGCCCCATGTTCAAGCATACCCATAAACTGGAGAAGAGTTGATGGAATGTCTAGGTCAACACATTCCCTATGGAAGGTCCCATCAAATGTAGACTTGTGGTAAAGCATATGTCTTCGCAACATTTTGGCTGCATTGGCAAGGATTATGATTTCAGAATATTCAGAGGCTTGTGATAGGCCTGGGACTACATATTTTTGAAAGCCAGGACGACATCCTTTCCCTTCTTTGAGCATCTAGCTCAGACATTTCTACCAACAGCGTGTCCTTCAGTCCGGTTGAGTTGACCTCAGGCATTTCTACACCAAGTTGTTTAAGACACTGCTTGCACAAATGACTAGGGGGTGTTTTCGTGACTGACGGAGTCAGTGAACCCCTGACGCAGTCTGTGGTTCGTGCATTTCGGCTTTCTAGAAGTTTAAGATTCACTGACTTGGTTCGTTGAACCAGTGATCGAGTTTTAATCTCGGTTCATTGTTGCCAATGTCTACGGGTTCATAAATTTAAAGATGGCAGCTCCTGGCTCAAATATACTACTTATTTTAATGATGAGATCTCGCCAATATTTTAGTGTATGCTGTCGGTTGCAATTTACATAGAGAGAAATTAAAGTCTAAATCGAATTACTATCAAACTAATTGGTAAATTTAATGCAATTTAGAATGCGTTTGGATTCAGAACATTGCCACGAAATTGCAATCGGCACGCCTCGTCAATTTACATAAATGCCGTTTTGGCGTTTCTGGTCTGTGGTCAGTGGTTTCTGGTTCCTGGTTCCTGGGTCCGTGTTTCCATGAACCAAGTCACTCGCGAAAACAAGCCCAATATCTGCAAGCCGGGACTATAACAGAAGCTCCACTGATAGTTATGGTCACAACTAAGTAGGTTAGTGGCTCCGAAAATGTCAGTCGGTAGACGTCTTTCTCTAGCGACACTTAAGTTTTCTTCTCGTTCAGGCAGGCCCACTCCTTGTTGTACAGCACTGCTAAGCAGTACGAATTGTACCTCATCTTTTGTGCTACAACATCTCGAACACATAGTTTGATCAGACTTCCATCGTTTAGGCTTTGAGCACAATCATTCAATCTTTTATTGGGCTGCATTGCCATAGCTTGTTTCAGTTCTGGTGGATCATCGCATCTTGCTGCGTCTTTCATTTGTTCTACTCCGAGCAATATATTATCTTTTCCTTGCTTGGTAAAGTTGGTGGTGTTGAAAATTAGCCGATAGCTCTAATGGTAATTTGCATGATCTCTTCTCAACGTTTTTTCTAAGTCATCGGCTTCATCTAATCGTGTTGGATCCAAAACGTTAGGGGAGATCATTGGTGGTTTAAAAGAGTGGAACATTCCATACAATCATAGAGTAACCATCATGTTCGTTACTACATGGATATTGAGTTGGTGGTGATTTGGGATTTTCGTCCCTGTTGTTTTAACAGAGACAACATTTATTCCGGTCGATTTGTTATTTAGATGGCAATTCAGACTCGGCCAAACTGGCCATCTTATGGAATGATAAAAACGGCTCAACGACGAGTGATTATCCGGTTCCCACCTTAATAAGTATATAGCAATAACGATAACTATAATAATAACAATAAATATAAGTAATTAACAATATGTATATTAACAATAAGTATATACGTATTATAATTAATGTACATTAAGATATGGAATACAACTTGGTCCGGGCATAAAAAAAATGACCCTTCACTGAGCCTAATCATTCATCCAGTGTCATTTAAATCCTGACTCCACTCTCCCGTGCTGGCATATCCTTTGAATTCATGTACGGCTATCTAACAACATCCTACTAATTTAGTAGATAAATAATAGGGCTCAGTAGAGAGCCTTTGGGGGCACTAAACAATAATACTATTATCACTATTTAGCTGATACTGAACTTCATGCTAAGTTTCACATCAGTGATGCCGCCAGTGAGCCATGGTTGTGCCATGACATTCACTCTGTTCCTTCCACGTAGACTCCGATGATGCAGGGCTACAGCCACGCAGGTTAATTATTAGTAAGCGTCATATATTTTCAAATAAGGTGCTATAAATGGTCGAGGGAAAGTTCTGAGAGATGTTACGCTTGTAAATTTACTTTCTCTATGGTCAAAACATGTTATTTGATGCCGAGCTCATTCAAATCGGACGATATTGTCAAATTTGATATTGATAAAAAAAAATGTCAACGGCAGCCATCTTGAAGATGTTAAATTTTAGGTGGCTAACGACACATTTTAAGAACGTATCCCTGGGGGGAATCTCCATGCTAATGTTGGTGATTATGGCCATTAGTTTAGTAAACATGCGCACTAGAATATTTAATCTACGTTCGACTTGAAAAATGTTTGGTTGGAAATGTGCCATAACTATTTGCAAAAGAGCTTGGCAGGCATAATGGATGTTACTTAGCTGCTACATTGTTGATTTCAAAGATAGTTTCTAACTGCACAGATTTAAAAGCTAAACCAGAAATGGGCCCACGGACAAGTTGGAATCTGGAAGCTTTCAGATGATCTATCCTGCATATTCGGTGGTAAGATGAATTCCTATCTCAAACTTATTATAGTAATTAACCAGCCAACTGACAGATGCCCATGCCCTCTATTTATCTCTGAAAATTCAGGAACTGTTATAGTCCGAGTCCTCTGACTCCGCCCTATGAAAATTCTGATATGATGGCGTCATATCAGAATTTTCATAGAACAGAGTCGGGAGACTCAGACTATACCGCTTCCTGGGTGTCCGGAGGTAAATATGGAGCATCAGTAGGCTAGTAAATTATTATAATAGATTTATCCATTTAGTTATGTATGTACAGGAATTTTAGCAGCGAAAATATTAAAGAGTAGGCCTACTTAGTTTTCCATCATCGCATATTTGATTTATTGCAATTGATAAGATTAATAGCCTAGGTGTTGGTTTGAAATAGGTTAAGCGTTCTTAGACTGTTGATTTCGAAACTTACGGATGCCAGTAGATTCCATTCTGGAGGCATAATTTACGGTGTCTCCGAATAAGCAATATCTTGGCATCTTCAAACCAACTACTGCTGCCACACACGATCCTGAAAATATGAGATTAAAAAATTCAGAAATCGGAAACGTCGTGACGAATATATAAACTACACGAAAGTCTACCTTAGGTGCCATATTTAGAAGCACGACGTGCCTATTAACCATATGTAAACAAGTTACCATAGAAAACCTATCATTGTCGACTGAAGATGCAGACTGCAACTGCCCCCCACCACGGTCCTGCCAGCAGTATGCACATTAGCAACTGAATTAGGTACTATTCCCCAAGAAACGACAATTCCTCTTCACCGTGTGGTATTTTGTTTAGGCCTACTAACCAGTATGTAATCCAATGCGTAACTTGAGTTGCGTTCCGGGACGATGACGTATTTGGAATGAGCCGATCGCTGCCAGTAGATCAAGCGCCATTGTAGCGATCTCGCCGGCATGTCGGAGTCCATTGGGCAAGGGGAGACCACTCACTACCATGTATGCATCACCGATTGTCTCCACCTGGAACGGTATCATAAGATGAGCAAAATCGAATCCGTAACAGTGACCATTGGGTGTGTACCCGCCAATAAGCCATTCTGTTTACACTTTTCTAAAAGTAAGTTCTGCTAAAGTGTACCGCATATAAAATGTATTTTGATGATACATGTCAATGTTTTGTACATGTGAGCTAATAAATGGCAAATCTTCCTAATAGACAGAATTTAGGCAAAATAGGCATAGCCTACAAATGCCATTAAACAGTTTCTCTTGAGACACAAAGCTAAAGTTGTTACTTGGACCTAGTTATGCAATTTTGTTATTAGAATGATAGACAATACTCAATGATATGTACGCTAAGTGTGTATCTCCAAATGTCCTTTGCTCTTGCTTGTTTGTTATTGTCTTTGTCATACAAGAAATGTGTTTGGGGATACAAAACTATTTACATCACATAGTGAAGTCAATGACTGAAGCTCCAGATGCAGTGTGATTGAGATATTAGCTAAACGCTGGGAAGACGCCCCAGCGCTAGCGTACAATCGATCGCCACTGCTACAAATACAACACAATAACACAATCCTAAAACGGAGATACGTGCTTAGCTATGCCACATAGTGGCCCATTTCTAGCTAATCGTCAACCACTGTACGTGTGGTCAAATAGACGTGCTCCTTTTAAACCTGAATTCCTATAAAATCAATTTCAAGCTAACTATAGGCCTACAGATAAGTTGCTGAATATTTTGAAACTAATTTAACTGGGAGTTGTAGCTGCCTATGGCAGAAACAGCTCCTTGTCACATTAGTTTCAAAATGTTAAATAGAATGTTTATAAAACAGTAAATTAACCAAAGACATACGCTTACAATTCAAATACTTTCATGACGCACCTTTAAACCTCGTGACAGACTTACTTCATTTTGATTGTGACGTCAGCAAGTGACGTATTTTGATTATGATGTCAGGTAATTTAGTGACATCAAATCCCTTCATTCGTAAGTGGGCATTATGTACCGTACTTAAAGGTGAGAATGGAATGGCTGATAGATATGTCTAATTATCTGCGGACGCGAATGTATTTTTCTGGGCTCAATCACTGAGCTGTCATTTCAAAGGAAAACAGCATGTAACAATACATCAAATCTAGCTACTCAATTGAGGAAGATAATAAATAGTGTAGAGCAGCTCATCCTACTTATATTTATCCAAGTGTTCAACACAGTCTGTGTAACTATTCTCTTGAATATTCCGAAACAAATTTCAGATGCCAATTCTTAATATTGGTTTACATCGGTAGGCATATAGCTTGTAATGCGCAAATTGTAATTACTGTAAACCAGCGTATATATGGTTAGTTATTACATACCGTTGTACGTACGTTACTACTGCGTACAACCTAAATACACACATCAAAATGCATAATTCCAAGATTCACTATGCATCTTTTATCATTGCCAAAGCTATAGTGCTGGCTTACAATAAAAGTATCCTGCTTGGTGCGGATGATATTCTAACGTGGTAGGAATGTAATAAGGGCCGGCTCCATCCAGATCATAATAGGAATGTGGAGAACCCTATAAGACCCAGCCCATTCAGGGTCTTAAAACAGAGAAACTATCTCACGATACCGCATACTCACTCACCTTGTATACGTCATAGCTCTCTATAATTGTGTCAAATACAGTGTACAAGTCGTTCAGAAAATTCACTACCTGAAGGAAAAATATTTTAATATGAACTGAGAGAGATTGACAGGGTAAGGTAGCATGAAAGCGTAACTATTAAATTTGGCACGATCTAATAAACCCTGATATAAATGCAATTTTCAGATAAGAAAACAAGGGCATTTAACATATTGTCATATAAATGTAATTTGATTCTATAATTAGCTTCTATTTTGGCTAATTCACTCCATCAGTCATGTAGCTAAAGTTAAGGTCTGACTAACACTTATCTGGAGCAAAACAACACAGCATCTGATTCAACACTCACACTTTCTCCAAACAGATCACCATAAATCAGTGCCACCTTACTCATCATACTCACGGAGCTCACCATAGAGATGGTTAGAAGAACGCACAGGCATCCAGACCCGACCAGACAAAAATAGGCGCTCGAGTTTCACATTTATAATTATCTAAATATTTACCTTAGACTGCGATTCTCTATTAATGAATATTTTCAGCGGCTCCATAGGTTATATAAAATAGAAAAACAACCACAGCAGCAGCAACGCCGTGTAGTAATAGTTGTAGTAGTAGTAGTAGTAGTAGTAGTAGTAGTAGTAGTAGTAGTAGTTGTTGTTGTTGTTGTTGTTATTGTAGTAGTAGCTGTAGCAGTAGCAGCAAAAATAATAATAATAGTAGTAGTAGTAGTAGTAGTAGTAGTTGTTGTTGTTGTTGTTGTTGTTGTTGTTGTTGTTGTTGTTGTTGTTATAGTAGTAGCTGTAGCAGTAGCAGCAATAATAATAATAATAGTAGTAGTAGTAGTAGTAGTAGTAGTAGTAGTAGTAGTAGTAGTAGTAGCAGTAGCAGCAGTAGCAGTAGCACCACCTGCATTGGCGTGCTATCCGATGATAAGGCAGTAAATCCCACGATGTCACTGAAATATATTGTAACTTGGTCGAAGTACTCAGGCGTCACTGTCCTTCCGGCTTTCAGTTCTTCCGCTACAAATCTGTAATATATATATATAAATATATATATATATATATATATATATATATATATATATATATATATATATATATATATATATATATATATATATATATATATATATATATATATATATATATATATATATATATATATATATATATATATATATATATGGTAGCCTACAGTCAAACCTGCATTACCGACCTTTTCCTTTTATGGGCATTGCACTTATCAGATAGTCCATTGTACTTGTAGATACGGAACCGATGGACTACCTCCTTGATTGAAGGGCATGTTCTTGAGACATCATGCATCATTATGAACAAATACGTCGTACAAGGTGCATCTACACCAAGCTTAATGGGAAATAATCCTGATTCCGCAGATAAGCCTGCCATTCTCGTCCTTATAGCAGACCATAGATGGACCCATATCTCTCTATGCTCCGTCTAGTTTAGCTAAGATCCACCCACTATGCTTGAATATATTTTAAGAGTTTAAAATAATGAGATGTCAAGAAATTCAAACAGAATACAGGTAAGATGAAGAATTTTTTGAAATTAATTTGACAGGGAGTTGTTGCTGCATATCGCAGCAACAACTACCAGTCAAATTAGGTTCAAAATATTCAATAGAATATTGAGAAATTTGTAAATTCACCACAAAGATATACAATTCAGACACTTTTTGACAGACTTTTGCCAGGTTCGTGACTGGCTTACATCATTTCATTGGCACGTCAGCTAGCGAGAGACATATTTTGAGCATGCCGTCAGGTACTTGAGTGACAGCTCAGATTCCTCGATTGGACATGCACGATGAAGCCGTCTTCTCTGAGGAACAGCTATGAGCCAGCAGTGGTGGTATTTAAGACTTTCTTCAGAAGGGACAAACTGTGGAAAATTTCAACCAATTTGAGTACGTAAATGTACCACAATTTGGGTGCAATCTTAGTAAACTTAGTATCTTAGGAACATTTTTTGCATGGTCTGAGGAGGCCATTTCTTTCACTCGGAATAATAAATTGTTTTTCAAATAATATGGCAAATATGTATTCCACACAACTATTCCACCACAATTTATTTCAGGTGTGGAAGTCTGGCCCTGGTTTTGAGCACATCAAAAGGTCCTGCTCTTGATGTGTTGATGGCCTGCATTAATGGAAATTACAGGAATTTAAAAAAAAATGTATATGCTGTTATTCTCAATAATGTAGTTATACATTTAACCTTATGACACCGAAAACCCGAATTCGAAAAATTATTAACAATTTAAAACATATTTTGTTGAATATTTGGACACTAATTTGACTGGAGGCTGTTGCTGTCCTTGCCAGCAACAGGTTCCTGTCAAATTAATTTCAAAATATTCAATAACTTACCTGTTTAGTTCCCTTGGAATTGAGATTCTGGTAATTCAGCCTTCACAGGGTTAAACCATTTTCTAGTTTTTTGTACCAACTTTGGAAGCATTCGGGATAATAGATTCTCTGTGTGTTTCTGCTCCTGTAACAGCTTTTTGCTCCGTTCCTCTATAATCTCTTCCAATCGTGTGGCGTAACTCTCCATCATCCGCATCATGTTGTCAACGAGGTTATATTGTCTGTATGACAGAAAAGGCAAGATATTAAAGGCCTTTTCACGTTCACGTCAGACTGATTGAAAAAATTGTTAAAATTGTATACTTTTAGAGGCTTACATTGTCTATCTTAATGGAATGAATGGAAATAAATCTTACCATAAGTTGATTTCATTCCGTATAAATTAATAATATCCCTGGTGAAAAAAATCCAGGCTTTTGCATGAAAGGCGGGATATCCTGGCATTTATGAACATACTCCGAGCTCTGAAGACGTGCAGGAAAATCCAGAAGTCTTTTAGCCTAGGGAATCCTGGCGTTTCCTGGCATATCCTGGGATTCAAAACGCAGGAGAAGCCAGAATTTCAAGCAATAGCAACACTCCAGGCTTATCCAGGCTTTTCCTGGCTTTAAAAAGCTTGGATTAGTCAGAAAGGCAGGCGGGAAACTGATACACTAAGAAGCCAGGATAAGCCTGGATAAGCCTGGAATTTTAATCGCTTGTTTTCAAAGTCAAAGTCCGGGCTTTATCGAAGACTCAGGAAATGCCTATACAATACAATAATAAAGTCCGAGCACTAGAAAATCCCATCACTTTAGTTATTTTATCATCATGTGAAAAAGCCTTTACTTTAGTTAACCTCATGACAGTCACCTGCTAAAATTGGCAGGAAATTTAAGTCTTTGTCTGAAAAATTCCAGTGCATTACGATATATGTATTATTAGTTATGGATACAGAATTAACTATTTTTAAAACTCTGACACAACTGCTAGATAGAATACTGAGCACTAGTAACCTTAAACTGGAAATAGCTGTATTGGGAGGTATGTATTTTAATGATTTACTGAAATCCCTTAACGGTTACCAGTTTTGGGACAACTTGTTATTACATGTAGCTCTATAGTAATACATTGAGCAGAGGTTCTAATACATGTAATATGTTAATAATCTCTGATTATAGCACACATATCAAACCGGGTATCATACAGTGTTAATGCCTTGGTGAAGTTATATTTGTTATCTGTTATTAGCTCACCCGCGGCAGGACATAAGACATGAATTATATTTAATTTTAGACCCGAGAGCCGGATGCCGTTCAATTATATAAATTTTGACTACTGAACTTATTATTTCAGCATACATGTATATCACAGTAAGGTTACATAAACCTCATACATAAGATGGAATTTGTGACATTTTTTAATTATTAGTTCACCTGGCCTGAAAAGTCAAGTGAGTTTATGTCGGGGTGACCATCCGTCACGTGTCCGTCGTCCGTCAGCTTTTCCTTTAAGCGACTTCTTCTCAAGAACCGCTAGGACGATTTCAATTATAGTTGGCAGGAAGCATCCTTATGGCATAGGGATCCAAGTTTGTTCAAACGAAGCCGATCGGCCAATTTAGCCGGTGGCCATCTTGGATCTTGGCCGATCTTTAGAAGCTTCTTTAAAGATCTCCCAAACCGCTTCGGGGGATTAATGCAAACTTCATTAAATATGATCTAGCGCAAGAGCTGAACCAACATTGTTGGTTGACCTAGTTTTAGTGAAAATGACTTCTCCAGAACCGCTGAGTGGATCAAGCCAAAATTTGGCAGATATGATTAGAGACTAAAGGCCATTAAAGTTTGTCCAAGGGAAGTTGATGCCTAAAAAAATTGTCGCCACGGACCAATCAAAATGTAACGTGTTTGGTGGCCGTATTGGATGTTTTTATTTGATGGATTTTAGAGCCGAAATTGATTTTATATGTTTTTGGTTATTCTGACTTCAAATTTGCCATTTTCGAAAATGTCGGATAAACGGTTTGGCGGCCATCTTGGATCATTTTCCCGCCAAAATCTCCCATACCAAAGCAATGGGAAATTTAAAATGTCTTCTTCTCGAGAACCTCTGGGCCCAATTCAAGTATATTTGTCAGGATCCATCCTTAAACCATAGGGATCCAAGTTTGTTCAAAGAAAGCTGATCGGCCAAGATATATGTATTTTGTGTAAATTTCTGAGAAAATCATAAAAAGACTACATACATGTATTAATGGCTGGGCCAATTTTAATAAATCTTGGCTAAACCATCACAGAAATTAGATTGGTAAATGTGTCCAGTGGTCATCTCATTTTGTTCATTTGTGCCAGTGGCCAATAATTCCAGGTGAGCGATACAGGCCCCTTGAGCTTATTATATTATATATATCCTATACATGTATCATTTACACCATAAGAATGGATGGGCAGGGGAATGAAACTATAGATGAAAACTGAATATTTTGAGAATTTAATGTGCGATTAATGAGAATATGCCACAAAGAAAGTCCTTGATTGTCTGAGCTCAAAGTTAATATGTACGGAAAAGAACAGACATTCCCAATTACAGACCAAGAGCAGACTTTTTGAAAAATCACCGCGGGGTTGACTGGCTTGATAACCAAGGCAGTCATTCAAGTGGTAAGTCTTCAAAAATAGTTTTCTCTTGCGTTGCAAATGCACATTTTCTCTAAAAGATGAAATTTTCCTGAGCAAATTTGTGTTAATAGTTTAAAATGAAGTGGATGCACATTTGAAGGCTAGAGAAGTCTGCTTGGTACATTATATTTTTAATGCTATTTGCATTTGCATCGTGTGGTACCTAGATACTCGTGATTATTCTGAAGGAGTTCTATGCGCTGAAGGCTGGCATTGCATTTGGCAGAAACGACATTCTATATAAACTCTTCAAGATATTCAGTTGATTTTTCACAGGGGCCATGATGGCAGAATATTGTTTGTTTGTATATATTAACTTACATCCTATTACATGTAGTATAAACAAGCAGTGGAGCTTCTAAGCGCAAGTGATTAAGTATGCATGAGTGTGCTGAAGCATGAGGTTAAGCGTGCGCACGGTTGCGGGAGCATGTTGTTAAGGGTGCCGGGGTTAAAGTAGCACGCGGTTAAGCGTGCGCAAGATTGTGTGATAACGCGGTTAAGCGTGCGCAAGATTGTGTGATAACGTGGTTAAGCGTGCGCAAGATTGTGTGATAACGTGGTTAAGCGTGCGCAAGATTGTGTGATAACGCGGTTAAGCGTGCGCAAGATTGTGTGATAACGCGGTTAAGCGTGCGCAAGATTGTGTGATAACGCGGTTAAGCGTGCGCAAGATTGTGTGATAACGCGGTTAAGCATGCGCAAGATTGTGTGATAACGCGGTTAAGCGTGCGCAAGATTGTGTGATAACGCGGTTAAGCGTGCGCAAGATTGTGTGATAACGCGGTTAAGTGTGCGCAAGATTGTGTGATAACGCGGTTAAGCGTGCGCAAGATTATGTGATAACGTGGTTAAGCGTGCGCAAGATTATGTGATAACGCGGTTAAGCGTGCGCAAGATTGTGTGATAACGCGGTTAAGCGTGCGCAAGATTGTGTGATAACGCGGTTAAGTACGCATTAGGTGGCGGGAGCATGTAGTTAAGCATGCGCATGGCTGTGCCAGCATGTGGTTACGCATGTGTGAGGTTGTGGGAGTATGTGATTCAGGTATATTCCTGGCTTTTGCGGGATAATTCAGGCTATTTATGTCGTTTCCTGTGTTATTCCTGACTTCTCCAGGCTATTCCCGGGTTATTTTTCGCTTTTTCTGGCTTTTCCGGGTTATTCCTGGCTTTCCGGGCTATTCCTGATGTCTTCGGGATATGTCTGGCTTTTCCTAGCTATTCATGGCTTTTCCTAGCTATTCATGGCTTTTCCAGGCTATTTCTGTCGTTTCCCCAGACTATTCTTGGGTTATTTCTGGCTTTTCCGGATTATTGCTGGCTTTTCTGGGTTATTCCTGGCTTTTCCCAGGCTTTTCCAAGCTATTCCTGGCTTTTTCAGGCTATTCCTGGCTTTTCTCTCGGGCGATTCCTGACTATTTCTTGCTTTTCCACTCTTTTCCTGGCTTTTCCAAGCTATTCCTGGCTTTTCCCTGGCTATTCATGGCTCTTCCAGGCTATTCCGTAGTTATTTCTAGCTATTCCTGGCTTTTCTGGGCTATTCTTGATGTTTTCAGGCTATGCCTGGCTTTTTCGGGCTATTCTTGGCTTTTTCGGGCTATTTCTGGCTATTCCTGGCTTTTCCAGGCTATTCCTGACTTTTCCCAGGCTATTCCTGCCTTTTCCAGGCTATTTCTGGCTATTGCTGATTTATATAAGCAATCCTGGCTTTTCCTGGCTCACTAGCTCATTTGTCGATCCTGGCTTTTCCAGGCTATTCCTGGCTTTTCTCAATGCATAATATCCGAATTATCGTGTTGGCTTTTCCTGGGTTTTCCAAGCTATCCTGGCATTATTTCAGGCTAATCCGAGCAAAAAATGCCAGGATATCCAGGGAATTCTAGGCTTTTTTCACCAGTCTTTATCTGCGGGTAGCAGCTCAATAAACTATCATGTCAGTTAGTCAGCCAGCCAGCCAGCCATCCAACCACCCAGCCAGCCAGCCAGCCAGCCAGTCAGCCAACCAACCACACATCCAACTAGCCAGCCAGCCAGCCAGCCAACCAGTCAGCCAGCCAGCCATCCAACTAGCCAGCCAACCAACCATCCAACTAGCCAGCAAGCCATCCACCTAGCCAAACAACCATCCAACTAGCCAGCCAGCCAGTCAACCATCCAGCCAGTCAACCAGCCAACCATACATCCAACTAGCCAGCCAGCCAGTCAGCCAACTAGCCAACCAACAATCCAACTAGCCAGCCAGCCATCCAACGAGCCAAACAACCATCCAACTAACCACCATCTTGTGACCCAGTAAACCATTTCATATGGCAACATACTAACATTAAGCGATTCTCTCTTTCATAGTGACCACATTCGATGGTCTAACGATGCCCGCTATAAACAGGTAATGCTGTATTGTCACATACCTGTCACATATCTGTCTTTGTGACTTGGTTAATCATTGATTCCAAAATATGAAATAGAATCATAGATATGAATGAAACATTACCTGTCGGGTGTAGTCGCCCTAATGCACCGTATGATGCTCTTGAAGTTTGGACGTTCTTCCGGGATCTCATCCCAGCAGGCCTTTATAAGATCTAAGAGTTTACTAATACATGTCTCAGGTGAGACTTTAGGACGGAATGGCGGGTCAGAACCGTCTCGAAGCTTCTGTAAGATAACTGGTTAGAAGGAATGAATATTGACGTTAGCATTTCAGTTTATTTAATCATATATATATATATATATATATATATATATATATATATATATATATATATATATATATATATATATATATATATATATACGCTCATGCCTGTATTGGTACAATGTTTAACTATATATATATATATATATATATATATATATATATATATATATATATATATATATATATATATATATATATATATATATATATATATATATATATATATATATATATGTATATGTATATATATATATATATATATATATATATATATATATATATATATATATATATATATATATATATATATATATATATACGCCGCGCGACATCGTTGTGGCATCGCTGCTAAATGCGGGTGCTGAATGCTGAACGAGGAACGGAAAGTGGGTATGCGGAATGCGGGTAAAATATCGCGTGTACCATTTACCTGCACGCGGTATCATTGCGTTATTTTATTGCATTTTTATTGCTGATACTGTGATATTTCTATCAAATTTCTTTCAAAAGCGACAACACTTTTTTTTGCGCTTTGATATCTAGCTTTCCACTGAGACCATTACAAATTGTTTATACACGGAGGCGAGAGATGTAGATGCAAAATGGGTGGATACTGGCGACTAGATTCAAAATGATTCCTTTGACCTAATCTAACAACATGTAATTATAATATTACTGATTTCCTAATATTTTCGACAAATTAGTTCTAATAATTTTAAACGATGCTTTAACTACTTGGATTACCCTTTCGTTGCTATGTTACATGTGCTCTATCCCGCAACATAATCTTTTCCGTCCGGAAAAATCGCTACACCGAGCGATCGTTTTCTCCACATCACGCCGTTCCGCGTTCCACATACCACTTACCACGTGCAGAGCGATCTGAAGTATATTCAGCGTTCAACTTCCGCAACCCGCTTTCCGCATACCGCGTGCCAGGTAAACGCAGCTTTAAGCGCTTCTGCGCGATAACAGTAGCTAGAAAGTCAAGCGTTCGTCATTTACGAATATCTGTGAATAGAAATCATGTATATTCTGGCGCTGGTGGCGCTGCGTGGCGGCACGGCTTTCTTTCATGCCGAAACTAAGACAATGAATGAAGACAGAGATTTTGTAGAGAAAATGATCTCTACTATACAACAATATTCATGTCTTTATAGACATTCCAGCGCCGATTTTAAAGATAGACAGAAGAAAAAACCCAGTTTGAAATGTGTATCCATATGTAATCGTGTTATCCCGCTTACATACATAGTCAAACCATCCACCAATTATTTTCTGACTGCGTCCATAACTTTTCTTTGATATCTCGCTTCAATATTTCATATCTTGATCCAGATTCGGAACTCGATCTGCACTAAAATCTAATCGTTGTATCCGGCCCGAATTCCCAACATTTCTACCAAGTTTGATCACAATCCTTGCAAAGTCTTTAGATATCCTGCTAATAGATAAACGCACAGGGAAAAAAATTATTTCCTGTCACATTCGACTTTGGAGATAATTGTGTTGACAGACAATCAACACAGTCACTATTACAACATATGTACCATACTGACATGAATAAGATGACATACACCTGCCCTCATTGTCTGTTGGTAGTAAAGAGAACTTGTGTACATAAATAATTAAAATGGTGTCATAGATGTTAGAAGAGGTGGAAAGGTCACGGACTGTGAAAGTGTTATCTTGCACAATCTTTGTTTTCCATTCAGTAAATAGAATCAGAAACATCAGAAAATCTTCCATACCATGTTATTTCTCAACTGAGCTTAGTAAATGACAATTGAATAACAGAATTTAAATCTAAAATGATAAGAATTTCCATTGAACACCGACAACATAGGGGCTGACCTATCAGTCTGGATGATTGGTTCATGCAATCACAGTCTGTACTCGTTTATAAACATTTCTAATAAATGTCATGTCTTCAAATGTAATTTTTGGTATAGATGTATTGAGGATGACAAATAGCATCTGCGACTGATAAGACAGCCTTTGTGTTGTCGTTGTTCTCAAAGGAGATTCATATCGGACATATTAAGATTTTAATAATTTTTAGAACGTTAAAAGCCAGCCCTTGTGTGCGCGTGCGTGCGTGCGTGCGTGCGTGCGTGCGTGCGTGCGTGCGTGCGTGCGTGCGTGCGTGCGTGCGTGCGTGCGTGCGTGCGTGCGTGCGTGCGTGCGTGCGTGCGTGCGTGCGTGCGTGCGTGCGTGCGTATATTGTCTGTTTAAGCGGAAAACTGTTTATAATTTCATACGTGCATTGGACTAAGTCAGGAGGAAGGTGATCTTAATTGAGTTTCAAAATACAAAAAATGACCACTTGGCCCTGGTTGTCACGTTAAGAACAGCGTTCAGTTACTGAACCAGTCATTCCAGTGGTAAATTTAAAAAACGTAGTTTTCTCATAGTTTGTAGATGGTCATTCCTGACGCCCACCGCAGAGAACCTGTTGTCCGGGTTGATTATTATAGGGGCTAAGTTGACACACGCAGGATTGGAGATGACGCTGCGACGAAAATTTAGATATCATACCATGGGCATCTAACATAATTTCTCCAAACGGACCATCGGTTTGCTGGACGATTTCGTGAAGAATGATGGCAAATGAATACACATCCCCCTTCTGACTCCTCCCTGCAGGTATTGATCGCAAATGTTCTGGTGCTGTCCATAGTAACTCTGAAAGTAAGAGTAAAGTAATCTCATTCCAAATGTTACATTGAACCAATGGTAGATTATGCTAGGCCTATAGAGATTCAGTACCATCTACCTGGATACATTCATTTATCTGTATCAGAATTCCTGCTTGTTAACATCCCGTTAATATTGAACTATGATTGTCACCTTTTTACGCGCACGGGTGCGTACATGCGTGCGTGCGTGCGTGCGTGCGTGCGTGCGTGCGTGCGTGCGTGCGTGCGTGCGTGCGTGCGTGCGTGCGTGCGTGTTATGATGAAGGTGCTATTGCAACACATTCGTTAGTATGTAGGCCCCTAATACTCATCGTGTTGAAACTTTTGTTGTTGTTGTTGTTGTTGTTGTTGTTGTTGTTGTTGTTGTTGTTGTTGTTGCTGTTGTTGTTATTGTGGTGATGGTGGTGGTGGTGGTGGTGGTGGTGGTGGTGGTGGTGGTGTCGGTGTCGGTGGTGGTGGTAGTGGTGGTGGTGTTGGTGGTGGCGGTGGCTGCGGCCGTGGTGGTGGTCGTAGTGATGCTAGTAGTAGTAGTAGTAGTAGTAGTAGTAGTAGTAGTAGTAGTAGTAGTAGTAGTAGTAGTAGTAGTTGTGTCTTACTTTGCATTTGTGCAATCTCTCCATTCAGATAGTCTGTCTCTCCAGCCCTGAACTGCCATAGCCCATAGTTTGAGAGTTTACATTGCCATCTGTTGTCAATGAGAATATTGTTTGAGCGTAGACGCCCATGAATAGCCACTGTAGACTTGTGCAGATACTCCATTCCCTGTATGCATAAAACACCTTATGTTAATTCACCTTTCCAGAGTATCCATCTATGATCTGATGTCGTATGACGTCATAATTAACTAAGTGACGTGCGTGCTGACATCATAATCATGACGTCATTAATGATTCCGTATCGCCCGTCTTTAACACTCAATAGTCCGACACATTGTATGAATTTTATGTCTTTGCTATTTAATAAACATGCCATAGACAGCACCAGCACCCAGTCAAATGAATTTCAAAATATTCAACAGCTTACATGTATAGTTTTCTGGAAATTGATAGGCAGGGAGTTCAGCGATCGATTGATCCCAATACGAGTGGTGTGTGGGTGGAGCTTAGCTAAAGATGGGCGGGGCAAAATGGAAAGCTTCATTGAAGATCTTCAGAGAATCTGTTCTTTCAGCTAAAAGGTTGCCACACACGTTGAATTCGACGCATCGTAAAAGGTATTAACAAATAATAATGGTCAATTATACAAAAAGTCATTGCAAATTGAATATATGAAATGTACATTCGCAGGTCAAGAGAAATATTTTGGCGAAAATTATCCGCTGAAATAATAGACTCGGTAACGTATAAATTATTATTTGATCCGCAAAAAATGTTCGCAAAAATTCTGTCGATACAATTCCGTTAATGACACCGTGCTAAATCTTCTTCCCATCTGCGCAATGTGTGACAGGTGACTGGTGATAAATAACGTATGCGCTTGCAATGTCTTAGATACCTACTTGTTAGCGTTTTAGCAACTGCTAGTCTCAACAACACTATGTAAAATGGACAGGAGGTCTCCCCATAACGAACTACATGACAACAAGATCATGGACAACTCACCTTGGTTACGTATACACAGGTAGGGCCTAATAACCTATCCATTTCTAGCTATACCACGCCCAGTTTTAGTCAAGCTCCGCCCACACTTTGGTCGTGTTGAGGAAGGTGGACCCCCGAATTACCAAAATCTCAATATCAAAGTAACTATACAGGTAATCTGTTAAGTATTTTGAAACAGATTTGACTTTGTGTTGTTGCTGCGCATGACAGCAACAACACACAGTCAAATTAGATTCAAATTATTCAACAGAATGCTTATTAAATAGTAAAGACATACAAGTCGTACTCGCGATGGAATATTCAATGTTCATAACGGACCTAGTCATGCATTACTATTTTTAGTGACGTCAGCATACGTGTGGCGTAGCTGATTATGACGTCATATACATAAGTGACAGATTGAACCTATCCATTTCTATTGAGACCATAACAGCGTAACTCACTCAACTAACTACTTTACCAGCTGAAATGCACATCATCTAGGTAGCAGCTGAGTATTTGGAAAATAATTGAGGTGAAATCTGTAACTTTTAAACTCACTTGAGCAATGTCCGAAGCAAATGATATTTTAAACGTGTTGTCCAGCTTAATTGTTTCATTCGCGAGGACGTCTTGAAGGCTGGCTTTCGGACAATGTGTAGATATCAGACAGACTCTGTCTACCTCAACGCAGGCACCGAGCAATTGATTGATGTTCTGATGGCTGAGAGCCCGGGTCTATAATAATAATAATAATAATAATAATAATAATAATAATAATAATAATAATAATAATAATAATAATAATACATGATGATAGTGGTGGTAGTGGTGGTAGTGGTGGTGCTTACTACTACTACTACTACTACTACTACTACTACTACTACTACTACTACTACTACTACTACTACTACTACTACTACTACTGCTGCTGCTGCTACTACTACTACTACTACTACTACTACTACTACTACTACTACTACTACTACTACTGCTAATATTATTATTATTATTATTATTATTATTATTATATAAACGTTGTCCCATGTGCATCCGTTTCACGCACATTATTCTATTCGACAATTTATGCAACCAATCAAGTATTAGTAGCCATCTCTACTGCAAGTGAATCTTTGTTGTTGTTGTTGTTGTTGTTGTTGTTGTTGTTGTTGTTGTTGTTGAATTGACTTCATATTGGATAATTTATTCACCCAATCAAGTTGTCAGATCTGCTGCACGTGAATCTGCTTTACATTTACTTATCATTGACAACATGTTGCCCTGTGTGGTGACAGACTTGATTTCAATTACCAATACAAGTATTTAATATAATTCAACGCATGAACTCGATAGCACGCTAATGTATAGAAATGGGGATCTTGGAAATATAGCTTGATACAAGGTACATAGCTGTATTCAGATTGAATTAACAACCAATCCATTTCTATGTATGCCTATTTCCCTAGGCAAACTTCGCCCACGGGTTGCGCGTCTTTTGGATTGATTTTTAAATTTAGGACTACAATTGAATTCAGTTCAGGAGATCCCTCCTTTTCATTAGGCGCACAGGCTTCCGTGGTAATGACGTTGACGAGCATACAATATTCCAGAATTACTTCGCAATCTCTTATAGCGGGTACAAGCACGCACACGTTAGAATACACACTTCCATGAAAACCATATAAGCATTAATCAAATAATTTATGAAGTTCCAGAGTAATAATAAGCCATGTAATAATACGTCATAATGATGGTGACACCGCTCTGCACACGAGGTAGGCCTAATTGATTATGCCCTCATATACTTGAGTGACAGATATAATCTCTCATTCCCTCCATTAATTCCAAGAATGAAATGTTTATAATACCTCATTCATCTCTGTGATGACAATCTTAGTCACGTGAACGTGTGACTTATTAACGGACTTGATATAAACCAGGTTTCCCCTAACAATCGCCTGCCGATCCTCGGAACTGGCGTAGTCATGCCTGGAGCTGCGTGAACTCTGAAACATAGGTTTGAAATAACATCTCAGTGTCACACGACAGACATATAGGCTACACAATAAGCCAGAGAGATGCGAGGAAATAGAGGAATCGACTCTAGCCCGCCCATCTCTAGCTAAGCTCCACCCACACTTTACCCACGTTGGGGTCGATCGATCTCTGAACTCCTTGACTATCAATTTCCAGAAAACTATTCAGGTAAGCTGTTGAATATTTTGAAATTAAGCGTTCGTGGCGAACTTATCTACGTCATTCATGGCGTTATTGGTTATGACATCAGCCTACATGGCCATGCTGCACTCATATCTCGCGAGATCTCCTTCGATAGGAGATAGAGAAAAGTATGCCTATATTTTTAGTTTGGGTCATGTAGTTGATTATGACGTCATATTATTGATGGATGAACTGGGAAGGTCAATACATGACGAACGTTCACACGCATGCACGCACGCAGCCACGCACGCACGTATGCACAAACGCACTCCAACATACAGGCATGTACATACCTATGTTGCCAGGCATTGCGGGTTGTTAGAGTTACCTGTGTTGTTATACTGCCCAGTGACAGTGATGACGCAACCAGGGGCAGGAATTTAATTTCTTCATACTTAATCTTCCATTGCATGCTCGCCAATTTTGATTGGCGCTGCTTATTTCTGCAAAGAGAACGTGACTAATAAACGAATATGTCGATATGTTACTTAGTTAAATACACCAATTCTCGTAAACTACTGACCCGATTTGACATTAAGTTGAAAACAAGAACCAGGGTTCCAAATTTCATTCTTGATTGTGTGCGCGCTTGCGTGGGTGCGTGCCCGCTTGCGCAGGAATTATTGGTAATGAGACTCCTCCGAATTGGTTGAACAGGATTCAACCAAATTTTGTAAGTGAGTTACCCACATATGATTGCACGGTGCAAAAAGACATTTACCTTTGGTCACGATGCTTATGAGACAATGAAGTACACACCTGCATATAGAGTACACCAACAAACAAATAACGACGACGAAACCGAGCGCTAGGCATGGCCAGATAATATAGGGAATTTCTGAAAAGATAAGAAAATGGGATATACCGTCATACGAGTCTATTACAATTATAGATAATGGCGGGTTGGGGGTTTGGGGCGGGTTGGTGGGGGGGGGGGGAGGTTGAGGGGCATCTGTGGTGGGTCATTAGCCCTTTAATCCTCGAATTTGGTTTTTGAAAATGTTCAATTTTCTCATTAAATTGTGGATTTACAGACTAAGACAAGACTATTTTTGAACATTTATCGCTGCAATGACTGGTTCGGTTATCGAGTTAGTCATTACAGTGGTAATTAAATGTTCAAAAATAGTCTTCTCCTGGTTTACAAATTGACATTTCTCAAGACCACTGCAGAAGACAATTTTGGCTGATATGAGTGTTAAAAGGTTAACATTTCTGTACCAAAATGAATTATCATAGTAAATGAGTTGCATTAAATGTTTTAAGAACTACATGTTGATGGTTCATACTGTGCTTCCACTGGACAAAATGTTTAAGTTCCCTCTCCACGACATGGATATACATTTAGTAGATTTCCTAACTGCTCTTCATCTGACAATTGTACAGTAATCTGCGTGCGGAAGCGAGATCGACATACGCAAGCTATACAAACAATATTGACCCCATGGCGAGGACGTTGTCCATGTTGATTGTGCTGCTGGGTAATGCGCTGCGATGATAGAGCTGTTTATGAGGGTCTATACTTCCATTTTTTTAAACCATTGTTTTATCTTATCACAACCACAGCCTCCACCGACACAAACAGCGCTACCTATAATGGACGGTGTATGGACCGTGACACCATCGTTTTCATCTCTCATTGGCTATGCTAATAGTGGAATCCATTTATAGCTACCCCCCCCCATCCCACACCCGCACGCACACATTTCTAGCTAAGCTCCGCCCATGCTTTGCACGTGTTGGGATCGATTTGAATCCTAAATCCCCAGGATCCCAAATTTAGGGTAACTATACAGCTAACCTGTTAAATATTTTGAACATAATTTGACTGGGCGCTGTTGCTGCTTTACCCAGTCAAATTAGTGCCACTTGACGGACTATTCAATGTTCATGACGGAACTAGATACGTCATTCATTACGCATTTTGATTGTGACGTTAGTCTGTAATTGATTATGACGTTATATACTTGAGTGACAAATTGGATTTATCCATTGATAAATAAATTTGAATCAAAACCCATTATCTGCTATATTTCAATCATATACGGTGTAGGTCAGATCCCTTTGTTCCCTCATCGGTGAGGATGAAAAGCATGGAAGTGGTCTACACCGTACATGATTAGACTATTAGACATATCCACTGTAGACAGATCCATTTCTAGCTATGCGCCGAACCTTTCTACCTAAACTCCATCCACTTTTTCGCGCGTTGGAATCCATTTGAGGCTTTGAAAACTGAATTACCAGAATCCCATATCTCGAGGTAGCAATCTCGAGGTAGCAATGCGTATATTTTGAAATTATTTTGATTAGCGACTGTTGCTGCCTATAGAAGAACCATCTCTCAGTCATCTTAGTTTCAAAATTTTCAACATAAATCTAATAAAATTGGAAATTTATCAAAAGCCTACAATCCGTAGACTTTATGACAGATTTTTCGATCTTCGTGACTCAGTCCATATGGTTGCGATGTCAGCTAACGTGTGACATAATTGATTATGACGTCAGATACTTAAGTGACAGATCGGATGATCAATGATGTCAATGATGGATACCCATTTTACACTTTCGTATTTTTGCACTTACCAGAATCGATACATAGCTCTCCATCCCAACCACAACGTGGTCTTCCTATTGGCACTTCAGTGGATCCACCTGGCCAGACTACACGCTTGTCGGTTTCGAAATGAATTCTCTTCATTCTGCAAATATTTGACAAAACCTGTCATGATTTTAATTGATCATGTATTCAACCCCGTTAGTGGGAACATTAATCTCACATTAATCAATGATCATTTTGAAGAAACGAGCACATTAACAACCCAACATGAATGGACCATTCCAGTTTTAGCCATGCCCCGCCCATCTCACCCTAAGCTCCACCCACACTTCGCACATGTTGGGATCGATCGATCCCTGAACTCCATGAGTATGAATTTCCAGATACCTATACAGGTGAGCCGTTCACTATTTTGAAACTAATTTGACTGGGTGCTGTTATTGCCTATGGCAGCAACAGCGCCCAGCGAAATTAGTTTCAAAATGTTCAACATCGTGTTTACTAAATAATAAAGCCATACAATTCGTACAGCGTGTCGGACTATTACGCGTTTAAGTCGAACTAATTCATTATGACGTCATTGATTATGACATCATCATCCACGTCACGTAGTTGATTATGACGTCATATGATGGATGGATAAACTGCAAAGGACCATTGCTTTTTATAACAACAAATCGTATATTTTATATAGATAATCAAAGATATTATTATATGCAACTTACCTTGGCTGATAAGATGCCACGGTAACATATCGTTTATTCTGGTAATTTCGGATTGAGTAACGTTGCAAGGGATCTCCAAATGTATCAATCACTACTGGTCCCACGCAACCTGAATAACAATATTAATAAATAATAATAATATTAGTAATAAAATAATAATAATAATAAAATAATAATAATAGGGTAACAACAACAACAACAACAACAATAACAACAACAACAACAATAATAATAATAATAATAATAATAATAATAATAATAATAATAATAATAATAATAATAATAATAACAACAACAACAACAACCAACAATAACGACAACACCACCAACAACAAAAGCAACAACACCAACAACAACAATAACAATAATAACAACTAATAGCAACAATAACAACAACAACAACAACAACGACAACGACAACGACAACGACAACGACAACAACAATAACAATAATAATAATAATAATAATAATAATAATAATAGCTAACTGTTGCATAGAGTTTGAGAATTTAGCAGTAAAACAATTACTTAAGCGGTATGCGTGTTAATGGGGACTAACAACTCAGCGTTTAGAAGTTAGAGTACTACCACCAACGATAGACCGAAAAAGTAATGTAACGATTCCTTCAGGATCGGACTAAGGCTGTTAGGGACTACAGGGCTAATTAGTTGCGAGGAGGGGGGGGGGGGGTGGGTGGCTATCGGGAAGGCCAAAGAAGGAATTACTGTTCCCGCTGCCGCTGCCGCCGCCACTGCAGCCGCCGCCGCTGCTACGGCTGCATATCATTTGTGTTCTCGCAAGATCTCGTACGCTAAACCGAAATATTCCAACAGCTTGCTTACGTATATAGTTTTCTGGGAATTGATAGGCAGGGCGTTCGGCGATCGATCGATCACAATACGGGCGAACCGTGGGTGGAGCTTAACTAAGGATGGGCGGGGCATAGCTAAAACTGTAAAGGTCCATCGTTATACCGACCTTGGAATTCTATATTGAAGATATTGCGGATAACATGTGTGAGATTCATGTTATGTGATAGCGTCCTGTTTAATGCAACGGCATACAGATATACAGCATCATGCAGATACACCGAGGTAAACAACGACACCTGCAATACAATTAATAAAGATAATTAAGGTTCGATGAAATTAAAGTAATATGAATCCAGATTCTTATACATGTACCTCATACAAGGACATTGTGTTGATATTGAAAGTACATTTATTATCCTCATTTTATTTTCTCCGCCATGATTCATGAGTAGTGAGTGAACACAATGTATGTAGAAGAAAGAGCTGGGTCGTCGTATATATATATATATATATATATATATATATATATATATATATATATATATATATATATATATATATATATATATATATATATATATATATATATATATATATATATATATATATATATGCGTGCGTGCGTGTATGATTACTGTATTCTGCGGCTGTGGTATTAGAAAAACCATACAGATAATCAGTCCTTCTTCGCTTTTGCGCACTGTGTCTTGCCCTCAGCCAAAATCCTTAGCTTCCTAAGGTCCATTCTTGACTTGAGTATACCTAATCCTGCTTTCTTGAGGCCTCCTCGTAGCACGCTTAGCAGATTTATGCAATGACGTCCTCTCCTGGCTCTGTATTTGCTGGCTCCGACTAGGGCGAATTTCAATGCTCTCTGTGGCGGTGTCTCTTCTGGCAGCCTTAGCGCATGGCCAAACATGGACCATCTTTGCTGGGCGACTTTTACAGACAGCTGCGACGTATTCCACATCTTGTATAGTGCATCGTTGAAATTATGCTGTCTGGCCATCGGTGTCCAGTGATGGTGCGTCGATTTTTGCGGTGGCAGGAGCCAAGTTTGAATAGAGATGCCATTGGAGCTGCCCAGCTGTTACAGCTATGCATCATCAAGGACACGCAGGTTGCATTGCATAAACGTAGTGTTTTTACCAAGGTTATCTTTGATCTACGAATCCATAGCCTCAAGAAGGACGGGAAAGCTATGTTCCCCAATGGTGCGGCGTGCAGCAACGTCAGCTGTAGTGCAAAGCGCCGAGCCAAGGATTTTACTTTCCCTCCATGGTTCGCCGCCACGGAGTGGATCGTCATTTTCTTTAGTTTCATGCTTTATCGATAGGTATATGTGGGTGAACTCTGTTTTGGATTCATTCATAAAGAGATTCTTATTTTTTAGTTTGCTTGCAGCTATTGGAGTAGTTCGTCAAGGGGTTTCTTTTCCTCATCTATAAAGTCCACATCGTCGGCCTATTCCATCTCTAGCGGCATGCCCAATATTGACACCGGGGGTTTGATCTTGTGGAATTTTCCCGCACGGATTTCAATGCAGCAGCCATGTAACAGGTGAAAAGCACAGGGGATAGACCATCTATGATCTTTGAGCGCTTAATTCTGTCAAAGACTCATGACATGTTAATTCCTATTTTGTGGAAATCCCAGTGTTTGGACATGACTACCGACACAAGCACACGTTGAGCCGATACAATGTCTGCGCAGCAGCGTCCACGTTTGAAGCCACGTTGACATGATCCGGTGAAATAATCGATCTTGTCTCGGATGCGGCATAGGGTAACATTGGATAGGATTTTCCGTATGGTGTTAAGGAGCACAATGGGCCGCAGGTTGACTGGGGTGGGTGATGGGGTGGG
>CM067364.1:54056817-54099317 GCA_034401795.1 Chaetoderma sp. LZ-2023a | reverse complement strand
AGTAGGAGGATGAGGAGGAGGATAAGGAAGAGGAGGAGGAGTAGGAGGATGAGGCAGAGAAAGAAGAGGATGAGGAGGAGGAGGATGAGAAGGAAGAGGATGAGGATGGGGAGAAGGAGGTGGAGGAGGAGGAGGAGGATGACGATGAAAAGGAGGAGGAGAAGGAAGAGGAGGAGGAAAAAGATGATGAGGAGGAGAAGGAGGAGGAGAAGGAGGATGGGGAGGAGGACGGGGAGAAGAAGGAAGAGGAGGAGGATGAGGATGGGAGAAGGAGGTGGAGGAGGAGGACGAGGGGAAGGAGGAGGAGGAGAAGGAAGAGGAGGAGGAGGAGGAGAAGGATGATGATGCGAAGAAGGATGGGGAGAAGGAGGCGGAGAAGGATGAGGCGGATGACGATGAAGAGGAGGAGGAGGAGGTGGAGGATGATGAGGAGGAGGAGGAGGAGGAGGAGGAGAAGGAGGAGGAGAAGGAGGAGGAGGAGGAGGATGGGGAGAAGGAATATGAGGAGGGGGGAGAAGTAAGAGGAGGCGGATGAGCATGGGAGAAGGAGGTGGAGGAGGAGGAGGAGAAGGAGGAGGAGGAGAAGAAAGAGGAGGAGGAGGAGGAGGAAGACGACGAGAAGGAGGAGGAGGAGAAGGAAGAGGAGGAGGAGGAGAAGCAGGCGGCAGAGGATGAGGAGGACAGGGGGAAAAGGAGGAGAAGGCGAGGAGGATGGGGAGAAGGAGAAGGAGGATGGGGGGGGAGAAGGAAGAGGAGGAGAATGAGGATGGGGAGGAGGTGGAGGAGGAGGAGGAAGACGAGGAGGAGGAGGAGAAGGAAGAGGAGGAGGACGAGGAGGAGGAGGAGGAGAAGGAGGAGGAGGAGGGGGAGAAGGAAGAGGAGGGGAACGAGGCGGAGGAAAAGGAAGAGGAAGAGGAGAAGGAGGCCGAGGAGGCGAGGGATGAGGAAGAGAATGAGGAGTTGGAGAAGGAGGAGGAGGAGGAGAAGAAGGAGGAGGTGGAGGAGGAGAAGGAGGAGGATGATGATGGGGGCGGATGAGGCGGAGTAGAAGGAAGACGAGGAGAAGGAGGAGGAAAAGTAGGAGGAGGAGGCGGAGAAGGAGGAGGATACAGAGGAGGCGGAGAAGGAGGAGGAGGAGGATGGGGAGAAGGAGGAGGATGAGAAGGAGGGGGGGGGTGCGTAGAAGGAGGAGGAGGAGGAGGAGTAGGAGGCTATGTACTTAGTGACATTGTGACCGGGACATATGCCCCTTGGACCTAAAACATTAATTCTTTCAATTTTAGGGGAAGGTGCGGGGAAAAACGGGACACGGGGCAAAAAAGGGGCAGGCCCCTCTCTCACCCAACGTATGCATAACGCGATGTACGAAGTCATTTATGAATGCATTACCTCCCTTTATTTTAGAAACGATATAGATCTCATTTTCGTCTAAGGTATTCTTTATCGGTATTTTGAATTTTTCGCAGCATGTTGATATAAGGATCCATGTGAAGCAGTGCATTATTACAGACTTGTCTCAAAACTGCTAAATTAAGATGGTTCTTAAATATAAGGTTCATTAAGGTATAATATGTTACAAAATTAATCATGCATATGGACTATAAAATGGCGGGAAGTGTCCCATTATGCCCCAATAGAAATTGTCAAATATTAAAAGTGTATGCACTGCTGCTGCTGCTGCTGCTGCTGCTGCTGCTGCTGCTGCTGCTGCTGCTGCTGCTACTACTATTACTACTACTACTACTACTACTACTACTACTACTACTACTACTACTACTACTACTACTACTACCACAATAATGTGTTTTCTCACTGGGGTAAAAAGCGACACCCTCCCCCATTTTGTCGCAGGCGTGGGGTAAAACGGAACAACGTTTTTCAAGAAATAGTTCTTAAGATTTTGTCAAAAGTATATATTTCTTCGAACTCGTTCTTAGTTCTTCCTGTCTAGGACCTACTCCAGAGTGGGATTAACTATAATTTGATATAGGATAAGCTTGAAACTTTAAGGAATAGAAGTGTTAGTATTTTTGTGGACTGTTTTGTCCCACCTTCCCCTATGCGCCAAATATATTCATTCTACTGTCTTTCATTCCGGAGCAATATGTGCATTTCTTAGTGACCCCCTAGTAGTATAGGGGGTTCTGTTCGTTATTGTTCTTCCCAGCAGGGGTTCTTCGAGAACAAAGAGATTTTTGGAGAACAATGACGAACAGCCGCCCTGGCTTAAAGAACAATGGCGAACAGCCGCCCAGGGTAAAAGAACAATGACGAACAGCGGCACCCATTTGAGAGTTTTGATAACAATGGCGAACAGCCGCACACGTTTTTTTGGATTTGCAACACTCTGGAATGTTCTATTATTTTGAATATGTTAACCCTTAAATGTTTAAAAGTAGTGTATTTTTCGTTTAAATGTAGTGGCGGCGCGCCCCCACCCCGCCCCCCCCCATGGTTATCTACCGTTGTAAAAATAATAAGAGATGATGTATGGGTCATTCCGTATAAGATGGACCAATGCCCGTCCACTCATAGTGACGGATTTCCTTCAAACTTTCTCAGTGTGAGCATATGGATGTTTTAGTTGAGCATGACAATTTTCTAACTGATATGTGAAATACTTTTTGAAAAATGCCCTCTCAAATACCCCTATGCTAAAATTGACAAAAGTTTCAAGTACAAATCCAATGTTTGAGACATCATATCTCATCCAATATACTGTTTACAATACTAGATCTTTTCATTCTAATGCTCTGGTCAGCATACTTGACGAAAATAACAAGCAATATGTGTTGACTTGTTTTGGGTGTGTTTTAGGGGTCACCAAAAACGTTAAAAACAGCTAATTTTCCTGTTTCAACAAAATTTGGTGATACAGTAAAATGTATATTATAGTTGCTGTAACTAAATGATTTCTACCCAGTTCACTAGAGCTAATATTAGCTTAGTAATATTTACTGACTAACAGCAAGGTTTGCTCATCAAAAAATTTTGGGGGCCCAATGCACCACCCCTGTTCACAAAAGAGGGCCAACTTCATCGCCTATTAAGTCAAAATAACCCCTTTCAATTTTTATTTTATTTTGGTGAATGGTAGATATATGGTCAATAGTTACATGGTTAAAAGTTGCACTCTTACATTTGTTTCCTTTTGGAGCTATGGCATATTAGAAATGTGATATTTTTGTAAAACTTGTATGATATTCCATTTTTGGGGGTTAATAATTTTAAAATTATAGGGCCTAGAGGCATGAAACAAGCGATACAACCAGTTCTCCTGCTATATTAGAAGAACCAATCAGCATTCCCTGGTTATATAATACATAAACATCGATTTTCTAGACCCAAAGACCTGACTCTGTTAAAATTTGACATTTTTCGCGACAATCTAATTTGTTTTAAAAAGTTTAAAATATCTCCACTTTAGCATTTTAGATACTTTTTCATCATAGGTGGACATTGAATGGTATATTATGGTCATATTAGTACAGCTACATGGACTTCTATGGCCATTTATAGACAATTTTGACACACTGCGACCAGGCCAATATGTGTAATCTCTCATACTAAAGTATGCCTAAATGTCACCCATTTCATGGAATTATTTAATAAACTGAGACAGGCATTGGTTAATACACATGATATAATATAAAAGTGTTAAGAGATAGTACATAATACTACATACCTCAGCAATAATTGATGATACGGTACATGATCCAGCATATACCGCTCCTCCAAATTATTTAAATAGTCCATTTATAAAGTCGATATCAGTTTGTGGAAAAGTGTACTGCCGGCCAGTTACTGTCAATGGTGTTGACACCTTACTTAGAATGTCACAAAAAGGAACCCAGCACTGGTCTGTGCGCCTTGGCCAACAAAAGGATCGAGCTGGTCCATGCGGCTTCATAAACGAAATGAGACAGTCCTCATTTTCTAGACTAATTTCTAACACTATGCCAAACCACCAATTTTTGTCATACAATGCACCAACATAGTCACTCAAAGACAGTTCCATAGGGATATTTAAATTCTGAGTCTCTGATGACATACCAGGTTGTGTGTTAGAAAATGACCGAGTGTATGAAACATCATCAGTTGAAATTCCCTTTACTGTGATAGAGTTAGTGTCATTTGGAACAAACGAATGGAATGACCTGGTTCCTTGCACTGTTTTGGCAAGGAGATACTGCTCTTCCAACATTGTATGATGGCTCTGGATCTCATCTTTACTAACTAAGAAGAACTTGATCTTGCTTATGTTCTGTTGGCTGAATTCATACAATTCACTAGCATTTCGTATAAGCGCTGTTTGCAGACTAGCCCTTGCGGCTAAGCGCTTCACTGTGCCACCGATACCGTCGCAAACACCTTTACCATGGCTGGTAGCAAAGAAATGCCATTCTGCCTTAATATCAAAATCTGAATAATGATGGCAGACATTAATACAGTTTTTGAAGTTCTTGTATTGTCCTGCACACCCATCACTAAAGTATTTAATTATATGAATATTGGGATACTTTTCCTTCAAATATCTTGTAAAAATCTCCTGAAAACAGTACACAGTATTTGTTTCGTGTTTCAGACACTCAGAGATGAAGCATACATTTTCTTCATTCAACTTTCCATAAGCCTTAACATAAAATGCCAAAGGATGTATCGTGACTTGAGAATTGTTCCAATAAAATCCCTGTACACAATCTTGCACAATAATGCTGTAATTTTCAGCAAAGTCGAGAACAACAATGGCAGTAGTGTCATCTAAATAATGTTTGCACGCTTTCAAGAATTCACTTTGAGATTTCGCTATGAAGGAATATGGTGTTAATTCCTGGATCCGTTGACATAATATAGAAATAAAATCTTCAACTGATACTTCTCGGCGCATGATTTCAATTCGGTCTGTGGATACCCATTCATTGAATTTAATGATGTCATCCTCATCCATATGCTCGTAAAGGTCTTGCTCTAAGTAAGTTTTGAGAAATGCGGTTCCTGGACACTTTTCACATCGTTGCAGCATGCAATTTCTAGAACTACTGTCACATACAGATTTGTCAATTAGGTTATGATAGTCTTCAGAGATAACATCCACCTTAAACTTTACATTTTGGTGTTTTTCGCATACACAAACATTGTGGCTGCCGCTAGAAGAAACAGTTACACACCATTTGGGTCTTAACTCAACAAATTTAGAGAAACCAATTTTAAGTCCAGTTTCTGTTTTGAAATTAGCATGTACTTCCTTCAAATTTGTCAGGATTAGCCGTTTTTGCTTATGTTCTTTGGTACCACAAATTCTTATAGTAACAAAATCATTTTTCCCGGGTAATAGTCTAGATACAGTATCATCTTGGTAGTAGTTAATAACACTATCTAGTGTATGCTGATCAAGCTTATTTCTTTTAAAGGTTTCACGATCAGCGAGTATTCCATCATTCTGCGCAAGTTGTCTGGCTTGTTTCACCATATAACGCGTAACACCACATGCCTGAAAAACCTGAACAGTTTTATCTATCGACCATGATTTAGGTGTAATAGTCAATACTTGTATCTTTTGATTTCGTGATGACACAGACAGTTTTTCATTCATGTTCGATACCAAGTAGTCCACATCTAACTTAGAATCACATGTACATTCAGTTTGTGAAGTGTCAGCAACTAATGTATTAGGTGGAAAACCTAGGTGGGATGCCACGTGACTTGTTGTTGCTTCTGCCATTTGTTTGATTTTTCGTTTACCATATGATACTTTCCTTTCTGAATGGACACTCTTTAGGGGAGAAACTCCAACTGCTGAGAAACTAGAGTTGAGGCATTCAGCATTACTGTACAAAGTATCTGCTATGGCCATTGATTACGGTTCACTGTCAGTACAATCTGTCAGGTTATTAATTTTCTGCAAACAATGATGGCAAATCTTTTGGCCAGGTTGTTTTCTCTCTCTAGTTTTCGACTGTATTAATGCCACAATTTCTTGATCTATATTAACTAGTCCCTTTTTAATAAGCTTTTTGTGAACTTTTAGGGGATCACAACATGAAGTGTTCTGCTTCATCATCGGGAATATATGCAGATAGTGTTTCTTGTGGCAACAGCACACTGTTTCTAAACTATCCTCACTCTGGCCGCTTCTCATTGCAACAAGTGTTTTATCTGTAGCCGTCAATTGTACAACATCATTTACAGAGCATTTATACGTAAACTTATGACATTTATCATTAGTGAGACGTCCAACTGAACAAAATGTCTCTGGTAATTCAGCCATTGTGCAACGTGTCCTAGTCAAAGTTTACACTTTTCAAATTAAAAGGCCTAATTTATCATTAAAATGTATAGTGAATTATTACATTTCTAAAGTAAATATCTAAACATTTGTGTATCAGCAACAATGTCAATGTTTCAAAGCAGTAATTATTAAACACTTTCACTGGTCATGCTGCCTAATCTTGATCACTTAAAATGCTTGACTGAACTCTTGTTGATAGCAATACTTGCATGCAGATCTCTGAGAAAAACTGAGACCATGTGACTAATCAATATCACCTCACTACCTATGTCTATTACAGCAATTGACCTAATAATACACAAAGCTCTGAAGGTTGAGTTATTTTCTCTAGATATGAAATCTCTCAGTCTTTATTAACACTGGATAACTCAAGACTGAGTGATGAGCTGTTGCAGCTCGACCAGCTTACAGGACAAACTCTGTACCTGGTGTATATTTTGAAAATGATTTGACTGAAAATTATTGATGGCTAAGTCAGCAACAACTTATAGTCAAATTACTTTTTAAATATTCTCCAGGCAATATGTTATTCCCATTGAAAATGTTGTTTAATAATGACTTGTAGTTTACCCACAAAAATGTCAAATTTTAACAAAGTAAGGATTTGACATCTCTAAAATCCATGTTTATCTATTTTGTAAAAGGGAAATGCTGGTTGTTTCTTTTAATAAGGCAGGGAAACGTGCTACATCTCTTGTTTCATACTTCTAGAGTGTATACTTTTAAAATGTAACCATTGACCATATATATAACATTCACCAAAATATTTAAAAAATTGAAAGGGGTTATTTTGAAAAAAGATGTTATGAAGTCACCCCATTTTGGCGAACAGGGGTGGGGGTATGGCTCCCACAAAATTTTTGCGGAGCATATCTTGCCATTAGGTAATAAATATCACTAAAGTAGCAGTAGCTCTAGTTAATAGGATAGAAATCATTTGTGTAAACCAAATACAAATACATTTTACGGCATCACCAAATTTGGATTAAAATATGAAAATCACATTTTTTGGCATTTTTGACGACCCCTAATACATGCCTAAAACAGGTCAGCACAAAATGCTTGTGATTTTCTCGAACTATGGTGACCAGACTGTTAAAATAAAAAGACCTAGTATTGTGAGCACTGTAGTCGGTGAGATATGAAGCCTCAAACATAGAAATTTTGTTACAAATTTTTGTCAATTTTAGGCAGGGGGTATTGGATAGGCCAGTTTTCAAAAAGTATTTGACCTTTCACTATAATACTTGGAATTTCCTGTTAATACATACATATGCTTACTCTGACAAAGTTTGAAGGAAATCTGAAACTATGACTTGACGGATTTCAAAAATTTTGGTCCTTCTTATATGGAATGACCCGTATGATAATGTAAAATAATAGAGTTTAAGAGGTTGTCCGATAATGGAGGTCGTAGGAGGATGATGATGAGGAGGAGTTTGAGGATGAACGCAATGCCGGCCGGCCGGGCTTTGCCCGACGATGTTCTCTGAGCGTATTTAAGCAGAGCGCTCCTGTCTAGTTCGCTGTCGCTGTTGGTGCATTTATAAAGTAACGTCTAGAGATTTTAAGAGAATAATTCTTTAAAAAACATTTTATATTAACGAGGAGTAAATTGCGTTAAAGACATAACAAAATGGCAGATAATTTAAGCGCCGATATTGAAGAATGTGAAGATGCTGTTAATGTGATTCTGCAGCAGATGTGTGACGCTGATGCTGCAAGATTAAACGTGGATCTATCCAATTCGCCTGATGAAGATGTAGATCACCTTTTAAATCTGGGTTCTATGTTGTATGAACCCAACTTTTCAATTCCGCACGTATCTGATGAACATAATGACGTTGCATTACGCGAAGTCATTCCTGAACTGTCTGATACCGATGCTGATTTCTTCAATTATTTGAACGATTTATATGATTATGATGTAATCATACCTGAGCAACCTGCTTCTATCGATGATCAAACCATACATACTATAACTGAACAATCTATTCCTGATCTGGGTACCGTACCATCATCATCATTTGTTAATTATCCTCATAACGTATGTGACGTAATTGATTCTAATTATTCGACCGATGTACGTGTTGGACACGATCTAAATTTAATTGATGTAGTGCCTTCCGCTAATGACCTATCTCAGGATTTAGTATGCCTTCATAATGATTACGATGTAAATTTATTCGACGATGCATCCCTTCTTGACTTTCTTGTGCCTTCATCTAATGACATATCACTGGATTTAGCATACCTTCCTAATGATTACAACCTAAATTTATTTGATAACACGCCAGTACCTGTACGTATTGAGCCTTCTACTAATGGCATATCACCAGATTTAGCATGCCTTCCTAACGATTCTGACCTAAATTTATTTGTTGCTGTGCCAGTTCCAGACTGTATTGTGCCTTCTGCTAATGACATATCGCTGGATTTATCATGTCTGCCTAATGATACTGACCTAAATTTACGTGATGATGTGTCGGTCTGTCTCGCGCCTACGGCTAATGACTTATCACTGGATATAGCATACCTTCCTAACGATTCCGCTTATCACATCGATGATCCTACTCATCAACCTCTTATTGACACATGTGCAAATCATTCGACAGATGAAATTAGTCTCATCGCTGATGAAATCAGTCGATGTATATCAGAAAATATAGTGCTTACAGCTGATCTACTTAATCGTTATTTGCAACACTATGAGCACGCTCAAATCGGAGGGGTGGTAGTTGATTATACTGACTATATATCTGTGGAGACTGTTCGCAAATACCGCAGTAAAAAGTTTCATCTCGAAGGTACTGAATATAATGTATCTTTTAAGAGTTATCCTATAGCCGATACAACACTTTCTCATTCTGAGTTCATGTCAGGCGTCTTTCAATCTTTGCTCGATACGTATAGCGAATATAGTAATGTTCAGTCGAATGATCACGTGAGAATCGAGTTGATTCACCCATCTTTGGAAATGCCGATAGTGAAGGATTTTAGGCTATGGAATGAAATTATGCCTGAAATAATTTTAGAATCAGTGGAAAAAGTCATTCAGTCAAATACTGATTGTAGGTTATCAGAGGGATTTGAATTTCACGTTTTTCGTGTAGAGGACTACAACTCGGGTGTGCGAAATGATACTCCCACAGGTGCGATCGATTCTAGACATTTAAATTTATTAAATTTACATTCATCCGATTTAGATGTGTGCATGCGTATAAAAAAATGTATTATACCCGTATGCGTCGAATATCCATTCTGTTTCGCGGCAGGAATATTTTTAGGAATAAAATTTATTGAAAAAATGAACAAATTAATCTCTGCAAAAGAATGGTGTAATTTGATACGTAATAAAACATATTTGATGCATATGGCGTGTGAATATCATACAGCTTGTAGTATTCCTGTACGCGAAATTAATTGTACTGATTGGAACAAATTTCAGGAACATTTTCGCAATCAATTTTCTATTCAAGTCTACTCAGAGTCAACGCATGAATGCCTATCCTGTTGCGCTTCCCCGAGTTTACCGCGCATAAATCTTATGCATTCAGAACGTGATAATCATGTATCCTTAATCACGTCTATGGCTGCATTTCTTATGGTACGTAATTACTGTATGCGGTGTAATGCGTCATACTCTAATGATCACTCATGCACTGCGTGCTGTCGTAGTTGTCAGACACCTTATTCTGATAAAGGATCTTGCACTTCTACATACACTACGCATAAGATAATGTGTACTGATTGTCATCGTAAGTTTTATAACCATCAATGTATGTCGAACCACCTCTCTAATGGGACCTGAGAAATGGTTAAGGTGTGCCCCCACTGTTTCAGTCACATACGTAAAGATGACGATGAACATGTATGCGGTATGACAAAATGTCACGCGTGTAAAGAAAAGTATCTTATTACTGAAAATCATACGTGTTATCATAAAGTAATTGAAGAACCTATTATGCCATTATCCCACGCACGCTCTATGCATACGAATGCCGACATTTGTAGTTACGAATGATTTCAAAAATACATCATTTGCGGTACAGAAACATATTTATCGCCTATCGACAGTAGCAATACTAATATTCTAGCCGAGCATAAAGTCAATCTCGTGGTTGCCAACATATGTTGTGATACGTGCCTCGAGCAACCGCTGACACGTGTTAAGGCTGCGCATGTCGGTAAATGTATCATTAGAAAATATGTTTTCTCTGACTACTTGGTGATCGCTCACAATGCTCGTGCCTATGATTCCCTTTTACTCCTTCAATGCATTTGCAAAACCACTAATCCGCATCTTATACCTTCAAATATTATCATGTGCGGTCGTTCAGTTCTCTCATTTGACGTAGGTACTATTCGGTTTATCGATTCCATTAACTTTTTTCCCCTTTCATTACGTATGGTGGGCGATGCTTTTAATCTTTCTGTTCGAAAGGGGACATTTCCCTATCAGCTCAATACGCCTCAATATTGGGGTAAGGTAATACCATTTCCCGAGAGGGAGATATTCTGTCCACAAAATATGAATGCGAATGAATTAATCGAATTTGATCGATGGTACAACGAGCAGATATCTAGACACGAGCGCTACGATGTCAATAAAAATCTCATCGAATATTGTAATGATGACGTAACCGTCTTACGTTTAGCCATGTCTAGATTTAAGACTTTATTTTCTGAATCGATGGATGGACAAAACCCATTTGTAACAGGGGTAATGCTAGCCGGAGCGTGTAATGCCGCCTATCGTGCTTTATGGCTTCGACCTGAGAGCGTACAGACTTTACCCGATTTCTCACTAAGAGCAAAACGTGCTTATAGTGTTTTGGGTGTAGAATGGATGGAATGGGTCAGTCAATGCGAGGCTCGCCAAATCGCGCATGCGCTAAATGGCGGTGAACAGAAAATATGTGGACATTATGTGGATGGAATTGATGTATCTGAAAATATTCTTTACGAGTTCTTAGGTTGTAAATTCCACGGACATGAGTCTGCTTGTTGCGGTGATGAGCGTGATACGACATATACACCATATGGCGATCAGACATATGAAGAAGCATATTCCGCGCTTCAATGTCACATTTCTTTATTTGAATCGCATGGATATACGGTGAGAATTATGTGGGAATACGACTTTAAGAAACAAGTCGCTGATTCCTCCGAGCTAAATGATTTTATCACCGAATTGGACTTAGCACACCCAATATCACCACGTGATGCGCTATTCGGTGGTCGTACATCCGCGATTCGTTTATTTATGGAAGCGGATGAGAATACCACACCCGAATATTTAGACTGCGTTTCCATGTATCCTTCAGTGATGAAACAATGTTGTTTTCCAGAAGGGTCATATACGGTTCTGAGAGGCGATGACTTGAGTGATAAGACGGTGCATGACTTCTTTGGTCTTATTAAATGCAAAGTCCTTCCACCTCATGATTTATACTTTCCCGTGCTACCTGCTCAAATAAATTCGTGACTCATGTTTGTACTATGCGACGAATGCGCAAAAAATGAACAATCTGCTGTATGCAAACATACGGAAGAACAGCACAGTTTATGCGGAACAGGACCACTCCAGAATTACAGCTAGCTATACGCAACGGTTATGTCATTAAAAAAATGTATGAAGTATGGCATTATCCCACGTCATCGTAATATGAGCCGCATGGCGACGATGGGTTATTTTCAGAACACATTAACCGTTTTCTGAAAATTAAACAGGAAAGTAGCGGTTATCCTGATTGTGGCGGTAGTGAGAGTGAAAAGGCGAATTATGTGGCTGACTATTATAAACATGAAGGAATACAGCTCGACCATGCCAAAATATTGTATAACCCGGGTTTGCGCTTTGTCGCTAAATCCTGTTTGAATATTTTGTGGGGACGATTTTCTCTTCGTGATCATAAAAAGAATATCATGATATCAACACATAAAGGTCTACTCTCCCTTCTGAATGATCAAATTTAAAATGTAGGCGCCATTACATTCCTGATCGATAGTCTTCTAATGGCCTCCTATGCGGTCAATGATGAGTACGTTCAGTCACCATTAAATACCAACTGTATTTTTGCATCTTTCGTGACAGCCTATGGCCGAATAAAATTGTACGAAGTCTTGTCCTTACTCGGACACTGCGTAACCTATCATGATACGGATTCGGTTGTATTTAGTACCCGTGAAGGTGAGCCGTCCATTCAAGATCGAAGTGGGTACCTAGGTTCTTGGACGAGTGAAATCCCCTCCGATTACGAATTAACAAGTTTTTGCGCACTCGGTCCAAAAAACTACAGTTATGAAACGAAGCGTCACGGTGATCCATCGATCGTTAAACAGGTGACGAAGGTTAAAGGTTTAACGCTCGGTACCAAGCAATCAAAACAAGTTAATTTTGATACAATGAAAAAATCCATTGAACAAATTATAAACGATGGTGGAATTACGCATAGTAATAGCGTACTTTTAAGATATCCATCAAAGATCACGCACACCGATCATTTTAGAATTCTTTCAGTAAATAACAGTAAGATTTTCAGACCCGTCTTTAAAAAACGAATTTTGAAACTGGGAGATTTATCATCAGTACCATACGGTTACACTAGCGTAATATAAATAGCAACAGTGCACTTTTTTCAGTCAGTACGTAAACAATGTCGGTGTCATCCATGTCCGCCGAAGCCGCACTAGCTGCTTGAGCTATGATAACAAATATTGCTAGGCTGTGTAACACTGATAAGGATAAGATGCGTACGTTGATTATGAGGAGCATGCGGTTCACTTTAAGAGATGACAAAATTAATGCTGGAAGAATTATACTCATGTCTGAAATTAGCAAGGGTTTATTAACCAAATATGGGATAGACAAAGTGCATTGGGTTCGCGTATTATTGCTGCGAAGCTACATTAATCGATGTCTTGCTCATTCATAACTTATGCTTAGTTATCGCACGCATTACAAGCCTTATATTACCACATAAATATTATGACTGAAAGTTGTTGTCATACGCCATGAACTTAGTCAGATAGTTTTCAAAATATTTTGTGTATCCATCGATAATATGCTGCGACTTTAGTGTATCGAGTCTCTCAGCCGTGTAATGGTTAAAAGTTGGTTGTGCGCGTTATTGCTCATAAAGTGTGCGACGGTAGAAGACGGTGTCTTGTACCGCGTGAATATGTACGTTATTGATCGAACAAATGCGCTCCATAAATTCAAATTAAGCGGGTCTATGTACGTCATTGTAATGCACGTGATCCTCTGTACGCCATTGTATGCATGGTATTTACACCAGATGTCGTTCAATCCGTGTGCGGCTGTTCGTTATTGTTACTAATGACATATAAATGCATCAGTTTCACGCTATGATTATTCGTTCTCCACGATGTCGTCTGATCCTTGCTTTAAATATTTAAATCGCTCGGCGTTTTGGTGTGATCTTGGTAATTCGCCTAAAGCGCGAACAATACGTTTTGGCGAAAAGTAGTGTATCGATCTACGCAGTTTCATCCTGATGGTTATCCCACTAAACATGGTTTATATCTCAGCGTAGCAGCGTTTAAACAGCTGTTACAGATCATACCCGATCTTGAAGACGCGGTAAAACGTGCGCGCAAAAAAGAAGGCGTACTATTTACATATTCTTTGGACAATTCTGTTCGTATTTCTATCTGTGACGAATTTTCATGTATTGACATACGCTATTTTTTCTGCTCTGATGCAGAACCACGTGCCACACGTTGCGAATTATACCTGCAAGACAACAAGTGGGAATTATTGAAACAGAACTCGAGTAATTTGCTGGCAGCATTACCTAACTTTTATGCGCCACCCAACGTGAGCGGTGTTGAGTTGTTTAGCATGATACCTCAGTGCTTTTATGGTGTGAAAAAGCGAGAACATGAATAACATTCCAACCACTAGTGATTCCGCAGAGATGTCTAATCATGATACGCTTACTACGGATGCTATATACCTCGATGAGGTTTTAAGCGATGACGATCGAAATCTCGTCGATGACGATACCGTCAAATTGTGTCACTATTGTAAAACTATGGGCCATCCACACCATTATTTCCCTACGGATCATGTGCAAATGATTAGTCAGAAATTATTCGCATCCATGCTGTGTGAAAAGTTATATTCGTTGGTTGTGCGAGATTGTTACGGATGTCTAGTAAATCATCCAAGTCAACGTGAACATTCATGTTTAGGGATTGATGTTGACCTTAATCTAATTGACAATTTTGAACTGTATAATGAGGCGGCATTATTAGAAATGGACGAAGATGAATATTGTGCTCGACTAGCCTACCATTACTATATATGCGAAAATTGTACGGATCTGTACCGTATGTGTATGATGGAATGGTATAGGTACATTGCGGATGTAATATATGAAAAACAGATGTTGGAGCCATAACTATAATTAATATTAATTTATTTAGTTTTATTTAAAATCAACCGCATGTTTTTAAGCATTAAAACACACGGATAATTTTTAATAAAATCAAATACGTATTTTATTATTTTAAATAACATAATTAATTGTTTTATTTTGTCAATCGTAGCTTTGTAAAATATGATGTATTTGGTGTGTTTTTTCGTATCTTTGTAACGATATGTATTATTGATGTATGTATTAATAAACAAGTTTTAAAATCGGATTTCGCTTGTGCAGTACTAGCACCTAGCTCTCTATCTCTTTATCTGACACTAGCGACTCGCTATTCACTCCCCCGTCTCCTCTGCATGCGTTGGTATGCCCGCTTTTCACTTGACAGAGGCACTTGACGGTGCGTGCCATCACTATTCTTTAGAGAAGAATGGTCCAGGTGAATGAATGATAGAGTGAGCTGAATAGTGCATACTTAAATAAAACACCGTTAGACGGGTTTTGTTCAATTTCATGACAAAATATTCACTGAATATTGTGTTTATTTTTGTAACTATTTAAAGATGTTATGGATTCGTCGCACAAGTATCTGATGTCATAATCATACTCTTAAATGTTCATAGCATTTCTGCTCCATAGTGTGTATATGACGACACAATTCTTAAACGTACATAGCATTTCTCCTATGTCACCAGTATCTGACGTCACAATCATAGTATTTCTCCTAATTTTATGATACAATTTTTAAATGGACATAGCATTCCTCCTATGTCTCGAGTATCCGAGGTCGCAATCATAGTATTTCTCCTAATTTTACGTCACAATTCTTAAATGTACACAGTATTTCACCTACGAGTATCTGACGTTGCAATCGTAGCATTTCTCCTAATTTACGTGACATTCTTAAATGGACATAGCATTTCTCTTACGTCATGAGTATCCGATGTCACAATTCGTAATGTTTGCTAACCATCAAGCATTGATAAGGTATTCGCAGAAGAGTAACTACATATTACATCGTAGTGACGGTTCACACGCATCCACGTACGCCTAAGATATATATATATATATATATATATATATATATATATATATATATATGCGCATGAGTGTATACCTTCTTAGTCGTACGTGGACGCACATGTGACGACGCTATGGCATCAACGCTTGACTGCAATACGACGTTACGTCACCCATTTACTATGATTGTCTGCAGTCCAACACAGTGCGGTAAAACTGAGATGATAAAAGCACTAATAAGAGATCCCTATACCATTACTCCCCCTCCACAGAGGATTGTGTACTGCTATGGTGCGTGGCAAGATGGGTATAACGATTTGGCAAAAGAAGTTGAATTTAAAGCGGGTGTGAATGTTGAACTAGACAGAAGTTGCAGAACATTGGTGGTGCTCGACGATTTGATGAATAAATGCGACGAGAATGTAGCTGATCTATTTACAAAACGTTCTCACCATGAGAATTGTAGCGTAATATTTGTCGCACAAAATCTGTTTCACAAGTCTCGCAATCAACACGACTTATCAGTTAACTGTCACTACATGGTATTGTTTAAGAATCCCCGTGATGCGTCATCCATTTGTTCTTTATCTAATCAGATGTACCCAGGCAATACAAAGTATTTGATCGAATCATATAAGGACGCTACACGTGAACCTCACTCATATCTACTCCTAGATTTGAAACAGACGACACCTGACAATATCAGACTCCGTTCATCTGTTCATCCGAAGGAGGGGTGCTACGTTTACAAACCTAAGAAAAATGGCATCACGTAAAATGGAATGCCATTTACCTATGCTGCAATATTTGGCTAAAGTAAAGCCTTCAATCAAAAATGATGTAATCAAACAGTGTTCGAACGAATTGGTGGATGTACTATGCGAATCATGCCTAAACGTATTACGTGGGAATGTTCATCTCACTAAAATATGATACAAGCAGCTGAGTAAATACAAAGCGAAAATGCGAATGCTGACTAGTCGCAGTGTGCCATACGCACGTAAAAGAAAATTGCTACAAACAGGCAGATTTTTAGGCGCCTTATTACCAGCGGTGATCGGTACGCTAGCACTATTAATTGGTAAACTGTTCACATGAAAAGATGGAACATACACGTAAAATGGCACTAGTTCCTCACGAATTGATAGGTAATTTAAATGAACAGAGTAAAAAATCATTGCTGCAGACAGATCCATCGATACGTAAAGCTATTAGTCTCGACAACGAGATATCCAATATATTAATCAGGCACGATCTGACTGAAAATGAAAAAGCAAAATCATATTCGCAAGTATTGGATAAGTATAGGCATTACTATCAGCAAACGCAAGGACAACAACAACAATATCAACCATTACCTCTACAACCCATAACTAACTACGATGCACTGCCCGCACAAATACTTGAACGTACGATGAGGGGAATACCAAAAACCTACAAGACAAAAGCCAGCGGAGTAATTGATATTTTACGTTTGGTTCCTGACTATGGCTGGTATGCGTGATCAAGCGGAGGGAAAGTTTTTTAATCTGTTACACGACCTAAACATACCTTGCAGATTTGTAGGGCAAGAGAAAACGATGAGACAGATATATAATGGTGCAGAAAAGGATGTTAGCGCCAGTGAGTACACGTCTACACCTGTGAGCAAAAGAATACGTAGAAAGAGTTCTCTAGTGGACATCAGGAAGAAAAAGCGACGTTCAATTCCAGTGTGGGTAAATTTAGACAAGTCATGAATGATGCTAAATTGGCGACAGTATATTTTGAACCGAAACAGTACGTGTCTTTTTGTGGGAAAGAAAATCTATCTAATGCGTTCAATGGTAAAATACCTCGCAACTACATCGACAATGGTTAAAACACCAGGAAGTATATACCCTACACAGACTGCAGAGAACAAAGTTTGACAGGCGAAAAATAAGAGTTTCAGCCATTGATGAACTATGGCAGGCAGATCTATGCTCGATGGGCATGCTGGCAAAAGAGAACAACAATGTGTTATATTTCCTATGCGTAGTTGATGCCCTTTCAAAATATGCATGGGTGGAATACCTGTTTAGTAAAACATCGTCAGCAGTCAAGAAAGGGTTAGAATCAATATTGGAGCAAACTGTGCCACGCCCACACGCTATTCAAACAGACAAAGGGGGCGAGTTCGTAAACCGTGTAATGAAAAAATATTTGAAAGATAATGGAATACATTTCTACACTTCTCAAAATGAAACGAAAGCTGCAATGATAGAGCATTTTCAACGCACGCTGAAGGGTCGAATATACAGATACATGATGCATAAAAATACACGAAAGTATATCGATGTATTACCCAGTTTAGTCACAGCGTACAATAACACAACACATTCCAGTACGTGCATGGCTCCTACCGAAGTCGACTATAGTATGGAGTTAATCGCGTGGAGAAATATATATGGAAAAAAGACGAAGAAACATTCCAAATCTAAAAACAGCCCTACTCAAGGCGACCGTGTTAGAATATCACAAGCAAAAATGCCATTTGAAACAGCATATCGCGGGCAATGGAGTAGCGAATTGTTTAAGGTGCATGAGGTGCTTAGAGACAAATATCCATACTTATATAAATTAGAAGACTATTGAGGTGACCCGATTATTGGTACTTTTTATCGTGATGAGATACAGCAAGTGATAGAAGAAAATGATAAAGAGTATGCCGTGGAAAAAATACTTAAAAGTAGAAAAAATAAAAAGGGACAACGCGAGTATCTGGTAAAGTGGCTCGGTTACCCGGCTAAGTTTAACACATGGGTTAATGAACTAAGTACTATACATCATTGACATTGTCATTGACAATGGATGAATATATGGAGAGAAGATCGGATCAGGGCATATGGCGAATGCTGGGTTCGTGAGTACCGAAAGAAGAAATAGTATACCTAGCTCAAATTATAATAATTTATATCGTAATCATTACATGTATCATGAATCTGAGTATACAAAATGGGCAATCAGGCATATGGATATCGCTTTTGAGTGGATGTCTAGGGTATATATTGCATAGTCTGCGCATAAAGACGTCCATACATCATTCGACTCAGAATGAACGAGGATCAGTTTTACATAATGCTTTCGAGCAATAGTAGTACCCAGTTCTTTCCAGACAATAAGATATCAGAGTTTCGAACACGTCTGCAAACTCCATTAACATTAGATGGCGAATGGGAAGTGGGCCTCTCGAGTGTGTTATATCCGAGGAGTTGGCTTACTATTGCTGAGGAAAGTTTTGTACAAATATACGCATTTACTAAGAAGAAGATAAAGAAGAAGAAGAAAAAAGATATGAAAGAATAAATTAGCAAAGATGTAGCCAGCACGTCAGAAATAGAAAAGACATCAGCTTTTCCACTAGTTTTAAAATATGGATTCGGTAATCCGTGTACTACCGATCGGGGAAAATGGTTACGAAATGCTCGGGGAAAAGATGCGCGAAATGATCAAACAGATAATAACGGTAAAAAACGTTTGCGTAGAAGCCAAAATTATTATTATGTGCAAACAGAAGCTCCATTTATCAATGTACCGAAAGGGTACTATGCCGTAAAAAATGTGGTAGACTATCTAAAAGGCCAGATAGAGAGCAAGACAAGATTTAGACACAAAAAAGTATTTTTCAATTTTTACTTGCATCGCGCGAATCTAGTTTCTCTCCCAGTTAAAGATAATTACGCTATACATTTAGGTAGAGATGTAGCAAATTTAATCGGATTCGAAGGAGGAAAAATACATATGGGCCCTATAGACTTTAAAGAATCATTTCGTTCAAATCGTGATGGTGGTCCTATGACCGCGTATATATACTGCGACGTAGTCTCACACAGCGTGGTAGGCGATACTTCTGCACCGCTACTCAGAGTGATACCCGTTTCTAGTACAGATGGAGGAAAAGATATATGTCAGTGGACGTTTCCTGATACTCAATACCGTACTGTGTCAAAGAACTACATTGATACTATTGGAATACTTATAATGGATAGAACTGCCGCCAATGTCCCATTCAAGGATGGAGCATCGCCGAGTGTACTCTGTTTGCATTTCAGACGATGATGACAACGATAATGAGAGGGATGTTAAGAGGGACGATTAGAGGAAGAACGAATGCACCAGCGCTGGCTCGTTACTACGTGAGTCAAGCGGGTCATGGACGTATTCCAGTTTTTGTAGGTGCGCGATACCAATCAGGACATGGACTCGGTAATATCTGAGGTGGTCTATTACATTCAGCAATACCGTTCGCAAAGAATGTGGCTAAATCTTTAGGTGAACAAGCTCTTAGTGCTGGAATCGGACTAGCTGAGGACGTAATGGCTGGAAAAAATGTTAAAACGGCATTAAAATCGAGAGCAGGTGGTGTTGCCAGGTCTTTGATGCCCGAAGCTGTAACAGCGGTGCGAGTTGATTTAAGACCACCTCAACCTAAGCGTAAAAAGAGGAATAATACACGTAATGCTCAGTCAATGCGTGCGATACCGAAGAGGAAGGGTCACAATAGACGTCAGAGAAAACAAGCTGATATCTTTAATTAACAAACAACATGGAACTTAATCAGATCTGCGAGTGCTCGAAGAGCGAATTAGACATTTTTCAGATGCGTCCCATAGTGACGACATTGGAGTCTGCAAAATGCGAACTGTTTCAGCCTGTATCTAGTTTATCAGATAGTGGACCGATCAAGTTTTACGTCAGTGGGTCTGCCGATAGATATTTAGATCTTACGCAATCTTATCTTTCGATTAAAGTTAAGCTAGTAAAGCTAGATCGAAATGGTGATGAAAAGACACTCGAGGCGAATGACCTGATAGCTCCTGCGAATAATCTTTTGCATACGATGTTCTCACAAGTGGATGTTTTTTTGAATGGTAAGCATGTCAGTGACTCGAACGAAAATTATGCTTACCGCTCATACATCGTTACTAAATTATGGCAGCGATGCCGCATCCTCGCATCTACAACTTGCTGGATGGAAAATAGATGATGCTGGCGAATTTGATAATATCGCCGATGCTAACTTAGGTTTTCAAGCACGTAGAAGAATGATGGAGTAGAGTAAAACGGTGCAATTAATAGGCCGCATACACAGCGATATGTTTCTGCAGGACCGATTCCTGCTCGGTTCCGTTGATTTAAGAGTACGCCTACAGAGGAGTAAAGATGCGTTCGCCATTATGTCTGCGGAAGGAGTGAGGCCTAAATTGAAAATAATGTCGGCTATCTTATTTGTACGCAAAGTTATCCCATCATCAGATCTGCTAGTGGTGCACGCCGTTACTCTGAGACAGACAAGCACGAAATATTCTATTCGCAGGGTGGTGTGTAAGACTTTTACAGCACCTAGCGGTGTTATGAGCATCGGTAGAGATAATATATTTATTGATCAGCTACCCACTAGAGTATTATTCGCTTTTGTACCTAATGATGCCTATAATGGTGTGGTGCATACAAATCCGTTCAAGTTTGATAACAATAACACTACCTACGCTACATGTTATATAAATGGAGAAGAGGTTACAACATCGCCAATACGTCCTTCGTTTAGCGACAACATTTACTCGGAAGCTTATTTCTCGATATTCAGCGGTACTGGGGTGTTATTCAAAGACCGTGTCTACCTGATAAATAAGACTCAGTTCAGACATGGAACCACATTGTTCGCATGGGATTTTACACCAGATCTAGCTGATTCAGAGCATCGCTACCCTACATGCACTGGTTCGCTAAGAGTGGTCTTCCATTTTGCTCAAGCACTTGCCGCTACAACCAATGTAATTTGCTATGCTGAATTTGATAATACGATAGAAATTGGATCAGACTTTAACGTATTAACAGATTATTAACAAATATGTTGAATACATTTGAAATAGAGGATCTATTATTCGGCGACAATAAAACTCGTGAACACTTTCTCGGCGTTTTTCCAATTGACAATGTACCCGCACATATTAAATATCTCCTGGCCTCATTAGTAATAAACACGCATCCCAGTAATAAATCCGGACAACATTGGGTGGCGGTTTATTACAGTAGAAATGGAAATGCTGAATACTTTGATCCATATGGAAGACGCCCTTCTGACGGAAGAATGATATCAAATGTTCAAAATGGACACCTTGCGCATGTTTATTATTACAACAATGTACGTGTTAAACCGGCCATGATGACAACTTGTGGATATTATTGCGTATATTTCTTATACCATCGTTCGAGAGGTGTACAAATGAAACACATATTATAGGCACTAAGAAACAGAGACAAAAATGACTCGATAGTGAAACGTCTGACGCGCAGGATTATGAAGAAAAAATGATCATATTTAATGTATAATTATTTATGTACTACGTTTACTTTTTAATTATCATGAATAAATGTCGCTAATATTTATCATAAGAAAAATGCACGTGTCAATAAAAAATACATTTATTTTGTAAAAATATGTTATTATTTCTTCGTGTTCCCTTCTCACCCCTCACCCATCCCCAATTATCGCTATTTTGATCAAAATATTTAATGGTACACTAGGCATGCGAGGCGTACCACAATGATCCAAAGATCAGTAATTAATCGTATTCACATCGTGACAATGACAATATGCGGACATATTTGAATACAGAGGAAACCATATGACGTGCTCTGTAATTGAACCCTGCATATCAATTCCAGTTTTCTATAACTGGAATGTCATTCAAACATGGTGCGATAGTAATGTTTTATACACCGATGATGTTAAGCAGTGGAGAAAAAACACGTGACCGAAATAAGGGTGTGTTCAGATTGGAAAGATAGTTTTAGTGACAGCTCATATTTTAGCTATAAAAGCGAAATGCGCGTGACTAGTAAGGCATACAGCTTTTTAAATTTGTCAAAACATGTAAAATGGAATCTCAATTATGTGATGGATGGAGAACGATAGGTTCTATGCCTAATAATTGCGGTTGCATCCAATGGAACCAATATAAAGAGGTAGCAGTACGGCAACCATTTGCAATGTCATTGCATGTAATCCGTAACCGCTGGAGAGAATATCTAGCTGATCCAGACGAACGCAATTACAACAAATGGTTGCATACCAACTTCGTAATGATTGTTGTATGTGTATGTCATGCAAACAAAACAGAAGTTATCGTTTGCATTAATCGAGATAAAAGTATTTACGTTAGCAAAATAAAAAAATAAGAAAAATAGGCCTCTTTTTTAAGGGGCCACCAATAAACCAAAATTATGTTACATACACCCACACACAAATGGGTACATAACAAAGATGCACACACATGCACGACATACACGCATAGGGGACAGGGAACACGGATGACAAGGGGCATGCACGTAGAACCACGCGTGCGTCGTCATGCGTGTGTCGCAACACATGTGAGGGTATACGCAGTACGTGCATGTGTCGGTGCATCAGGTGCGTGTGTGTGTGTGGGTACGTATGCAAAAAAAACAACCCGTAGAACACCCTTGTGGATGATGGATCAGTAACAGATTTCCAATGATACAGACGCGTTCGACCACATATTCCACCATGGGTGAAGCCTTTCGTCGTGGTACATACCAACAACATTATTAGTTCGCGAGGAAACAGGTATTGACAAAATCTAACATCGCATGACCTTAAAACGAATGAAGCGGACATGTTTAATGTTAATATGAGTAATGCGCGAACACACCATAAATATGCATAAAGCACTCGCGCACCAAAACGTGATATTCTAATAATTACCCAAGGGAATTAGTACATATGTCCACTCGGCTAAGAACTAGGAAATGATACGATATTGTATCCAGAGCACAAAGCTGTACGCATTCGCAACTACAAAGTGAAATCTCCTAGCGAGTAGGTGATAATTCAACAGTAATTTTGAATATTTCTAAAAACCACGTAGTACGAGACTTGCGGTACTAACACGTTCTTTCATTATTAACACATGGTATGTTTGTATCTCGATTCAAGCTTGATCTCATGGCTATTCAAAATGTATGGTTAAATCATACCCAACAAATAATCTTTTTAGCATAAGTACGCACTACATACAATTCTATAAACGGAACCCTCAGAGATATAATGACCACATTTTAACCATCGTATCTAAAACGATTGACGTTATTGCAAAGTATTTAAAAAACAATTTGTGCATAATGACGGTTAAAAGTCAATCAACATATTCAACAAAAATAGTTTTTCTAATAACGTTAGCGACGTCAAATTAATTTCAAAATATTCAACAGTTTTCCTGTATGGTGATGAAAATGAGCCATATATTCATCGGTATTAGGGTTAACTTCTTTTTAACCCATGATACAATCCATCACTACCAAGTCTTTGTTACCATTCCCACCGAACATACCATTAATACAAGATTATTTTTAATATTTTGTTGCTAATCTGTCTGGTACCTGTTGCTAAGACAGTAACAGCTTACAGACAGTCTCTAAATATTCTACAGTTTACTAGGAACGTTAGCGACGAAACAGTCAAATTATTTTCAAAATATACAGCAATACCGTAATTCCTCATACATCCTCAACCTCCTCCTCCTACGACCTCCGTTATCGGACCACCTCTTAAAATCTATTATGTTACTAATCTATCTGGTAGCTGTTGCTAAGACAGTAACAGCTTACAGGCAATCTCTAAATATTCTACAGTTTACTATCAGACCACCTCTTAAAATCTATTTTGTTACTAATCTGTCTGGTAGCTGTTGCTAAGACAGTAACAGCTTACAGGCGGTCTCTAAATATTCTACAGTTTACTAATGACATTAGCAACGAAACAGTCAACTTATTTTCAAACATCAATACCGTAATTCCTCATACATCCTCAACCTCATACTCCTACGACCTCCATTATCGGACCACCTCTTAAACTCTATTATTTTACATAATCATACATTATCTCTTATTATTTTTACAACGGTAGATAACCACGGAGGGGGGCGCGCCGCCACTACATTTAAACATAAAATACACTACTTTTAAACTTTTAAGGGTTAACATATTCAAAATAATAGAACATTCCAGAGCGTTGCAAATCCAAAAAAACGTGTGCGGCTGTTCGCCATTGTTATCAAAACTCTCAAATGGGTGCCGCTGTTCACCATTGTTCTTTTATCCTGGGCGGCTGTTCGCCATTGTTCTTTAAGCCAGGGCGGCTGTTCGTCATTGTTCTCCAGAAAATCCCTTTGTTCTCGAAGAACCCCTGCTGGGAAGAACAATAACGAACAGAACCCCCATATACTACTCCCCTGACGTAGATACTTGACATTTCGACGTGAAACTTCAACTCACTCTAGCAAGCCGGAATATGATTGTCAATATCAAATCTGGTGATTCTACCTTCTTGCGTTCCCGAGATATGTTGCGGACAGACATGCAGGCAGGCACGCAGGCAGACAGGAAGGCATGTATGTAGGCAGGAAGGCAGGCAGGCAGGCATGCAGGCAGGCAGGCAGAGATACAGACATACAAACGGGCGGGTTGGCGGACTGGCAGGTGGACGGGCAGGTTGGTAGACAGATGGACGCACGGACGGAGGACAGACAGACAGACAAACAGACAAACAGACAAACAGACATACAGACAGACAGACAGACAGACAGACAGGCAGGCAGGCAGGCAGACAGGCAGGCAGGCAGGCAGGCAGGCAGGCAGGCAGGCAGGCAGGCAGGCAGGCAGGCAGACAGACAGACAGACACACAGACAGACCAACCGACCGACCGACCGACCGACCGACCGACCGACCGACCGACCTACCTACCGACCGACCGACCGACCGACCGACCGACCGACCGACCGACCGACAGGCAGGCAGGCAGGCAGGCAGGCAGGCAGGCAGGCAGACAGACAGACAGACAGACAGACCTCTGGAAATATCTCTAGTTCGTCGGAGAGCAGTTTCTGGTGTTACGCTCGGCGATCCTTCCTCTATGGCTATCTGCTGAGTACTAATTATTTGGCCTTCTTCGAAAGTGTGGGCAAATTCATTCTGAAATAATAATATAACATAATAATAGTAGTGACCACACCAACGCGACGACGACGACGGCGACGATAATAATAATAATAATAATAATAATAATAATAATAATAATAATAATAATAATAATAATAATAATAATAATAATAATAATAATAATAATAAGAAGAAAGAAATACTTCGCAATGTTTTATTGGGTAATTGGTAATTTTAAATCGTATAGACTTATGAGAAAGGGAATGTGGATCATAAAATGTGCAATGTCTGTATATTTTAATGAAGAAAAATACACGCAACTAGTATATAATTCGTTTTGCGGTCTGGTCTCTCTATTCTTCTGTTTGCCAGTCAATTGTATAATATCTCTGACAAAGCTCGCTGCGGCACATCTATAATGCGTCGAACTTGTTCAAGTAGGCCTACTTCAACTACCCACTATTTCCCGCTCGTATCATTTCACAAATTAGTATAATATTATTCATCCATATCCCTGCCCACACCCTAGGAAATTAGGCCTGTGCAAATAAATTAGTCAATTATGTCATCCAAGAACAATGCAGATGCAGCGCCATCATCAGGGTTGAGAAGGAAGAGAAGGGGGGTGGGGTGATGGGGCGGGGGTGATGTATGATGGGTCTGGAAAAGCTGTACTATAATTATACTAGCTAAATTCAGCTTGCGTAGGCGCTGTGCCTATTGTATTATTCTGGAAATGATAAACGAGGTCCCACGATGCTGCACATTTGCTACATACTGAGATCTGACAATTATCTGAATAACATTAGCTTGCATAACACCTTTAGTCCAGCCAATCTAAGAAAAATTGTAAAACGCAAAATTGCAACATAATTTCTGTCAGTAGATTTATGGCGAAGAGGCAATGGCATATTACCCAAAAAACAATAGACAATTCGGACGGTGTAAAATATAAAATTTTATTTGTTATAACCCTCACTCTTTTGCGTCGCGTTTATTACTGAATTAATGAGCGCGCACATTGCCCTTACGGTCGTCGGCTCAGAATTTAAATCGGTAGCTTCCTTTATGCTTCCCTATATCCTACTTTTAAACTGGCACGTTTATTTAGTGTTACGGTACGTGTAAATCTATGCTTTATTTGTACAGCAATTACTAAAATATTGCCGTGCTATCGGATTTGAAGTTTCTTCTTACGTGTTAGGTGTAGTGTAGATCCCGTCTATCTAGTCTAGGAGAATCACAAGCGATATTTTAAAATGATATACTGGGCTAAGATTTCTGTCATTTCATCACGTCGTTTTACTCTTCTGATATTCTTCCGGGATATATCTTGATTCTGCACCCCCAACCCCCCCCCCCCCCACTCCCACCCCCACCCCCCTCACCCCCTAGGTTTACTATGGGCTTTCGGTTTGCCATGAAATATGGTTAAAACACTAAATAAAATTATCTATAATGTTTTCAATGTCTACAACATTTTAATAAGTAAGGCAATACTTCTATGTTGCTTTTTTCACCATACGAAGAAAGCGGTAATATTACCTAACAGAAATAAACGTGAGTTACTACTTTTCGTGAGGGGTAAGGATAAGGATATAGCCGCCAATCGAAGTGGTAGCTGATAATCCATACACCTTTGGTATATTATTCATTAATACATACAACCCTCATTTTTGCCTGAATGCAATGTATTTACATATAACAAGGCATACATTTTTTCAAATAAATGTAGGCAACTTGGCGCGTACATGTGTGTGCCTGAATTAAATCTATTTTTCAATTATGACATCTTAAGCAATTATAAAAATGTCTCAGTGCTGCACTTTGCATATTATAATGTTCATTGCTTGTATTGGATTACGCGATGGTGGACCCCTTGTCATGAACTAGTGCAGCACGTCTACGATCACACAGAACAACATAATCAAACGTTAGATGGCATACCAATCAAATCAAATTTGAACCACAACATTATTTCATGTGTGTTTACATCCCCTGATACACTTTCACTTAAATGTGATGTACCTGGAGTGGTATCTGTTGTCAATTCTAAGCACTGAAAGACAATAATTTACCAATTCTTATTGCTGAAAAATGATATATTCTACATTGAAACCTGATTTTTTACCACATCTGAACACTGCAGAATGATATGTTGCCAATTCTCATCATTGATGCATGGAATTTCACAAATGTCATGCCATGAGAAATGAGTTTTTGTCAAACCTAGTGCCTGAAAAATGACAATGAAGGATGATATGTTGACAATTCTGATCATTGATGCATGGAATTTCACAAATGTCATGCCATGAGAGATGATCTTTTTTCAAAACCTAACACCTGAAAGATAACATTTACCAATTATGAGTGAGGAAAGTTAATTTTGTTGTCAATTCTAAGCCCTGAAACAATAATTTGCCAATTCTTAGTGCTGAAAAAAATGTTTCTACCCAGAAACATGATTTGTTACCACTTCTGAACACTGAAGGATGATATGTTGCCAATCCTGATCATTGATGCATAGAATTTCACAAATGTCATACCATGAGAGATGATCTTTTGCCAAACCTCACCATTGAAAGATAACATTCACTAATTGTGAGTGGGAAAAATTGATTTTGTTCTCAATTCTAACCACTGAAAGACAATAATTTACCAATTCTTAGTGCTGAAAGATCATATTTCTACCCCTGCATCATGATTTGTTACCACTTCTGAACACTGAATGATGATATGTTGGCACTCCTGATCATTGATGCATTGAATTCCACAAATGCCATGCCATGAGAGATTACCTTTTGCCAAACCTAACCCCTGAAAGTTGACATTTACCAATTAGGAGAGAGAGAATCTGGTTCTTTGACAATTCTAAGTATGAAAGACAATACCTTACACATTCTTAATGCTAAAAAATGATAGTTCTACCCAGAAACATGATTCGTTGCCTCTTCTGAACACTGAAGGATATGGGATTTCACAAATGTAATGCCATGAGAGATGCCTTTTTGTCAAACCTAATGTCTGAAAGATGACAATGAAGGATGAATTGCTGACAATTCTGATCATTAATACATTGAATTTCACAAATGTCATGCCATGAGAGATGACCTTTTGCCAAACCTAACCCCTGAAAGGTAACATTTACCAATTGTGATTGAGGAAAGTTTATTTTGTTGACAATTCTAAGCCCTGAAAAAATAATTTAGCAATTCTGAAAAAAATATTTCTGCCCTGAAAACGGATTTGTTACCACTTCTGAACACGGAAGGATGATATGTTGCCAATCCTCATCATTGATGCATAGAATTCGACATATGTCATGCCATGAGAGATGATATTTTGCCAAACCTAACACCTGAAAGTTGACATTTACCAATTGTGAGTGAGGAAAGCTGATCCTTTGACAATTCTAAGTATGAAAGACAATACCTTACAAATTCCTAATGCTCAAAAATGATATTTCTCCCCAGAAACATGATTTGTTGCCTCTTCTGAACACTGAAGGATGATATGTTGCCAATTCTGATCATTGATGCATGGAATTTCACAAATGTCATGCCATGAGAGATAACATTTTGCCAAACCTAACCCATGAAAGATAACATTTACCAATTGTGAGTGGGAAAAATTGATTTTGTTTGCACTAAGCACTGAAGGACAATAATTTATCAATTCTTAGTGCTGAAAGATCATATTTCTACCCCTGGAACATGATTTGTTTCCACTTCTGAACACTGAAGGATGATATGGTGCCAATTCTAATCATTGATGCATGGGATTTCATGCCATGAGAGATGACCTTTTGTCAAACCTACCCTCTGAAAGATAACATTTACCAATTATGAGTGAGGAAAGTCGTTTTTGTTGACAATTCTAAGCCCTGAAACAGTAATTTACCAGTTCTTAGTGCTGAAAGATCATATTTCTACCCCCGGAACATGATTTGTTACCACTTCTGAACACTGAAGGATGATATGTTGCCAATCATGATCATTGATGCATAGAATTTCACAAATGTCATGCCATGAGAAGAGATTGCCTTTTGCCAAACCTAACCCCAAACAGTTGACATTTACAAATTGTAAGGATGAGCTGCACATTTGCAATAGACTAAAGAGTATATACAGTATATTTTACATTCACAACCCTTTAGCCTTTACTTCGGTCAGTGACCTTGACATTAAATATGGCACCCGGTCAATGATGGTCTGCATCAAGGTTCACCTCCCTATGGATGGGTCTACAGTTTCCCCACATGCACCCCTCACTCGCTGTCCCCAAAACTGGGAAACCATGAATTTGAAAGTTCTTTGAAGTTATTTACTGCAGTTTGAGTGATGAAATACCAACTTGATTTTGCTTTAAATGATAGCGATCGTCATTTTAGTACTTATTTTGAAATTTCTAAGAAGGATAATCCTCCCGCTCGACCGCAAAGCTGGATCTAGTCTTGTTCAGTCATGTAGGCTGTATCTTGTAGGCTGTTTGATACTGAAATAGGTGGGATTTTGAAGAGATGAGATTGGGCCCAGGTCCCGTAGTAGACCAATGTCCTGAGGCAGTGAACACCCCACCATCACCACTCCACCACCACCCCACTGCATATGGCAAGCATCATAGTTATATATAAACGTGTGCAGATACCACATACCTAAAATTTGTGCGAGAACTGACCTCTTTAAATTTAGCTTTATTCCTAATATGATAAGGGATTGGAACAAACTATCAATGGATCTTTTATGCAGCTTCACAAATCCTAGAACTAAATGATTTACAGAATTAATCAGATGGAAACAACATATCTAGCTGAGATAATTGACGAATGTGCGACGACAGAATGCCCTCTGGCTGTGTCGCATAACTAATCAGGATCAGGAATCACATTTACCGGTGCTCATATTAAGAGGAGGGTTATATACGAATGTGGCGTCTGCTAGGAAAACTAAATCTTAAATTTATGATCTTTGATTGATCTTTCCAGCATCATATTTATACCTTAGGATATTTATTTGTTGCCATGAATAAAATGTATTCATTTCCATAATACATTCCGTTTAAATTAGTGATAAATACAATTTTGGCGGCGATATCAGTTTTCGTAATTTGTATTTAGCTCACCTGGTCAATGATCAAATGGCAGTCGTGCATAGTTGATGGAATCGTGCATTTTATGTACCAAGGCCTTAGACAATGGATTAGAAGTGGTAACGTTATATGCTAAATTTAGTGATGCATAAATAATGTTAGTTAAGTGAAAGGTGATGGAATAACTGTGAAAATGGGGGATAGAGTTTAAATTTAGTTAACATCTGTGGATACTGGAGAACTTTGCGGTCGATGCCCTCCAGACATAGTAATACACATATCAAAGGGAGGATATTATGCAGTGAGGGTCGAGCACCAAACTGCATAATGGTGGCATCCCTTAACATCTCCAAATTCCAACATATTCAGTTAAAGATCTGGATACTGGAGTTAACATCTACAAGATTAAGCATCGACAGTTAGTGATACTGGAGCTAACATCTCTGATTAGACAAATTTAGTTAACATCTGTGGACACTGGAGAGCTTTAAGGTCTATACCCTCCAAACTTAGTAATACACACATCAAAGGGAGGATATTATGCAGTGATGTAGATCTACTAGGGTCAGTATGAATGGCCCCAATAGGGTTGAACACCAACTGCATAATATTAGAATCCCTTAGCATCTCCAAATTCCAACATATTCAGTTAAATATCGGGATACTGGAGTTAACATCTACGAGATTAAGCATCGTCAGTTAGTGGTACTGGAGTTAACGTCTCCCTGATTAGACAAATTTAGTTAACATTTGGAGACTTCGACTTTTCTGCTCTGCCCTGGCCAGTCCTGAGAAAATATCCATCAGAGTTGTGTACGGTGAGTGGTGGTGAGTAGTCAGGGAGCAGAAAGCTGCTTGATCTTCTAAGCATTCACTGATGTGGCAGAGAATTCTCTTCTTCAGGATGCTCGTTCAGAGCTCAATTTTGACCATAGGCCAGTCATTACATGATTTCAGATTAACCATCTCTACCTAAAGTACAAATGGCATACCAGTCAAGAGGGTAGAATCACCTACGATGTACCCACGGCTATCAGTGACACTGTCGCTCACATGTCATACACAAAGGCCCTTGGAGAGCAGATAGCTAACATCGGTGTCAGCTCTGCAAGTAAGCAGAGCTTGGGGACCACACAAAACTGTCATTCATACACAAATGGACTTCATATCGAGGGTCATCTAGTTTGGTTCCCATGATCACTGGATTAATACACGTATCCTGCGTCTGATGGTTGTGTCATCATCTGATTCCTGCTGGTGTTGTAGACTGGAACTATCGGCACAGGCCCTGAGTAGTACCACATAGCTCTTCCTGCAGCGTAGTGCACTTTGGCCACATCTGATCATGCAGCGGGATGAATGGAGGGTACGTGCGAAGCATGTGCTTCAGAGTCTAGTCTGCCTTGCCACAGTTGCACAAAGCCGATGTTATGATACCACTCTTTCACACCACAGTGCACTGTATGGAGGTGGTCGTTGGCTGTCTATTCTACACTGCTGAAATAATGCATGGGGCTTGAGTGAACTTGTAAATTTGGCTAATTCTCTCCTTGAAGGCTGATGTCCAGTTGCTTTTTTCGGGGATTTGGCATGTGATGGGTATATCACCCTCCTTCTTTTACGAGTCTGTCTGCGCTCATTGCCAGAGATACCACAATGTGCTTATATCTGCTGAAGCACTGTAGCAGATTTCTTGGAGAGTTCATTTAAGGTTCCCTTTATGGTGTTTATCAGCTTTTCGGTGGTACTTGCTGCAAGGGCTTGCAGGGCAAAAAGGTGCGTGTGCCAATCTATGGTAGGGTACTCCCTCCAAGCATGAGTGAGAAGATGCTAGATACGGTCTTTGACCTCATTGACTTCTAGCCCTAAATCTTCTGTCCACTGTTGTGACTTATTCACTCCCTCCTGTATTCTATAGCCTGCTTCGGTGGCGTGCTCTGCAGCACTCCACATTGCCTGGTCCTCAGTCGAAAAGTGTCCATTAGATGGATGTATCCACTCGACCATATTAGGCTCTATGCCACTCCCAGTACATTACCTTTAAGTGAAACGAGTGTATCAGTGTATTTAAACGCACATAAATACTATCAAGGCTCAGATTTGATTTGATTATTATGCCATCTAAATGTTGATTGTGTTGTTCTGCGTGGTCGCAGTGTTTCATTAGTTCATGGCAAGGGGTTCATCGCCGCTTAATCAAATAACACCAATGACCAATTTAATATGTAGTGCAACACTGAGACAGCGGCGGTGATGGTGTTTGGTTTTGTAGCTCTCACACCAGCTAAAGACCTGTATTAAGTTACAGATATAACATTTTTATAATTGTTTAAAATGTCAAAATTGAAAAATAAATTTAAATCATCACACATATGTACGCTCCAAATTGCATACATTTATTTTTTTTAAATGTATGGCTTGATATAGGTAAATACAATGCATTCGAGCAAAAATGAGAATTGTATGTATTAATGGATAATATTCCAAAAGTGTGTGGATTATCACCTTACCACACCAAGCTAGGTTTACGGCATCATAGATTGATGTTATAATATAATTTAATAACTTGATCATGGTACTCCTACTAACGGCGGAATATCCGAAGAAGAGGAAAACGACTCGAGGAATGACAGAAATCTAAGCTCAGTACATCAGTAGAACTTTTAAAATATCCGCTTGTGGGTCTCATAGACAAGATAGACGGGGTCTACACTACAAGTAACGCATAAGAAGACAATTCCAAATCCGGTAACACGGCAGATATTTTAATAACTATGGCACATATGAACGTTCATAAAGCATAGATTTACACCTACCAGAACACTAATTAAGCGTGCCAGTTTAACAATAGGATATAGGGAAGCATAAAGGAAGAGCTCCCGATTTAAATTCTGAGCTGACGACCGTAAGGGTAATGTGAACCATCTAGCCAATATATCCACATCTATGGGTCTAAACCTAATAACGCGCGCCCGATACTTTTCATTCTATTGCCTGTTACGAACGTTGATGATTATATCCCATAAGTAAACTCATTTTGCATATAATAACTTATAAAACAACATGCCGTATGTACACACGACATCCAAATTCACACCAATTTCAAGATATTTAATATGTTCGCCATTGAACACCATCGATACTAAAGATACGAATAGGCCTACTATAGATCGATCATGACGCCTTCAAATGTGTATTTTCGTAATTCTGTACTTTTCGACCAAGTGCGCATGCCACACGTCAAAGAGACTTCCTGTAGTGTTCTCCCGGATGATCTCGTTTATAAGAGAATGTTAGAACGCCTTCCAAATCGATTTTATGCTTAATAATTATGATACCATCGAAATAAAATATCAAATTAACCCTTCTTGTGTCAGCTTAACCCTTTAATGACAATTGATCAAAACAATTGATGTTGTCTTCAGATATGGCTATTTGAAAAGCCTAAAGAAGTCTATTTTTAATATGTACCACTAGAATGACTGGCTTGATAACCGAGCCAGTCATTCTAGTGGCAAATCTTAAAAAAATACTATTCTATCGGACTGCGGGTAGACACTGGCCAAGTAGAAACTTTAATTTTCTTTACAATTACCCCTTTAATGGCAAACCTGCGAATAAAACTTCTTTTGTGAATTTACAAAAATAGTCTCCTAAATTTAAGATATCTTGAAAACCATTGACCGTCAAAAGGTTTAAATGATATATCACGTAGTATTTTGAGCACTTTGAGGTGCCGTTGACACGAGACGCGTTAAATAGCGAACACAATTTTACAACCGCTAACACATATGCTATTCAAAGGTGATTGCATTTACGAAAACGGGGTTCTTTACACTTTTCACACTATCAATCACTATATAAATTGTTTTATTACGCATTGAAAAATTCCTGCTTTTGCTAAAATCGAAAAATGTTCTACTTCACCGTCGTAATATTGTGGTATGATTACTTTCAAAAGTTGAAACGACACATTTTATTAACGATTCTTGCGAGATTTTACTTTGACGTTATGTCCCCAGCTGAGTTGGGAATATGAATGTATATGGGAATATGGATTTCGGTGAGATTTTTGATTTCATTCATTATGGCATTGCAGTCAACCTCTTGCCTCAAATACTTATTGAGTTTCTGGACGGAAATAGGTCATTTTGATTGTGACGCCGGCTAAGTTGTTACGTATTCTATTATGACGTCATATACGTGAAAATTAAAGTTTTAGCTCACCGAGGTCAAATTCGACTCCTAACCATAGTTAGTATAGCTAACTAGAATACCAGTCGCACTTCAAATAGTTAGCTAGCTCGGTTCAGATGGTTAGTCCGATATTTGCGTAAATTCCAAAATGGCTGACACCGATCGCTTGCCACGATTAATGCATAGGGCTAGAAAAGTGTAAATATTTCACTAAAGAACTTAGATTTGATGAAATGATGCTTTCCCATTGTATGTCAATGTTCCCAAGCCCGTATTCCTTTCCACCTTATGTCCTGTGGACGCTTTTTCAACGTCTTACCGGACAAAATTAACCTATTTTCGTAGGTCATCAAAACAGACGACAGAAAGGCTTAATGGAGACTGATACCCGGCTCCAAATTTTCGGCAATAGTAATTCAATAGGGAACCGGGTACCAACGAACTATAGCTAACTATTTAGCGTTCGGCTTGGCGCATGTTCAATAAACCATGAAACTGACTATAGTTAGCGAGTCGAACTTGACCCCAGTGTCCAGGTGCAGGTCAAGAGAAGACTAATTTGTAAACTTTACCACTGAAATGACTGACCCGGTAACTCAGCTAGTCATTCCAGTGGTACATTCTCAAATTAGACTTATCTTTTCTCGCGAATGGACATTCTTCAAGCTCACTGCAGATGTCGTTTTTATTGGCATTATCATCAACGCGTTAAGTTGACACACGAGGGTTTAAAAGGTCGTTACTAAAGTTAGCTGGTCACTGAATACAGCCCATTTGCTAAGACACATAGCTTTTGTATTCAAAGGATTGCGATTCTGTGCGATTCCTTACTCCTTCAGTCATAGCAGATCAGATACCTTAACCTTAGTATAGCTTAATATGTAATGAGCATTCTTTTGAATGTTTTGAGACTAACTTGACTGGGAAATGTCACTTCCCGCAGCAACGGGTTTGAGGCAAATGCGTTCCAAAGTATTCAACAGCACTCACATGGGCATATAGTTGTCTTGAATTTGAGATCGTGGATATAAAATTGTTAAAGGATAACTAATCTCATCTCTTGATAGCTATTCACGTGATCTAATATGGCACTCATAAATCATGCAGGTAATTCTAAACTTTTTATCATGCAGCTAAAGAAAGATATTCAGGCTTTACTAGCTAAATGTTGGTACATTTCTACACCCTATGATGGCTGCCATAATTTACCTTTCAACTAATCAGAACAATTCTAATGCGTTTGCCTCGGTATATACGCGCAGTCATAGAGGTGCCATCTATAGTTTGATAATGTAGTGTAAAAGCCACCATACAGGTAAGTTGTTGAATATTTTGAAACTAATTTGACTTAGGCAGCAACAACTTCCAGTCAAATTAGTTCCAAAATATTCAACAAGATGAGTATTATATAATAAATACTGTACTGCTTTGGAACTTACATGACATCACTATCGCTTGAGGAGACAAAATGGCGGCGATCACTTTTCAACATTTACGCAATATTACAAAGATGATAAGTGTGGTACAGGTAAGGGAATGTGACAGGTTATGACTGACATGGAATCTATAACACATACTCTATCGGTACAACATTCGAGACAAGATTAGCATCGCTTTAAAATTGTATCCTGTTAGAGGCTTAGGTTATGTCCTTAAATATAATGAAACGAAATAAATCCTAGCATATAATGGTTTCATTACGTATAAATAAATATAAATGTTTCAGTTGTGAAGTTGAATTAGGGACTCTTGCCTCTAATTCCATTTTCCAACTTAAAAAATTATATTAATTTATACTGAATGAAACCATTATATGTTAATATTTATTTCGTTTCATTATATTCAGAGGGTTAGGCATAGGCAGGTTTAACTATATAACACATCTATAGTTACCGATACACTCGCGCTGGCCAAATGCCAAACATGATCAGATCCGTATATAATGGCCAGTCGTGTCCAGTTATAATGACGTAACAGTGCCACCAGAACAGGCGCTGCTTTGCCATGCGGTGAAACGGTACGGGCAAAGGTAGGAAAACGTTGTTTATCAGAGAGCTCTATGGACGCACAACCATAGCTAATGATCGGCTTGTTCATCTGTTCAGCCACCATGCTGGCGGGGGCACACAAACTATCGCAATATCCACCTGCATTTAAACAGAATTAATATTCATGGATAAGCTAAACGGTAGTTATATAGGTGTAAGATAGACACGTGTATTGATTGGCTTAGACAAGTCACACGGTTAAAAGTGTGCGAAGCCTAATTGCCCATATATTGAGTAGCAAAAAGGGGTGTGTTCTATCTAGTAGGCGTCTTTATACAAACAAGCCCACTAGAACACTCCCTTTTTGTCTATTCCATATAGAGTGCATTAGGCAGCGCGTAATGGTGGCCACCTGACTTCTCTATGTGTCTATAACACCAGTGGTTAAGTTAGAAGGGAACACGTCACAGACCTTGACCAATAACAATACAGCAAAGAAAACCATCAAATGACCATTTCTAAAAAAACATAAAAAATTGCAGCTATCCCCCACCCCAAATTTACTATGTTTATCTACATGCTATTAGAAAAAGATTTAAAACAAACCTCTTTTCATAGTGTGCTACTGGGAATCGAGTTAATGGAGGGGTATATTAGAAAAATGCATGCCCTTACCCCAATCGGATACTGCTACTACGACTATAGCAATATAGTTACAGCACATAGGCTATGTAATTTTTAATTAAAGCAATTATTAGTGGTAGTACACATATATATGATGGTCAGCTTTCATTCAAAATAATTGACAGCTGTCAATCAAGTATCCACATGCGAAGAGCCCTGAAGGCAATATACACGTGATCTTAATTCCTGAATTGATAGATACGCATAAATATAGTTAACTGTTACCAATATTGATCAATGGGGAAAGCGATAGATCCATAATTTGATTAGTCAAAGTAATAGGTGTGCATAGATCATAACCGATACTGATTATTGGTACGACCACTAGGCACATATTTAGATTGGCCAATGCGATAGACACGCATAAATCATAGAAAGCCGTTATCAAAATTAATCATTGCTGCAAGCAATAAATGCAGAATTTGTTTGGGTGAATCGTTTGACACACATAAACTATAGACAGATGTTAGTAATATTGACTATTGGTGAAAGCGATAGATGCATAATTTTATTGTTTTGTTATCTGTCAAGCTCTGTTACGCGTTCTTATGGAAGGTCATCACCGCCAAAAATACAAAACTCAAATGGAACAGGCTAATCTCAAATGGATCAGAAAGAAATACCAAACAATCCAAAACAGAACGGACTAGTGTGTCAAACAGAACAGGCTATTGTTAAACAGAACAGCCTATTGTTAAACAGAACAGGCTATTTTTAATTTCGACTAACTGATTCAATCGATCACTCAAGCCATTACTGCTCTCATGCCTCACCAACAGTTGTCTAATTTACCCAGGATACAATGTTCAGACACCCTACTTGTTTCAAGTATTATAAGCCATATTGTGCGAGTCTATTGTCTATTCTGACTGGGAATTGTCAAACAAAAAGGTTGCACAATCTGTGTAATCGAGTAGTTGATTATGACGTCATACGATGGATGAATAAACTCGAAAGGTCCGTTGGACACTGATGTTGAAAGTCAGCCAGTAACTTATTAAATGTAACACATAATTTGGCAACAATTTGAATAGAAGCCGTTGCTGTCTATGCCAGCAACACATTCCACTGATTCCCCTCAAATTATTATCAAAGTAACCACGGCTTATGAATGAATGAATGAATGAAATGTATTACGATCAGACCAATTTTACATTGATACATGAGGACTATTTTAGAGTGCATATTAAACGCTATAGACAGAGTTTACATATTTATATTTACTTATTATTTTTAATTTACAATTATCATCTTCATTCATCCACCTCAATCATCCTCAGTATGGTCATCAGTCTTTGTTGCTATTATTATTATTGTTGTTGTTGTTGTTGTTGTCGTCGTTGTCGTCGTCGTCGTCGCAGCAGCTGCTGTTGTTGTTGTTATTGTTGTTGCTGTTGTTGTTGCTGTTGTTGTTGCTGTTGTTGTTGATGCTGTTGTTGTTGTTGTTGTTGTTGTTGTTGTTGCTGTTGCTGTTGTTGCTGTTGTGGTTTTTGGCGTTGTTATTTTTGCCGTTGTTGATTTTGATGTTGTTGTTGTTGTTGTTGTTGTTGTTGGTGTTGTTGTTGTTGTTTCTGCTGTTGCTGTTGTTGTTGTTGTTACTGTTGCTGCTGCTGTTGTTGTTGTTGTTGTTGTTGTTGTCCCTGGTGCTGCTGCTGTTGCTGCCATGGTTGTTTTTATGACTATTATTAATATTATTGTTGTTGTTGTTGTTGTTGTTGCTGCTGCTGCTATTTCTGCTGTTGTTGCTGTTGCTGCTGCTGTTCTTGTTGTTGTTAAAATGATTCTGATAAAAATACACAGTTTACTCAATAGTTTCTAGTTTCTTATTTCCCTATGAGAAAAGCTTAGAGAACTTATAGTAGTTTGGGCGTATATAATAATATTTTGGGAGGCGTTCTATGCATTTGTCTTTAAAGAATTCACAAGTGAGAGCATTGTGGTACTCATCACCTATTTCATATTGTGTGCATAAACTACAGTTCATATTTTTTCTATTTCTACTGGTAGGTAATTATTACAAGATCTAAATCGAGTTAACGTAATTATGGTACAGGGACATAGCCACCTGGCCTAGCTAAGAATTATCTGTAAACCATTTCTGACTATTGATAATAAGCTACCACTATATCCTAACTAGTACCTAGTTTAGTAACCGACCAACCGACCGACGAACCACGAACGACCCCCTCCATTCATTTCGTGTCACTTAAATATATTATAGTGACGTCACATCGTCTGACAAGTCATGTAGTATCATGCGTGTATTATATTAGCCTAAGCATATACTCAAATTAACACACGGCGTAATTAAGCAGTTAGTTACGAAATAAGCGGGCCATTAATTAATACAGGAAAGTACATGTAGATTCACGGTATTGAACATTTTGATAATAAAGTTCTATGAATAATTAATGTACAGGTAAGCCATTAGTGTGTGAGTTCATTCACAATGTCCGGCTAAGGTGTTGATTAGTTGGCCTCAGTAGTAAAATCCTGTTATGGTCTCCTAATATACATAGATATTTTTCCATTTCCAACTGTGTTTTGAAAGTATTGTACGTTTTTTCCCTTCCATGATTTTTGCATTTCGCTGTTCCAGTGTTGTCTATACTGATCATTTAGTATCTTATGTATCTTATTTGATTCTGCTTTAATATCTTCAACAGTTGGCGTTGTCCATAGGTAGCTATATCCTGTTGAGTCTAATATATGCTTAACCTGCACCAACCACTTATACTGTATATTATTGTGGGTATAGCTCGTGAGCATGTGTTTATATATTAATGCTGATATTTTTATTGTCTTTTGATTTTTAACCAATATATTATTATTCTCGGTTTGATTAAGAGCTCGAGTGACATTTCACCTGTTCCCCCATAAATCATATATCGTGGTGTAGAGCGTATTACCTTTAATGCATTCCGTAGAAATTTAATTTCACTTTTCTAGCTGGTCGCAGTTTTCTATGCCTATGGTTTCACACCCATACAGCAGTTTTGGTTCTACCAGTTGTTTAAAAAGTCTTAACAGGCAATCGATTGGTAGATTCAGTTTTCGTGCATTCCTGATTAGCGCAAATGATGTCTTGCGGGCTTATTCGGCTATGCGTTTTGGACTTTTAAAAAAACGCCCGTTTGCACTAAATTTAATGCCTAAGTATTTATATTCTTCACTGATGCCTATCTCTTCGTTGTTGAGATAAAATTTAAGTTTACTATAGTAACGTTTTGTGGAACCGAATACCATAATTTTGGTTTTATCAGCATTAACATTTAGCTTCCATTGGTCTGCGTAGTTTCCGAATGTTGTAAGTACGTTCTGAAACTCTGTTTCTTTCTCTTCGATCAGAATCGTAATGTCTGCATATAGGAGCATTGAAAATTGTATAGGTACTGTAAGTTCCACTTCGTCATACTCTAGTGCGGTTGGTTTGCAGTGATTCCTTATGAGACATTCTTCGAGGTCGTTTAGATAGATTGAGAATAAGATTGGAGACATATGTTTACCATGGTTTACTCCCAATCTGCATCCAAACACTGGAGAGAGTTCATTATTTATTTTAAGCTGAGGTTTTATGCTCCTATACATGCAATGTATGACGTAAAATATTTTACAGCGTATACTTAGTCGGACTAATTTTTACCATAGTCCAAACTTTATCGAATGCCGTAGCAAAGTCAATAAATGCACAAAGAAAATCTTTTATGCTTGCTTTTAAAGATTTGTCTTAGGGATGCTACAGTAAGTATATGATCAGCCGTCGAATACCCTTCTGCGAAACCCGCTTGGTTCTCAGCAAGCAATTTATTTTCTTCCAGAAATATGTTTATTCGCGGCGAATGACAGATCTAAATAATTTACCCAAACAGCTTAGCAGCGTTATAGGCCTATGGTTTTGCGGGTCGCCGGCGTTACCTCTTTGTTTATAAATTGGTATAATAATTCCATGGGTCTAAGTGACTGGTAATTCTCCACTATCTAAACTCTATTGAAAAGATGTTTATAGAGGGTTATCGTTAAAGGTTCTGTGGTTTTGATGTATTTGTTCGTAATTTCATCTACACCTGCTGATTTATTAGATTTTAATTGTTTAATTACTTTGTTAATTTCGGTCACGGTTATAGGGGCATTTAGTGGGCCGTTGTCTATATTTATATCTAGATCTGGGTTCTTAGTTGGTCCGTCGTCGTCTACTAAATCGCATTCATTAATATTCTTAAGTGTTCATATGTAACTGCCATGTCTGCTTTACAAGGTGTCTTACTTCTAGGTCTAATTAATTGTCAGTAGGCTTTTGGGTCTTTCAACCTCATTTGTCTTATTTTATTTATTGACATACTTTTATAGTGTGCAATATTTACTGATATTATTTTCTTGTATTCTTTATTGGCGTCTAGCATGACACTTTTGTTGATATCTGTTCTATTTGTTTGGTAGCATTGGTGAATTTCTTCCTTGCCCGGTGGCATTCAGGGGAACACCATGGCTTAGCACATCTTTCCCTTTCCGCCTTGCACGTATTACCTAGCCTACCAAAGCTTTGTATTGCTGCGTGTTTGGAAATTTGTGAAATACTATCGGTTATTTCATCAGTTGTTTGTTGGCGTTGACCGTTTTCATTGATACCATTCATTAGTTCATTAAACATTCTGTTTTCTGCTACCTTTTCAAAGTACTCCTGCCGTTTTTCGTTATTTCACTTTATGGGGTGGACCTGTTCTGTTCTGGATTGTTTATTAAGCATTTACATTTCTTCTTGCTCACCTTGTCCTATGTTAAATTTAGTTTTCAGTGTGAGTGCAAGTGCGCAGTGAATATCTGAGAGGGGAGGACTGTAATAGAGAACATCA
>CM067364.1:53846817-54051817 GCA_034401795.1 Chaetoderma sp. LZ-2023a | reverse complement strand
TTATTGTGCATAAAGCATCTATGATTCGCTTTTAATCCTTCAATTTGTATGCAAACGCGTTAACCTTCATCTAAAACCCTCAAAACTAAGCGGCTTCCTACCAGTCATTTAATTTTTTTAACAGAGAGCAAAGTACATCTCTATGCGGGTAATATATAGCTAAGCCAAGCGATGTTGTATGCATAATATTATATAGATAATAATCATGCATCTCGTATTTAAGGAGTGCTCTTTAAAGCGGCAGTTATTTAATTATTATTAATAGTGGGAACAATGCCCACCGTCGTCATCGTTGACGAATAATGACGAGCACCCTTGTATCGTTTAACGTATTAGGTGGTCGATGCGGTCCCTCTTGGTTGTAGTAAAAAAGTATTTTGAAACTAAGCGGAATCGTGGCTTCCTATGTCAAATTGTCGCATTGAACAGCACTTTTAAGAGTTTGTGCGCACGAAGGCGCTAGTGCGAATTGTAGCTTCCTATGTCAAATTAGTATCAAAACTATTCGCTTAAGCTACCAATGCGCCATGATATGGTTTGAAGAATCAGAAAATTACATCCCTAGAAAGAGTGTAGAGGTGGTCGCATAATTGAGGTCGAACGAGTTAGGAGGAGGAGGGATGATGTACGCTAGCGCGGTACTGCCTGGCACGAGGGATGAGGTATACTAGCATACATGTTTACAAGGCCTACAATGCGCGTTGTACGAATATTTTGAAAATAATTTGACTGAGGTGTTAGCGACAAATTTCGATCAAATTATTTCCATGATATTTAGTGAATATTTTGAAAATAATTTGACTGTCTGCATCAACTTTTGCTCAAATCGTTTCCATAATATTTTGCTAGGAAGTAGATCCCTGGAATGGCTGAAACACCTCGCCAGTCAGCCAGTTAATGGTAATAAACTAGGAAAATTTACCATGTCTGGGTACACACAGTATGAATGCATTATGAGTACCTTGTCAATGAGACCCCAGACAACAAAAATAATATAGTTGGCTAACCATTGTCTGGACATTGCGGCCGCAACCACCTACTACCAATACCGACCATCATCACCACCACCATCACCATCACCACCATCAACATCCCTCTATAACCATCAGCACCACTACCCACTAAGCACCAACACCCACCACCAAACATTAACCCACCACCATCATCCACCACAACACCTATTTTCATCATCCGCCAACCCCACCACCGACACCACCACCAACAGCATCAGCACTCCGATTTGTATATCGAGGGATGTGGGGGACCCGGCTGGGAAGCTACAATCATCAAACACACATAAAGAACCAATGTTTTATTTGTATCCATATTTTCACATTGGAGTAAATATTACATATGATAAAACGTATAGTTGCAGTAGCATAAACAAATAGTCAATGTTCTGGAGATCCATTTATCGATGACTGATTCCTTATGGATCAGATTTATCGCCGACAGAATCATCATCATTATCCTCAGCATCTAGATGGTTCCTTATGTACTTCTTGGTCATAAACTCTCGTTTTCGAAAGGCTGAGAAGACTGCTTCATCGTATGCGTACCCCTCGTCAATAAAATCTTTAATTTCCTGACGAATTATTTTAATGAGCGTAGAGTTCTGTGATCTTCTCGACTGGAGCATTATGTCCATACACTTTGTAACTAAAGCATCAGCATATACGGAAATAGGCACATTGCCTACACCATGCGGGTCTGTGTCCACTTCGCCATCCTCATCTTCTAAACCTGATTGATCAGCGTCTAAGACCTGCTTAATATTTTGGAATATGGTAAATAGTTCCTCATTGCCTATGTCTTCTTTTTCATCTTCACCTTCATCTTCACTCTCAGTCTCCACTGAGTCATTACCGGCTTCACTCTCTGACTCCGCTGATGCATCATCTTCACTCTTCATCTCTGTCATTTCTTCATCTTCACTGTCTAGATTGTCGCTATCTTTAGCATTATGGAATCGGGTCTTATGCCGCTTCAGGTCATTTGACCTATTAAAAGTTGAACCACATTCAAAACATTTATGTCTCAGCATATTGATTATAGGATAAATCTAGCAAGTATTCAAGTTACAAGGTTCTTCAAAGAAATCTGACTGCCTTACTACTCTGCAGTTACACGTCCAACCACTTTGCGATGTTTAAACTGGAATGAGAAAAGGGATTGAATTTGCACCATTTATAGGATTATATGTACTGCGGCCGCAAATCCGCAATAGGCACCCGCAAATCTGCAACATGCGCCCACAATCCGCATCATGCGCCCGCAATCCACAACATACGCCCGCAAATCCGCAAATGCGGCCTGCATTCAGCCGCACATGTATGCATGCATTTTGGCGTGTATGCGTGTTCAGGCATGTACATACACTTGGTGCCATCCGCAACATATGCCCGCAAATCCACAACATACGACAGCAAATCCGCATCATATGCCCGCAATCCACAACATACGCCCGCAATCCGCATCATGCGCCCGCAATCCGCAACATACGCCCGCAAATCCGCAAATGCGGCCCGCATGCGGCCGCACATGTATGCATGCATTTTGGCGTGTATGCGTGTTCAGGCATGTACATACACTTGGTGCCATCCGCAACACGCACCCGCAAATCCGCATCATACGGCCGAAAATCCGCATCATACGCCCGCAATCCGCAACACACGCCCGCAATCCGCATCATGCGCCCGCAATCCGCAACATACGCCCGCAAATCCGCATGTATGCATGCATTTTGGCGTGTATGCGTGTTCAGGCATGTACATACACTTGGTGCCATCCGCAACATACGCCCGCAAATCCGCATCATGCGCCTGCAATCCGCAATATAGGCCCGCAAATTCACGACATTTTAGCCAGCAGAGCCAGTCATTCCGATGAAAAATTTTCAAAAAGTCTTCTGGCGCACGCATGCGCGCAAGGGCGCACACCACGGCACGCACACACGCACAAGGGTACAACGTATAACTAGCAGTATCACGTATTAGCACGTGTTCATATGAGCGTGACCTATATTAAACCCTCATGACATACCCTCTCCAACCTACATACCATTTTTCAGACACCGCGCTCTCACACATTACGCCCACAATGTCTAGACAAATGGATAGCTGTCAGAGTCAGTCATTCCGTTGATAAATTTTCAAAAATAGTCTTCTCTAGGGCTGCAAGTATGAATATTAAGAAATTCACTTATGGTTGTCGGGTGGGTGTGTGTTGGTGGTGGGGTTAATGCCTGGTGTTGGGTGTAGGTAGTAGTGTTGCATGCAGGCACCTACGCACAACGTATAACTAGCAGTATTGCGTATTAGCACGTGTGCATATGAGCGAGACCTTTATTAAATCCTCATGACCCTCTCCAACCTATATGCCATTTTTTCAAACACAGAGCTCTCACACATTCTGACCACAATGTCTAGATAAATGGATACCTGTCAGAGTCAGTCATTCCGGTGATAAATTTTCAAAAATAGTTTTTCTAAGGATGCAAGTACGAATATGAAGAAATTCGCTATGGGTTGGCGGGTGTGTGGGTGGTGGTGGTGGTGGGGTTAATGCATTTTCAAAAATAGTCTTCTCTAAGGATGCAAGTATGAATATGAAGAAATTCGCTATGGGTTGGCGGGTGCGTGGGTGATATTGTTGGTGGGGTTAATGCATGGTGCTGGGTGTAGGTCGTAGTAGTGGAGGTGGTGGTGGTGGTGGTGGGTGTTGGCGGTGATGATGGTGGTTGGTGGGGGTGTTTGCCGGCGCAATGACTAGACAAATGGATAGCCTGCAGTGCCAGTCATTCCGATAATAAATTTTCAAAACTAGTCTTCTCTTGTACTATGATGAAGAAAATGGACATTTTCTTGAAGAAATTCGAGGGTTAAAAGGGTTAAGAAAGTCTCTAGCGTCCATGTAATGGCGCAACACGAGGTGGTCGCTTAGGGCAGGACTGAATTATATAGTAAAAAACATGGTTATAACGTATCACTGCTCTGTAGCCAAAAGCATATATTTATATATGATTATGCTACTACGCTCAAAATGTTGCTCTTAATTGTCGTATCTTTAAGGGTCGGTAATCAGCAATAGCCGGTGAGCGGGCGTTATTATCGATTTTCACAAACTCTCAGCGAGGACATTGTAATATCCCGTGCTTAGAACGAGATGGGTGGTATATTCTTATAGTATTCCTTAACACATGACATGTTTGTATCTCGATTTAAGATTGAACTTGGTGCTTTAACATTCTTTCATTATTAACACGTGCCGTGTTTGTAACTCGATTAAGGACCGATCCCACGGCTATTCAAGATGTATGGATAAATCATACGCACCAAATAATCTTTTTAGCATAAGCACGCTCGACATACAATTCTATAAACGGAACCCTCATAGACATAATGACCACATTTACTCATCGTATCTAAAACGTCTGATGTTATTGCAAAGTATTTAAAAACAATTTGTGCATAATGCCGGTTAAAATTCAATCAAAATATTCAACAAAAATAGTTTTACTAATAACGTTAACAACGTCAAATTAATTTCAAAATATTCAACAGTTTTCCTGTATGGTATCGATGAAAATGAGATATATATTCATCGGTGAAAGGGTTAACTTTTTTAACCCATGAGACAATCCAATGAATCCATCACCACCAAGTCTTGCTTACCATTCCAACCGTACATACCATTAATACGAGATTATTTTTAATATTTTGTTACTAATCTGTCTGGTAGCTGTTGCTTACTAACAGCTTACAGACAGTCTCTAAATATTCTACAGTATACTAATAACGTTAGCGATGAAACAGTCAAATTATTTTCAAACATCAATACCGTAATTCCTCATACATCCTCAACCTCATACGACCTCCGTTATCGGACCACCTCTTAAACTCTATTATTTTACTAGTATCAATACCAACGATACTGTTCTAAATGGGCATCTGTACGCTATTGTTCGCGGTCGATTAAGGCATTGCCATTGACAAGGAATGCATTTTGTCCATATTTTTGAAAATTTAATAATTAAATGACCACCATTTTAGAGACATAAATACGATAGATAACACTATCTATATAATAGCATAGGAAAACTTCCTGTGTACGTGTCTGATTTTTGAAAATTAAATGACTGGGGAACACATTTTGCTGGCCTAGATAGCATTCCTCCCTCCTCCTTCGACCTCCGTTATAAGACCCCCTCTCTCTCACCTAACATCGCCTAATAAGAAATTAAAATTTACACAGTCAAATCGTTTTCAAAATATTCAGCAACCAATCAATTTATTCAGCAACCAATCTAAATATTCAGCAACCGATTATCATAATATTCAGCAACCCATTATCAAAATAGTCAGCTACCACTCAAATTATCAAAATATTCAGCAACAAATTATCAAAATATTCGTACATCATGCATACCTTGTAAACAAGTATGCTAGCATCGCCCTCATAATCATGCAGCAATATCAACTGAGGAGGAATACTATAGCATTCCGCCTCAACTGACACAGGCAGTCAAATTATTTTCAAAATATTCAACTGTTTTCCTGTATGGTATCGATGAAAATGAGATATATATTCATCGGTGTGAAAGGGTTAACTTTTTTAACCCATGATACAATCCCCTGGTAGCTGTTGCTAACTAACAGCTTACAGGCAATCTCTAAATATTCTACAGTTTACTATCAGACCACTCGGCCGGCCGGCATTGCATTCATCCTCAAACTCCTCAACCTCCTCCTCCTACCACGACCTCCGTTATCGGACCACCTCTTAAACTCTATTATTTTACATTATCATACATCATCTCTTATTATTTTTAAAACTGTAGATAACCATGGAGGGGGGACCGCCGCCACTACGTTAAAACGTAAAATACACAACTTTTATACTTTTAAGGGTTAACTAATTCAAAATAATAGAACATTCCAGTGTTGCAGATTCTCAAATACGTGTGCGGCTGTTCGGCATTGTTATCGAGAAAAACGTGTGCCGCTGTTCGTCATTGTTCTCTAGAATGCGTGTGCCACTGTTCGCCATTGTTCTCCAAACGCTAGAAAATGAAATGGAGCGTTTTGATTGATTAAAACCACATTCCAACGAAAATAACAATGACGAACAGCCGCACCCTTAACTACTGGGGACATAATTGCTAGTTCATATTGTTCCTGTATACAGTGCACGGGTTACCGTTGTCTTTCCCCATCTTGGTCAGAGGGAAGTATCTGTCGCCAATCGATAAATAGCTTATCCCTTATCCATCGAGGTTTCTGCCCATGGGACATGGCATTCCGGAATTCTGGCATGAGTTGACGCCGGCGTTCGCGAATTTCTTTGGGAAACTGTTCATTAACACCGAAAGTGGTTCCTCTTAATGTCGCTGGTGCCGCATTCTTAACCAGTTCTCAGTTCTTGGTGTAACAGAAGCGTGTCACAATTGCTCTAGGTCGTGTGTTTCCGGGTGTGGGGTTGGGGAGGTGGGTGTGATGGTGGGGTGGGGTGTGTGCACCGATACGTTGCGCAACTTGCAGCTCAATATCTTTTTCAATGTTCATCATGTCCTTTATAAAGCCTTTCACTACAGCTTCGGTGTCTTCGTTAGCCCCCGCTCGAATTCCCGAGAATATGAGGTTATCCTTCATGGACCTCGTTTGTAATTCAAGGTGCGCTTCCTGCAGTTTTCCAACTTCTTCTCTGAGGGCTCTGAGGCCCGTCTCTACGTTTCCACGGATTTCCTGCACGCTGTCGAACATATGTTTATTATCGCTATTGCTAGATATGATGGTTTGCTTCATCGGCTTTATTTCGTCATGGAGTGCCGTGTCGTTAGCGGACAGTCTGTCGTACTTATGGCTCATGAACTGCACTTTTCTTTCTAAACCATCCACTTTCGCGTTTGTTGCTCCTAATTCTGCGTGCGTTCTCATTATTTTAGTGTCTACCCCTGCAACCGATTGATGCAATTGGTCCAGTCTGGTTTCCAAACCTACCACATCTAGATTCTCGAATTTCATGACAAGTCGCTCCAATTACACGTACTATCATCAAAGACTGGTGCTTTAGTAACTGGTTGATGATCGTGTCGAGGAGCAATATGACTTAAGTTCTCGTTTGTATTTGGATCGGCTCTACCACTTCTATCCATGCGATCATGCTCATTACGCGAATCAGGTGTCTCTAGCGGGAAATGTGGAGGCGGTTTAGATTGTATACATTGGCTGTATGAGGGCCGTGCTACGGGTGCGCATAGAGGTTTTTCAGTCATGTGACCAAGTCGCTTAAGGCCATGGTTACGCACCATCTTGCTGGTAAAAAAAATGACGAATGGCCGTGATGCTAACTAGTAAATTACTGCATATAGCGTGATTAACTCTACATTATCATTTGCTAGATAGATTGAGAAATTAAATATATCCGACATAAATTACCACATACGTTTTGAAACAACTTGGATAGTGCCGCTGTTGTCTTAGACTGCACAGCTTACAGCAACAGTGTTTCTAAAATAAACACCGGGCTATCATATGGAAATGAATACTTAAGAATGCGAAAATCCCGTAATCTAGGAGATTAAATGAAAAAAGTAAATTAATGTATTATAATACACACGCACGCACGCACGCACGCACGCACGCACGCACGCACGCACGCACGCACGCACGCACGCACGCACGCACGCACGCACGCACGCACGCACGCACGCACGCACGCACGCACGCACGCACGCACGCACGCACGCACGCACGCACGCACGCACGCACGCACGCACGCACGCACGCACGCTCGCGTCAGGTGAAAAACCTCTTTAGTAAATTGTTAGAATTAGCAAGGCTATCACTCGCCGCCTGGTGTTAAGTGCTCGCTACGCTCGACTAGATTTTTTCCCCATGTTTTGTTTTATGCAATTGCACTGATTGGACGCAAATTAGAAACGAATATGGTGTCGGGAAATTACGTGCTGTGTAGATTTCGCTATGATTTTCAGAGGACTTTAACTAATTAGTTATGGGCACCTTATCAATTGTCAACGAAGCCCGGGGAAATATCCACTTAGTTTAATACGTTCATCTAGTGCTAGATAAAGAGCAACTACCGGCCTTAACATAGCACCGAACCACGCTGTTATGAGCTATATCATACGAGCTGATATACTATACTGTGACTATAATTGAATCCTATCTTGAAAGCTTACGCTGATATGACCGTGTCTGTAACTAATCTATACTCGGGTACACAAGGCTTCATTTAATAAACAGGATCCAGTAAAAAACCTCGATAAACATGGCAAAGTAAAATGGCTTAATCTAGACTAGCGAACCCAGCGATCAAGAGTCGATAATCAAACCTCTATTGGATCCGACATGGAGCCGGGTTTACTTTATCGCAATCAAGACCAACGCCTGCAACTCCTCCTTTACCCGAGAATCCTCTGTTGTGTTAAAATTTTAATCAAGGTGGATCCGTATTTTTTGAGAAACAGTACCGGACAAGCAAACACTATTGTTGCTGCCATAGACACCCAAAATCAAATTAGTTTCAAAATATTCAACAGCGTACATAGATACTCAACTTGAAAGTTAGGGCACCGATTCCAGCACACGCGCAACGCGGACTTATTCAAAATCATGTGACTTAAGCATACCTAGTAATTGGTTAATGTTATTTTCGGTCGCCGGCGATTTTCAAGCGACAAAAATATTTGAATAATATTTGAAAGCGTGTTCAATATCAAGCGACGACTGGCGATCAATTGCTTGCTTGTCGCATTGCCGTCGGTTCCTGGCGCACACACTAGAGAGATTTTCAAAATCGGGTCGCGTTACCGTCGCGTCGTCCAAATGTGGGGTCACACTAACTCGAAATATGCTTGGTATTGATAGAAATAGATGAATCCACATTTGGCTATGCCCCTCTCCCGTCTCAGCTAAGCGCCGCCCGTATTGGGATCGATCGCGTCCTGAACTCCCTGAATCTCAATTTCCAGAATCCTAAACCGGTAAGCTGTTGGATGTTTTGAAACTAATTTGAGTGAGTGCTATTGCTGCATAATGTCTAATTAGCGACGTCCGCCTACCTGTGGCGTATTTGATTATGGGCTCATAAACGTAATCGACAAATTGGATTCCTTAATTGATCCCTCGATTCTGACACGTCAGAAACCAATTTTAAACGTTACTATATCTATAGCTACATGACGATAGACGTAATTGTTGACCATATGCGCACAATAGGGTCAGTGAAGCAAATAAGAAATTAGAAACTTAATACATAATATTTTCATTAGTTTAAAATTAACTTCAGCGAGTACTGTTGTTGCCCAATTGAACTACTTTAGAAGGAGACTAGGATAACGATAAACACAGAAAAAGACAACAACAGCAATCCAAATATGGCCTCCACAAGTCAACGCGTAACCAAATGTTGGGTGCAGCAGGGTGTGTAACCATGAGTGTAGGCGGCACACCGCGGCTAACGCGGGGAACACACATCCGCATCACAGCATTTCCACAACACAGATCTGTAGTTATAAATCTAATACCACTGACATATTGACAGGTTCGAGGAGACTTAAAAGACATTTCCAACTAGCTAATCTACACCCCCACCTCGCGCGTGTGTGGATCGATCGGTCTCTGCACTCCCTGCCTATCAATTTCCAGAAGACTATGCAGGTAAGCTATTGAATATGTTGGTACTAATTTTACTGGGCGATGTTGCTGTCCAGTCAAATTAGTTTCAAAATATTCAACAACATGTTTATTAAATAGTAGTGACATACATTTCGTACACCATGCCATACTATTAAGAGTCAAAGCCGGGCCAAATATAATCATTTATGACGTAATGATTATGAAGTCACCCTACACGCCACTTATCTGATTATGACGTCATATGACGTCAGATGATAGATGGATGCTCAGGAAAGGTGAATTAAGCAAGAAGAGTCAAATCATTCAAGAACAAACCAGACATCTACTTCAAAGAAAGATCTTTTGAATTGGACTGAGCAAACCATACTATATAAAAACACCGAGTCAATAACAAGCCAATGGCTTATGCCTCGTAAAATAATGATGGGGATGATGATGTCAGTTATGATTTCAATCTAACGGGTAATATTTTGACTATTTAGAAAAATGTTTCACTAGATCAAGTTTTCCCCATAAAACGTAACGATTCTCAGCCAAGTTAGTGAAAATATTATGTTTAGTATTTATTTAAATTCTAAATAAATTTCCATTTGGCCTTTGGTATTCAAATGGATAATGGAAACATGATATATTTGCCAGACCAACATCCATCAATCTTAATGGGAGGTTGGTCTTATTATGTGTGTTAATTACTTTTAGTCTTGTGCGATTATTACTTTGAGTGATCACGATCGATTACTTAAGAATACTTGTGATTATTCGAGTAATCAATCGTCTTGGTTACAAATTACCCAGACAACAACAAAGGCATATCGATGGCGAAACCTGCAATTGTGTTAAGAAATATCCATTTGTAGGCTAAAAGAAGGCACTTTCTGAATGTCCATCACTGAGATGCTCACGCCAGTCATTCCAGCGACACATTTCCAAAACGTCCTCACTTGGCCTGCACATGTACATATAGGTTTTACAATATTTTTTTGAAGACCAACCTATTTACGATTATTCGATTATTTAATTTTTAATCATATAAATTATGATTTAAAAAAATCACTATGTACGATTTAATCACGTAATCGCACAAGTCTGATTCAGTTATTCCATAAAAATCATAACACATTCAAATCCCGAAGTTCCAAAAATATGGGGATCGGCAGTGTGAGTAACTTGAACATAATCTAACAGGAACATGATGCTACCGTAGACAATAACATCACCCAGTAAAATTAGTTTCAAAATTGTCAACATACTATTTACTGTTCACTAAAGGCAATGACAAATCCTACTGTTTTCGATATCAATGAGTTCCATTTTAGTTATGCCCCGCCCATTTCTAGCTAAGCTCCACCCACACATCGCTCGTGTTAGGATCGGTCGGTCTCTGAACTATCTGGTTATCAGTTTCCAGAAAACTACAGAGGTAAGCTATTGAATATTTTAGAACTAATTTGACAGGGCAGCAACAGCATCCAGTTAAATTACTTCCAAAATATTCAATAACATATTTATTAAATAGTAGAGACATACAATTCGTAGACCGTGTCGGATTATTATTAAGAGGTAAAGACGGGCCGCATAGAAGCATTTATGACGTAATGATTATGGCATCATCGCATACGTCATTTAGCTAATTATGACGTCATATGACATCAGATGGAATCTGGTGACTCTGGACAGGTGAATTGTACCATCTCATACCTATGTACGCGTTCACTTGATCTTGTATTTTCACCATATTTATCAGACCCACTCCAGCGCTACATGCCGTGTCAACCATTACAAAGTCCAAAGTCAAATTCCGGGATTTCAGTTCCGTAAACGCCTCATCACCATTAATATTGTCTAGAGCTACTTTAATGGCACCGGCTGACCTCTGTCCTATCGGGTCAGCTCCCGTGAGTGGGATTAGCAATCCTAATGTTACGCTGTCACAATGAGTCCAACGAACACAGAGTAATATGTAAGCTAGTTTTTCAAGGAACGCTCGGTGAAACTCCATAGCGTGCTTGCGGATGACTGACAAGATCCACTTTCAAAAGTACATCGCCCTAGAACTGGAGCAACACATAAAATACAGCTCTTAAAATAAATAAATAACAATTTTGAACACAATGTAAGAAATATTATGTTGTCTATTTTTGACTTAATTTGATTGGAAGCCATAGCGGTCTTCTAATCAAATTAACTCAAAAATAGTCAACAGTACGTTTTATTTTGTTTTGGACACATTTAAAGGTATTTCTTATCTGCGCTGCAATAATATTAATCAATGGTTCATCACATAGAATACTTGGACCTGCTGTGCGGCAGCGTATAATATAGACTCAGAATGGGCATTTAACGGTGCGTAATCACAGCAGAATGCCTGAATATATAATTGTTACAATTGTATGCTTTTAGACGCTTACTTTATGTGCCTAGAGCTGTGCCTAGATGCAATGAAACGAAATGAATGTCAACATATGATGCTTTCAATACGGATAAAGTACTATAATTTTTTTAGTTGTGAATTTGAATTAGGTACTCGTGTCTTTAATTCAATTTGACAACTAAAGAATTATTGCAATTTAGATGTAATGGAATCATCATAGGTTCTATGTTAAGATTTATACGCCCAGGCGCGCAATTTAAGACTTTAAAGGTATACAATTTTAGCAATTTTATTTTCAGGCATTTTGGTGTGAATATGCACCTTTAATTGCAATAATAGTCTTTTTGTGCAGACTCCATATGGAGCATTATATCTCCTTAATTAAATCTATAGACTATTTTTGAAAATTTGCCGCTGAAATGCCTGGTTCCATAAGAAGGAATTATAAATGGAGCACGAATTTCGTATTAAAACAATAGAATGTGACGCAAGAGACGCAATTTTCAATCTTCATACATATACTTAGTCATCAAAGAAAGATATTTGATGTTCGATTGTGAAATTTCAAAATATTCGACCAGGCCGCCATTGCATGACATTTCACCCAATATACAAAACGTCATTCTGGCTCAGGTGTAAAGGTAAACTATGGTCAAAGGTTAATGGACCTTACCATTTTAGCTATGCCCCGCCCATCTCCAACTAAGCTCCACCCACACATTGTTCGTGTTGGGATCAATCGCTCTCTGAACTTCCTGACTATCAATTTCCAGAAAACTATACAGGTAAGCTGCTGAATATTTTGAAACTAATTTGACTGGTTGCTGTTGCTGCCTATGACAGCAAAAGCGTCCAGTTAAATTAGTTTCAAAATATTCAACAACATGTTTATTAAATAGTTGAGGCATGCAATTCCTACAACGTGTCGGACTATTAAGAGTTAAAAACTCATTAGTATAGAATCATTTATGACGTAATGATTATGATGTCATCTTACACGCCGCTTAGCTGATTTTGACGTCATATGACGTCATTACTCTGCAAAGGTCCATTGAAGGGTTGTCAAAAAACGAATGTTTCGGGAAGTCAATTATCTCGTACGATGATGTCACACTATTATTTCAATACGAAAATCTGGCTTCATTTAGGCAGCAACAGCACACAGTCAAATTAGTTTTAAAATGTTCAACAGTTTACCTGTATAGTTCTCGGGAAATTGATAGTAAGGTAGTTCGGGGATCAATCGATCCTAACACGAGCGAGGTGTGTGTGGAGCCTAGCTACAGATGGACTGGGCATGGCTAAAACTGGAAAGGTACATTACCAATGGCAGAGAGGATGTTTATCAACACCTTAGCCGGAAGTGATGATGGATTTGGAGGAGGAGTCCAACCTGTAACGTTGCTATCACAGTCCTTGGACCGGTTCCTTGAACAATTATTTGTCCAATACTGCGAATACTCGCTTCTTTCCGGCTGGTGTCCTTTCCAACGAGATGGTGACACATGCAGCGCAAAGTGGGCAGAAGGTGCCATCAAGCAGATTGGAGGGTAGGGTCTGTAGCTTTCGGATACTCGTCCTTTAAAGGTATATTAACGGATTTATTATTACCTTTCTTGAATCTGGTGGCGGTTTCTATTATCGCTCTCTTATGAGCTTCCTCGTTTTCTCGGCATGCTGATGTAGTATTTGGGTAGTCTTCTCTCGAAATATCATAGTATCATGAAGTCCCTGACCCTCAACCACACAGAAAGAATCTCTTTAGTGTTCCAATAGATTGGACTTCAGACGATGATTGCCGTATGGGTCAGAATCAGTATCCTGCAAGTATTCATTCATCTTACGGGAATGGCTGGTTATCGTCAATTGCTCCTCAACATTCTTCCCAAAGTAGCGACACATCCGTAGAAACGGTCATCCCTGGTCATTGTCCTTTGGGCACCCAACTTTTCGTTCGCTTAAAACTAAGCCCAGCACTCTGGAACATCTCGATCAGTGGGAAAATGTTCACGCGAATGATGGTACAAACAGTCTGCAGCGTGAAGGTCGCCATTGAAGTATTTAGTGTGTCACTGGAGAGTTAAATCCCATTCATCGCTTCGTGTTTTAAGCTGCGTCACTATATTGCACCCACAGTAATACGTTTTAGCACAGCTATAGCTATCGTGATCAGCACTGCTTCTGCTCGTAACAGCCTTGTTCCCACAGAATAAGTAATCGTTTTTACTGGTAAATGGCCAAATAGAGAAGAGTGTAGCCTACTCCTCTTGACGGATATGCTTGAATCGAAATTAATTCTCGTATTCCTCACAATGCTCTTTTTGTTAACATCATCCATACGACAAGACGTGTGTACCGCAGTTCTGGCCGTTACAATGATGCCATCATCTCGCTCGACACTGACATTATTGGTGCCTTCCGCTCTTCTTTTTACCAATCTCGACTTTATCTTCAGACCATAGCTCTTGACATAAGGGACATGCTCTGTACGCGTTATCCAAGCCATGATATGATATACATCAAGTGTTTAAAAATTAAATCTTAGCTCTGTATAATCCGTGTTTGGCAAAATATCCGGCGAAACAGTGAATTGACAATAGAACGATCATTATTTCGAACACTTTTACTCAGGTAAATGTTGAAGGAAGGTCTCATCTATGCAGATTTCCTACGTGCCAATTTGGGAAAGTAACGTGAAATTAGATAAAACTATGTAAAGACGCCATTCTTGAGATCCTTTCGGGGGAATTTCTGTCCTCTTAGTTGTATTAAGATATTGTTCTTATAACCACCAACACCGTCCTGCATCATCATCGTTGAGTGTAATTCATATTATGACAAAACTAAGTCATGACGTCAATCTCGATGTCATGACGACATATGGAACATGTCCGTCATCTTCAAACATGATCTCTTTAGCAATATAATGAATATGGTAGGCAGTGTTCACAGTTAAAGTGGTGGGAAATTGTCGAATTCGACAGATATGCGTAGATTTGAGCAATTTTTCTAACAATGACAGACATCTTATTGACATCCTATTTAGATCCTTTCTTTTGGTCCGATTTCGGCCAACTTTTGATATGGTTTTCTCCAGACGTGATGCTACACAGAACCACGATAAAAGGCGCCCACCCCCCCATTTTTGTTAGGTTAGCACATTTATTTTATATTTTTACTCTACTATAAGGAGCGGACCAAAGAGGTTTCTTTGTCAGTGTATACTGCCAGTAAATAAGCAAACAGAGGGAGACATTTCAACCTAAGCTCCGCCCGCGCGTTGCGCGTGTTGTGATTGATTTATGTGTTTTGACGACTGAATTTCTATAATCCCAATTCATGGTAACTATCAAGGTATGCTGTTGACAATTTTGAAACTAATTTGACTGGGTGCTGCAGTTGCCTATGATTGCAACAACGCCCAGTCAAATTAGTTTACAAAATATTCAATAAAATATTTTTTAAATAGCAAAGACGTTCAATTGGCTGACTATTTATTCACTGTTATTGACTGTCCTGGATAGATAATTAATTACGCATTTTGATTGTAAGGTCAGCCCACATGGGACGTAATTGATTATGACGTCATATTATTGAGTGACAGATCAGGTATGTCCATTGCCTGTTTCATTGTTTCCATATGAGAGAGAGAGAGAGAGAGAGAGAGAGAGAGAGAGAGAGAGCTCTGATGCTCTGATGGTGATGAAATTCTTTCAAAAGCAATTCGGCTCGCCATCAAGTGCACACGGCTGATCTAGACCGACTATTTTTTTTAGAGTTGCTGACCATAGTACTGATTAATCAAAGGAATGGTTGATTGCTCCATTCTCTTAGATTCTATTATTGCGGATCACTCAAACAAGATAGCTGGATAATACTTCTATTATGTCTAGTTGAGTAATGGATTTACAGGTAATATTGCCACCATCTGCCAAATCAATGTTAGCAAAGTTTAGCTAAGTACATATATACAAATTCTTATCAGTTCTAGCGCAAAAGTCTCCCTTAAGAGACCAGCCGATCAGTCACTAGAATTCTGTTCAGTTTGAATACAAAAACACGAAAGATAAACTCCCACCCAGGCCGTACGCCATCTCATTATAAAAGTCCACAGTGAACCCTCAATGCTCTGTCAGTTTCCCTCTTGTCTCGGAATAAAATCAATAACATGTTTTTCAATCATGACAGTCAATGGTTACAATTTTGTATTTATTATTTGCAGTGCACTTCATAGTGGAAAAGTGTGTTGCCTGGTGCAACCCCTCAATCCGATTATCTTTCCATGAGATTCCTTAGGAATGTCCACAGATCATAAGTTCATGTTGGCGCCATGCCGATTGACGGCCATGGGCTTAATCCAATAGACCTTCTCAGTCTATCCATCCACCATATGATCCATTGTATGACGTCATATGCCGTCATAATCAACTACATGACATGTCGGATGGTGTCATAATCAATTACAGCATGAATGACTCGATTTATTCCGTCTTAAATGCTTATTAAACGCGGGGGAGGTGTCTGGACTAAATCGTCAATCTTAATTGCATCTAAGCTCTGACCACGCTTTGCACCCCTTTGCATCGATTGGAAACATTGAAACTGAATTACCAGAATGCAGTTTTAAATTTGAATCTAATTTGACTGGGACTGTACCTGGCAATGACAGCAAAACATACCGTCTCGTTGATACCAGTCACATTAACGTAAGATTTAGATCATGGTTACATCACAGACAGAAAAATATATGTTATTCTTGTAATCATTGCTATGTGATGTGATAGGTATACGCAGACATTCATCATTCATACAGAACTACCGGATCATGTCAAAGTGCTTCAAACGGGTACGCAGCTGCGCAGACAGTGGATGGGCTCAACGCATGCTTGTGTCGGTAGTCATGTCCAAACACTGGGATTTCCACAAAATGGGCATTGATATGCCACCAGCCTTCGACACAATTAAACGCTCAAAGATCCTAGACGTACTACACCAGGCCAGATGCAATGAAGATGAGCTACGGCTGTTGAGACTACTGTTTGCACACACCAAACTGAGAGTACGAGTCAAGTCAGTGAAGTCTGTAGAGTTTGAGACATCAATCGCCCCCCCCCCCGGGTCAATACTGGGCATTCCGCTAGAGCTGGAATATGCCGACGATGTGAACTTTATAGATAAGGAAAAGAAACCTCTTGACGAACTTCTCCCAATAGCTGCAAGCAAACCAAAAATCGGGAATCTCTATGAATAAATCCAAAACAGAGTTCACCCACATATACCTATCTACAAAGCATGAAACAAAAAAGAAAATGACGATCCACCCCGTGGCATGGTGAACCATGGAGGAAAAGTAATATACTGGGCTCACTGATTTGCAGTACTGCTGGCATTGCTGCTGTAGTTCGGATCGATCGGTCAGGTACCTGCCGTACAAGCTAAGCTGGGTACGCGCCGCCCGTCCTGGATTCGTTCCCTGAACATGCCCCCCCCCCCTCGGTAGAGCTATAAGCGTATACGAGCCTATGAGAGAGATCGCGCTGTAAAAACGACTAAGTTCGTTAAAGAGCATAGCGCGCATGCGCGCGCTTAATACTATTTTTGACAGAGCGCGTATTTTATGGCCAAGATAGGATGGCGCTTTTAGTGTACCGAGTGGGTACATTGTAATCCTTTTTCATTACTTGTTCCCGCAGAAGCTGGCATTAATCAAGACCAGAATTCGACGGGCTTTCCGAATCTGTAAACCAAAATCGGTTAAGAAATGGCTGAGTTATCCACGGAAACCCCCTTTTGATTATCTTCAAAATATTGCCGGGACGTCGTAACCACGTGTACGCAGAAATTCTAGAATGTTCGAGAACATTCGATTGCGTTATTATTAGCTAAGCGCTGATTGGCTATTGCTCGACTGATGATTGGATGGAGACTGCGCCTATGACGTCACGAGTAGTATAAAAGGAGACGAAATCCAGAACTCGAGAGCATCGTCGGCCAGGGGCCGAATAGGTTGGATCTGTATTCAGGCTACTACCAGCAAGACAGACATTACGCAGATGACTTCAGTCTCGAAGGTTTCTCTTCCGTAGCCACTGCAGTGATCCAACCCAATGCACTAAACAATTTTGTATCTCCCGTTTGTGCGGGATCATTTTTGGAACTTTCGAATATTGTTCACAAATACATGAAGAACTAACTCGGAACACCAACTTGCGGTGAGGCCTTTACCGGCATGAAAATGTGATTCTACAGATGTAGAGGCAGCGATGTTCTTTGGTGGATGACTCAGCGGATCTGCTGGCCACGCCAAAAAGTGGTTATTCAGCCGTCCCCGCACTGATGTCGTGCAAGTTTATCTAAACTTTTTGACCGCAGCAAGTAAACCTTTCCCGGTGCGGGGTAGTACTGGGAAAGGTTTACTTGCTGCGGTCAAAAAGTCACGAATTCTGGTCTTGATTAATGCCAGCTTCTGCGGGAACAAGTAATGAAAAGCTTAATTATGTATCTTCATCCGTATTCAACAACCCCCACTTATGATCGCGTTGTTGGTAACTTCCATCCATACCATCGGTGTACGGGAACTTTCATCTTAGCAGTAATGTTATTGTATCTCTTACTGACTACTCGTTAGACATTCTATATTGTGATTGCAGTCCTGAGTTCGATCCGCTCCCGTCATGGACTGCTTGCGGGAATCCTGTTTGCGGAAACCGGCATGCAGGAACTTTCCAGCTTCCAGAGAACGCATCAACTCACGTCAAACCAAGGATGACGTACTCCCGCCACCAACAATTTTTCACTGAGGTCGCTGTCCATGCTATAACTCTGTTTATCCCGGCATGCTACCGATTAAACACCTTTCTATTCACCTCGATAGAATAGGTTTAATATGATTAGAGACAATCTCTTCGGCAGGAGACGCATAGTGTACGCCTCTTTTCCGGTAGTTGCGATAATTTAGCCCGCACTCCGGCAAGGTTGTGTAAGATTGGCCAACATACCTAATGGGCCTCATATTTCTAAATTATTGTCGCTCTTCATGTTCCACTAAGCCTTATGGCTTCTTAATTGTTTGGATGTCCCTATCCACACCATGGGATGATCCGACCCTGGGATAGTATTGGGGTTTCCGAGCGGTGATGGCCAGGGTGTGGTGTCACACACATTCCCCGCATATCTTCGGATACTTAGTAGTTAGTTACCCTTGCCAATGTAGGAAGCAGTGCTAAAACATATCTTAATTATTATTTTCTTTTATCTGCTGAACAATTCTCCCGCACCGCAGTACATAACTAGGCAACTTGCGTTTAAACCTAACGTCAGGTTAAAACGTTAGCTCCGTAGGACCTGGTGACGGGTGAGATGCGCATCCTCACCAAATTCCATAAGAATGTCTGGGCAAGATATTAAGATCTGCCACGCCCTCACGGGAAGGACATTCACGGTGGGTATTCGTCTCTCTTACCTCCACCATAACGATAGATCAGTTGCCTAAAAATGCTTTTGCGAAAAGTAACCAATGTCCTGTGACGTTTTATGTAGTTACGGAGTGAGATGTCCGGATTCTTACCCAGTCCAGAGATCTTGCAAAATAACATATATGCACGCTGTCTTCAGTACTCAATGACAGCCGTATCTAAAGGCTATGTAGACGCCAGTCATTTGCGGCCTAAAATAGTTCTTGTCTCTAAAAACTCAATGTGAGGTTAGGCATAGAAGAAGGCCCGCATAAATAAAAGCGGCAACTACTAATTCAGCATATTGAAACCTACATAAGACGGTGACGTGGGAATCCTTCGGGAATTGCTCGTCCCGTCTTCACGTAAAACTGCACGCAACCTTATCATCATAATTTCACTAGGTATGATCTTTTCTTTACAGCATTTTGGTTGAATATTAGAGTAAGCCTTTTCGGCCAATACTCTTCTCCCGCTTTAGGCAATGGCGACATTTTCCTGTGACGGAGGCCCGCGTGAGGCACTTGCCTCTCGCGAGGATTCAGTGATGACGGCCCATGCACGGATAATACTCCTCACCCAAACTAGCACTAGGAGTAGTGCCCGCATGAGGCACATGATTTTTCGACACTACAAAATAAAATTTTCTTTCCTTTCAGCTTAGAGGTATAATAGCTTATATTAAGTTAATTACTTATCTCGTGGGCGGGAGCCTCCCATACGGGGATACCTCTGCGGACCTACGAGTCTGTGTGGTACCTCCGGGAGCCCCACGTTTAAAGGTTCATTAGGCTGTCTGTATGTCTTGTATTTTCGTATGCTCATTATATTTTTCTAGTATACTTTACGGTCTGTTTAGGTAAAAATATTTTATAGACTTTTATTAATTAGGTCACCAAATCAAATCTTGTACGTCCATTGATCACAAAATTGCTATGGACAGGCATACTGGTGACACACACTCTTGGGATGAGACTGTAGTGTTTAATGTTCGCGACGATGGTCGCACGGTCCCACCGGAACGATTGAGTTCCACCGGCCTTAGGAGCCAGACTTTGTTACCCGTAGGGCAGAATCACACAGGATCCGTAACCCCGAGACCGGAAGATAAACAGCGTCATCATTCGTCATGCACTTGCGGTGTGGCGACTCGACACCAGACACCGAAATACCCCGACACTACCCCGCGACCTACACTGCATGCTGCATCATGGCGAACATGGCTTTCCAGTACTTCTGGAAGCTATGGATTCGTGGATCAAAGATGCCCTTGGTAAAAAGACTGCGTTTATACAATGCAACCTGCGTACCCTTGATGATGTATAACTGTAACAGCTGGGCAGCTCCAAAGGCAGCTCTAGATAAACTTGACGCCTACCACGCAAACACCTACGCACCATCACTGGACACCGATGGCCAGAGAGCATAATTTCCAATGATGCACTATACAAGATGTGTAATACGTCGCCGCTGTTTGTAAAAGACGGCCAGCAAAGATGGTTCATGTGTGGCCATGTACACCAGCATATAGGGCCTTGAAATTCGCCCTACTCGGAGCCAGCACATACAGAGCCAGGACAAGACACAGGGGGCAAAAGCGAAGAAGGACTGATTGCAGCTGTAGGATGTTTCTACTACCAAAGCCGCAGAATACTGTAATCATACATACATACATACAGAACTATCAAAATCATGCTCCTTGATACACACACAGCAAGTCCGCCCCAACTCCTATAAGGTTCTAGCAGAAAGATGACCATAGCGAGATGTGAGACTTATCGTGGTCAGCTTCAAGTGGGAATGACGCGGCGGTCCCATATCCTTCATAACATTCAATCCTGTAGTGGCGAGTCTGGCATGGCCATCAAGTGCCTGTGCGCATGCAGGCGCATGCCCGTGAGCGTGTACGTGTACCTAGGCACGTATGTGTGTGCATGCACGCGCGATTTTTTAGTGTGTGCATGCGTGGACACGTATGCATATGTGTGCGTGCGTGCGTGCGTGCGTGCGTGCGTGCGTGCGTGCGTGCGTGTGTGTGTGTGTGTGTGTGTGTGTGTGTGTGCATGCGCGTGCACTCATGTACATGTGGCAACATCATAGTTCCCATCTGACAAATGGGGTCCAAACCTGGTGCCAACAAATCTCTTGTAAGGCAACCATGCCAAAAAATAAAATAGAGAACTGCCAATATCACACAATGGTGGTTGTATTAAAGACCATTCTCGTGGGTTAGTACTAATTGAATGAGGTAGATTAGAAAAGACACATTTTTGATAACATAATTGCAGGAAAATGGCTAACATCAACCAGGTGTGTAAGAATTTGCAAGATCTCATAGGAAACAGCATTCAAATCAAAGCTAGTGGCGTATAACTGGCACCATGCATATACGATTCCCAACACACGGCTCGAAAATTCTTCTTCTTGTATTCTTGATACTAACATTTCTTTTATTAATAATAATATTAAAGCCGATATACACACATAGTCATTTATTTATACATTCTTATACACACTTATTCTTCAATTATCAGTCTTGTTTTTAAATGGACGAATTACGACCATGTTGTTGACCATGTTGTCCATCTAGGCATCACCTTGTTGACTGGCCAGTAAACTCAAACGCATGGTGGACAAATTTATTTATAAAGGGCAATAAAATCTTATAAAAATAAGGTCCATCCAAAGGTATATACCTATGCACACAATGGGTGGTTTAATGGTTTAATTTACATGGATAAGCATTGCTCATGCCAAGCATACACCGATAAAGCCATGCACAGGATACGTAGATTTTACGTGTGCATGTGAGGTCATTGGATTCTATAACTCTCGCTTAACCTGTCCAATGTGTCATGGCTGGGTTGGTGGGGCCTAGTGGAGGAAACGTGCTTCTGTCCATATATCGTGTCATCATTCTTGTTCCAATTTCTTTAGCAATCCTTGAAATCTGCCAGGTTTGTGTTTAAAACATTCATTGACACATTTATAGTATGGGCTCAATGCAGTTGTGATAATCGCCAACTCAGTAATGCTTATCACGATAAATATGATGTCATTATCATCACCCATTGCTGGACTATATTGCTCATATCAAATCTATCAAACGTGATGATGGTCCACGAGTATGTGTTGCACGCTACTGTTCTAGTAGCCGCTTCCTGCTATACTACCTCAGAAACAAGCCTAAGATTTAGTAACTCTTTAGAATTCACCACTATTATTAAACAGGTTCATTAGTGGGACAAGCGTTAATGTAACCTCTCTACTCAAATAGGACATTTAAATATGATGGAGATGCAGAATGGTGAGGTACACCGCTTATTCGAATTATCAGCAAGTGTTTGTGGACGAATAATAAAGTACATGCAATAATTTCCAATCACCAAATAACAAATTCTATGCACTACATAAGGTATGTTGTAGGCGTGATTAATATGGTGCTGGGACCACCATACTCCTCAGACCAAATTTTATTGGAGCACCAGCTCCGTCCGTGCCTTGTCTGACATGGAAAACATAGGTGATAATTGCCTGCCGATGACAGCTCATATTTATTCAAGGAATTGCAGATCGGGCACCAGCCATTCGACTGTCTGAGTGCAGGGTTGCTTTTTGGGTATGTCACCTGGATCGGCGGTGAATGTGTGTCATGCTACTCATGTGTTGGCGATGCAGACGTTTTTGCATGTCATACTGTGGAGCAGGACCTCGGTCTATCATGGGGCCACTCTCACATGTTGTAGTTTGATCAAGTTCTTCATCATGTACTAGTATTTCTTGCTTCGGTCTTTATTGTACCGTGGCTGCATTTGATTCAGGGGGTTATTCCCTCAAAGCACCGGGAAGCCCAGTAAATGGATCAGGTAGCCTGGCTTCCATGTCAATGTCCAGCCTAAGAGCAATCTCTCTCTTGAGGGACCAGATCGCTCACTTGAGGGACCATGTCGCTCCTTCCTAATCTCAACCAGTTTATCCAAAACAGGATGACTATCTGTTATACCATTACATGGCTTCCTTTTCAGACATTGATTGATGCCATACTAGCGCATTTATCAATCAATAATACGAAGCTATGAGATATTCAACAACCATGTTCCTTCTGACATCTGATGATCGATATGGGCCAAGAGGCCACTTGTCTTGAACATCTCATATTCAGGATCATTGTAGGTCTTGAGGTTCATTAGCCACGGCGTCGACAAAACTTCCCACTTTCAAATCGAGCACATTGGATCTTTTGTCAACCATTTGGCTGAGAGAGTGTCTAGAAATCACGACCGAAGCACGAGCTCGCATCAAAGAATTTTAAAGCTTGTGAGTTGCTCCCCGAGGTCTTGCAAACCATCCACTGGGATTGCCATAGGTCAAGTAAATTGTACACCCTTTTAGATCAATTCCTTAAGGGTGCAGTTGACCTGCTACATGTTATGCTTCTTCTGTGGATGGTACGGAGGGTTCGGCAAATATCGATTCCATAGTTTCTTCTCATTGAATACGCCCCTTGAATAGTTATCAGAAACTCAGGAACACTATGCTTCAGACAATACTCATTGGAGAACTCGTCTTTGATGTCGTCCACCATCTTGGTATGGATGGGATACGCCTCCCCCCAGGTGGAACGTTATTAAACAGCAATCATAATGTACCTATTGCACTTGAGTATTTCTATAAATGGCTAAATGATAAAATCCACTCCAATAATCTATTCATGTCATTTCTCTTGTCTGCCTGTTCCCGCAAATGCTTTTGAAACCTTGTTGGCAGAACAAGTAGAGGATTTGAGCTGCAAGTTATGCTCACTACGCTGCTTCATTACCTGAGCGAACTGCTCTGCATAGGCTGGTTCATCTGGGCCTGTGGAGAATGTTAACGATGTTTACATACGTATCCGTGTAAAATGGCAATCATCACCCATTTAAATATTGTGCCGCGTTTTCTGAAACCTAAGGCATTCTTGTCCACCCCATGATACCATCTAAACAGATATTCTCCATTTTCTCAATGTCATGGCTAGCCATCGAGATCTGCCAATGGCCATCCTTCAGATTTATTGTCAAACCAGTGTAGCGATTTGCATACTGTCAGATATGTCAGCAATGTTTTATAGAGGATAAGAATCCCGGAGAACAACATTGACCAGGCGACGATAGTCGATTCCATAGTGTGTAGTCCCATCCTTCTTCAGTACAAGCGTGATCAGTTACGCCCATGGGGATGCTGATGCCTGCTTCTAACATTTCATTAATTTGATCTCAATATGGGGCTTCATCAGGGCCATATAGTACGGATGCTGTCGAATGGATGCACCACTGATAGGGATGGGGATTCAACTAATGCGTTCCTATCTAACCTTTTCAGATGGCCGATGGTGATTGGTGTTATCACTGATGACGTCGTCGATAACTTCATACCTTGTTGTTTCTTTGATACTTACTTCAGCATAGTATTCATTCTGATGACTAAAGGCCCTCCCAAACAACTCCATCTCTCCAGTTTTATAATGCATAACCACTCCGGCTGCATGCAAGGCATCCACTCAAAGCCCCATGTCTCATTCTTTGCACAATCATAACACACATATTATCTCAGTCACATACATCACATCAATCAGGAAGCCATTTACAACTAATAACATCTCCACTTACCTTACGAGGGTCACACCTAATGCTCTTCCTAATGTCACCTCTAATAAGTGATGTACTGGCACCAATATCTAGTAGGATGTTAATGATATGCTTACCAGTATCATAATCACAACTATAAGAGTCTAATATGAGAGGGATAAGAAACCGCTAGGTCACAGGCCCCACCCGTCGTTGTTTTCTGATCGCCAATTCGATATGGTTGCCAATCAGTGGTTGTTGGGCTCACCATTAGATACACCCTGTGCCTAGCTTGCTCTTCCTTCTTCACCATAACCATTGTGGCAATATGCATATTCGTCATTTCGGTGACATCTATCATACACATCTGCTTCTGCATCAGTCATGGTGAATCAATCATGGTCTAGATACTCACCATTGTGTATGCGTTGGTTTAACTATTCTCTGTGCGCATCGCTTGTTTCCTCTGTAGCCTGGACATTATCGACGCCCAACAGCCTTAGTTTACGATTATCATGCTGTGTTAGACTTAGTTGTTTCTGTTGGCACGGTGTCTGGTAGTTCACTGACTGTTCGCCAGTGCTTTCTGCGGCCAGGATGTCTCTCAGTGATGCATAGGCTGCGCAAACACCCATATCATATGGATAATTTCTCGTGATGTGACCAGCCTGCCCGCTGTTATAGCAATTGGTCAAATTTATTGCTTTGCTGGGATTCAGAGGTTTTGGCTGACCATTGATCTTCTTACAATGGCTCTTAGTTTGTCCCATTGCCCACAGTTAAACATGATACATGGGTTGGGATCCTCCATGCGATAAGAGGGACAATGTTGACTTCGGCTTTTATCATCTCATTTCACGCTAAGCCAATTGCTTGCACTTTTAAGATCTTTAGGATGTTGTCACACCAGCTACGAGTCAGAAATAAGCCCAAAATATCAGGCCTCGACTGTCAGCATTGACATCCATGTAGGCCTTGTTGACCATCACTTGGAACCATTGCCTGAAGGAGATGAGGCCGCCCCCCACCCTCTCCCACCTCACCCCCACACCCCACCCCCACCCCACCCCACCCCACCCCACCCACCCCACCCCACCCACCCCTCTCTTCTATTTAGCGGAGTCAACGTCATATTTCTGTCGGTCACTCTCTTTGACACTTACAAATGGTTTGACAATGTGGTCATAGCTTTCTTTCCACGTTACCTTGTTTCACTCTCAGGTGGAGAGGAACTGCTCAATTACTTTATGGAGATGTCCCATGGTGGTTCCGCTTTTTAGGTAGGCAATATCTCTTGGGCGATGTGGCTTCATTAATCTCAGAGCATACTGGCAGGATTCCAAATACTCCCTCACTCCCGCAGGCGTACATCCATCGCACGGCCGAAAGAGTGAGATGTGGTCAAGCAGGAGGAAAGTTCCTTCTTTATGGGCTGACTTTCTCCTCATTGTTCAGTAAGATTGGCCACACTGAAGATAAGTCCTTTATTCAATCGGTTGAAAAGTGCTTTATGAAACACTTCCGGACAATCTGATTCACACACACATACACACGCACGTGCGCGGGCACGCGCGCGCGCGCACACACGCGCGCACACACACACTCTTTGAACAATCCTGGCAGGCTTGCCACTGAAGAAAATCGATTTCAACATGCTGAAAAAATTGGCAGGCCTTAGCTGGAAGTGGGCGGGGAATAATTATACATTGGCGGGGCATAACTAGAAATGGATACGCACGCACACGCACACGCATGCCCACACACGGCCGCATGCACACACGTATTGAAACACAAGCTCAGAATTGAACTTACCGTAGCGTGAATTGAGTTTGCAACCACTTGGGACAGTCCATCCGTTATTTCACAGTTGTATCATCCGGTCTGTTAATAAATCGTATATTCATTAAAAATGTAACATCATATTAATTGCCTTTAGACGTCATTTGCCGAAGGTTAGGCGGGCTTTCGGAGTGAACGTGAGCCGTGTGTATTGTAGATATGAATACCGTGAGTAGGAGGCAATACTTGCTTGTTTTAATCATTTGAAATCAACATTCCAATTACAAAATCATTTGCAATGCAAGAGTCGTTCTCTTGAATATTTGAAGGTAATTTGGCTGGGAGTTGCTGGCTGCATATGGCAGAAACACGTTCTTCTCAAATTATGCTCAAATATAAACCATTGAGATTCTGGAACGTTTTAGCCATGCCCCGCCCACGCTTTTCCCGTGTTGGGATCAATCGATCCCTGGATTCTCAGAATCACAATATCCAGAAAACTATACAGGTATGATGATGAATATTTTGAAACTAATTTGACAGCACCTAGTCAAATTAGTTTCAAAATATTCAACAGCATATTTAAATTAAATAGTAAAGATATGCAACTTGTACAACGTGACGGACTATTACGCGTTTAAGACAGAAATCAAGTCATTCACTGCGCAAATGATTATGACGTAGTGGATTATGACGTCATATGATTGATTGAGAAACTAAATTCATCAATTATAGCATCCGAATATCATATTTAGGCACACATGCAGGCACGCCTTATTATCCGGGCATAGAATTTCAAAATAGGAACATCCGTAATACAACTAGATTTATAACGCGTTATTTCACACGAACGCACGCACAATTTCATATATATATATATATATATATATATATATATATATATATATATATATATATATATATATATATATATATATATATATATATATGGCCTAAAGTAGGTCCTCGGCCTGGTTCGAACGAGTATTGCCTCGGTATTCGAAATAACCAATGTTTACCATGTTTGGCATGTATTACATAGCGTGACATAGCCATTTGCATGCCAAGAGTTTACCATTTTTTTAATGTACCACTTGGTATTTGATCCATCTATTCCAGTTTTACCTTTCGAAAGATCGAATTTTCTTGGTAGTTAAATACATGTAACGCGCCAATATCGATTTTTTGCCGTTAGCCAAAGGCGCACGGACCAATATCCAGTTTGACATCGGCGCGCCTGTTGACCAACGGCGCAGGGGACCAATGTCGAATTCGCTATATTTGGGCCGTTATGAAACAATAACAAAGTACACAAATTTCAAACAATAAATAACTAACTAAATAAATAAAACGCGATAATTAACAAATTTGAATGCTTTAATAACACAATTCACACCAAAATGCTTGAAAATGAAATTGTTATCAATGATATTTTTAGCGTAGCGAACTTATCTAAAACAAATTGCTCCACGTGAACCCGACGAACGTCCATCATGAAACCGCATTAGCATGAGAATAATTAAAATGATTTTCAGACCGACATGAGAACGTGTCAAATTTCAGCGGCGCAATGTTTAATTCTAAAAGCAACAAAAACTTTCAATCGCTGTCGATGTAGATGTCGATGTAGATGTCGCCGCCTTTCTTTCCACACAGTTGTGATTGTTTTCATAAAGCCAATTGAAAAAGTATTCACGTCTAGCAACTCTGGACAATTCTTTCGTTACTGTTTCGTTACTGCGATACGACATTATGTAACACCTGAGTAAACACCGTTAGGTAGACGAACAGGGAATCAAACACTTGTGTAACTTGATATTGGTCCCTGCGCCCTTGGCTAATAGGCGCGCCGATATCAAATTCGATAATGGTCCATGTGCCGTTCGCCCATAGGCCCGCCGATATCAAATTCGATATTGGTCCCTATGCCGTTATCCAATGTATGTATGATTACTGTATTCTGCGGCTTTAGTAGTAGAAACATCCTTCAGCCCTTCTTCGCTTTTGCCCACTGTGTCTTGTCCTCAGCCGAAATCCTTAGCTTCGTCAGGTACATTCTTGACTTGAGTGGGTCGAGTCCTGCTTTCTTGAGGTCACCTCGTAGCACGCTTAGCAGATTTATGCAATGCCGTCCTCTCCTGGCTCTGTATTTGCTGGCTCCGATTAGGGCTAATTCCAACTCTCTCTGTGCCGGTATCTCTTCTGGCATCCTTAACACGTTGGCCAAACATGGACCATCTTTGCTGGACGACCTTTACAGACAGCGGCGACGTATTACACATCTTGTATAGTGCATCGTTGGAAATTATGCTGTCTGGCCATCGGTGTCCAGTGATGGTGCGTGGGTGTTTGCGGTAGCAGGCATCGAGTTTGTCTAGAGCTGCCTTTGGAACTACCCAGCTGTTGCAGTTATACGGCGTCAGGGATACGTAGGTTGCATTGTGTAAACGTAGTCTCTTTATCAACGAATCCATAGCTTCCAGAAGGACGAAGTTGGCCAATGGGCGCGCCGATATCAAGTTCGATATTGGTCCCTGTGCCGTTGGCCAATGGGCGCACCGTTATCAAATTCGATATTGGTCCCTGTGCCGTTGGTCAATTGGCGCGCCGATATCAAATTCGATATTGGCGCGTTACAGCTGTACTTATAAAGTGTATTTCTGAAGGCATGTTGGCACAGAATGCATATCAATAGGTTGAACGCATGCTAAAGTGTACGCGTTGATTTATATACTAAAGCGATGATGCATAGTTTAATGACGTAGTACTTACAGCTCAGCAATAACATAAAGTGTTTACAAAAATCAAAGTAAAACACACTGTTGAACAAGGCAGCAACATTTTTCAATCCAATTATGTTCAAAATATTCAACAGAACATTTCTTACATCGTGTTCAAAATTGTACCAAATTACATGTCTGTGTTTGTTTCGGAAACGTTTTAACTTATTAATGCGCTGTACTGTAGGCGTGCCACCAACACTCGAACATTATCACGCACCGTCACATAGCAAGAAAACACCGACATACATTCATCGTGAAATCACTTTACCTTTTTGAACCATAATTGTCCAGAATCTCAATTTCAAGGTAGCCTAACTACAGGCCTACAGGTAAGTTGTTAACTATTTTAAAACTAATTTGGCAAGACCCTGCTGCTGTCCGAGGCAACGAGAGCTCCAAGGCAAATTGTCTCCAAAATATCCAATATAATAATTTAATTCGTACGTTTGGCATAAAAGGTTTAACACACGATATTGAAAATTACTTTTTGTTCGATATTTCTCTGATTCGAAAATCAGAAATAAGCTTTGTTAACTGGAAACTACGCCGAGCAACTGCATTGCACATTCAAAAATTCCATAGTGGGTTTGCATCAGGTATTGTCTCTGACAGGGCGACTGAGAGCGATGCTATATCCGGTAACTGTCTAGTTACTGCGTTTTTGCAGACTAGGCCAATAAATTCCAAGGGTTATATCTCTGAACCTGATAAATATTTTGAAAACAATTTGACTGAAAGTTAGCCACCAACAGCTTTCAGTCAAATTGCTTTCAAAATATTCAGCAAGTAAATGAATTTTTGCTCATTGAAGTTATTGTCTGTTGGCTTGCGGCAGCGAGACAATTAGGGATGCTTAGATACCTGCCTGTTGGATTTCTGCAGACTATATTTCCCATCCCCGTTAAAATTATTTTCCGTTGGCTTGTTGCCAAGCGGTTAATCACTTCGTACAACGATTGGCCTAGTGGGACTGAGCGTGGTTCTATGGCTTTTCGCGCAGGTGTGCGACAGACGCTCTTTGCGCTGGATATTGGTTGAGTAATCGCCATCCAGATTCCGAGAAAGGCACAGGGGATTGTGTACCGAAGGAAAATGCGTCAATATGAATTAACTGATCGATTCTCTGATGTACTGAATAACTGACCAAACTGCAATAACAACAATAACGACGACGACGACGACGCCAGCAACAACACCAACGACGATGCCAATGACGACGACAACAGGGGCGGCGACGACGACCTTCAGTCATGAATTTTCAGAATCTCAATTTTGTGGTAATTTTACAGGCAAGTTGTTGAATATTTTGAAACTAGTTTGACTTGGGGTAGTCGCAACAGCTCACAGTGAACGTAGTTTCAACAAATTCAAAATAATGTTTATTAAGTTTTAAATTGATCAGAGATATACTTTGAAATTACTATATTTCATAACAGACTTTTTAATTTTCCTGACGGAGAAATACCTCATAATCATCGTAACATTAGCTCACTAATGACGTAAGTGATTATGCCTACAGATAATTGAGTAACAGATCCGATCCATTTATTACTTCTGATATTTGTCTCATTGTGATGCCTGAATCACAAGACCGGGCTCAGGTATTCTTACGTTGGCCACTCGATTCACGCATCCACAGTTAAAGCTGCATTTTAACACCAGAATGCTCTGAAATAAAATTATTTAAATTGTATACATTTAGAAGCTTAAATTGTATATCGCAATGTAACGAAACCAAATGAATTGTTAACAAATGATAATATGTATAAATAAATATAATTGTTTAATTGGGAAGTTGAAATAGGGTCACGTGTCTCTAATTCAATTTCACAACTTAAGAAAAAATTATTTATTTCGTTTCATAATATAGCCACACAATCTAAGGCTCTAAAAATATACAATTTTAACAATTTTATTTTCAAGCATTCTGGTGTGAATATGCACCTTTCAGCAATGCATGATGCCATTCTAAAATACAGACCAGCTTAGAGATAAGACAACATGTTCCAAAACCAAATTAAAATGTACTGTTGACTATTTTGTACATAATTGGATTGGAAGTCGTTGCTGCAATGCCATGCAATCCGATTACGTTCAACATATTAAGCAGAACGTTTTGTTCTAACGGAGGGGGTTGTATGACCACATGTCTTTGAGGAGCCAGTGACTGATAAATGTAAATGGTCGTTCGACAACGTTTGAAATATTCTGGATGGATCAATAAGAAAGTAATTACCTGGTCATCATTGTGTGTAATTAGTGTACCCGAGTAAATGCCACCAGCACTAGGGAAGCAAATAAATACAGAGAGACCTGAAGAATACAGCTACATCCCCATGTTCTAGGTGTGAAATTATTCAATAGGTCTGCGACCAAGACTGAATTTTCATGATTACCCTACATATGGTATAACAAAGCGAAACGGATGTGGTTTTGTAGCCCAGTGCGTGCTTAAGAAAAGTGATGTTGGGGTTGCCATGTCCCGTAGCAATATGCTTTAAACCGTGGCCATAGTAACCATATACTTTACAAAATGGTTAATATCTATAATGTGCCTTCAAGGGTCCTCATATCTATATACATCTCATTGAACCCTCTTCATTTATACCTGTATGGAACACGGACATAGCCACATGGACGGATGGATGGCCACACCAACAGGAATGAACTGGCATTGAGACACACGCACATACGGAGGCATCTGCATCAAGAACGCACACTCGAATGCACGCGTACGCTTGACAATAGCCACGCGCGCGTACACACGCACGCGCGCGCACACACGCACGCACGCACGCACGCACGCACGCACGCACGCACGCACGCACGCACGCACACACACACACAGCTACACTGCTATTGGATACGATCGGATGATCGACACACCCCGTGACACGTGACAGACTGGATTAAGAAAGTTCAATAAACAAGTCATCATTAATAGAATACATCATTGTGCCATCCATTTTATCTATCTTCCCCTAGAAGGAATATCCCTGTCGTTACACGGCGTGTGACGGTGCCGATGCCAATCCCAGAAATGAACCACACAGTCGGCTACGGGTCTAACAAACCACCGGTACCATACCTGGATCGAGAGAGATATATAGTTACCACCTTACGATACTTACGATGACTACCTTAAAAACGATAAAAAAATGTTCAATTGTGTATGTAATACCGTAAATACTTTACTGACTTTTATTGTTATAGCCAGTTACGAACAATGTTGCCTATTAATCGTTATACCTGGCTCATAACATTTAGTAATATTATTGTCTCTCGCATAACGTCTCTGTGATTTTATTTTACATGCTTGAAATAATCAGGCGAAAAGACGGAACTGTAGAAAAACGACACAAGCAGCTCCACTTATCTGCTTTAAGAAGCTAGGTGATACGACAGCAGGGACAGTAGTCTAAAATAAGGCAGCGTTTACAAAATTTGTTAATTAAATCTCTTCACAAATGTTTGACTTCTTTGTGTGGTTGTCAGATGTAACACCATTATCTAATGTTGCAAGCTGAGTTCAGAACAGTGCCAAAGTCCATTTCAGCTAGACGCTCTCCTATACAATCTAATCAACTTATCAACAGGCCGCGTTGCTTCATCACAGGTTGAGGATTCCCTTATTAACTGTGTCAAGTCTGGAAAACTACAAGATGAAAAATTTCTTATGAAACGTCTGGTAGATAGCAGAAAGTCAATTAGCTTTTGCAAGCCAAATGCATGCATTACACCATTTACTTTCACAGATATTAACAAAGTGGTATCTACCAAGCAAACAAAGTTCAATATAGATTCTGAAGTTCTTTTTCATCGTTTGTTAGCTATCGCTACAGAGATAAGTTGACCGTGCTGATATAGTTAAACATGTTTTTATAGAATGTTGTTCCTTGTCAGGGTTCAATGATGGTGGTCTACAAACTGAAATCTAGCTATGAAATTAGAATCCATCTCCAACGCATTAGCGAAGCTTCCCGACTCACAAATAGGCAGCGAAACAACTTCCTATGTAAATGATGGCATAGCTGTACTTAACTCATTGGGTGAACGGTTATATAAAACATTTGACGAACTCAGTGAACTTGTAATGAAACGTATCATAGGTTTGCTTAATGGTCCACATGCTATAATGTCTGTTACTATTATCTCTGATAGATATGTCAATCACGCTTTAGCCAGAGCTTTACGTCGAACACGACACAATAATGCCCAAACATATGTTATTTATGGATCACGCATTGTCCCACCTTGCAAATATTATTTGGCAATGATAAAAACAAAATGGCGCAAATAAAACGTGTTAATGATTACCTTAAAAAGCATGTATGCGAACACATTTCTGTGAATAAAATGTTAATAAGTCATGGCGGATTTAGTGATATTAAACTTGTCAAACAAATATCGTCCTCAGAAATACAAGACCGCACAGAGATAGCCGAAAGCCAAGAGGAAGATGTGTTTTTCTTTTGCCCAACGATCATTCTCAATAACACGGGCCAGATATTTGTAAGTGCATCGCCGCTATAATTGCCTTAACGTGAGTAGCATAGGGGGTATCTGAGCATTATTGTTCTTTTCGTTGGAATGTGGTTTTAACCAATCAAAACGCTCCATTTCAGTCGCTATTGTTTGGAGAACAATGGCGCACAGGGGCACACGCATTCTAGAGGAAAATGACGCACAGAACGCCACGTTTTCTCGATAACAATGACGCACAGCCGCACACGCATTTGAGATTCTGCAACACTGTGGAATGTTCTATTATTTTGAATTAGTTAACCCTTAGAAGTTTAAAAGTTGTGTATTTTACGTTTTAACGTAGTGGCGGCGATTCCCCCTCCGTGGTTATCTACCGTTGTAAAAATAATAAGAGAGTAATGTAAAAGAATAGAGTTTAAGAGGTGGTCTGATAATGGAGGTCGTAGGAGGAGGAGGAGGAGGAGGAGGAGGAGGAGGAGGAGGGAGTATGAGGAATTACGGTATTGATGTTTGAAAATAATTTGACTGTTTCGTCGCTAACGTTATTAGTAAACTGTAGAATATTTAGAGACTGCCTGTAAGCTGTTACTGTCTTAGCAACAGCTACCAGACAGATTAGTAACAAAATATTACAAATAATCTTGTATTAATGGTATGTTCGGTTGGAATGGTAACCAAGACTTGGTGGTGATGGATTGGATTGTATCATGGGTTAAAAAGAAATTAACCCTATCACCGATGAATTCCTCATATCTCATTTTCATCGATACCATACAGGAAAACTGTTGAATATTTTGAAAATAATTTGACTGCATGTGTCAGTTGAGGCGGAATGCTATGGTATTCCTCCTCAGTTGATATTGCTGGATGATTATGAGGGCAATGCTAGTGTACTTGTTTACAAGGTATGCACGATGTACGAATATTTTGATAATTTGAGTGGTAGCTGAATGTTTTGATAATTGGTTGCTGAATATTATGACAATCGGTTGCTGAATATTTTGATTGGTTGCTGAATAAATTGATTGGTTGCTGAATATTTTGAAAACGATTTAACTGTGTATATTTTAATTTCTTATTAGACGATGTTAGGTAAGAGAGAGGTGGTCTTATAACGGAGGTCGAAGGAGGAGGGAGGAATGCTATCTCGGCCACCCTCTGCTCGGCATTGTTCTCTGTGCATGAGCGCGCCTTTATTCACCTGGTGGTCCTTTAAGAAAATGCAGGTGGTCGCTCAAAGAGGTGTCGCGAGGGATGAGGAGGATGGCTGACGTATATGCTAGCGTATTCGCCGAGGCAACCTCTTGCACGATATCTCTGTACGAATATTTTGAAAATAATTGATTGTAAGCCGCTGGTGGTTTAGTCACCATTTTAAAAATGGCAGTCATATTACTTATTAAATTTTCAAAATTGTTATGGAAATGGTCATCGTTGACGATCGATGTTGTATAATATTATATAGATAGTTTTATCTACCATATTTATGTCTTTCAAGCGTCAATCATTTAATTATTGAATTTTTTTAAATATGAACAAACTCCCAGTCATTTAATTTTCAAAAAAAATCAGAGCGTTGCGTTACACATGTTATAGTGATCTACGTTGTATATATATATATATATATATATATATATATATATATATATATATAATTTTATCTTACGTATTTAAGGCGATTCTTTAAAGTTGAAGTCATTTAATTATTAAAATTTCAAAAAATGAGCAAAATGTGTTCCCCAGTCATTTAATTTTCAAAAATCAGACATGTACACAGTAATTTTTCCTATGCTATTATATAGATAGTGTTATCTATCATATTTATGTCTCTAAAATGGCAGTCATTTAATTATTAACTTTTCAAAAATATGAACAATATGCATTCCTAGTCAATGGCAATGTATTAATCGACCACGAACAATAGTGTCAGATGCCCATTTAGAACAGTAGCATCCATCGACCACTTTTGATGGATCAGAATGTGTGCTTGCGTATGCATGTGTGAAGAGGTTTGTTGTGTGTAAAAACTTTATTACATTATTTTATTTTTTGAACAGATAAAGAGTTCTCTTTCGAATGATTTGTGGGCCCTGAAAAGGGCCGTGTTTTGAGATAGGTCTCAGTCTTCGCAGATCCGCACAGGCGTGGTTGTCAGTTTGGTAACAAACTGCGTCATGTTTGCTTTTTGTATATCAGTCGGAGTATCACCGATTACAGGACACCCATGTGGATACTGTTTGATTGGTAATAGATAATAGCACTCCTTGCAGGTGTACACCATCTCTTTAGGTTCTGTTTTCTTGATCATACGCCTACATACCCTCTCGTGATTCGACCGTCGGCATATGGTGTCGCGGATGTCGATGGAACACCAACGACACCGCACATACCCAGTGTCTGATCCATCAAAGTTTGTACTGCTGGCCATTTTAGCCAAATGTACATTAACATTTACATTTATACCACATCGCTCTACTACAAAAAAATATATATATAAGGAATATCACGTGAGATGAAATCTGACTGCCTAAGGCTACCTAACTACTCTGCAGTTACACGTCCAACCACTTTGCAATGTTTAAACTGGAATGAGAAAATGGATTGAATTTGTACCATTTATAGGAATATATGTACTGCGGCCGAAAATCCACAATACGAGCCCGCAAATCCGCAACACGTGCCCGCATGTGGCCGCACATGTACGCATGCATTTTGGCGTGTATGCGTGTTCAGGTATGTGCATATAGTTGTTGCCATCCGCAACACGCGCCCGCAAATCCGCAACACATTTTAGCAGAATGTACATTAACATTTACATTTATACTACATCGCTCTACTACAAAAAATGTATTGAATATCGCGTGGGATGACTATCATCCTATCAAAAACTGTCGCGTGCTGGCCTCCATATAATGACACATCCATGCAGGTGAAAATATTGGATATGTTCACGGGCTAGACGCGATGGATCAGTTTGTTAAATGGTTTATGCGCATAAAAATCTGTGCTCATTAAAAAGGTATCCAGGGAAATATGTTTTCTCTGACCACCTGCGTATTGTGCATAAAACATCTACGATTCGCTTTTAATCTTTCAATTTGTATGCAAACGCATTAACCTTCATCTAAAACCCTCAAACATGAAACTAAGCGGCTTCGTACCAGTCATTAAATTTTTTTAAAAGAGAGCAAAGTACATCTCTATGCGGGTAATATATATCTAAGCCAAGCGATGTTGTATGCATAATATTATATAGATAATAATCATGCATCTCGTATTTAAGGAGTGCTCTTTAAAGTGACAGTCATTTAATTATTAAATTTTTAAAATTGTCATAAAAATAGTGGGAACAATGTCCACCGTCATCATCGTTGACGAATAATGACGAGCACCCTTGTGTCGTTTAACGTAGTAGTTGGTCGATGCTGTCCCTCGTGGTTGTAGTAAAAAAGTATTTTGAAACTAAGCGGAATTGTGGCTTCCTATGTCAAATTGTCGCAATGAACAGTACTTCTTTAAGAGTTTGTGTGCACGAAGGCACTAGTGCGAATTGTAGCTTCCTATGCCAAATTAGTATAAAAAATATTCGCTTAAACTACCAATGCGCCATGATTTAGGTTTGAAGAATCAGAAAATAACATCCCTGGAATGAGTGTAGAGGTGGTCGCATAATTGAGGTCGAACGAGTGATGAGGAGGAGGGATGAGGTATGCTAGCGCGGTGTTGCCTGGCATGAGGGATGAGGTATACTAGCATACTTGTTTACAAGGCCAGCAATGCTCGTTGTATGAATATTTTGAAAATAATTTGACTGCGGTGTTAGCAACAACTTTCTATCAAATCGTTTCCATGATATTTAGTGAATATTTTGAAAATAATTTGACTGTCCGCATCAACCTTTGCTCAAATCGTTTCCATAATATTTTGCTAGGAAGTAGATCCATGGAATGTCTGAAACACCTTGCCAGTCAGCCAGTTAAAGGTAATAAAACTAGGAAAAATTACCATGTCCGGATACACACAGTATGAATGCATTATGAGTACCTAGTCAATGAGACCCCCGACAACAAAATAATATATTTGGCTAACCATTGTCTAGACATTGCGGCCGCAACCACCTACTACCAATACCGACCATCACCACCATCACCACCGCCATCACCATCACCACCATCACCATCCCTCTATAACCATCAGCACCACTACCCACTAAGCACCAACACCCACCACCAAGTATTAACCCCACCACCATCATCCACCACAACACCTATTTCCACCAACCGCCAACCCCACCACTGCCACCACCAACACCACCACCAACAGCATCAGCACTCCGATTTGTATATCGAGGGATGTGGGGGACCTGGCTGGGCAGCTACAATCATCAAATCAACATGTGCATAAAGAGCCAATGTTTTTATTTGTATCCATATTTTTACATTGAAGTAAATATTACATATGATAAAACGTATAGTTGCTGTAGTATAAACAAATAGTCAATGTTCTGGAGATCCATTTTATCGATGACTGATTCCTTATGGATCAGATCTATCACCGTCAGAATCATCATCATTATCCTCAGCATCTAGATGGTTCCTTATGTACTTCTTGATCAGAAACTTTCTTTTTCGAAAAGCTGAGAAGACTGCTTCATCATATGCGTACCCCTCGTCCATAAAATCTTTAATTTCCTGACGAATTATTTTAATGAGCGTAGAGTTCTGTAATCTTCTCCACTGGAACATTATGTCTATACACTTTGTAACTAAAGCATCAGCATATACGGAAATAGGCACATTGCCTACAACATTTGGGTCTGTGTCCACTTCACCATCCTCATCTCCTAAACCTGATTGTTCAGCGTCTAAGACCTGCTTAATATTTTGGAATATGGTAAATAGTTCCTCATTGCCTATGTCTTCTTTTTCATCTTCACCTTCATCTTCACTCTCAGACTCCGCTGAGTCATCACTGTCTTCACTCTCCGACTCAGCTGGCACTTCATCTTCACTCTTCATCTCTGTCATTTCTTCATCGCATGCGGCCGCACATGTATGCATGCATTTTGGTGTGTTTGCGTGTTCAGGCATGTACATACACTTGGTGCCATTCGCAACACACATCCGCAAATCCGCATCATGCGCCCGCAAATCCGCAACATACGCCCACAAATCCACATCATGCGCCCGCAATCCGCAACATATGCCTGCAAATTCACACCATGGCACGCACGCACCTACGCACAAGGGCACAACGTATAACTAGCTGTATCGCGTATTAGCATGTGTGCATATGAGCGTGGCCTATATTAAACCCTCATGACATACCCTCTCCAACCTATACACCATTTTTCAGACACCTCGTTCTCACACATTACGACCACAATGTCTAGACAAATGGATAGCTGTCAGAGGCAGTCATTCCGATGATAAATTTTCAAAGATAGTCTTCTCTAGGGCTGCAAGTATGAATATGAAGAAATTCGCTATGGGTTGTCAGGTGGGTGTTGGTGGTGGGGTTAATGCCTGGTGTTGGGTGTAGGTCATAGTGTTGCACGCACGCACCTACGCACAAGGGCACAATGTATAACGAGCAGTATCGCGTATTAGCATGTGTGCATACAAGCGAGACCTTTATTAAATCCTCATTGACCTACCCTCTCCAACCTATATGCCATTTTTTCAAACACAGAGCTCTCACACATTCCGACCACAATGTCTAGATAAATGGATAGCTGTCAGAGTCAGTCATTCCGGTGATAAATTTTCAAAAATAGTCTTCTCTAAGGATGCAAGTATGAATATGAAGAAATTCGCTATGGGTTGGCGGGTGCGTGGGTGGTGGTGATGGTGGGGTTAATGCATGGTGTTGGGTGTAGGTCGTAGTGGTGGTGGTGGTGGGTGTTGGTGATGATGATGGTGGTTGGTGGGGGGTGTTTGCCGGCGCAATGACTAGACAAATGGATAGCCGGCAGTGCCAGTCATTCAGATGATAAATTTTCAAAAATAGTCTTCTCTTGTACTATGATGAAGGAAATGGATATTTTCTTGAAGAAATTCGATGGTTAAAAGGGTTAAGAAAGTCTCTAGCGTCCATGTAATGGTGCAACACGAGGTGGCCGCTTAGGGCAGGACTGAATTATATAGTAAAAATCATGGTTATAACGTATCACTGCTCTGTAGCCACAAGGATATATTTATATTTGTAGTAAACGGCCATCTATGATTATGCTACTATGCTTGTAATGTTGCTCTTAATTGTCGTATCTTTAAGCGTCGGTAAACAGCAATAGCCGGTGAGCGGATGCAGGCGTTATTATCGATTTTTCACAAACTCTCGGCGAGGACATTGTAATATCTTGTGCTTAGAATGAGACGTGAGGTACTAACACGTTCTTTCATTATTGGTATGTTTGTATCTCGATTCAAGATTGATCTCACGGCTATTCAAGATGTATGGATAAATTAAAACCATACGCACCAAATAATCTTTTTAGCATAAGTACGCTCGATATACAATTCTATAAACACACGGAACCCTCAGAGACATAATGACCACATTTTAACCATCGTGCAACATCTAAAACGACTGACGTTATTGCAAAGTATTTAAAAAACAATTTGTGCGTAATGACGGTTAAAAGTCAATCAAAATATTCAACAAAAATAGTTTACTAATAAATTAAAGTTAGCAACGTCAAATTAATTTCAAAATATTCAACAGTTTTCCTGTATGGTATCGATGAAAATGAGATATTGGGAATTCATCGGTGAAAGGGTTAATTTCTTTTTAACCCATGATACAATCCAATCCATCACCACCCAGTCTTGGTTACCATTCCAACCGAACACACCATTAATACAAGATTATTTGTAATATTTTGTTGCTAATCTGTCTGGTAGCTGTTGCTAAGACAGTAACAGCTTACAGGCAGTCTCTAAATATTCTACAGTTTACTAATAACGTTAGCGACGAAACAGTCAAATTATTTTCAAACATCAATACCGTAATTCCTCATACTCCCTCCTCCTCCTACGACCTCCATTATCAGACCACCTCTTAAACTCTATTCTTTTACATTACTCTCTTATTATTTTTACAACGGTAGATAACCACCGAGGGGGAATCGCCGCCACTACGTTAAAACATAAAATACACAACTTTTAAACTTTTAAGGGTTAACTAATTCAAAATAATAGAACATTCCACAGTGTTGCAGAATCTCAAATACGTGTGCGGCTGTGCGTCATTGTTATCGAGAAAACGTGGCATTCTGTGCGTCATTTTTCTCTAGAATGCGTGTGCCCCTGTGCGCCATTGTTCTCCAAACAATAGCGACTGAAATGGAGCGTTTTGATTGGTTAAAACCACATTCCAACGAAAAGAACAATAATGCTCAGATACCCACTATACTACTAACGTGGTGTGATACGACGAGTTTACTTCACAGAGTAGAAAAACGGAATGCATACAATGTCCTAACTAAAAAACATATCATTTTAAACATTTGACATTCAGCATTTCATCATCAGTTGATGATGTCATACCAGCAGCCAGGTAGTTCCTAATGGCATGGTATTGAGGGGAATAAACACTGACTCGAGCGCGGTGTCACAATCTCGATGACCCAATAGCTTCACTAATTATGCGAACCAGGTACCAAATCAATGTATGTCAAGGAGTCTGCTGGGATATGCTAATGAGACTATTCTAAGATGATAACCATTTAACCCTTGGAATGTCAGAGTCCCAATTTCAAAATAATTATACAGGAAAGCTGTTAAATATTTTGAAAATAAATCGGCTGGGAGATGTTGCTTCCCAGCCAAATTAATTACAAAATATTCAACATTATATCCCTATCCTAAATGATTTGTCAATATTCTTTGTAATCATCATTACCGTCCTAATGTTGCTTGCTCAAAGTACGCTCCGTTATGTGCGAACACGCGAAAAGACAGTCTCGATGTTAACCACTCGTGTGTCAATTAACCCTTTAATGGTTAAACTTACCAAAAAAGTAACTTTGCGGTCGTCTTCAGACATGGCTATTTGAACGGCCTAGAGAAGAGTATATTTGAATATTTAGCACTATAATGACTGGCCCGGTAACCCGTTTAATTTAAGCCTCTGAAAGTATATAATTTCGACAATTTTATTTTCAAGCCTTTTGCTGTGAATGCGAACCTTTAAGAGTCCAAATTACCAGTGTTCATTACCAGAGGGTTACATGGACATGGATGATACCACATGGCACTCGTTGAAGTCAGTCCCACACATCTAGGCTAAGTTTCACTCGTTAAAGGTGGATATACACAAAGTTCTTAGACAAAAAAATTGTCAAAATTATATACATTTAGAAGTTTAAATTGTAGGCCTCTGTGTAATGAAATGAAATAAATCTTAACACATGATGATTTCATTACATGTAAATTAATATACATTTTTAAGTTGTGCAATTGGCTTAGAGACACGAGTCCCTAATTCAAAGTTGCAAGTAAAATAATTATAATTGTTGGTACAGAATGAACATATCATATGCTAAGGCCTCTTTCTCATTGCCTAATCCTGTTTAACTATTCCGTATACTATGTAGGTTAATATGTATCCGATGTATCAGTTTGCATTCACATTGCTGGGATATGGTCCCGGACTGGCCGGTGGTGCTACCTGGTGGCCAGCGAGATAACATGATGACCGTAGCGCTACCTGGCATACAGTGCAAGAAAATGGCGACGCTAACGCTAACTGGCAGATTTTTAAGCAATAGGCTGTGTTCACATAGGGAAGTAATAGCGATATATTGGAAGATAAACCGCCGATTTTGTGGGATTAAATTTCGAGATAAATGACGTATTTATTCCGGCACAAGAGCCTGTTCAACGAGAGTGCTAGCCGGTATAGCTGCTATTTACCGAAATAGTGGCTGTATGAGAACACGGTCTAAGGCCGTGTTCTCAAAAGAGACTTAACCGGCGTAGCGCCATACTGGGGTATTGGGTTATTCCCAATTAACTCTCCAGTGAGAACACGGCCTAAGATTTGTTTTGCTTCATTACATTGCGGTACACAATTTAAGCCTCTAGAAATCTACAATTTTATTTGCATGAATTTTGTTGTGAATATATACCTTTAGCCGAAAAAGATTGAACTGATTCTATGCCAAAAGAGTCTGCCCTACTAGTACCAAATTTGGTCAGAATGTTGCCTATGACGTCCCAAAGACATCAACGTTTCCTGTTTTCATTTAGGCAGAAATGAACTCCCTTTAAAGGTGCACATTCACAGTAAAATTCTTGAAAATAAAATTGTTACCATTTTATACATTCAGCGGCTTAAAGTGTATGCCTAGATGTAGTAAAGCGAAATAAATCTTAACATGTGATGATTTCATTACATACAAATTAATATAATCATTTTAATTTGTGAAATTCAATTAGATAAACGAGTCCCTAGTTCAACTTCACAACTAAATGTACATTAATTTATTCCAAATGAAATCATCATATACTGGGATTTACTTCGCTTCATTACATTGAGGTACACCAGTTAAGCCTTTATTTAACACTTTAATGACTAAATTTGTTAAAATATTTTCTTATTGAATGTCCATTTTCAGGCCAAGAGAAGATTATTTTTTGAAAATTTACACCTGAATGACTGACTCGGTTATCGAACCCGTCATTCCAGTGGTAAATTTTCAAAAATAGTCTTCTCTTGGCCTGCAAATGTCTTGACCGGCTTCGTCGTGAAAGGGTTAAAAGCATAGAATTTTAACAATTTTATTTTGAAGCATTTTGTGTGAATATGAAGCTTTAGCCACACAAGACGCGCGGGCATAGGCCTGTTTGAAATCAATATTCAATGGAGGAATCCACTTTTAGCCATGCCCCGCCAATCTTAAGCTAAACTGCTCACATACTTTGCCAGTGTGGGGATCGATCGATCCCTGCAATCTCTGAATCTCAATTTCTAGAAATCTATGCAGGTAAGATGCTGAATACTTTGAATCTGATTTGACTGAGTGCCAAGTGAAATTGGTTTCAAAATATTAATCATAATGTTTATTAATTAATAAAGACATACAATTCATACACCAGTGCTTAGTCCGTCATCAATTAAGCGTCAGTGACGACCTTAATAACGTCAATCATGCCGTAATTGATTATGACTTCGGCCTACACGTGACGTAGTTGTTTAAGACGACATATGATTTATGGATACTATGAACACTTCCATTGATGATGATCCATTGAGGCAGGGGGAATTCATATCTGTAAGAGACAGTCCGGTGGCTTGATAATGGGAATGCGGTGGGGGGGGGGGTGCGGTGAGGGTTTATCTCTTGCTATTGATAAGAGAACAACATTACACGCGATACACTTAGCATATAGTAATATGTTTTATTTAATATTAATTAATGTAATATATGGATTTATTAGACTACATCGACTAATGTCGTGTGTTTGTGCGTGCGTGCGTATACGAATGTGCGCGTGCGTGCGTGCGCGTGGGAATAATAATAATAATAATAATAATAATAATAATAATAACAACAAGACATCAGTGTTACACTGACGGGATATTGGCGAAAATCTGGGCATTTTGCATTTCCAAATGCAAATTTAGCTTTGTTTCAAGATCACAATGATCGGGGACCTCAACAGTCTGAATGTCTATGCTGCTGCTCCTGGTAGAGGTAACTATATGACGATGCTTAGTTCCAATGATTTGGCCAATTCTGAGATACAAGGACACATGAGCTAAGCAGAACCAAACTGTTAAAGTCTGCATTTTATACAAATGTTACAATGACCTTGACCTCTGACCTCAATGTCATTGTAATCCATATAGCTAAACATGTGACCAAGTTAAATTCAAGTAGTGTGGACCAATCCTGAGATATAGGGCATTATGTTGAGCTAAACCAAAGATGTAACCGAAAAGAATACGTTTATATTAATGTCATAGTTAACTTGGCCTTTGTCCCCAACAAGATTGTGCTGCATCTTGTTGATATATGTGACCACGCGTCAAAGTCTAGTCACAATAGGCTGAACGAATCCTTATATATGAAAAGATACGTTGAACAAAACTAAAAACCTAAGCAATAGAGCATTATACCAAGGTCCCGCTGGCCTTGACCTTTGACCTCAATATCATTGTGTTCCATCCGTTTGATATATGTAATCATGTGTCCATGTTTCGTCTCAATAGGCTCATGCCATGGCAAGATATAAGATGCTATGTTTGGCTAAACACACCACTTAACCGTGAAAAATAGAGTTATATACCAAGTTCACAGTGACCGTAAACTTTGATGCCATGACCTCCATATCATTGCGCTCCATCCCCTCTATATAAGGAAGCATGGTTCCAAGGTTAGATACAACACGCGAAACACTGCCGAGATATAAGAGGATATGTTGAGCTAAGCGCAAAACATAACAGTAAGGAGTAGAGTGACCTTGAACTTTGACCTCATGACCTCGATATCATCTTGCTCTATCCTTTTGATATAAGGATGGACGCGTCCAAATTAAGTCCAAATCGGGCGAAACCATGCCGCGATATAACGATAACCGTGATTGGATGACGACGAACAGACATACAAACAGACAGACAGACGTACATACGGACAGACGGACCGACGACAAGACGGACGGAGGGACAGACACACAGACAGACAGACAAATAGACAGACAGCTCGACAGCTCGACAGACAGACAGACAGACAGACGGAACTTACCGATACATTGACGAAAATTAAAATTTTCGCAAATAATAATAAATGCTGATTTTTCATGTGAATGGAGACAGTTATATTCCCACACATAGTATACCCCGTGTATAACGAGCTGCTCTTGGACAGTCAACGAGATGGTTCCTAAAGACAGGAGGTCACATAACACAATTCAGTTGCTATTTTACTGGCTTTTGCCAAATAATGTAAAGGCGAATATTCACAGCAAAATATCTGAAAATATATGCCCCAAAGCAATGAAACAATCTTATCATATGATGTTTTCATTCCATATAAATTAATACAATACTTTTAGTTGTGAAGATGAATTAGCGATATGGTTCTCTAATCCAATTTCACTACTTAAAAAAATGGTATTAAATTATTACTGAATGAAATCATCATCTGCAAAGATTTATTTCATTTCATTACATTGAGATACATAAACTTCACAAAGTATTTTTCCGCATTCTGGCACGAATTTCACGTTTGGCACTTGAATTTGCCACTATCTCAATTTTATGACAACTACACAGGTATGTTCTTGAGAATATTGAAACTAGTTTGACTGGAACCCGTTGCTGCGATAGGCAACATCGGCTATCAGTGATATTAGTGCCAAAATCTTAAAGGAACCGAAAAGGGAAATAACAAATGATGTGTATTGGTAATCTCATACAATATTAAATAAGCTACCATCGGTATAAAATGGAAATGAATCGGGATTATTTGAGAAAAAGCATTTAGCCTACTAAATCTAGGAGCGCTTAACTTGGAGCCAACTAGTGACCAAACTGGTGTTTCTCACTCCGCCGTGTGTCAATTGTGTGTGCAGGTGTACCACATAGGCCTACCTGCATATAATGAAAGCACACCTGGATATAATTTTGTAAGCGGTATGAATTGTATTCTCCATAGGCGCCGATGTAGAGCGATTAACTCGCTCCTGCTAATTCACTATTGATCGTTATGAAAACGTTATATTTGAAAGTCACTTTCTGGTAGAAGAGAAGCAAAAAGTTTCGGTCAAGATGATTTCAAAATACACTGCTGGTTTCCAAGGTCGCAATATGAAGCCTACTCAATATTTTTCCATTCCCCCGTGTGACTGAATGTAGAGCCTGTCTCTGGAAACAACGGCTTCCAGTCAAATTGTTTTCAAACTAGACAATATTTTACCTGTAAGACGTAGTGGCTAATCAGCTACAACCCGAATATAACTGAGCTTATATGACCGGCTAGAGCGGGTATTATTTATTCGCTCAGCGTACACCAGAGCACATAGGTCCAGCTGTGTCTCTAATTGGTTCCTGCCAGAATACCTTAAATGGTATTTAACTGCATTTTTCTAATTATTCTGATTTATTTCTGTTTTTCACTGGTGGCTAAAGGTTGATTATTATATAAAGCTGTCATTCAAGAGCATATTTTAGTTCCCTGATATTTTCCTTTAAACATAAAATACCGCACATCAATAAACAATATGTGATTTCGTGTTTGCTAGGTTTAAAGTCTCAGGAATGGTGCGCGCTTGACCACCTGGCATCACGTCATCATTTTGGCCCAAAGCAGGTATCTTCTGCTGACACGTTTGGCTGTAGTTAGCGGTGATGTTGGATCTCTCTCTCGCTCTAATGGAATAGTAGGTCTTCTAGGGTTAGAGGTTCTGAAGGAACACATCCATTCCACACATTTCTGGCATTCTTACAATCTGAAATGAAAGCGCGCGTGTCCACATTTAACGTTTCAACGACAATCCTTGAAAAAGTAAATTCTTTAAGATGTATAATAGGCCTTTATTCTGTTGAATAGTTTGAAATAAATATGAATGGAAGGCATTTGCTGCCCAATGCAGCAATGGATCACAGTTATATTAATTTCAAAATATCCAGCAGCTTTCTTCTTTGTTTGCTTCAGATTGAGATATGAGGAGTTTTTCAGTGAAAGAGTTAAAGTCATTCTCAACTCAAATGATAGAATACTGCAATGTGACTCGGTATCCTTCACTCTTGTCTTGTATTTATATCAGAACACTATTTTTTTTGTAGGAGTAGTAGTAGTAGTAGTAGTAGTAGTAGTAGTAGTAGTAGTAGTAGTAGTAGTAGTAGTTGTAGTATTATTATTATTATTATTATTATTATTATTATTATTATTAGTAGTAGTAGTAGTAGTAGTTGTTGTTGTTGTTGTTGTTGTTGTTGCAGCAGCAGCAGCAGCAGCAGCAGCAATAGTAGTAGTAGTAGTAGTAATAGTAGCAGCAGTAGTAGTAGTAGTAGTAGTAGTAGTAGCAGCAGCAGCAGCAGTAGTAGTAGCAGCAGCAGCAGCGGCAGTGGTAGTAGTAGTAGTAGTAGTAGTTGTAGTAGTAGTAGTAGTAGTAGTAGTAGTAGTAGTAGTAGTAGTAGTAGTAGTAGTAGTAGTAGTAGTAGTAGTAGTAGTAGTAGTAGTAGTAGTAGTAGTAGTAGTAGTAGTAGTAGTAGTAGTAGTAGGTTTGCTTAGTTTTTAACACACTGGCAACACAATTACTTCATTTTATGTGCTAACCCCGCCTACGGAGAGCACCCGTTGGTTTACTTTGTTGATCACCATTTCCCTGGTTGGGGATCGAACCGCCTTCCTGCAACTCCACATAGCATAAGCAACCAGACATCTTTCCACTGGCCCACCAGGCCAAGACAAAACTCTTGGTTTAGCATACCAGCTTTAACATGCCAGATATATTGATACACTGGCAAATTCATATGAGACTATCTTTTGGACATACCCCATCTGGTGTGTATGCTGTGCCTTCACCTGGTCTCCATCAGGGCACTGGCAGTAGTAGTTTTCCTTAGATTTTAACACACTGGCAACGCGAGGGCTTCAATTTTTGTGCTAACCCCGCCTACGGAGTGCACCCATTAGTTTACCTTGTTGATCATCATTTCCTCGGTCGGGGATCGAACCGCCATCCTGCAACTCCGCACTGGACCACCCCACCAAGACAAAAATCTTGGTTTAGCAGACCAGCTTTCACATGCCGGATATACTGATACCCCGGCGAATTCATATGAGACTATCTTTTGGATGCATCCCATCTGGTGTGTATGCTGTGCCCTCACGTGGTCTCCATCGCGGCACTGGCAGTAGTAGTTTTGCTTAGTTTTTAGCGCAATGGCAATGTGATGACTTCAATTTCTGTGCTAACCCCGCCTACGGAGTGCACCCGTTAGTTTACTTTGTTGCTTATCATTTCCCCGGTTGGGGATCGAACCGCCATCCTGCAACTCCACATAGCATCAGCAACCAGACATCTAATAGTAGTAGTAGTAGTAGTAGTAGTAGTAGTAGCAGTAGTAGTAGTAGTAGTAGTAGTAGTAGTAGTAGTAGTAGTAGCATAGTAGTAATCGAGGTTGTAGCAGTGGCAGTGACATGGATTTGGTTTGAGGGCACCGCTATATAGTCCTTTTGAGCGACAGTATATAATGATACTATATGTAGGCTGAGTTACAATACATTCTGCAAGACGTAATACAAATTTCTTTGAATGTTGTGACAGTTGCATCTACGCAACACGTGCTTATAAATTTGCTTGGTTGAAATGGTTGGGCCAAATACAATACACATTGTGGAATATACTTAAACCTGTAACACTCATACCAGCCAAAAACGGTTTCTGGTCTTGAAAAATGTCCAGATGGCAGACTACGAGAAGACTATCTTTGAAAATCTACCACTGCAATGACTGGCTCGATAACAGAGCCAGTCATTCCAGAGGTACATTTTCAACAATAATTTTTTCTTGTCCTGCAAATGGTCAGTTTCTATGAGATAGAAATTTTCCTGAACAAATTTGAGAGTTAAAGCATTAGGATGGATTCTAGCATTGCCCCGCCAGTTTTAGCCGATCTTTCGCCCACTTTGACGACCAATTGAATTCGTTTAAATTCTTTCAACTTTGTATTCTCGGATCTTCAAGGTAAGATATAGAATATTTTGAAATTAATTTGACAACAGCTCCCTGTCAAATTAGTTTCAAATTATTCCCGGGAATGTTGATTAAATTGTAAATTAACCTTACTGTTCTAGTCCTAATTCAAATGCATTTTCTTTAGTATTAAAGGTGCATATTCACAACAGAATGCTTGAAAATTGAATTTTTAAGATTGCATACTTTTATAAAATTAAATTATGTACCTAGATGTAATGAAATGAAATAAATCTTAACATATGAAGATTTCATTCCATATAAATTAATATAATTCTTGAAGTTGCGAAATTGAAATAGATGCACGAATCCGTAATTCAAATTCACAACTTAAAATGATATTAATTTATACGTAATGAAATCATCATATGCTAAGATTTTTTTCGTGTCATTACATCTAGGCACACAGTTTAAGCCTCTAAAAGTATGCAATGTAAACAATTTCATATTTTTAAAATTTTGCTGTGAACATGCATCTTTAAATATAAATCTTTAAAATTAATGGAAAACAAGTCATTAGCCATGTGTTTGGATCGATTTATATACTTTGAGTCCTGAATTCCAAAATACCAATTCAAGGTAACTATACAGGCCACCTGTTGAATAATGTGTAGCACACCGTCAAATTAGTTTTAAAATAGTCACCAGAAAGTTTATTATTATTATTATCTATCAAGGACATACAATTCATTCACTTGACAGACTGTTACATATTCATGATGGATATAAATACGTTAATCATTACGCATTTTGATTGTGACGTCAGCCTACATGTGACGTAATTGATTATGGCATTATGCTTGAGTGACAGATAGTATCTATCAATTCATACATATACTATTGGACCATTGGGCTGCACCATTGCAAGAGTGAGAAGAAAAGCCGGAGACAGTTATGCATTTGTCCATTACAATCTACGCAATGCAATTTAAAGGTAACCTACCACACCACGTTGGCTTATCCGAGGACACAGTCACGTCATCACACGATGATTTTGGAAAGCAAACGTAATCCGGGTGCGACATCCAGGACGGCGACTCGCCGCTCATGCATTTCACTGTAAACACAATACAATCGTATTGTTTTAACAGGTCCGAGTCCATGGCGGCTTAAACTACGCTATTGTCTAAATATTTAAAATTGTAGAATATAACGTCATCTGGAAATGGTTGGCTTGTTGAGGCCAAAACCAGGGTTATATGATACATTCTGATGCTGTGTTATGTGTGGTGTTTACAGGTGATACGTTTAAAGGACAGGATCATGGAACTAACATGTGCTCCTGAATGACAACTTTATATAATAATCAACCTATAGCCACCAGTGAAAAATTGAAATAAATATGAATAATTAGAAAAAGCAGCTAAATACCATTTATATCATTCTGGCGGCAACCAATTAGTGACGCAACTGGACCTATGTGCTCTGGTGTATGCCAAGCAAATTAATAATACCCGCTATAGCTGGTCATATAAGCTCAGTTATAGTAGCCACTACGTCTTACAGGTAAAATACTGTCTAGTTTTAAAACAATTTAACTGAAAGCCGTTGTTTCCAGAGACAAAGACTTCATTCCATCACACGAATTTCAAAATATTCAGTAGGCATCATATTGCGACCTTGCAAACGAGCAGTGTATTTTGAAATCATGTTGACCAAAACTTGTTGCTTCAACCAGAAAAGTGAATTTCAAATATAACGATTTCAAGAGTGATTAAATAGTGAATTAGCAGTAGTGAGTTAATCGCTCTACATCGGCACCTATAGAGAATACTATTCATACCGCTTGCGAAACCGTATTCAGGTTGTAGATATGGGATTGTCTTCTGGGGGGTCATGACCCCGGGGACATCTTATATTTGCAGTCCAAGACCCCCAGCGAAGAATATGACTATATTTTTGAATACCAGATGAGCTAGGGAACGGATAACACAATGAGCGAAAATGTATTAGCGCGATCTAGTGTGTGCATCAAGTCGATGCAAAACTGACACGAAAATATAGCTGATACAATAAATGAAATTGGAATATGAAATTGGAATAGAATAGACTAAGACTTAGGGCAGTGAGCTGATGGAATCTATCGGTGATTGAAAGATGAAAGCTGTTGCTGCAGGCGCGGCATAACCTTTTATAGTATTCAACAGAAGTTATGACCAATAGTTTTCTAAATATTCAAGCAAGAGCGTCGGTAGGATGCTACGCACAGAGTGTACGTAGCACAGACTGAATGACTCATAAAATGACGTAGTAAACGTGGCGATGACCGACTTACAATAAGGTGACCGGGTTTCTATATTTCTATAGAGGCGACCCACGACACCAGATACGACACCAGATGTTGGTGAATCAGATGTGGTACATGGTCACTACGTCATGACACCCTTCTGAAATGCAGGCGTGGGCCTAATAAGCAAGGGACTGGACGTGGGCATGATAGCGTCTGGCGCCAAGAAGATTAGAAAACCAGACAAAAATTGTCGAAACAATATCCATCGCTGTCAAGTTTGGGGGAGGTTATCGGATAGAATTCCACACTCATGAGTCAATTAGGCCGCTTTAACTTGTTCGATGTTCTTTTCCTAAGAGAGAAAAATCGGAGTTTGATTAGTCAGGATGACGTCACAATCAATGAGCATCGAATCAAACTCTGGAAAGAAGAACCCAAACGAACATGGTAAAGAGCTCAAAAGTAGTATAAGATATGACTTTAACTTTTAAAAAAAAGATCTTGGTTCCGAAAATTATTGGTAAACCTAGCCTCGAGTCCGTATAGTTCTGTGGAACTGAATTTGTCGAAATTCAAACAAGTTCTTGGTGAATGGTTTTAAGTAGCCAAGAACGGTTTTTGACGAAAATGATTTAGAGAATCGTGAAACGCAACTTTGTAATGATAGAATAACCAGTATTCGTATTGTATGAAAATCAGTTATTTCTATAGACGCGAGTGACAGTAAAAGTTACTCAAAGTATCTGGTGGTAGTATAAGCCACCCATAATTGATAGAGATTGGTGGTAGTATAAGCCACTCATATTTACTTAGAGTTTTATTTAACAGTTTGTTTTCTATCGTGACAGCATAAGTCACACATATCCGTAGCCATATTAGACAGTCAAAAAGAAGAGAATAAATTATCACTTCGATATTCTCGAAGCAAGAGTTTGGGTTGTGTATTGTCCAGTCTGGAAGCGACGGAAGACCACCGTCCCGAGCCACCATCTTTTACCCGAGTCAGATCAGGCCCAGATTATCGAGTATAAATATCGTCACCATTACCTTAGACGAGGCGAGCAGATAATCGTGCTACTGCATCTTTGATAAGAGTGTCGCAGCAACCGTTACATCATATTCTTATCAGAGGTGTGGTAGATATATTTCTAAATTAGACCCGAAGATCGAAAATCTTCAGTGGCTTCGCCGTGCCAGGATTTATATATTCCAGGATTGGACACTGTGTGAACCGTGAGTACAATATATCAAAGTAACGACTGAGATAGACTGCCCAGAATGGCCCAACCACAAAACCCTACCAACCCGGGACTACCGCCAACCGACCGACAATTGAGACCCGAAACAGTGGCAGCCATGCGGGAAATGGGGGCGGCAATGGCGGGAGCCATAGTACAAGGCGGGGACCGACGCGAGACCGAGAGAATATACAGGCGAGAAATCCGGGACGCTATAGAACGCATCCAACCCTGTGACGGAGTGGTACCGGAAGAGGTACGAGAGTTTTTGGACGCCACAAGGAGGGCGTGGGCGGCCAACGAGGGGCGACTTGAAGGCGTACCTGTCTACGTCGTTACCCGAGCAGCCCGGGGACCATTAGCACGGGCACTGGACGGATTCCTTGCGGGGAAGGCGATGGAGGACGTCACCTTCGAAGAGTTGCGGCAATACGTCACACTAAATTTTATATCCGCAAATGAAGGAGAGCGGATCAAATTCGATTTGGATGGGACACAGCAACGCCGAAACGAGACAGTGGTCACGTTTAACAGACGGTATTTGGAGGCAAGCATGCGCGCCTACCCTGAGGCGAACGCAGATAATCGCCGCACCGTCCTGGGCATTTATTTACGTGCCCTGAACGATAAAAACTTAAGCAAACGCATCGTCCGGAAAAGGACGACGACATTGGCGCGGGCCATCGAAATTGCCGAGGAGGAGGAGACCTGCAACGACCTGCTACGGGCAATGAAAATTGACGGCGGCAGGCGTGAAGAGCGGATGGAGATAGATATGTTGGAGCCAGCGGAGGAAAAAGAGGTGTGGAAAGTAGTGAGGGGGTTAAAAAGCCAAATGGCGCAGCAGGCTAAAATGATCGAGCAGCTGTGCGGGTTGGTGCCGAATTTGCAAGCAGTGCAAGAACGACCTAAACCGGCAGCCCAACGCGCTGCACCCACGCGAAAAATAGCAACCCCGCCACCCAAGCAACTTAATCCGGGAGCGGCACGCAGATCGCCGAGAAGCGCCGCAAACATTACCTGCTACAATTGTGGACAAATCGGTCACTATAAAAGTGACTGCCGTCAGGCAGTGCAACCAACCGCACGACGACTACAACCGCGACCACAGCACCGACCGCAACGACCACCTATGACATGTTTCACATGTGGCCGAGAAGGACATACGGCCCAGAATTGTTTTGGGACGTATATGAGCCGTCAGGCGACTCCTGCCGTAACAATAAAATGTTTTGGGTGTGGCAAAGACGGCCACTACATAAGAGACTGTCCGCTGCGGAATGGTCCTGCCGGGACCCAACAAAAGGGTCCGTCTAACCGCAGGGCGATCAAGCGTCCCCGCACTGACGAAATGGAGATCGACGAGGTGAACGATCATCGACGACGCACGACACCCAGTGACTGTTCACGTAACAATCGAATGGACATGAACAATGCTCGACGTAACCAGTACGAATATATTGATCGTGATGGTTTTATTTTAATTAGTGAAAATACCGATGCATATGGCCGTCATTCAAACGGTACTGAAAAGGATGCGTCGGATGACAGGCACAGTTACGCCGAAGTGGTTAATGGACGAAGGAGCCCGGGAAACGACGACGGAGAGAGCCGTTGGTGAGATCACCGACCGAGCGGTTCTTAATCCGTCTAAAAATGGATAAAGACGGTCCATCGGATCAGGGTAAGTACCTGCATGCCTTAGTGGATACTGGTGCTAGCACATCCTTGATTCGTAAGGATATATGGCGTAGCATGTTGAATGCTAGGCCATTGAAAAGAGCAAGAACGCTCTTAGCTGTAAATGGTTCCCCGATAAAGTTGTTGGGGGAAACACAAGTAAAATTCAAGAACGCCCGACCCATCCCTAGTACGATTGTGGCCAGAATGAGGCATGAATGTTTACTTGGAGCGGATGCTTTGCACCTGGGAAATGCAAAGATTGACTATCGGGCCAAAATTGTAGTATGGTTTGGCCAGATATATCCCTTTGAGTATCCGCATAGAGAACAGACAAATTATGTCTATGCAAGCTGTAAGGAAACGACCGGATATAAAGATATCGACAAAGTCATGGCGGACTTTGCAGATATTTTTGATACGGCTCGTCTAAACACTTTAGGACTGGTCCCCAAAGTGAGGTGTACGGTACCAACAGGAGATGCTTATCCTATAAGGCAAAAAGCCTACCGTCTACCGTTGGCCAAGCAGTATATAGTCAAGAATCAAGTGGCTGAAATGCTGGCAGCGGGCGTCATAAGACCATCGTCATCGCCATGGGCGTCGCCCATTACGTTGGTCCCTAAAAAGGACGGGGGGGGACTAGATTTTGTGTCGACTACAGAAAGTTGAATTCTGTGTGCAAGAAGGATAGTTATCCACTGCCAAACATAGCCGATATTTTTGATTCGATGTGCGGCGCAACGATATTTTCGACTATGGACTTGAAGTCTGGCTATTGGCAGATACCAATGGACAGCCAAGACATAGAGAAAACAGCGTTCGTTTGTAGTGAAGGCTTGTTCGACTTTGTTCGGATGCCGTTCGGTTTTGCGAACTCAGGTGCCGTATTTCAGAGGGCAATGAACGATATTTTCCGAGAATTCGTGGGAAAATATCTGCATGTTTTCGTCGACGATATAGTCATATATTCGAGAAATCCGGCTGAGCATGCACAGCATTTGCGTAAGGTTATGCGTAGGATTCGAGAATACAATTTACAGGTTAAGAAAAAGAAATGCGAATTTGCCCGTAAGTCTGTGGACTTGTTAGGGTATCACATTTCTGCACAAGGAGTAGCTCCTCAGGTACAAAAGGTCAAGGTCATAAGGGAAATGTCACAACCCCGTGACGTGGGTGAGGTGAGAAGTTTCCTGGGCGCTACAGGGTATTACCGCTCTTGTGTGCAAGGCTATGCCGAAATTGCTAAGCCTTTGATAGAATTGACTAAGAAATATAAACGTTTTGAGTGGGGTCAGGAAGAACAGCAAGCGTTTAAGAAATTACAAAACTTGCTGTGTAGTGAGACGGTTCTCACATATCCGAATTTGAATGCTCCGTATAGATTGTATACTGATGCGTCTAGCTATGCGATAGGTGCGATACTGGTACAGGTAGATGACGAGGGTATTGAGCGTGTGATTCAGTATGTCAGCTCTACTCTTAAAGACAGTCAGTTGAATTGGCCTGTGATAGAAAAGGAAGCTTATGCGGTAATATATGCGCTAAAGAAGCTTAGACCATATCTATTTGGCGCGCAGTTTACCGTGTATACCGACCACAAACCCCTAAAGAGTTTGTTTGTGGGCGAAGTTAAAAACACGAAAGTGCAGCGCTGGGCGGTACTGATTGCCGAGTACGGATGTAAGATTGAATACATCCAAGGCTCGAAGAATATTCGAGCGGACATGTTGTCCAGGTTACGTCGACCGGTGGAAGTCGCAACGTTAGATACAGGCGACTTTGTGATACCAGATGTCGACGAGGGAGTGTTACCTCACGTCCCTCTGGAAGCATTCGACATACCATATGACGAATTGTGTACCGAGCAGACCAAGGAATACCCGGAGTTGTTCAAAAACACCCCGGAGGAGTATATGGTCAAGAATGGCATTTTGTATTCTTTAATTACGCCTTCAGCGTTGGACGCTGAGTACCCCAGAATTGTCTTACCTACCCTGTTCCGTGAGAAAGTGCTCCGGATGGCTCATGAACGAGCTGGTCACCAAGGTTTACAGAAGACCATCGGTATGGTAAGAGATTCTTTTGTATGGACGTCTTTAAGAAAAGACGTAATTCGTATGCTTGAAACATGTACGAAGTGCCAGGTCAACCGACCTGTCACTACCCGACCCAGGTATAGTGAAATGCCCATGGCCAATTATCCGGGTCAGATAATTGGAATGGATTTGATCGGTCCATTATTAGAATCGAATAAGGGTAACGTGTATATCATGACGGTGATCGATCACTGCTCTGCTTGGGCAGAAGCATATCCGATTGCAGCGAAGACATCTCAAAATGTGGAAGAAAAGTTCTTCAACGAGTATGTCGCGCGTCATGGCGTCCCTGAGATTGTAATAACCGACCAGGGTAAAGAATTTTGTTCCCATTCTCTGGAGGAGCGGTTTAAAGAACATGGTATCGACCATAGACGGTCTAGCCCATACCATCCGCAGACCAATGGACGTACTGAAAGATTCAACCGCACTCTTAAGGAGTTGATCCAGAAAGGGGTGAACAACGCCTCGCGGGCGTGGGAAGACGAGTTGGGAGCAGCTTTGACAGCGTACCGCAGTACTCGTCATGCGACGACCGGATATACGCCATTTTATTTGACGTATGGGCGACGGGCGAGATTGCCAATGGCCGTTCCAATCGACGCGTCGCAGGACCTTGGTGAGAGACTAACGTATCTCAACAACGCCTTGCTACGTGCTCGGGAGGGAACAGCTAGATCTCGAGAGATTCACAGGGAACAGGTTAATAAGCGTGCGAACGCTGGTGAGTTTAAAGTGGGGGATTCGGTGGTCGTCAAAGCTGAAGAGAGGATGAAATTGACCTCTCGCAGCGACCCCGAGTATGAGATCTTCAAAATTAACGGACCTGTGGCCCATGTCCGCCATCAAAGGTCCAGGAGAATGCGTGTGCTCAATATATGTAAGCTGCGCGTAGTCGACTCGGAAATGTGCTGGGACGGGGTGCGACCACGCCCCATTCGTAACCCTACCAAGGGGACAAAAGCTAGCCATCACCCCAGGGCGATGTTGCCCGAGCCAGAACCAATGGTCACCGACGCTGAGACGACACCCCAGGCTCATAAGAAGCGGCCAGCTTCGGATATGGAGCCAGAGGTGCGTACAGGGGGTAAGAGGGTTGACCGGAAAAGGGTGCAACCCAGTACGAATCGCAGTCGAAACCATGAGTCACCAAGTGACGTCATCGGAACTCCTAGGCCCATGGTGATTGACGCTCCAGAGGCGGCACCAGAGCTGCTCTCTGAACCAATGGAGATGCTTCCATCGCATCCGTATATGCTGCGCAAGCGCAGACATATACCAGATAACGATTATGACAGCAAGCAACTCAGGTTAGACTTGAAGCGAAAGCAAGGGTATGGGTGGGAGAACGAATCCGGTAACAAGCGACTCCGAATTGGCGTAGTAGACTCCGCCCTTTACGATGACGTGCTATACGCTGATTTCGTCAGTCGTGTAAATGCCGTTATTCAGCGGCACAACCGCCGATAGTGTGTATTGTATCACTATACTTTAACATCGCAAATAGCCAGTACGTAAAATATCATAACAATTAAGACTAAATTTGTTCGCAGATACTAAAATGTATTCGTTTAAATTGTGTATAATGGCGTTGTGGTTTAGCATGGTATCAAGTATATGCGTCGGAATGTCGTGGTGCCGACCCTAGGGTGTGCCAGGGACAACTACGGGTCGACATGACCCACGTGCCCTGTATTGTGAGTGTATTGACAAATGCGACTGATAGCAACTGTAATATTCAACTAACGAAGTCGAACGTAACCACTAGTAAATTATTTGCCAATGAGAAAATCGGGGTAGTATTGCAAACGTTCGGCGAGACGGTGGAAATTCATTGCGACGGACGACTGACGGACCGATGCATGGTGAGTAATGGTGTGTATGCATTGATGTCTGGAGAATGCGGGTATAGTGGGAGGGGCTGGCGATTCGAGCCTGTGGCGTCTTATAGTCGGACGTACACTCGAATAGGCCTAGCCATTGAAATGCCCCATTTGGATGTGTCCGGCGTTCTAAATCAATCCATGATAGTTGACCATTTAAAGCCACAACCGTGGAACCATTTACAAAAGTCTAAGTACGTGCCGCTAGCACCGTTATCCATGATCGACCCAGTGATGGTCGATGGCATTGGGGTACATTCTTTCGTATCATATTCAACGGGTTCCTTCGTAGTTGTGTTAGTAATTGTGCTTATATTATATAAATGTGGCGTGTTATCACGCATGTGGAATGCGCTTAAATGCAAGCCACGTGCGGCCCATAAATGCAAGCCACGTGCGGCCCATAGTAGTGAACCGCATATCATCACACCAACTATTCAGACCCAGCAGCCCCGGAGAACTGCAGCTCTACCGGAGCCGCTGCGGATGGCAGCCGGGTCGTCGCCTAATGCTGACGCCAGGACTGAGATCGACCCGATGGCTGCCGACTGGATAGAGATGGAGACGTACGTTAACGTGGTGGATCCTAACGTGAGCATAAACCGCTTGGAGGTATCACCATGACATTTTGGCACTAACTTTATATGTTTCTACTGGAACAATAATTGGTGAATATTAATAATTGTGGCGCGAACTTTATCATGATACCGTACTGTGTACTGTTTTATTAATAGGAAAAATTCACATGATCTGTAATGGTATTTGCACTGTAGGATTAAGGTTTTGAACTATAATGTTGCGTCGTGTGACGACGAATCATTACGACACGCGAAAAGTGTGTCGCTGCTGACCATGTTGTCGCTGCTGGCAGTAGCGGCAGTTTATATTAATACATTATGTAATATGTATTCACTTGTTTTAAACTGTACCGATTGCTCGCTTTTATTGTTAAGTTACGCGTGGATCGAGGTTATCGACCACGGTTTAATGATGCTATCAATGTGTTTCCGGGGGCAGTCTTTTGCGCACGATATTCTGCTACCCGGACATGTATGTTTGTATAGTTATCAACCATACACTAACGTATGCTACTAATGTATTTCCGAGCATTCCGCTACTCGGACAAGTATTGGTGTATAATATATGGCCCTGTATTATTAATTTCTTGACAAATTGGATGAATATCAGGTTGTATCCGTTCAGGCTGCTGGTATTGGTTTGGGTTGTTGATAGTCCACAACGAGTTAGTTGACACTCTCTTTTAAGGCCTTAAGAGAGATGGTCAAATAACTTTGGTTAAGGGGCGTATGTAGATATGGGATTGTCTTCTGGGGGGTCATGACCCCGGGGACATCTTATATTTGCAGTCCAAGACCCCCAGCGAAGAATATGACTATATTTTTGAATACCAGACGAGCTAGGGAACGGATAACACAATGAGCGAAAATGTATTAGCGCGATCTAGTGTGTGCATCAAGTCGATGCAAAACTGACACGAAAATATAGCTGATACAATAAATGAAATTGGAATATGAAATTGGAATAGAATAGACTAAGACTTAGGGCAGTGAGCTGATGGAATCTATCGGTGATTGAAAGATGAAAGCTGTTGCTGCAGGCGCGGCATAACCTTTTATAGTATTCAACAGAAGTTATGACCAATAGTTTTCTAAATATTCAAGCAAGAGCGTCGGTAGGATGCTACACACAGAGTGTACGTAGCACAGACTGAATGACTCATAAAATGACGTAGTAAACGTGGCGATGACCGACTTACAATAAGGTGACCGGGTTTCTATATTTCTATAGAGGCGACCCACGACACCAGATACGACACCAGATGTTGGTGAATCAGATGTGGTACATGGTCACTACGTCATGACACCCTTCTGAAATGCAGGCGTGGGCCTAATAAGCAAGGGACTGGACGTGGGCATGATAGCGTCTGGCGCCAAGAAGATTAGAAAACCAGACAAAAATTGTCGAAACAATATCCATCGCTGTCAAGTTTGGGGGAGGTTATCGGATAGAATTCCACACTCATGAGTCAATTAGGCCGCTTTAACTTGTTCGATGTTCTTTTCCTAAGAGAGAAAAATCGGAGTTTGATTAGTCAGGATGACGTCACAATCAATGAGCATCGAATCAAACTCTGGAAAGAAGAACCCAAACGAACATGGTAAAGAGCTCAAAAGAAGTATAAGATATGACTTTAACTTTTAAAAAAAAGATCTTGGTTCCGAAAATTATTGCGCTTAGGTAAACCTAGCCTCGAGTCCGTATAGTTCTGTGGAACTGAATTTGTCGAAATTCAAACAAGTTCTTGGTGAATGGTTTTAAGTAGCCAAGAACGGTTTTTGACGAAAATGATTTAGAGAATCGTGAAACGCAACTTTGTAATGATAGAATAACCAGTATTCGTATTGTATGAAAATCAGTTATTTCTATAGACGCGAGTGACAGTAAAAGTTACTCAAAGTATCTGGTGGTAGTATAAGCCACCCATAATTGATAGAGATTGGTGGTAGTATAAGCCACTCATATTTACTTAGAGTTTTATTTAACAGTTTGTTTTCTATCGTGACAGCATAAGTCACACATATCCGTAGCCATATTAGACAGTCAAAAAGAAGAGAATAAATTATCACTTCGATATTCTCGAAGCAAGAGTTTGGGTTGTGTATTGTCCAGTCTGGAAGCGACGGAAGACCACCGTCCCGAGCCACCATCTTTTACCCGAGTCAGATCAGGCCCAGATTATCGAGTATAAATATCGTCACCATTACCTTAGACGAGGCGAGCAGATAATCGTGCTACTGCATCTTTGATAAGAGGTTGTCGCAGCAACCGTTACATCATATTCTTATCAGAGGTGTGGTAGATATATTTCTAAATTAGACCCGAAGATCGAAAATCTTCAAGGTGTGCTTTCGTTATATTCAGATAGGCCTACACGATATACCTGCACGCACACTTGATGCACAGCGGAGCGCAAAACACCAGCGGAATCACTAATTGGCTCCAAGTAAAGCGTTCTTAGATTTAGTAAATGCGTTTTCTCAAGTAATCCCGATTCATTTAAATTTTTTGCAGATGGTAGTTTATTTAAAGGTGCATATTCACACCAGAATTAATGAAAATAAAATGGTTAAAATTGCATACATTTATAAGCCTAAATTATGTGCATATGTGTAATGAAACGAAATAAATGTTAACATATGATGAATCCATTCCATATAAATTAATATAATTTTTTATGTTGCGAAATTGAAATAGAGGCCCGTGCCTCTATTTCATTTTCGCAACTTTAAAAATTATACTAATTTATATGGAATGGAATCATCATATGTGAAGATTTCTTTTTGTTTCATTACATATAGGCTCACAGTTTAAGCCTCTAAAAGTGTATAATTTAAAACTTTCAGAAATTTTACTGTGAATATGCACCTTTAATATACTCTTCCTCTGACTCGTATAAGCCATGGTACCAGGCACATGCCAAGTCAGTGAATTCATTGACTGCGTCAGTTGCGAAAACGCACCGCTGAATAAATATACATTATATTGGCTTATAACGTGTCAACATAAAAATACTTTTACCACGTGAAATGAAATAATCAGCCAATATTATTAACACGCCATCACATCAGTTTCTGGCATACAGGAATCTATATCAGCTTTGACTATGTGATGGAATTCATGATAGAGTGAATTTATCTACGATATTAGTGATCAGAAAATAGGGTTGCCAGTTGTTTTGGTTGTGACCGTGATTTACAAACTTGGATCTTGATGGATCAAAGTCCGGATCTATGGGTATCCCTGAAATTCACGACTTGATTACGTTCAAACTTTCACACACTAAATGTTCTTATTAATATTTCTCATCGTTGGTTTTGATCCGGATTAAAACAAACCCGGTTTCGGATCATACTCGACAATTTAAGGATTGGAAATGTTATGTACCTTCGAAGAAAATGGAAAGGGCGAGGATCTGTTATCATTGAGACTTCAACTGTTGTTGTTATTATTATCGTGCACAGCTCAGAATAAGCTAACATGTCTCCAAAACAAGAACAGAAGCTTAATCTTAATTTTGCACATGATGTAAGAGATGTTCTGTCGACTATTTAGGATTTCACAACAGAATTCCTGAAATAAAATTGTTAAAATTGTATACTTTTATAGTGGTAAATTGTGTGCCTAGGTATAATAAAATGAATTAAACCATAAAGAATGATGATCCCGCATAAATATTTATCGTATGCTTATAGCTGTGAATTTGAATTAGGGAATCGTGTCTCTAATTCAAATTCACAACTTAAACATTATATTAATTTATATGGAATGAAATCATCACGTGTTACGATTTACTTCATGTAAATACATCTAGACACACCATTTACACTTCTAAAATATACAATTTTAACAATTCTATATTCAGGTATTCTGGTGTGAATATGCAACTTTAATTTGATTTCAAGCCATTGCTGTCTTACGGTGCATTATCCCGCCAAAATATTCAACCGTATGTCCTAGGTTTTATTTCGTTTGGAAACATGTTAATTTATTTATGAGCTGTAGCATAAATGACTTTACATGCTCATATATTATTCTGTATACACTCTCTTACCACATGAAGAAGTCCTTTCTTCTGTCTTAGGGCACCGGGCACCAGGATCTCGCGATATTATTGACCGTTGTCGTATTTTGGCTGTACATGGGAACCAGGATCCCCATTCACCGACAAGACAGGGAGCTGCAACATAACAAGAAGATAATTAAGTAGCCTACAGTCACATATTTTGCAGTTAAATTATTCTGGTTTGTTAAGAAAGGTGGTCTTAATGCCAATACATCCGGGCTAACATGTTGTATACAGCTCGTTAACCCATTAAGCCTCATATCAGCCAAAACCTGTCTCTGCAGTGGTCTTGAGAAATGCCCATTTGCAGACCAAGAGATTATTTTTGAAAATTTAGCACGGGAATGACTGGCTCGATAACCGAACTAGTTATTCCAGTAGGAACATTTTAAAAAGCAGTCTTCTCTTGGTTTTGAAATGGACATTTTATGTGAGAAAATCGGAATTTTCTTGAACAAATTCGAGGGTTTACAGTATTAAATACAATACGAAGCCTCGTGCGTATCGACCTAAAACATGATGCACATGTAAAGTAGAAAAATGCATTCACCTATATTACATCCTATTGTGACCGGTATATCCTGGTGCATGCCGAGTTTGAATACGGTGTGAATATACACAGTCAACACAGTCTATAACGACCACCTACGCACATACGCCTATGTATTTATCACATGGCTACATCTTGGTTGTTTGAGACGAAGCGCTAAACATGACAGCTGGGTAGTGGGAAACCATATACTAACCGATCCCGTTCATGGTCATATCTACACTACCTTTTTCGAACGTTTCAACCATCCACTCCTTCACACCTTCCTCTTCCTCATAAAACTCAGCACTTCCTGAAACGAAAATAATAATCAGTATTCAAGAAAACGGTATCTACCTTCTCTGTAAAGTGAAGGATTGACCTCATGTGATCATTTCCTTAAGGTACGCATTAATGAAAGAATGAAGCTGTGAAATTGAATTATAGCTGCGAGTCCCTAATTCAAATTCACAGCTAAAAGAATTATAATAATTTGTGCAGAATGAAACCAGTATATGTTAGGATTTATTTCGTGTCATTACACGTAGGCCGTGTTCTCACTAGAGACTTAATCAGAAATAACGCAATACTGAAGTATGGCGTTATTCCAGATTAACTCTCTCCTGAGAACACGGCCTTAAGCTACACAATTTAAGCCTCCGAGAGTATACAATTTCATCATTTTCATATTCAGGCAATTAGCTGTGAATATGCATGCTTAATGAAATTCTATAAAATCCTTTCTTAGAATGAGAGAATGGAAGATAAAAATCACATTTAGAGGCACATAACCAAGTGTTCACATTCACTTTGAATTGATATGTAAGTGCTAATGTACACAGCCTTTGTGGTGATTTGTATTCAGGAGTGAAAGGCAACCTACTTCTTCTCCTGCTTGATCTGTTTCTGGCCCGAGGCTGGCTTCGTTGCGCAACAGATGAAACTAAAGAAAAATTAAATTTAGTAATCTGATAAGTGGGTTTCGAGCTATAGATAAACAAAGAAACAAACCAACAAAACCCAAGCAAACAAATAAACCAAGACACAAACAAACAAACAAACACACACACAAACAAACCAAGACACAAACAAACAAACACACAGACAAACAAACATAAACAAACACACTAACAAACAAACACACACACAAACACACAAACACACAAACAAACAAACTAACAAACACACACACACAAACCAACCAAGACACAAACACACAGACAAACAAACAAACACACGAACACACAAATAAACAAACAAGCAAGCAAACAAACACACCAAGACACAATCAAACACACAAACAAACACAGACACAAGCAAAGAAACAAACACACAAAGAAACAAACAAACAAACCAAGACACAACCAAAAAACACAAAGAAACAAACAAAGCAAACAAATAAACACAAACAAACAATCTAAGACAAACAAACAAACACACTAAGACACAATCAAACAAACAAATAAACAAACAACCAAACAAACAAACAAACAAACAAAAGAAGACACAAACAAACAAACAAACAAAGACAAAAACAAACAAACAAATAAAAAAGACACAAACAAACAAACAAACAAAGACACAAACACACAAACAAACAAATGAAACCAAGACACAAACAAACAAACAAACAAAGAAAGAAAGAAACACAAACGAACAAATAAATAAACAAACAAATTAACACAAAACAAACAAACCAAGACACAAACAAACAAACAAACAAACAAACAAACAAACAAACAAACACACAAACAAACAAAGAAATAAACAAACAAATAAACACAAAACAAACAAACCAAGACACAAACAAACAAACAAAAAAACAATCAATGGAACAAACAAACAAATAAACAAACCAAGACACAAACAAAGAAACATACAAACAAATAAACACAAAACAAACAACCCAAGACATAAACAAACAAACAAACAAACAAACTAAGACACAAACAAACAAATAAACACAAAACAAACACACCAAGACACAAACAAACAAACAAAGAAACACACTAAGACACAGACAAACAAACAAACAAACAAACAAACAAACGCACAAACAAACACACACACACACACACACACACACACACACACACACACACACACACACACACACACACACACACCAACCTAGACACAAATACGCAAACACACAAACAAACACACCAACAAAGCGAGACACAATCAAACAAACAAACACAGACACAATCAAAGAAACAAACAAACAAACACGCAACCCAAAACCCAAACAAACAAAGAAATAAACAAACACACATACAAACAACCCAAGACACAAGCACACAAACAAACAAACAAACAATCAAACAATCAAGCAAACAACCAAACTAAGACACAATCAAACAAACAAACAAACACACCAAGACACAAACAAACAAACGAACAAAGGCACAAAGAAAGAAAGAAACAAACAAAGAAACAAATAAATAAACAAACAAACAAACAAACTAAGATACAAACACACAGACAACCAAACCAACCAAGACACAAACAAACAAATAAATAAGCAAACAACGAAACCAAGACATTAACAAACAAGCAAACAAATGAACAAACACATGAACAAAACAAACAAAGAAACACACAAATACACACAAAACAAACAAACCAAGAACAAACAAACAAACACCCAAACAAACTAAGACACAATCAAACAAAGAAAGACACAAACAAACAAACAAACAAAATTACCAAACAAACAAACATACAAACCAACAAACCAACCAAATAAACCAAGACACAAACAAACAAACACACAAACACACAAACAAACAAATAAACACAAAATAAACAAAGAAACAGACAAAGGAACACACAAGTAAACAAACAAACCAAGACACAAACAAAGAAACAAACACACAAACAAACTAAGACACAAACAAACAAATAAACACAAAACAAACACACAAAGACACAGACAAACAAACAAACAAACAAACAAACAAACAAACAAACACACAAACAAACACACACACACACACACACACACACACACACACACACACACACACACACACACACACACACACACAGACACACACACACACACACACACACACACACACACACACACACACACACACACACACACAAACACACACCAACAAAGACACAAACACGCAAACACACAAACAAACAAACAAACCAACAAAGCGAGACACAATCAAACAAACAAACACAGACACAATCAAAGAAACAAACAAACAAACAAACAAGCAAACCAAAACCCAAACAAACAAAGAAATAAACAAACACAAAACAAACAACCCAAGACACAAACAAACAAACAAACAAACAAACAATCAAGCAAACAACCAAACTAAGACACAATCAAACAAACAAACAAACAAACCAAGACACAAACAAATAAACGAACAAAGGCACAAAGAAAGAAAGAAAGAAAGAAAGAAACAAACAAACAAACAAACAAACAAACAAACAAACAAATAAATAAACACAAAACAAAACAAATCAAGACACAAACAAACAAATAAACAAACAAACAAACACACAAACTAAGATACAAACACACAAACAACCAAACCAACCAAGACACAAACAAACAAATAAATAAGCAAACAAAGAAATCAAGAGACTAACAAACAAGCAAACAAATGAACAAACACATACACAAAACAAACAAACAAACAAACAAATACACACAAAACAAGCAAACCAAGACACAAACAAACAAACAACCAAACACACTAAGACACAATCAAACAAAGAAAGACACGAACAAACAAACAAACAAACATACAAACATACACACCAACAAACCAACCAAATAAACCAAGACACAAACAAACAAACAAACAAACACACAAACAAACAAGTACACACAAAACAAACAGAGAAACAAACAGATAAACGCAAAATAAACAAAGAAACAGACAAAGGAACACACAAGCAAACAAACAAAGCTAAATGCAATATCTTCGTTCCCTCGCGAGAAAGGTGTGTGTGTGTGGGGGGGGGATGTGTATTATACAAGCAAGATTTACAGGAAAGACACTTGCTGTTTGGTGCTTAAATATTGATGTTCTGTAAGACAGATGATCGTCTAAAAGAATTACAAACTTTTGGCCACACAATTCATGGCATATGGCAATGCATTATTACACCATTAGTCCTTAGTGAACGTATATTGATGCACACCGACACGCTCACACGTCTTTATTGGCTTGTCTTTATTACACGGTGTCAGTCTCACAATGCCTCTTTTCTCTATAAAGGCATATGCATATGTTTAAAACGAAACTCTTGCCAGGAAATGCAAGGAATACAGCGTCAAATTTCAAAATAACATTGTTTCTATAGGATAAAATTATTTCTATTTAAAGAAGCATCCTGACAAATTTTGATTCTCATACACCCACCCATTTCGATGACCTTGATGTGTGATACCCCACCACAATCAAGAAGGCTCTTTTGGAACCCAATGGCAATCTTCCACACACATTTGCTGAGAATCCCTCCATAGGACTGAGAAGACCTTTCACACACACACACGCACACTCGAACAATAATGTCTGTGATGCTTACCACATACTCGCTGCCTGGTAGATCCTGGTGAGAAAATAAAAAAATTAAATGTATATAGCAACTTGAACAATTATGGATTGAAGACCCTGGCTAAACGTTTTTGTTACTGCGAACGTCCCAATTTTGCATTCTTTTCGGACAATAGCCAATATTGAGTAATCCTAGTATACGGTCATACACTTTCTTGTGCTAAGATTTGAGAGAAATTGGACTGGTGGTTCCCGTGCTTTCCCTAAATACTTAATTTGATCAGATCTGGCATTGAAGTGATCATGCTCAAAGTCAGGACATCCAATTCAAGGTAAGATTCTTTGCTATGTTAATATTTGAGCAAAATCGATTCAACAGTATTTGAGATACAGGTCTGGATACGATTGCATGCACGCTCGCAAGCCCGATGCCTGCCTGCTCTACATTTCGCATGCCAGCACGTGCGCACCCGCATGCATATGCGTGCATGAACACACATGCATGTGAGCACGCATGCATACACACACACACACACACACACACACACACACACACACACACACACACACACACACACACACACAAGCACACAAGCACCCACCCACGCATATGGTTGTCGGTTAATAGAGGCCCTCCAAGCTCTTCATATGTTTTACACTGCTACACCCGGTTAAAAGGATCTGGAAAGTACGAATTATATACCTTATATATCTATATTTGGAGCTTGAAACTCCACGCCTGAGCCAGCTACACAGTGGCCTGGGTAGACTAGTTAATCAGAAACGTTATTCCGACTGATAATGGCTCCCACTGTCTGAACTGGGTGACATTTTGGAAAGATGATCATTTCTACTTTTGCTCTCACAGCTCCCATGATCAGGTTCGCAATATGGTTTCTAACTCTTCGCAAAACCTCTAATAAATTCTAGTATTTTCCACCTTTGGGCAAAACTTGTTGGTCGATGCTGACCAGCTGTTGTCTGATCAACCAACGATGCTGGAAGACGAATGTCTACAGTCGTCTCTTCAGCTACATCTCATGACGATGCTGCTTCCAGGAGCTTCTGATGTCTTCCCGATTCTGATGCAACTTCCCTTTATGGTGCGCCGAGGCTTCAGTCATGGTCCCCCCTTTCTGTTACTTTATTCTGTAGTAAGGGATGTCAAAATTGTTTGATCGGAAGTTTCTAGTGGAAGTCCTCAGCACGAGGATTAAACAGTCTAAACAGATTGATAATCAAGAATTAGTGAACGGCTGATCAGAATCTGCGAACTGCAATGGGAACTGAAAGCAGTCGGAAGCAGAGCCAGTCAGAAGTTGCCAACCTGGATGTTCAATCCTATATACTCAGGTTCATGTCACTAATTTTTATATTTGGTGAAAATTTCAAATCAATTGCATTTCATTTCTTCCCTTCACAATCAGCAATCATCGTTCAATAAATGAACGTCTGCATCTAAACAAAATGATAAACCTAATTTTGAGGGAAAGTGTTTTCATTAAGTTTAGTAACGCATAGTACACATAAATTCTAGTTTGTTAGTTCAAAGTACCTTCCATTACGTGTTGCTTTCTTTCCATCCATTGGTTGTATGCTGAAAGGGAATACCCAACTTCTAGTATGCTGTGATCAAGCCTTGGGTCAAATACGTTCATCAAATACAAATACAAATACAAGATCTCTACTTCTTTCAAATATGAATACAAATATGCCAGTCCCAATTTTACCAAACACAAATACAAATACAAATATAATCTTTGAAATATAAATACAAGTATGGTGTATCAAATATGGCCACACATACGTTCGTGTTTCATAGATTATAGATTTCTGTGGCTGTAGTAGTAGAAACATCCTGCAGCTGTAATCACTCCTTCACTTTTGCCTATTGTGTCTTGTCCTCAGCCGAAATCTGTAGCTTCCTTAGGGCCATTCCTGACTTGAGTGTAGGTCTAACGAGTCCTGCTTTATTGAGGTCACCTTGTAGTACACTTATCAGAGTTATGCAATGACGTCCCCTGCCGGTTTTGTATTTGCTGGCATCGCGTAGGGCCAATTCCAAGGCGCTCTGTGCTGGTGTTTCTGACATCCTTAGCACATGGCCAAACATCTTTGCTGGGCGACTTTTACAGACAGCGGCAACGTATTACACATCGTGTATCGTGCATCATTAGAAATAATGATGGCTGGCCATCGGTCTCCAGTGATTGTGCGTAGGTGACTGCGGTGGCAGGCAAGAATTTGTCTAGAGCTGCCTTTGGAGCTCTGCAGCTGTTACAGTTATACAACATCACGGATACGAAGGTTGCATTGTATAAACGTAGTCTTTTTTATCAAGGGCATCTTTGATCTATGAATCTATAGCATCCAGAAGGCGTGCATCAATGTTAGCAGTACTGCAACGCAATGAGCCCAGGATTTTATTTTTTCTCCATGGTTCGCCTCCACGAAGTGCATCGTGATGTTCTTTAGTTTCATGCGTTGTAGATAGGTATATGTACATATAATGTCTTGATTAATAACTAGGTATACAAAGGTAAATATATCGGTATATCTACATATCATCTAGACTCCATTAATAACTCCTAACATCAGGGCCCTTTACATTTAAATGGAAAACACAGAATTTAAGAGAGGAACAGAGGAAGCCAATTATCTGAGAGTCTGTGTTTTTATTCTAGTCCATTGACAGCCACTGCCTATGCTGACTGCTTGAATAGAAGGCCAGGCAAGAGGTGTTAGATCTTACCTATTAACACATTTAAAGCTTACTTTCTTTGATACTGAAAACCTGTTATTTACATTTCAAGGCAGTTAGAGGAAGGTGAAATATTTTGAAAATATCTTTATTGAATGTTTTGCTTGGTCATTAAGATAATAATAATAATAATAATAATAATAATAAGAATAATAATTATTATTATTATTAGCCTTATTTTAGCGTCATTATTATAAAGGGAGAAGACTAGGTCCTGGCCTGAGACAATTGTTTCCGGGCTCAAATATAATATATTGGGGCTTTAATGCCTGACTCACATAAAAGGATCCGACAAGTCGCTAACCAGTTGTATGTCATTTTATGAGTTAAACGACAGTTGTAAGAAGTATGGTCATTATATGTGAGCGAGTGTGCGATGAGTTGGAGACATTTTGCCAGTCGCCGACTCATCGCCGACTCAGTCACTATATGTGCGATGGTCAGTTTTAAGTTGTATGTAGTTTTCCTTTGATTAAGTAATCCCGAACGGCATGTGCGTCACGTTTTCTTCCTGTGATAGGATACTGGAATAATACAGAAAATGTAATTATTACTTTGTAAATGTGAAAATGGGCATCATATACCCATTTCCGGATAACTCAAACAAGATCAATCAAGATGTTGTCCAACTAGTATATGTTTATTTGAATATTAGGCCTATACAATGACACGCTGATCTAATAATAATAATACTAATAATAGTACATTTATAATGCGCTGAAATCCATGCATGTAATGCATGCTCTAAGCGCTTACAATTGATATTTATGTATAAGCCTGTTTAAAAAGATATGTCTTGAGATTTGATTTGAAACTGGATAGAGTGGGAGAGATTTTGATATCAAATGGTAAATTATTCCAGTTAGACGAAGCAGCAAAAGAGAAAGTTTTGTGGCCATATGTTTTTGTGCAAACGTTTGGAATTTCTAATAGCATTTGATCTGCAGATCTGAGTTGCCGAGGAGGATTGTATATCTGTACAAGCTCAGACAGATAATCTGGCGCAGAGCCGTAAACACACTGATATGTTAGACTTAGAATTTTGAACAGTATTCTTTTGGTAATCAATTTATCCTTGTTTCATACAGAGGCCATTCAACCGCTTTCATCCACATTCATCTATAAAGTCTGAAAATCCGGCAGAGAATTCAGTATGTATTTATCAAATAAACGTCACTTCCGCGCGGCTATGGGTAGGCTACTTCCTGAAGATTAGCTGCAAAGTCGTTATATCTGAGCCAATACACAATTGGTCTGTGACTAGTTGCCAACTGGTCTGCGATGAGTCGCCAACTGGTCTGCGATGAGTCGTTGAACAACTGGTCATTATATGTGAGTCAGCCATTATAAGTTATTGTACGGAAAAGAATTCTCTTATGTAATAACACGACTTCAGTTCTGATGGCTCTATATAATCAATAGTAGACGTTTTCTCCATCTTCATTAAAGGATCGTTGTTATTCAATGGGCAACTATACAATCATATCATCCAAAAACGGCTTCTACAGTAGTTTTGAGAAATGTACATTTGCAGACCAAGAGTACTGTTTTTGAAAATGTACCACTCGAATGACTGGCTCGATGACAGAGCCAACCATTTCACTGGTACATTTTCAAAAATAGTCTTCTCTTGGTCTGCAAATGGACATTTTCTATGAAAAAAATTTAAAAACAACATCGAGGGTTAAAAGGTTAAAATAGACCAAACATAAACGAATAAAAATCATAAAATTAAAAACACAAACTTACTGCGCTTTCTGCTAGAACTACTGCCTCCCTTATCGACACGTCCGGCATACACTGAGAAGATAAAGATGATATATATGATCATATGTAAATGTATACGCAATACACGTGAATAAAACTGCGAGCACGGGACAATACCTAGTATAGTTTGAGAAAGAGCGAGAGAGGCGAAGAGAGAGAGAGAGAGGGAGAGAGAGAGAGAGAGAGAGAGAGAGAGATGGAGAGAGAGAGAGAGAAGAGAGAGAGAGAGACAGACAGATAGACAGAGAGAGAGAGAGAGAGAGAGAGAGAGAGAGAGAGAGAGAGAGAGAGAGAGAGAAAGGGTAAAAGAGATACAAAGGCAGAGGCGTAAAGAGGGAGAGGGGGAGATAGTAGTAGTAGTAGTAGTGGTAGTAGTAGTAGTAGTAGTAGTAGTAGTAGTAGTAGTAGTAGTAGTAGTAGTAGTAGTAGTAGTAGTAGTAGTAGTATTTGTTCCATGGTAATTTGCAAAATCTTACAATGAAGTAAATTTAGAATGTGAACCCAAAGTGCCATCTAGGTAGTCATAGTTTGTATACGTTTGCTTTGTGCATTATATTATATAAAGGCTACTACGTCCGCTGGGCATTTAAGAATCGGCTAACTGGCGTCAATGAGTGACTTTTGTTACTTATTAACGAGTCACCTCGCCACTTGTTGGCGAGTTGCACTCGCCATTTGGCCCTACTACTATACGGTGTGCTACGTTAAACTACATATGATCTACTTAGCCTGCCGGTCATGAATCGGCTCAATGGTGTCAATGAGTAGGAGTAGCTCACTGCTAATTATTGATGAGTCACTTTACCACTTGTTGGTTAGCTATGCTCGCCATTTGGGCCTACTACTACACGGTGTGCAAATAGTAATGGCTTTGTTGAATTATATTATGTTGTCAGCTCTTTCTTAAGGTTTTTTCCTATGTAGTTATGCCATGGGTGTGGTATATGGTAATAGAGCATTTTAGCTTGCACTGTTTTGATTTGTTACGTTTGTATTGTTATTCATATACTATTAATAAAGCATACTATTTCACCCGATTTTTTATGCGGGTTTGCAAGCCTTTTTTAAAGGAGTTCCTCCGTGAGGTGTGTCCGACTGCGTCAGCGTCGGATTTAAAAAACCCACCAAAACTGTGGTAGTAGTAGTAGTAGTAGTCGTCGTCGTCGTCGTCGTCGTCGTCGTCGTAGTAGTAGTAGTAGTAGTAGTAGTAGTAGAAGTAGTAGTAGTAGTAGTAGTAGTAGTCATAGTGGTCGTAGTGGTCGTAGTAGTCGTGGTAGTAGTAGTAGTAGTAGTAGTAGTGGTGGTGGTGGTGGTAGTAGTAGTAGTAGTAGTAGTAGTAGTAGGAGCAGTAGCAGCAGCAGCATCAGCAGCAGCAGCAGTAGTAGTAGTTGTATTGGTAGTAGTAGTAGTAGTAGTAGTAGTAGTAGTAGTAGTAGTAGTAGTAGTAGTAGTAGTAGTAGTAGTAGTAGTAGTAGTCGAAGTGAATGCACGCATTTATTTAGCTCTGCAATTGCTGCCCGAATTTGCTAGTTTCTAGCGCGATTTTGTAGATAAATTTTATACATATATTTCGTATTAGTATTTCCTTTCAAACTTTATGTTTAATTTGTAAATTCTTGTCTTGGTTGGAGCGCATTTTGTGTCTCCATTTTCTAAAGGCATTCCTCTTAGCTGGCGGTTTCCGCCATTTAATAGGGATCCTCGTACTGTGGTCAATGCAATACATTTCTCCCCACGCCAGCCTGCTATTTCTATAGTTCGTAGGCTAGCGTATTATATTTGGCAAGATCGCTTGAGTGAGTGGATTTAATTCCTTTGCCATTTGTAAGCACAAGTCTAGTTCTTTAACTGTATAAATCCTTATAGTCAGTTGGCTGTCCCCGGTCAACTCGAACAGACTAACAAATATATACTGTAATATGTTAGTATGCATTAGGAAACCACTTTAATTGGTTAGGTGTTAGTGAACCACTTAGAAAGTGGTTCAAACTAACAAATATACGACTGTACTCTCTATTCGTATATTTGTTGGTAGACGTCAGGGTTTCAAAAGGAGAAACTATTTATTTAGTGTTTAGCTCTTTCCCCGACGTCTTGGTGTTATATATTTGTATTATATATTGTAGTAGTATGGGGTTCCTCTTTTTATAAAACACCATGGCAACCTCATATAAGCGTACCCTGAGTCTTAAAATCACGACAAAGGCCTGGGGTGTTTCGGCAATTAAGGTGTATCATGGGTTGAAGGATGTAGTTGGGGCAGGGCCACGGGTCCTTCAAGGTCTCATTAATGTTTCCAAATCTGTATGGAATGTCACCGTAGTTAATGAAAGTGTGAAGGAAAAGTTGCTCGACGAGGTCCTTGTCGTGAAGGGTGAGGTGTATAATGTGGAGGAAATAGATGCTGATCGTCTATTAGTCAAGATGAAGGTTCCATTAGAGATGCCAGATGAACGGGTTATCACTGAATTGATCAAGTATGGCAAAGTGGACAAAGTAGAACACGAGACCTATCTATTTGATCGAACCTTAGAAAATGGCATCAGAAGAATTTGGTTTGAAAAGGTAGAACAACCTCTCCCATGCAAGGTCACCAAAGATGGTCGATTTATCTTGCCATTATGGTACAGGGGGCAAATCAAAGAGTGTAGAATCTGCGTAAGCACAGAACATCTTGCAACAGATTGCCCTAACAAAAACAAATGTCTAGTTTGTGAATCATCTGATCATTTTAAGTGGCGATGCCCGCAGAACAAATATGTCAAAAAGGGTGCTGATAAAAGTGTAGAGCAAGTTGTCTCTCAAGAGAATGTCATAGAACCGGTAGCTGCTGAGATTGTAGCTGAAATCCAAACTAATGGGATGCACGTTGCTAAGGAAAATGTCATCGAACCAGTAGTTGCTGAGATTGTAGCTGAAGTCCATGTTAATGAGAAGCATGAGGAAAAAACTAAGAATCCAATTGCTGTAGTTGCAGGCGATGAAATAGAGGTTCTAGATGAGGGGCTAAGTCTTACTCCAGTAACAAGTCAATCCAAGTTGGATGTCAGAGAGGCTAATTCCACACAAGTTGAAGATGATGATCAATACCCTCTGGAAGAGAGTTTTAATTTAGGACAAGTAAAATTCAGGTCGCAAGATACTGAAACTAACTTTGATTTTCCACTGAGTACACTCAATCTAGACGATTTAAATAATATAGAGAAAGTAATTGGTGTCTCGGATCGATTGAGTGGAACAAAGCGACAGAAAGATGGAGAGAGTTCTGAATCAGAAATAGAGGAAAGTGATATAGAAGACGATAATATGTCAGTCGCTGAATCTGATATATCCATTCAAACACAGAGTTCTAAATCACCTGATGAAATGGTCATGTACAGGTCAGAGGCAGGAGAGGTGGTAGTTCCATATGTGACGGCAAATGGTGTTAAATATAGGCAGCTGCGTCATGATTCAGATATATTAAAATATAAGCATTTGGAAAAAGTTGAGCTAAGTAATGCAGCGTTTGTGAGTAAAATAGGTAAATGGTCTAAGAGAGTGTCGAAAAAAACAAAATCTAGTTAGCTTAATAATGGCGGTTTTACACAGCATTTTATTACCTTTTATGCTAATTTGAACACTCAATTGTAGAGGCTTAAATAGTGACATAAAACAACGTGACTTACTAGAGACTCTGAAAAATGAGCAGATTGACATTGCTTTGATACAGGAAACAAAAATTCAGAAGTCAGAATCATACGATAATTTAGAAAAGATTTCTGGATCCAGAATATTGTATTCGTTATCTCAAGATAATAGTGCAGGCATAGCAATTGTTATACTCCCTCATTGTTCAGCCTATGTAAATATAATCTCTTCAGTATCAGGTGCAAATGGTCGCTGGGTGAGAGTCACACTAGATATACAACAAACACGTATCACGTTGCTGTGTATATATGCACCTGCATCTCATCAACTACGTCGTAATATTTTTAAGATGTCTAAAACAGCACTAGATAACATCAATGAAAACTTAGTAATGGGTGGTGACTTTAATTGTGTCATAGACAAAGAAAATGACAGGAATGCAACTTCAACTTATACTGATACATCACATAGTCTCTTAAAAGAAATATGTGATAATGACAATTTAGTTGACACCTATAGAATATCAAAACCTCATGGTAAAGATCTTACATGTTTTTCGGTAGATGGTAAAGTTGGTTCAAGTATCGACAGAATTTATGTGATTAGTTTGTTAACAGGGTACTGGAGAGATGTTAATATTAAGCCAGTTGCATTCTCTGATCATAACATGGCTTGTGTAACCTTTGCCAATGCTGACTGGGTAACAAAAGGGGTCGGGTTTTGGAAATTAAACACAACACTGTTGGGAGAAGAATTTTATAACAATAATATAGAGAGTTGTTGGCAACATTGGAATAACAGGAAAGCATCATATAAGAGCACATTGCAATGGTGGGAGGATGTAAAACTGGATTTAACGTATGTTTCCCGAAAGTATGCTATTAGAAAAGCACAGGAAATACGCAAACGCAAGAAAACACTTCATCGATCACTGATGAAAATTAATGCTAAAGTAAATAATGGTGAAGATAATTATTATGAATTACTGGTTAAAATTAAAAGTAAAATAAGAGATATAGAACAATATGAGTTTGAGGGTGCAAAAATTAGAGCAAGAGCCCAGATGCACGCAGAAGGGGAAAAGCCAACCCGATATTTCTGCACATTAGAAAAAGCACGGGCAATAGATAAGGTGATGTGCTCATTAAACATGCCGGATGGTTCAACCGTCTTTACCAACAATGAAATGAGTACTATTGTATGCAATTACTATGAGTCATTGTACAAGTCAGAGGGAATGTATGAAGATGCAAAATATAGACAAAAAGGTGTCAGTCACAGGCAGTGAATTTTGTGATCAACCCTTAACACTAGAAGATTTAACTAAATCCCTTAAAGGTATGAAACTAGAAAAATCACCGGTGTGTGATGGCCTTCCAGTTGAATTTTACCAAACGTTTGGCACCTTGTAGGTCCAATAATGGAAGAATTAGGCACTGAAATTTTATAGAAAGGCCATTTACCACCAACTATGGCTAGGGCATACGTAAGGCTATTATATAAAGGATATGACAGACGTCTAATTCAGAACTACAGACCAATTTCTCTACTATGTGTAGACTACAAAATAATATCCAGAGCACTAACATTGAAACTAGGTAGTGTTTTAGGAGAAATCATTGGAACAGAGCAGACATGTGCTGTACCCAGGAGGACAATTCTAACCAATACCATGGTAATAAGAGACCTTATACAATTGGTTGAGAAGGATAGCATCCCTTCAGCTGTGATTGCCTTGGACAATGAAAAGGCATTTGACCGTGTGGAATGGGATTTTCTTTTTAATTCTTTGCAATCGTTTGGGTTAGGCTCACACTTTATTAAATGGGTTAAGATTTTATATACGGATATCAAGAGTAGCTATTTAGTGAACAATCAATTATCCAGAGAAATTGTCTTAGAACGTGGGGTTTGACAGGGGTGTTCCCTATCGCCATTATTATTTGTTATGGTGATGGAATCACTTGGCATAGCATTGAGGCAAAATAATAACTTTCAAGGCATATGTATTCGTGGCATAGAAAGACCACTTAAGCTGTCACAATATGCTGATGACACAACTGTGTTTACCAGTTCAAACAATGATTTTGCAATTTTAAACCACGTACTAGAAAAGTTCCAAAATGCATCTGGTTTGAAAATCAATAAAGGAAAATCCAAAGGATTATTTTTGGGGCCATGTAAAGAGCGGAATAACCAGCCACTTGCAATCAATTGGTCTAATGATACCATTAAGATTTTAGGCATCTATTTTGGCAGGAAACCGAATACAATACAAAATTGGAATGAACGAGTATCTAAACTTAGGAGAATATTAACAAATTGGAAGCGTCGTCGTCTTTCAATCTTCGGTAGAGTGTTTGTTGTCAACAACTTGCCATTATCTGGGCTATGGTATACAGCATCTGTTGTACACATGCCAAAACATGTAGAAAAGGAGGTTAATGAGTTGATATTGTCATTCATATGGGAAGAAAAGAATCATTTAGTTTCCCATCGTGTTCTCAATAATGCTAAGTTAGAAGGAAGACTTGATTTAATTGATATTAAAGTGAAATGTGTTTCTTTAAGGTTAACATTTTTGGATGATCTTATTACATCAGATGAGACATGGGCATGTGTTTCACGAGCTCTCATGGAGAGAATTGTAGAACCATTTCTGGCGGAGCATGTTTTTACCTCAAAGAAGCCACCGCCGAATAGCCAAATGATACCAGATGTGTTTAAAGATCAAGTTAAGGAGTTAGAAATATTTGACAGATACATGCCTCCACCTACGTGCTGGAAGGAAGTACTAGAACAGCAATTGTGGGGCAATAGTAATATATGTTATAACAATGCAGTACTTTATCTACCGTCCTTTGCAAAATATGGCATTCAACATTTATCTGATATGATACACCCTCAAACACGTAGATGGATTTCAATGCAAGAAGTAGCTAGAAAAACACATATGAGGCATATAGATGTCCAGCGGTTGCTAAATAAAATAAAACATGCTGTACCAATTGAATGGTTTCGTCTGCCAAATGTAAATAATAATAGTTTGACTCCACAGCCCGCATTAGTTCTTGGTGATGAGATGTTAAAATACAAGATGAGATCCAAGGAATGGTATCATATTATGAGACGAAAACAAGTAACACCTCCCACAGCAATTAGGAGATGGGATGACTCAAGCTATAAACCATCCAGTTGGAAAAATGTATGGAAAATCTTACATTCTCCATACATACCAAATATGGCTCATGATTAATTGTGGCGATTACTACATCGACGGCTATGGGTGGGACACTTGACATACAAGTGCAATATTACGACTTCTGATAGGTGTTACTTATGTCAAACAGACGAGGAAACAATCGAGCATTTATTTGCGGAATGTCCAATATCGTCACAATTTTGGGACTATATCAGCCAAATCTTGGCAAAATTTGGAGCGAAGCCCATTGTTCTAGACACGCATGTAGTCTTATTTAGAGAATTTGGATCAAGCGGTGTAAATATCATAAAGTCTGAAAGGACTATGTTAATAACAATACTAACCATAGGTGTTTGGGCCATTTGGAAACATCGGTGTGCACAGACGAAAAATCCATCTATGGGCAATCACAATAGAGCAATAAAGGCAATATTTCGTTCATTGCTGCAGAATCATATTCCTTGCGAATATTTTAGATTAAAGCAGCATGGTAAAGAAAAAGTATTCAAGGACATATGGTGCAAAACAAACATAGTTTCAATAGAGTTGGGAGCTGTAAAAATAAATGAGCCTGCACTAGCTTAAATCATTTAATTACTACAGCTGATTTATCTGTTTCTTTTAATTAATCTGTGTCATGTAATTCATTTTAGTCTGCACTTTGATATTGTTATGTTTAATAATTCATGTTAACAAATAAACAGACTGGGGTAATTTAATAATCAATCGATAAGGTAAGTTGCCATTGAATTATAAAATTGTCCCAGGTAATTTTAGGAATTTGCACAGAGTTTTATAGGGTTATTTGTTCCCGGGTAATTTACAAAACCTTACAACAAAGTAAATCAAAAATGGAAACAAGAGCGCCATCTATTTCCATCTATTTTTCTGTAATTTTCCTGCTGACTATATATGTTATGCTACCCGAATGCTACTACGCCCGCTGATCTTTAAGACTCAGCCCACTGGCGTCAATGATTGACTTATTTGTCATTGATTGACGAGTCACTTTTCATTTGTTGAATAGTTGCACTCGCCACACGGGCCTACTACCACACATGGATTGAATGGTAATTTACAAAACCTTACAATAAAGTAAATTGAAAATGTAAACAAGAGCGCCATCTATTTTTCTGAAATTTTTCTGCCGACTATATGTATTATAATACCCAAATGCTACTACGCCCGCTGATCTTTAGAGAATCAGCCCACTGGCGTCAATGATTGACTTATTTGTCATAGATTGACGAGGCACTTTTCATTTGTTGGATAGTTGCACTCGCCACACGGGTCTACTACTACAACTGGGTTGAATAGTAATGCCTTTGTTAAGTTTTGTTTTGCTATCGGAGCTTTATCAGCCTATTGTTTTGTATCTATACTTTTTAAGCCATATGTATTTATAGATTGTATTAATGCTCATTATTTATCATTGTTTTGGTGTGATATTAATCAAGATTGCTAGTTCACCAGGTTTTTTCTGGGGGTTCGCAAGCCTTTTTAAAGGAGTTCCTCCGTGAAGTTTGTCCGACTGCGTCAGCGTCAGTTTTTCAACAAAAAAAAGTAGTAGTAGTAGTAGTAGTAGTAATAGTAGTAGTAGTAATAGCAGTAGCGGTAGTAGCAGTAGTAGTGGTAGCAGTAGTAGTAGTAGTAGTAGTAGTAGTAGTAGTAGTAGTAGTAGTAGCAGCAGTAGTAGTAGTAGTAGTAGTAGTAGTAGTAGTAGTAGTAGTAGTAGTAGTAGTAGTAGTAGTAGTAGTAGGTTTCCTTACCACAAGCGCGTGTTTGAGTAGCACCACCAGTGCATGGATTGCCACCATACGTCGCTGGATATGCTACAGTCCGATGTCTCTTGTCCTTGCACGGTGACCGATAGCACACCCAAGGTCCCCAGGCTTCCCACATACAGTCATCTGAAAAGCAAACAGAAAGAGCTGACTAAGAAACTTAAAGAACTTAAAGGATAACTAACCTAATCTCTTAATAACTATGCTGGTGATCTAATGTGTTACTCATAAACTATGCAGGCAGTTTTAAGCTTTTTATCATGCGGCTAAATACTATTTTGAAACTAACTTGACTGGAAGTTGTTGCTGCCATAGCTAAATGTTGCTACATTTCTACATCCTATGGTGGCTGTCATGATAGGCAGCAACAATGTCCAGTCAAATTAGTTTCAAAATAGTCAACGAGATGAGTATTGCATAATAAAGAATGTAATGCATTGGCACTTATGTGACATCGCACACTATAGCTTGAGGAGACAAAATGGTGGTGATTACTGTTCAATATTTCCGCGATATTACAAAGCAGATAATTCTGATACAGAAACGAGAATGTCACATGATATGAATGATCTGGAATCTATCAACCATAATCTATCGTTGCAGGATAACATTTGAGATTAGATTAGCATCCCTTTAAATAAGCGTACGCTTCTACTAAGACTGTCTTGCTATAAAATCATGCATCTCTTCAGTATTTCTTCTTTTAATTTACTTTATTTCCGCTTTGGACATGTTATCAGTATTTTTGCTAAAATTATCGCATTTATCTTTGATTAGAATACGGACTCCTCCAAATGCAGTATACGAATCCGATGAGAATTGATTCAAGAATGTTGACCACGAACCGTTTGGATCCAAGAAATAGGTCTTGTAGATCTTACTCCGCGACGCATTGCCAGACGAGCAGCTTCAGCAGGCTAAAGGTATCCTCTAATGAGAACTGAGTCGTTTGTATTTCACCCTTTCCCATGCCCCAAAATATAGGCATACATTCCCCAAAGGCCATTACCAAATTATTTGGCCCCAGATAAAGAAATTCCCATTAAATGCACAAATGAGCTGCATTCCAAATCTTTCATGATTTGTCTAATGAGATACGAGATCAAGATGTATTTTGAATTAATGTGCCACGTACACACCAGGACCGGATTTATTATGGTGAATGCTTCTGGGCAGTGATTGGGAGGGCCTTGGAAGAAGGTGTCCACCTCGTATAGACGGGGCTTGAGTGAGGGCCGGTGTCCTCCCCCTGAGAACATGTAATGGCTTCTCAGAGCATTCAATCTGCAATTTTCTCCGGGGAGGCCCCCAGACCCCCGTCTATGGGAGGGCGACATTCTGCCGTTACCTGCTTTCGGTATTGATAAATAACATTCTTATTTCGCTTCAACTGTTGCCATGAATTTCAATAAATTTTGGGCAGAGATATAACAATAATCTTATCCCTATGATTCTCACTGATCACTTCTCCGTACGCATTAAAATTTGGCCTTCACAGCACACCTCTAATTCACGGTGGAGGCCCCTATAGAAACTTTATAATTTGATTTTGGTGGAGGCCCTTGGGCAACTGCTCAGTCTTAAATCCGGCCGTGCTACACACGTTCCAATTAAATAAAATAAAAAATATGACTATTTAACACAAAGAGGTTTTATTTTGTTTTGGAAACCTGTTTGGAAGCTTACTTCTGAGACCGCCAAAAAACTGACTATGTAGTGGTCTTGAGGAATGTACATTTTTCATCCAAGAGCATATGACTCTTGAAAATTTACGACTGGAATGACTGGCACGATAACCGAGCCAGTCAATCCGGTGGTAAATTGTCAAAAATAGTCTTCTGTCAGCTGGCAAATAGACACTAGCTAAGTAAAATCTGGATTTTGACGATGTTCATGGTCAAACCGGCCAACAGACAGCACTTGTAGACTAAGTGGTCTTGCGTAATGTCTATTTGCACGACAACAGAAAGCTATTTTTTTAAATTTTATTGTAAAAATTATTATTTTCTTGAAAAACCTTGACCATTAAAGGGTTACTTGATATAAAAATAGAATTTTGAACGCTTTGAGGCGCTGTTGACACACGAGGGGTGAACTTGACCAGACAGATACGAAGACGCGATATATAAACAGCTCATCATTTTACCGCAGGAATGTTGTTCCATCAGGTCACTAGGGTCAGCAGCACATTCACCCAGGACGGTGCGCGTGCGTCTAGCAGAGCATCTGCTACCAGGATAACGGGCCCAGTCAGCCCATTCAGTGAAGTCGCATTGTACACCCGGTGGAACTACCACGTGCTCTAATCGAATGAAATTTAAAAATAAATAAATAAATAATAATAATAATAATAATAATAATAATAATAATAATAATAATAATAATGAACAACGTTCGAACGAACGCACGTACACAAGTACGCATGTACACACGCACACAAACATGGACGCACGCATGCATGCACCCACGCACGCACGTACGCATAATCCAGCAACGTTTTTCTTTATAAATTTGAAGATTACTTACCACAATCACGTATACGTGGGCGCGAACCCGATCCTAAATAAACGAAATAATAGTAATAATAAATAGTAACAGGCAGCCGCATCATTATCTTACAGGTGATGGTGAATAGTAATATTTCAAGAACACCGGCCTTTATGTGGCGTCTACCAAGTGCATATGTATAGAATCGGACACGTATGTGTTACCTCACCAGCCATATGAACGATCCTGGTGGATAGGACAACTAATGGGTACGCACCATGACTCGCCATGTCCAAGGGATCATATGTTGTAGGGAAACGTAACAGCTATGGAGATGTCCTGAACACTTTCAGCAGTATTCTTGGCTTATTTGCTACACACATAGTGTTCAAAGACTCATGCCATCACAGAGCAACTTGTACATGATATAGCGTAGACAGTCGAGCAGAAACAGGCTTGACGACAAGAAGAGCTACCTTGAAGCAAATTGATTATGTGATGTGTTTGATGTCAACACCAAGTCATATTTCAGAGATCTTTCCAATATCGTGGTACAGACCCCCTGCCTGACCACAAACGGTGATCAGTTGGCTTCAGATGAAAGACATTTGCTTGCTGGCTCGTTAGTGACACATCACGAAATGAACCTTTCCCACTGTATCCATCCATCATATGACGTCATATGACGCCATAATCAACTACGTGACGTATAAAATGACATCCTAATCATGACGTCATAACTGACTCGATATAGTCCGTCTTTAACGCTTTATAGGCCGACACGTTGTACGAATTATATGTCTTTACCATTTAATAAATATTCAGTTGAATATGTTGAAACTAATTTGACTGGGCGCTGTTGCTTCCTATGGCAGCAACAGCGCCCAGTCTTTATTAGTTTTAAAATATTTAACAGCTTACCTGTATAGTTTTCTGGAAATTGATTGTCAGGGAGTTCCTAGATCGATCGATTCCAACACGGGCGAGGTGTGTATGGAGCTTAGATGGGTGTGGCATAGCTAAAACTGGAAAGGTCCATTGTCATAAAGAACACTATCATAGACAAGTCACTACTGCTCCAGTGCTCCTCTTCTCTCAATGTGGCCAGAGCCATGACCACATATACCTAGATCAAGAACGCATTGTCGTACATCGTCAGATCAACGAACAACCGGCAGAATTCGCCACCCTATAACCAGACGCCTCGGAGCCACAAATGATGTACCATTTTAGCCGCAAAACATTTACCGAGGTCCGGCCCTGTGGGGAGTCTTGGATTTTTTCAGAGTGAGCAAATTGTGGAAAATTTCCCCAATTTTTTGCAAATGTATCCGAATTTTGTACAAATTGAGGGAAATGAAATTTTTTCAGAAAACTTTAAAAATCTGATGTCCTGAGAGGCTATTGCTGCCATTCGGCGTGGGCGAATTTTCGGTAAATAATCGGGGCCACAATTTATGTCTCCACTTCTTTCAGGTATGGCAGTGCTCCTATGTTGGTCCCCTAGTAGATACGCCTCCGACTGAACCACTATCACTTTCTGTGCACAGCACGAAATTCTCATGAAGAAAACGCTCATCCAGTAGATCTGAAACATCGGCATGAACCCAAATTCATATGAGGCTTTAACAAGTGTAGTCAAATGTATTGGTTTAACACAAGTCACTAATGTTCCAATGCTCCTCGTCTCAGCAGAATTCGTCACCATACAAGCAGGCACCTTGTCAGATAACCTCGGAGCAACAAATGCTTTATCATTTTAGCCGCAGAATATTTACCGATGTCTCGCCTAGTGGCGATTCTTGGATTGTTTCAAAGTGGGCAAACTGTGGGAAATTTCCTCAGTTTGGATAAACGTATTCCAATTTGGATACAATTTTAGGGAAATGAGATTTTTTACAGAAAACATTTAAAAAATCTAATGTCCTGAGAGGCCATTTCTTGCATTTAGAGTGATCGAATTTTCAGTAAATAATCTGGACAAATATGTATTTCTCCTAAATATTTCCCCAAAATTCTTTCAGGTATGGCAGTGTGCCCATGTTGGCCCTCTAGTAGCTACGCCACTGACGGCATCATCATCACTTTCTGTGCACAGCACTGAAAGTAACTTCATTTAGACATACCGGGGGAAGGTAGATGCGTTCAGTGACGGGTCTAAGAACCAATTCACGGACACCGTGTTGTAGGTGGTCCTAGTCCAGTACAAAAACCAGCCCAGTCTCAACTGAGGTTGAGAAGGCATTTAAGACTCTAAGAAACGGACGTGCATCTGAAACTGACAGCTTCTGCAATGAACGGTTTTAGTATGCAAGTGATAGAATAACCAAACCAATGTCTGCTATCATGCAACACCTCGTCGACGTTGTTGGCCAACATACCATTGTAGCACTACGCAAAACCAAGAGGCCTCTTGAAGTCCTGGATTATACTATCGCGTACCTCAACATTATCTGGGGGATCCTGTCATAGGTGACAGTGTGCTGCATGCAAGAAAAGGTTAAATGTTTCACTCTAGCCTGTCATAGTGACTTTAAACGAGGATGCAGCTGCATACAGAGACATTGTGTGGGGAGCTGCAATGGAACGTTCCAGTTTATCTATCCATCACGTGACGTCATAATCAACTACGTGACGTGTATGATGACGTGATAATTAATGACGTCATGAATGACGTGGATAAGTACGTCACGATCACATAATTGGTAACGGACTAAGCGTTGTTGTACGAATTGTATGTCTTTTCTATTTAATAAAGAAGTTGGTTTATATTTTGAAACTGATTTGACAGTTAAATTAGTTTCAAAATACTCAACAGCTTATCTGCACAGTCAGTTAGATCAGGGATCGATCTATCCCAACACGAGCACGTTGTGGGTGGAGATGATCTAGAGATGGGCGGGGCATACTGAAATTAGAAACGCCCATTGCTCGCATCAGGGATCATATCCATAATATATCCATAATTCAAGCACATGCCCTTTCACACGATATGCATCCCGGGCCGTAGGAACATGGGTGGGGGCAGGGGTGGTGATGGTGGCGGGGTCCATGCCCCCGCACATTTTACCCATTTGCCAATCATGTTTACCCATTGACCACTCATTTTTACCCATTGACCAATCAGAAATGCAATATCTGTCTGTTTATTTTATCCTGAGCAACTTCGTTTAAAAACATACACCAGTAGGTTTGGCATTAATCGTGGTGTTTTGACTTTCGGTCACTATGACAATCTTTCTAGATTTCTTCAGAAGTGGGATCTGTCTGCAGCAGAAGGCCAGGAATGGCTAGGATGACAATCACAACTCTGCAAAGCATGAGAAATGATGCCTCTTTTTCATTATTCTGGGCTGCAGTGAAGAAGAAACAAGAGGATTCTGACATCGAGGAGCCAACATTTCCACGAAGAAAAAGACGACCAAGTCGCTATGACAGTGAATCAGCTGAGTCAAGATTTCCTGATGATGTTGAGGAATTCTATCGGCAGATATTCTATGAAGTGCTGGACAACATAATCACAGGAATTCGGTCTCGATTTGATCAACTGGGATATAGAATATATTCATATCTACACAGCCTACTTCTTGGTATGTGCTGTACTCAAGGTGATGTACATCATCTTCAGATGGAGTTGGATGCAAGGGAACTATGTATGTTTTATGGTACCGATCTCAGTGAGCAACACTTACGTGATCAACCAAGAACATTTGCTGCAAATGTGCCAGATGATTTAAGCGGTATTTCGCGTATTGGTGATGTGATTAATTACTTGATTTCACTATCTGAAGTTCAGACATATTTTTTTGGAGAAATTGTGAAAGTTTGTAATCTGTTGATCGTAATGCCTGCAACCATTAGTGCATTACGCCGTAAAAAGACATGGTTGCGTAGTTCTATGACTCAACAACGTTTGAATCACGTGATGATTTTGCATATCCATCAGGAGAGAACTGACTCTCTTAACATACGTGGTGACTTGGCCAATGAATTTGTCTCTCGCAATGAGCGTATTCTCTCTGTCTTTGGCAAATTCTAAGTTTGATTCAGAATTTCGCTTTAGTTACCCTAATAGCTAATTTTACAACCTTCATTGATTTTTGTATCTTTAAAATTTTGTGAACAAAATCATTTTTTGACATGAGTTTAATTTTTTCAATCGTGATAGAACGAACATTTTTCAGTGAAATCCTTTTTCTCTCTCATAATTAATGATATCTGAATGTTGAAAGCCAATTAACTTCTTACGCTGTCCTATAACAGTTACCCTAGTAATAGTGTAATTTATGTAGCAATAAAGAGCTGGATGAATGCAATGTTTATTTCTACATAAATTACAGGATTACTAGCGTAACTGTTAAACACATTTACCTAACCCATTTCATTCTGCATTCACATGAACCAGACTTCTAAATAAAAAGGCTGATATTTTACCATAAAACCCTCCAGACAATAGCACCTGTCACTTGAGGATTACGGTCTGAACCACCCGGCCATATAAAATCTGAACCATTCTGACATATAAAAAATGTTGTTCTGTAGGCCTATAGGTGACTATCATATGTGTAAAATGGGGGGTTAATTTTACACCTGAGTGAAAGCATATATATACCTCAGGAAATGCAGGAAATGGCCTCTGAGATGCCCCCTAGTTACAACCCCACATTACTGAAAGTGTTCCTACGGCCCTGGCACATTCTCGACACTGGCAAACGATCAAAATCATGGACATACTACACTAGCCTGGATCTAATAACGATGAGGTGTGACTGGTATTGCAAGCTTCTTATTGGAAGGCACCAAGCTAAAAGTATGCGTAACCATGTGCATTCTGCAGAGTTCGAACCCTCTACTCTGTCTGTCTGTCTGTCTGTCTGTCCATCCGTTCGCCTGCGCATCCGCATACCTGCCTCTCTGTCTGCCCTGCTAAAACATGACTTTGTTTTAATTTGTTGACAACGCACAATTTCTCTAACTGTTTTTCTTTGAGCAACCATTTATAATAATATACGGCTATGCCATTATCTTGTGGTTGTCAGCCATGCTCTGTACTGGGCAAATGGCTGCAGGTAATCAAAGAGATGCTCAGCAATTGGTCATATCGAGATTCTGCCTCTAAGGGAATACTCGGAATTCGTGGTGTTATTAAACTTATTACGCACATATACACCTGTGCAAAAGTTAAGCACCACCCTATTTTTACGCACATGCGAGGGTATATTCATGTGCTATGAAGACAGCAATAGCATAAACATTTATGTACCCATCCATCTTAGTGCAAGAGGTAATAATGCAACTAGAGGAATGCTGATTATGATGGTGGGGAAACACTGTATGTTTTTGTTTGAACTTGAAAACGAGGCCTGAATATGGTTACGTTGACACAACTGACAACTATTGCCCTACAGTTGACACACGTGGCTAGATTGTCATTAATGGTGTCTGAAAACGAAGTTTAACATCTGTGCACGAGTTTGAGACTGTCATTATTAATACCGGGTATATCCACCTTGTGCCTGGATGACGGCCTGGACACGACGTCTCATGCTCGTCACCAAGCGACTGATACGCCATTGTGGTATTCGTTGCCATTCAAGATGGAGTGCGTCTGTTAATTCCTGTAGGTTCTGCACAGGAGGATCCCTCCTTCTCACCATGTTTCCAAGAATGTCCCAGATATGCTCAATAGGGTTCATGTCAGGGCTCCTTGCTGGCCATGGTAGGGTTTCGATGGCATTCTGGCGGAGGTATTCATGCACAGCTCTAGCACGATGTGGTCGGGCGTTGTCATTCATGAATATAGGGTGGGTTCCAGGTGCATGATTTACAAAATGAGGGACCACAACTCTATCCAGTATGGAATCTTGATATCTTTGTCCATTTAGTGTTCCAGGTACAGTCAACAGATCCAGCTTACAATCAAATGAGATGCACCCCCATATCATAACGGAACCTCCACCAAATGGAACTTCTTCCATGATGTTACGTTAGTCGTACGCCGTGCGTCTGGACCTCCATACACGAGTTCGACCATCTGTGGCATGAAGCAGGAACCGACTTTCATCGGACCAGTGTACCCGTCTCCAGGATCTCATGTTCCAGTGTCTTCTTTCGTTGCACCACCTCAGACGCTCCTCTTTGTGGTGTGCAGTGAGGAGAGGACGTCTGACAGGTCTCCTAGCTTTCATGCCAGCAGCATACAGTCTCCTTTTGACGGTAGACATCGACACTCTATTGCGCGTTTCCCATTGCTAGCTGAGCACTCTGCTGTTGGTGAATGGAGATCTCCTAACAAGGCGTACTAGGGCTCGATCATCACGGGCAGTAGTCTTCTTCGGTCTTCCAGATCTAGGCCTGTCCTTCACCTCGTTAGTTTGCCCATGTTTTGCAATCAAACGACTGATTACAGTATGGTTAATGTTCAGCTGTCTGCCAATCTCTCTGCATGACATACCAGTGGTATCCATGCCTATGATTTGCCATTTCACACGATCACTTAACCTTCGTCTTGCCATAGCGGTTCACAATCAAGAGCTAATTCTCTCTGTACAAATAAACCACGGTCATGAACACAAAATTCCTAATCTTGTCGCCTAAATCTGTATGTAATGTTCTACACCTCAAACTGGACTTTTACATAACTGAACACGTGTGCTGTTTCCCGCCACGCACGGACATCAAGCGGCGTGAAGTCATGCATGCATGTGCATTTCGTACTTGGAATTATGTCAGCTAACGCGGGTACAAAAAGTATGGCAGCCTAGTTGTACCATCATGTTTCTACGTTCTATTGTTTTTGCTGGTGCTTAACTTTTGCACAGGTGTATATATCCTCCCGGATGCTTGACTAATTCGTATTATATGTAATTTTCGGACACGTTTATTGCAATCAAAGCAACTAAGTTGAGCCAATGGCAATTTACAAGCGAATCACAGCTATTTACTATATGGAATATCGAGAATTAGGCTGGGAAACAATATAGTATTCCTTCGGCTAGGAGGTAAAAGAATAATAGTTTACACAATTTACTTATTCAACCGTCGAATAAGCTAACCGTATTCGCTTTGGTTCTAGGATAAATACAGCTAGTTACAGGAAGGTCTAGAATTCGGTCATTATCCACGTAAAACATTCACAGTGATAATAATATACGTCTGCTCTGAAACAGACTATGCCTCGGGCTATGCAATGAATGAATCCGATCTGTTAATCAAGTATATGTGTATGACGTCATAGCTAATTACGTCTCGCATAGGCTGATGCGACAATCATAATTGACAGAAATACTTGGTCATTAACCTGGATTAGTCCGCCGGGTGCACGACTTGCATGTTTCTGATGGATTTCCTATTTAAAACTCATTCTATTGGCGAAACGTAGGCAAATTAGTTTCAATATATTCACCAGCCTGTATAATGGACCTTTCCATTTTAGCTATGTCCCGGCCATCACTAGCTAAGCTCCACCCACACCTCGCCGTGTTGGGATTGATCGATCCCCAAATGCCCTAGCTATCAATTTCCTGAAAACTATACAGGGAAGCTGTTGAATATTGTGTAACTAGTTTGACTGGGTGCTGTTGCTGGCTATTTTTACAACAACACATAGACCGTCTTCAAATATGCGTTCGTGACGTACTTATCGACATCATTCATGACGTCATTCATTTTGATGTCATTCTACACATCGCGCAGTTCGTTATGACGTCATATGATGTGTGGGTACTCTGGAAAGGTAACTTATCTTGAAAATGGGATTCTGAGAATTCCGGGTTTGATCGATCCCAACACACGCAAAGCATGGGCTGAGTTTAGCTCGAACTGTGGGGTTATAGCTGGACCTGGCACGGTATTCAGTGATCATACAAGTATGTTTGCTCTGAAACAGACTTGGCCTCTGGCTATACAATTTACGACATCTCAGCTGTGTGATAGTTACGGATTCAGATTCAGATTCAAATACGAATGCAGACAATACATGCCACATAATAAATGCAGACTAACATAAAAATAAAACTATAGTATGTCATAGGAATAGCAAATTATACAATTTATATGTACATATGGGTAATAGACCTCTCCCACCTTAGCGTATTTGGGGAAAATTTCTTCCCGGAATGCATCCCACATACCGCTTCCGGCTGGTAACCGTGATAGACAACGCGCAAACAGCATTACTATTGGGAATCAGATACAGTGTTACATTGCGTGGTATGCCTACATACTAACGTGTAGATTGTACAGCAGTGTTATTCCCTCTTGTGTCAACCGCGCCTCAAAGCGCTTAAAATACTACTCGATATATCAATTAAACATTTTCATGGTCAATATTTTGGTCAATATTTTTCTAGATATTTTAATTTTAGAAAGACTTTTTTTTTTTGTAAACTTACAACTGAATCTTTTTTTCGCTGACTTGACAATTAAAGGGGTAACGTTAAAGAGAATTTAAGTTTTTGCTCGGAATGACTGGCTCGGTTACCGAGCCAGTCTTTCCAGTGGTAAATATTAAAAAAATACTCTTCTCTTGGCCTGCACATATACATGCCTCAAGACCACCACGTAGCTGAATTTGCTGGTTTGACCGAGAAGGTTTGAAGTTTGAAGGCTAAGATGACACAAGAGCTGTTAAGGTTGCATTTATAACATTATGTATGTATGATTACTGTATTCTGCGGCTGTAGTAGTAGAAGCATCCTACAGCTGAAAGCAGTCCTTCCTCGCTTTTGTGCACTGTATATTGTCCTCAGCCAAAATCCTTAGCTTCCTTGGAACCTTTCTCGATTTGAGTTTACATAGTCGCGCTTTCTTGAGGCCTCCTCGTAAGGACGCGTAACAGATTCGTTCATAACACTACAGCTCAGAAATAACTTATCATGTTTAGAGAACAAAATAAAACGTACTGTTGAACATTTTGAATATACTTAGATCGGAAGACATTGCTGTCTAATACAGCAATGTTTTCCAATCCAATTATGTTCAAAATAATCACCATAACATCTCGTACTAACCAACAAATTTCAGTTTCAGTTTTTGGAAACTTGTTAACATATTTATGAGCTGTTCTGTAAGAAGAGTCTCGGGGTGGGGGTGCTGGCAATACTATTAACCATTTAACCCTCGAATTTGCATTTACAAAATTGAAAGAAAATGTCCATTAGTAGACCAAGCGAAGACTATATTTGAAAAGTTACCACTGGAATGACTGGCTCGGTTATCGAGCCAGTCATTCCAATGGTAAATTTTCAAAAATTACCTTCTCTTGATCTGCAAATGGACATTTCTCAAGATATGAGTGTTAAATGGATAAGAGCACGTCGATACGCCTTGAATACTCCAGTCATATACAATGGAAAGGCACGCCGCGTGTGTTCCCAAATAACTATCATTGCGTAGCCCAGACGCAGGTAGGCCTACTCATTATAGACAGGCTTATCTCGATGCCTTTGCTTTAAGTAGTAGACCATTATAACCAGTGTGGTTAAATTTGAAAATGTTGTACCGGACGACCAAATTAAATAAAGTATTATAATACGCTGTTGACGCGCTCTTTTGATCTATTTAGTTAATGGCTAAAGATAACGCTGTTTTCGAAAATAACTGCTAGTTAGAGTTCGTAAAGGAACTGGATATGGTGAGCCTAGTATCGAGATGTCAAAATGTTTTAGTTATATACATGTAGCCTAGGTCAAGTTCGACTTCTAACCATAGTTAGCTATAGCTAACTAGAGTACCAGTCGAACTTCAAATAGTTAACTAGCTAGTCAACTCTAGTCAACCGACACCCGACCTCGGTTCAGATGGTTAGTCCGATATTTGCATAAGTTTCAAAATGGCTGACACCGATCGCGTGCCACGAATAAATGCATATAAAAGTGTAAAGATTTCACTAGATAACATAGGTTTGATGAACTTATGCTTTCCCATTGTATGTCGATATTCCAAAGCCCATATTCCTTCCCACTGTATGCCATATGGGCGCTTTTTAACGTCTTAGCGGACAAAAATAACCCATTTTCGTAGCTCATTACAACAGACAACAGAAAGGGTTAATGGAGACTGGTACCAGGCTCCAAATTTTCTGCAATAGTAATTGAATAGGGAACCGGGTACCAGCTAACTATAGTCGACTAAAATCAAGTTCGACTGGGCATAGTAACTGCGCATGATCAGTAAACCATGAAACTGACTATGGTTAGCGAGTTGAACTTGATCCGACTTATCCTATGATTTTGAATGTGGATGACTTACGTTTTCTTCTGTCGTCACTACCTGGAAAATAAAACAGGAACGTTGTTTTATACCTTGCGTAAATAGGCCTACTACATGGACGGATACTGGACCTTTCCAGCTTTAGCTATCCCCCGCACATCTCTAGCTAAACCCCACCCACACTTCGCCCGCGTTGGGATCGATGGAATCGTGAACTCCCTGACTACCAATGTTCAGAAAGCTATGCAGGTAAGCTGTTGAATATTTTGAAACTATTTTGACTAGGTGCTGTTGCTGCCAATGGCACCAACAGCGCCCAGTCAAATTAGTCTCTAAATATTCAACAGCATGTTTATTAAATAGTAAAGACATACAATCCATACAACCTGACGGACTATTAAGTGTTAAGGACGGACTAAATCGGGCCATTCATGGCGTAATGATTATGACCTCATCTTAGAAGTAACTTCTTTCATTATGACGTCATATGAATGACTGATGAAATGGATTCATGATTGCTGTAATTAGCTGTAAAACAAGGGAAGGGAGAAACGTTCCTACTGCAGTAATAATCTAGAGGAATAACGTATATCAAGTAAACACCCAGTATTAGAGTTTACAACCGATATTCAGGATATAATATGATACATGCATTAGGTCGTTAGGCCTATGGCACGACACGAGAGCAAGTCCAATTCTGTTAAAGAGCACCCGAATCCTCAAAGGTTATTATACATTTTGAATCTGATCGGATAAGAACGGTAAGAGATGCAGTCCAAATTATCTTATGGAAAGAAAGAAAGAAAGAGAAAAGAACGAATGAACGGAAGGAAGGAAGGAACGGATGGGTTTGGAGGGAAGAAGGAAGGAAGGGAGAGAGAGAGAGGGAGGGAGGGAGAGAGGGAAGGTGGAGGGAGGGGGAGGGAGGGAGAGAGAGAGAGAGAGAGTGAGAGAAAGAAGAAATAAATAAATAAAGAAAGAAAATATAATAAAGAAATAAGGAAATAAAATATAATAAAGAAAGAAATATGAGTATATTTTCTGAAAACATTCGTGTTTTAGACTGGTGCTATCCTTGAGAGCAACGTGTTTCAACAACACTGCCTCCAAAATCTAGACCAGGCTTTCCGATCAGGGCTCTGTAACAATTAACATTTGACATCATTGCAATAAGGGTTGCTTAGTGAACTGTTTAAGTCGTGCAGACCAGTTACGAGCCAGTTCCGATGGTGTAAAGAATATTCTGTTTAATTTTTTGAAACTAATGTGACTGATAGGCGTTGCTGTCTATGACAGAGACAGGTTCCAGTCAAATTCGTTTCAAAATAGTCAACATCTTTCCTGTATAGGCGTCTTGAAGTTACCATGCTGTAATTATAAGGTTTGGGTGCCTAAAGCAAGCAATAGGCTATTGGCCAATGTTCTTAGAGGAAGGAAATTGTGATTATTTATGACTATTTGTTTTAAAAAATCATTATCTTGTGGCTAAAAAGATCATTTGAACACATAAGACAATAATGGTGGCATATAACATTAGAGATTGTATTTCAGTGGGGTGTAGTTTATCAAATAACTATGCTCATTTACGGGAAAATCATTTATTATACAGAAATAATTGAACATAAATGGACAGACAATTAACTTGATTACCTCCATCGTCACTTGATCGTCCGCCGGTCCGCGTTCCACCATCCACTCCCGCGTGCGCTGCAATGGCGGATAAACAACAGTAGATGTGGCAATTACTATCTCCTCTTGTGACATGTTCGGCTTTTAATGGTCAATCCGGCCAAAAGGCATATTTAGTGGTCTTGAGAAACGTCCATCTGCAGGCTAAGAGAAGGCGATTTTTAAAAAGATTTGCCACTGAATTGACTGGCTCGGTTACTGATCCAGTAATTCCAGTGGTAAATTTTCAAAAATAGTTATCTCTTGGTCAACAAATGGACACTGGTCAAGCTGAAATTTCGGCTTTTATGACCATCAATCCATTAATGGTCATCCCCGACGAAACGACAGCTCTAGTAGCCTTGAGGAATGTTCATTTTGCAGGACAACAGAAATGTATTCTGTAAATTTAAATGCACAAATTTTCTTTTAAAAATCTTGTCCATTAAATGTTTAAATTGATATGAGTATCATGTTGCACGCTTTGACGCGATGTTAACACATGCGGGGATAATGATGGATTCCAGATTTAGCTATGGCCCGCCTAAGCTCACCCGTGTTGGGATCGATCGATCCATGAGCTCCCTGACTATCAGTTTGCAGAAGATCATACAGGTAAGCTGTTGCATATTTTGAATCTAATTTGACTGGACAGCTGTAGCGCTCAGTCAAATACAGCAGTCGCGCCCAGTCAAATTAGTTTCAAAATATTCAACAGTATGTTTATTAAATAGTAAAGACATACAATTCGTACAGCGTTCGTTACAAACTTGTCTACGTCATTCATGGCGTACTTGGTTATGGCGTCAGCTTACACGTCAATAAGTTGATTATGACGTTATGTGATTGATAGATAAACTAGAATCCTCCATTGATTGTTGCCTTGTGACAGAATAGTCAGATTACTTCATCAACACTTTAATGCCCACGCCGGCAAAAACTGGGATCTGCAGTGGTCTTGAGAAATGCCGATTTGCGGGCCAAGTGAAGGCTATTTTTGGACAAAAATCACTGGAATAACTGGCTTGATAATCGAGCCAGTAAGTTCAGTGGCCAGTTTTTAAAAGATGGTCTAGTCTTAGACTGCAAATTAACATCTACAGAGAAAAGGTTTCTATTTTAATGACTAATGTTGGCCATTAAATCGTTAAATGGACGCTAACCCCCATCTCAAATGTTGTATTGTAATGAGATATTATTTGGTGAAGCACATATAAATATTGTTGGGCTGCCAATGCAAGGGTCCACTTGTCTGTACAGTCCTCTGTGGATGTTCCATAGATGCAATGCCTTGTCTTAACCCTGGGAACAAGCTTGCTACACAAGGAGAAACGGACAATCAAACAGAAGATGAAGATGAAAAACTTTGTATTCCTGTAATAATCTCATCACTGTCCGATGAAATACATTGCAGTTACAATTTATAGTTTGCCAATGAAGCCAGAATTTCTGAGCATATCTATAGCAGAAACATCAATTCGTCAGTGAACTACATGCAGCGGGCTGAAAATTTATTTCGCACTTTGAAATAATCAGGTTAAATTTAAAAAATGTTTAATTGCACTTGATAATGTTTTATGACACACGTCCATTGGTTTGAAAGTTATTGGGTACAGTGCACAGGAAAACAAACATGGTGGTTGAAAGTGTTCCTTTACAGTAGGATGCATTATTATTATTGGAAAGCAAGCTATTGCAAAATGTCAGTTTCTCAGGAGCCATCATGGGAACCATCTCGACTGACTCAGTAACCCACATATCTTAAATAATGTAAGATATGGATTATTTGACCCAAAAACCTAGTCATCCTAGCCGGCCGAGGATGTGGGGGGGGGGGGTGTTGTAAAACTATAGCTAGTTTCGTATTATGGCAGCCATCTTGGACGCCAACTAGGAATTCACAATTACCCCCCCCCCCCCAAAGGTGTCAGGGTGGTATTAATATCAGAACTGTAATTAGGACACCTCAAAAGTACAAATTCAAATGAAAACAACTAGGTATCACACTTTGCAAGATACACGGCTTTGCCACCAGATCATAATGGCTCGCAGATGCTTGCAGTGACGTGCATCGGGTGTGTTCTAGAATCCATTTGGATCTGCCCAGCTGTTGCAATTAGTTAGCATTATGGAAACACGTGTAGAATCATATAGGTGCATCTTGATTGCCATGTGATGTTAAAGCGACGAAACCACAACGACAATCACGTAAATGGAGTGTAAAGATGGCGGTGTGTATATCACGACATCATTATCATCGCCATTAACACTTTAGTGATCAAAATTGTCGAGAAAATTTAATTATTTGCTTATTGAATGCCAATTCACCTTTCCAGAGTACCCACCCATCATATGACGTCATAATGAACTGCGTGGTGTGTACAATGACATCATAATGAATGACGTCATGAATGACGACGATAAGTACGTCACGAACGCATATTTGATGACGGTCTATGAGCTGTTGTACAAATTGTTTGCTTTTACTATTTAATAAATATTCTGTTGAATATTTCGAAACTAATTTGACTGGGCGCTGTTGCTGCCTATGGCAGCAATAGCACCCAGTCTAATTAGTTACAAACTATTCAACAGCTTCCCTGTATAGTTTTCAGGAAATTGATAGCTAGGGCATTCGGGGATCGATCAATCCAAACACGGCGGGGTGTGGTTGGAGCTTAGCTAGTGATGGGCGGGGCATAGCTAAAAATGGAAAGGTCCATTTGCAGGCCAAGAGGATACTGTTTTAACTTTTCCTGACGAGGTCGGCCATAACCGGCCCCTGCAGTGGTCTTGAGGAATGTACATTTGGGCGTGGCATAGCTAAAAATGGAAAGGTCCATTAAGATTCCTTTAAAAACACGTAGAAAAGTACAGCAACTGCTATGGTATATAGAGAGTTAGGACAACAGACCTTTCCATTTTTATCTATGCCCAGCCCATCACTAGCTAAGCTCCACTCACACCTCGCCGTTTTGGGATTGATCGATCCCCGAATGTCCTAACTATCAATTTCCTGAAAACTATACAGGGAAGCTATTGAATATTTTGAAACTAATTTGACTGGATGCTGTTGCTGCCTATGGCAGCAAAAGCGACCAGTCAAATTAGTTTCAAAATATTCAACAGAATATTTATTAAACGGGAAAGACATACAATTTGTACAACAACACATAGACCGTCTTCAAATATGCGCTCGTGACGTACTTATCGACGTCATTCATGAAGTCATTCATTATGATGTCATTCTACACATCACGTAGTTGATTATGACGTCATATGATGGGATGAAAGGTGAATTCCCACTACACATCACAATAAAATGCAACATGATACGATTTTCTGTGGGCTTAGTAAATGGTGGGTATGGGGAAATTATCAACTATGCTCTACTTCCTATGTGTAGACTTTATGACGAGACAAAATAGACAAATTAAATGGATTGAACAAATCAAATCTATTGTTGAAAGCATTGGGCAACAACATCTTTTACAGAAGATAATAATAATAACGAACTAGTCAACCTAACAAAATACGCTCTAGACCAGAAATATTTAGATGTGTGAACTAGAGAAGTGGATCAATCAATGCTGCTAATCTTCTATAAAATATAAAAACAGAATCCCAATTTGAGAACTATTTAATTAATTACTTCTATATCCTGACACACTAACTCTTCTTCATCCCCTCACCCTCAACCACCGACTTGCCATAGAAGCACACAGATGGATTGGTATAGAGAGAAATGGGCGCCTTTGCCCCAAAGGTAATGCAATAGAGGATGAAAGCCATTTTCTCTTTAAATGCGATATGAATAGTAAAGACGGAAAGAAGTTCATGCCACCATATTATTCAAACCAAAATAATGAAGAACAGAGTCATGGACTACTACTACTACTACTACTACTACTACTACTACTACTACTACTACTACTACTACTACTACTACTACTGCTACTGCCGTGAAAAATAACAAAATGAATGAAAATAATTACATTTTCGAGTGCATTTTATATAATCATTAGATGCAGGATAAAAATGACGTATACAAATATAATTGACAAATTTTGATGACGTCACCAAAACGAGTGTGCGAGAATACAAAAAAGATTGATCGTTATAAATAAAACCATGTTAGAAACCAAAGGGTACTATTGATTGAAACGCAAATGCTTGCACTAGATATGGGAGGTGATTGCTTCAGTTGCATTTCCCAGATACAGAAAATCGCTAAGACGAGCTGTGTCCCGTGCGCATCCTCTCCATCTACGTAACTACAAAAAAGTAAATATTTTGAAAACCAAACAGATATTGACTTACGTTGTTGTCCCCCTCCATCGCTTGAGCTTGAACTTCCACCCGTGCCTCCGTCTCCATCTCCTACGTGACCTTTGGGCACTGAAAATAATAATTGATATGAGTATGTTGTTAATTTAAACTGAATAATTCAAATTCTATTTTATTTATAAAAAATAGAAATACGTTTTTCAAACACATATAATAGAGGTGGCAAAGGGCACATTGGTAACAAAATACAAACGACATGAAAATCAAGTATTTAGCAACACATTACAACCTGTTGGAAACGGACAACATGACTCAGCAAAGAGTTGTCGTGTCGGACAGCTAACGGTTTATGGTAAATAATTTGTGGGGCTGAATGATGGTGGTTTGTTACCCCTCTGAGTACTGAGCTTTTGCAGACGATATATTTCGCGATTATATCTCTAGGCATGCTAAATATTTTGAAAATAATTTGACTGAAAGTTGTTGTTGGCTAACCCATCAACAACTTTCAGTCACATAGTTTTCAAAATAGTCGTCAAGCCCAGGGTTTTTGCCTAAGTGAAATTATTGTCTAGAGGCTTGCGGTTGAAAGACGATCTTAAAGTGCATCTTTATTTTGTCATAAAAGTACAAATCCGCTACAAACATGATCATGCTTCCACAATATAAAGATAGATGCGCGATTTTGTGCCGAAAATACGCCTCTAATGTAACGGCCGGCCATCTTAATACGTCATCGCAACGACTAGACTGTTACACAGACTCGACTTCGAATACCAGACAAGTCGGGACCCAGTCTACCTCTGTAGTGGACTATGGACGCATTACTGTGGATCGTGTTGATTTTGGTATCATCTTAACCCCTGTATCCATAGCTGGATACAGACATTAACGTCAATTCTCTCGCTCAGTGGTTCGTGGAATGTCAGCATTTGCACGTCAGCAAATTCTTGTCCTCATTTTGTGTGAGACCAATATGAATTTTATGACGAATTAAGATGGACTATCTTCCTGTTAACTATTCTTCATACATGCGACTATGTGCTTTATATCATCTCATTTTACGTGAAATAATATTATTTACGCTTTAATTCTCTGTATACCCAAATTGGGGAATTACATTGCACAGGAGTTTCCTTTCTCAATCTCGCATAGAAGGAGATCTGGCGAGACATGAACGTGACATTACAATATTAAATTCTACAACGGAGCGGCTGCATCCATATTGATAGAGAGAATGCAGTATTCTCCCTATCTACATGGACCTCATTGCCTTGATATTTGGTTCAAAACAATTCGGAGCTTATCTGGGCATGCGCACTCACAAAGTAAGCTATTAAAATACTTTGAACTTCTACCATGTGAGGGCCGATCACCACTCTCGTCACCTTGACCTCTAAAAGTCACACAACTCCCTTATTCTATTACCTAAATAGTGCTAGTTACACAATTAAGAAACACCACATTAGTTGATAGTAAATAGGCAATTTAGCCAGTCAGCATATGAGGTCATAATCAACTACATGGGATGACGTCATAATAAATGTTGTCATGGATGAAGTGGATAGGTTCGTCAGAAACGCTTAATCGATGACGGGCTAAGCGTTGTTGGGCAAATTGTATATCTTTACTATATAATAAAGGTGCTGTTGAATATTTTGAGACTGATTAGACTAGGCGCTGTTGCTGCCATAGGCATTTGCTGCCCAGTCACCTTAGTTTCAACATATTTAAAAGCTTACCTGTATAGTTTACTAGAAATTGATAGTCAGGCAGTTCAGGGCTCGCTCGATCTCAACACGGCGAGGTGTGGGCGGAGATTAGCCACAGATAGGCGGGGCATAGTTAAAACTGGAAAGGTCCATTGGTTTAAGACAATCCCATAAAATAATATCATAAGTTAGGCAACTGGAGGCTCCACTGATGCACTTACGTTACATTACACACTGGCAATGTGCAAGCATACTGTGCACTTAGCATTGGGGTAGAGCCAGTCATTTGCCAGCCGTAATATCTTCCAAGGGTGATACTGCTTTGGGGCCACATGATTGCGGTTACGATGGTTTGACAACAAAAGCTGCCACGAGCCTGTATTGACAACCCTTTTAGGGAACATTCTGAACGATATGTTTTTTTTAGTCTATATCTTTGTATTACGTTAAATGCTTAGATTGCGAGAGACGGAAGAGTGTACATTGAAAAGGGAAAGACGTACATACAGACTCCCGTCTAACGCACAACAATTGAGTTTTAATACGGACGCACACTTACGTTGTTGTCGCTCTCCATCGCTTGAACTTGAGCTTCCACCGGCCCCTCCATCGCCACCTCCACCCCCTTCTTCTCCTACTTGACCTTTGTACACTGAACAAATGTTAAGTGAGCAAGTTGTACCTCGTTTTCAAATTACGTTTTATTTATCAAAACATTTTTAAACAAATATTATAGAGATGGGTTCTTTGATAAAAAATATTTATAATGAAATCCTTAGACATGTCTAGATGAGAGTGTGATGGAAAGAGGGGGGGGGGGAAGGGGGGGGGGGTGCCGGGTGAGAGAGAGAGAGAGAGAGAGTGAGTGAGTGAGTGAGTGAGTGAGTGAGTGAGTGAGTGAGTGAGGGAGGGGAGGGAGGGAGGGAGGGGGGAGGGAGGGAGAGACAGAGAGAGAGAGAGAGTGAGAGAGAGAGACAAAGCGGAAGAGAGCTAGGGAGAGAAAGAGAGAAAGATGGGAGAGAGGGAAGGAGAGAGAGAGAGAAAGAGAGAGAGAGAGAGAGAGAGAGAGAAGGGGTTTGGGTTGGTGGGGTCGGTGGACAGAGAGAGAGAGAGAGAGAGAGAGAGAGAGAGAGAGAGAGAGAGAGAGAGAGAGAAATAGAGAAGGAGAGAGAACGAGAGGGAGAGAAGAAAGGGGACGGGGAAGGAGATAGAGATAGAGGGAGAGAGGTGGTGGTGCGGGGAGAGAGATGGAAGGAGGGATGGAGGGAGGGATGGAAAGAAAGAGAGAGAGGAGATGTAGGGAGGGAGGGAGGGAGGGAAGGATGGATGGACGGATGGAGGGGGAGGGAGGGAGGGGGGGGGGGAGGGAGAGACAGAGAGAGAGAGAGAGACACACACAGCGGGAGAGAGCGAGGGAGAGAGAGAGAAAGAGGGGAGAGAGGGAGGGAGAGAGAGAGAGAGAGAAGGGGGTTGGGTGGGTGGGGTAGGTGGACAGAGAGAGAGAGAGAGAGAGAGAGAGAGAGAGAGAGAGAGGAAATAGAGGTGGAGAGAGAATGAGAGGGAGAGAAGAGAGGGGACGGGGAGGGAGATAGAGATAGAGGGAGAGAGAGAGGGGGTGGTGCGGGGAGAGAGATAGAAGGAGGGATGGAGGGAGGGATGGAAAGAAAGAGAGAGAGAGGAGAGAGGTAGGGAGAGAGGGAGGGAAGGATGGATGGAGGGGGATGGGAGGGGGGAGGGAGGGAGAGAGGGAGAGAGAGAGGGTGAGAGTGAGTGAGTGAGTGATTGAGTTAGTGAGTGAGTGAGTGAGTGAGTGAGTGAGTGAGTGAGTGAGTGAGTGAGTGAGCGAGCGCGTGAGTGAGTGAGTGAGTGAGTGAGTGAGTGAGTGAGGGGGGAGAGAGGGAGGGAGGGAGGCAGGGAGGGAGGGAGGGACGAAGATACAAGGAGAGACACGGCGGGGAGAGAGCGAGGGAGAGAGAGAGAGAGAAAGAGAGGAGAGAGGGAGGGAGAGAGAGAGAGATAGTGAGAGACAGGGTGTGAGTGAGTGAGTGAGTGAGTAAGTGAGTGAGTGAGTGAGTGAGTGAGTGAGGGAGGGAGGGAGGGAGGGAGGGAGGGAGGGAGGGAGAGACAGAGAGACACACACAGCGGAAGAGAGCGAGGGAGAGGGAAAGAGGGGATAGAGGGAGGGGGAGAGAGAGAGAGAGTGAGAGAGGGAGAGAGAGAGAGAGAGAAGTGGTTGGGTGGATGTGTGGGTGGACAGAGAGAGAGAGAGAGAGAGAGAGAGGAAATAGAGGGGGCGAGACAACGAGAGGGAGAGAAGAGAGGGGACGGGGAGGGAGATAGAGATAGAGCGAGAGAGAGCGGGTGCGGGGAGAGAGATGGAAGGAGGGATGGAGGGAGTGAGGGAAAGAAAGAGAGAGAGAGAGAGGAGAGAAGGTAGGGAGGGAGGGAGGGAAGGATGGGGTAGGGGAGGGAGGGAGGGAGGGAGGGAGAGAGAGATAGTGAGAGAGAGAGGGTGAGGGGGGTGGGAGAGGATGAAGATGAAGATATACACACCACAATCACGAAATTCAGTAGACGGTCCCTCGCAACTATTTCCACCACCGATTGCTATCGTAGCCTTTGATCGAACTCGTTTGTCCTTACACGGATAATCTAAATGGCAGGTCCAATTGCCCCATTCTTCCCACGTACAGTCAACTGAAACAGAAAATACGATTGGCCGTCTCACTGATTTGAATGATATTGCAATCAACGTGCCAAGATGGGTGTTATTTTGGAAGTACCCGAGCTGCATGAACATATTTTCTTCTGCTGTTTTCTAATAACTGAGATCGAGACTTAAAGATGTGTGATGTGACAGTATGCGTACACTACATCTCATAAATAGGTTAATGTTTCCATAATGAACCCACCAGAAACAATATTTTGAATATTTTGAACATGATGGACCATTCCAGTGTTAACTATGCTCCGCCCATCTCTAGCTAAGCTCCACCCACGCTTCGTCCGTGTCGGGATCGATCGATCTCAAACTTACTGACTATCAAATTGGTTTTGAAATATGCAACACAACATTTATGAAATAGTAAAGCCATACAATTCGTACAACAAAGCTTAGTCCGTCTTCAATTATGCGTTCTTCGCGAACTTATCTACGTCATTCATGCCGTCATTGATTATGGCATCATCCTACGCGTCACGCAGTTGATTATAACGTCATATGATAGATGGAAAAACGGGAAAGAGCCATTGTCTTCAAATCCGATTATGTTCACAATATTCAGCACATGATAGGTTAATTCAGAGCAGTACTGTATCTGCTAGCAAATGTCAAAATTAGAGTCGCTAAAGGAAGTTCTTCCTCTTTTTTCTCATGTGACCAATGATGTCTCATAGATTAAACAACTCAGGTATAAAATAACTAATCATGAAATTGAGTGGAATGAAAAGAAGATCTGAAAAGTATCGCAAAATAGAGGGATCCATTTCTAGCTAAGCTCAGCCCATTTCTAGCTAAGCTCAGCCCATTCCTATCTAAGCTCAGCCCATTTCTCGCTAGGCTTAGCCCATATATAGCTAAGCTCAGCCCATTCCTGGCTAAGCTCAGCCATTTCTCGCTAAGACCAGCCAATTTCTAGCTAAGCTTAGCCCATTTCTAGCTAAGTCCAGCCCATTTCTAGCTAAGCTCCACCCATTTCTAGCTAAGCTCCGCCCATTTCTAGCTAAGCTCACGACATGTCTAGCCAGCTCCGCCCATGGTTTTCCCGCCTTGGGATTGATCGAATCCAGAATTCCCAGAATCCCAATATCAAGGGAATTTCTAGGCTATCCTAGGAAAGTCATGTTCCAATACCATTAGCTCCCAACCGTGAGATATGCCAGGAATCCTAGGGATTTCCAGGATTGGGACTATTGTGAGAGCTGGAAAGTCCCAGAGTTGGGACATCCCAGGAATTTTAAATAGTGGGACTATTGTTAGGGAGTTGAAAAGTCCCTAGTTTAGGATATCCCAGGAATCCGAGGGTTGGGACTATTGTGTGAGTCCTAGGATATTCCGGGAAATCCTTGGAATTTTTGATATTATTATTATCAGGGTATTTTTGCCAAATACCACAGTTGGAACTTTTCAGGAAAAAGGTCTCGATCTAATAAAGCCAGGACCTGGAATATCCCAGGAATATCACAAGAAATTCAGGGAATAATTTCTTGGATTTTCCAGAGATATCCCAAGGATTTCTGGCATTTTTCTTCAACAGGGCTAAGGACATGTGGTCATGTGAAACAACTAAATTAGTCAATTAGTTTGTTTACCGAACATGCGCCTTTGTTATGCCCAGGACAACGCTGGATAGATCCGCCATTTTTAATTTCACCTCGTACTAACCATCTGCGATCGAGCTCCGGTGGCGGGTCGACTAGTTAACTAGATAATTAACTATGCGAAGTTCGACTGGAATTTAGTCAACTATAGTTAACTAGGGGTATCCAGTTGCATTTGATTTAATTTGCTATTGCAACTAGCTTTTGCGTGCCCACAAGATGGTAATTTCTTACAATGGGTGGATATACGACCAGTGACCACCAAGTCTAAATACTAGTCTTCTGGTCCAAACAGGTGTCGTTATCATACAAGCTGACGTAAAAGTGTGTTACGCACCGCAATGCTGCTCTTCTATTAGATGAATGGGATCCACAGTACATCCCGGCTTTGGTGAGCGTGTGCGCACAGCTATACAAAATGGTCCAGTCTGTCTTATCCATATGCTCCATTCAGTTACGCACAGTACTACGACAGGAGGGTCAGGGACTGAATAATAATAATAATAATAATAATAATAATAATGATGGTGATATTGTTGCTTCTTCTGATACTGCTGCTGCTGCTGCTGCTGCTGCTGCTGCTGTTGCTGTTGCTGCTGCTGCAACTACTGCTACTGCTACTACTACTACCACTACTACTACTACTACTACTACTACTACTACTACTACTACTACTACTACTACTACTACCGCCGGCGCCGCATCGGCCGCCGCCCCTGCCATTACTACTACTACTACTACTACTACTACTACTACTACTACTACTACTACTACTACTACTACTAATGATAATAATAATAATAATAATAATAATAATAATAATAATAATAATAATAATAATAATAATGTCATGTAATCAATAACTTACCTTAAATTCTTAAATGTTTAAAGCAGCTGCTTTGAAAACATAGAAAATAAAACTCCAATCTTTGCATGCTCAAGAACATCTATGCTCTTGCTAACAATAGTTATTACAGTGCTGTTTTCATCATTTGAAACTAATTTGACTGGCAACAATAGAGCACAGTCAATGTAGTTTCAAAGTATTGAAAATAATGTTTATTAAATACTAAATACGTACACTGTAAACATGTGACAGACTATTTGCTGTTTATATCGGTCCTAGATACGTCATTCATCAGGCATTTTGATTGTCACGTCAGCCTAGCCGTAACCAAAATTTACCCTTCGTTCTTTGACTCATTGTCAAACTGTCTGACATTTGCTGGCAATGATGCGCACAATGCATCATGACTAATATATACAACGGCTCAAAGGAGCTTTCCAGTTTATCTATCCACCATATTACGTCATAATCAACTGCGTGACGCGTAAAATGATAGCATAATCAATGCCATCATTATGACGTCATGCATGACGTAGATAAGTACGTCGCGAACGCATAATTGAAGACGGACTATGCATTGTTGTACGAATTGTATGTATTTACTATATAATAAATATTTTCACGAATATTTTGAAACTAATTTGACTGGACGCCGATGCTGCCACAGACAATTTAGTTACAGAATATTCAACAGCTTACCTGTATAGTTTTCAGAAAATTGATAGTCAGAACATTCGGGGATCGATCGATCCCAACATGAGGAAGTGTGGGTAGAACTTAGATAGGGGTGGGCGGGAATAGCTAAAACTGGAGAGGCCCATTATTCACAGGTCATTTAGCTTTACCTAAACGTTATTGTATAACTGGATTTAATACATTTTAACAGATTGTGTTACTTGAATAGGGTTCATCAGGCCCAGAACGCGGACTAAAATTCATTAAAGCTTGTTTTAAACACAAGATGTTACACATTTATAACACGCATTTATCAGCGACCACTTACCAGTACACGACCTAAAGTCCAGCAATAAGCACGGCTTTCCGCCCAGAGTGGCTGGCGAGCGTATGGAGCGCGCACGGGCATTCCTACATGGTGAACTTGGAGGGTCAGCGTACCAACTTCCCCATTCACCTGGCCTACAGTCGTCTGCGAAAACAGGATATATGTGTGTTTGTAATATCGTCATGGGCGGCCGTATGGGGTCGGGGGCAAGGGAGCACTTTCCACCTCCCCTGGAGTTGGATACAAAATTGTTTGCACTCACTTTACATGGATGGAAAATCAATTTTAGAGCGAATCTAGCGTCCATATCTTTTAGATATTTACCTCGAAAATGCAGGAGATGGTCTCAGGGCGTCTCCAGATTTAAATAATTACCCGAGAGGAACCCCGGAACCCGCCTTCGGAAATGCTTAGCACTCACAGACCCATGCATATCATTGCCCCCTCCACCCCAAACCACCCCATGCATATCTTTGCCCCCTCCACTCAAACCACCACCACCGAACACACCCCTAGGGAAAATTTCTTGCGAACGCCCATGAATATCGCATGCTAATTCCAGTACGAGGTTAGTTATGCTAGGGAAAGAATTATAATCACAGCCATTAGTTATATAATTATCAAAATTCAGTTACCTCTTTCACACTTGATTGGCAGCTCGGATCTCTGGATTACTGATCACGACTAACGAGTCTGTGACGACGACGACGACGAGCAACATATAAGTATACTCATAATGGACGTGTCCAAGTTTATCCATCGATCACATGACGCCATATGACGTCATAACCAACTAAATGACGTGTAGGAAGACGTCATAATCATGACGTCATGACTGACTCGATATAGCATGTCTTAAACGCTTAATAGTCAGATACGTTGTATAATTTGTATGTTTTTGCTGTTTAATAAACATGCTGTTAAATATTATATTTTGAAGCTAATTTGAATGGGCTCTGTTGCTTCCATAGGCAGCAACAGCGCCCGGTCAAATTAGTTTCAAAATATTCAACAACTTACATGTATAGTTTTCTGGAAATTGAGAGTTGAGCGTGGTGTCAGTGGTGTGGGTGGAGCTTAGCTAGAGGTGGGAGGGGCCTGGCTAAAATTAGAAAGGTACGTTACCACATGATCCCGCTTCCGTGGGTACTTCACATGGTGTGCCTCCATTGGTGGGGTATGTGACGACAACCCGTGATCTTCTGGAATAGCACTCCTCACTCGGAACTCTCTCCCAGACTGTCCACCCACCCAGAGCACAATCAACTGAAAACCAAGGTAACCTCAATGTATATGTCTGGTAAATATGCAGTCCAAGATGGCTAATACTCTGTCCCACATATCTGTCCCTCCCTCCCACCCACCCCTCCCTCCCTCCTTCCCCCCTCCCTCCCACCCCTCCCTCCCTCCCTCCCTCTCTCTCTCTCTCTCTCTCTCTCTCTCTCTCTGCAATCATCTACATGTCTTCTCTCGCCCTGACACCCAGTCACATACATTCACCACCCACCCCTCTCCCACCCACCCACCCCCATCTCCCCATAACTCCATGTATCTCATCTCTGACTCTACAAACTTCCGTTCGTTTATTAATTCACGTGAATATTTACATCTCGAGTAACCTACCACATGGCCCATCCTCATAAAGCCCAACACAGTCTGGATCGCAAACGCCTAAAACAGATAGATAAAAATATTACAAATACTTAAATAATTTTCTGAAAAGTGTGCTGCAATTTTAAAAACTACATCACATAAGTAAAATCTAATAGAGGGATCCGATAAATACGCCACGTGTTATACCTGACTTTGCAATCAAAATGACGCAGCTTTTTCAAGAACGTAGAAATAGTCCGTCAACAAGCTGTATGAATTCTATATCCTTGATTAAGTTGCAATTTACTAACCAATATTTTCTGTATTTAAAAACTAATGCTGAATAATTTGAAAATTAATATGACTTTGAGCTGGTGCATCCATACGCGAGCGTGTCAATCGTGAATACTAATATGAGTAATGATTGGGATCTGTCGCTGCCATAAGTATGTGCGTGACACTAAACTACGATAGTCTAGTACTTAAATATGTCACAAATCAAAGTATCTTTCCAGTTTTCGCCATGCCACGCCCATCTCTAGCTAAGCTCCACCCACACCTCGCTCGTGTCAGGATCCATTGATCCCTACACGCTCTGAATCTCAATGTACAGGCTAGCCGTTGAATGTTTTGAAACTAATCTGACTGGGTGCTGATGCTGCTTATGGCGGCAACAGCGCCTAGTCAAATTATTCTCAAAATATTCAACAGCATGTCTATTAAATAGCAAAGACATACAATTTGTATGTGTCGGACTATTATGTATTTAAGACGGACTACATCGAGTCATTCGTGCTGCATTTGATTATGACATCATTCTACACATAACGTGGTCACATGATGGGTGGTAACCTAGAAAGGACCATTTTAACTGACCTTTAGCCGCTATGTGGCTGTGGCTCGAAAGGAAGGGTAGTCAATGTACGACAAGGCATTTCTTATGATGAACAACCTTCACGAAAAGATGCATGTCTACTGAAGGTGCTCAATTAATAGCTAGTATAATCTGCCATATCCCATGTTGTAGAGGTGGTTTTATGTTTGTCAACTTGCTAGGTAGCAAGTACTTCCGCCTTAAAAGTACTCAACGGCGTGTAACTATTGTTTCGGTAGTTGAACATAGCCCATCGTCATAATGGCAGCATACCGCCAATCGCGTTGTTCATAGCGAAGTAGGATAGCTTTAAGCTATTTTTACTTAGGCTAAGTTCGGATATGTTGTGGGGGTAAGCGGGGTACCTCGACAATATATCCGAACGACCGATAGGCGAGAGTATAATCGGGTCAACGGTGTCACGTGGTACAAATTCTTATCACATGGGGCAAATTTTATTCAATTACTCCTGCTTTAAGTCTGAGTACTGCGACAACATATCCGAATTCAACCTTAGGTTACTAGTGTGTTTCGATGAACGCGTTACCACGTACTGCAATGCTCCTCGCAAGGATGTCCGCCAAACTGTGCAGGTATGGCGACCAGCCGTGACCTCCGCGAATGACACGTCGCCCCTAAGTCCCTCTGCCAGTTTGTCCAAAGTCTGGGTATGCAATCCTCTGAAAATAAAACAGATGTCGACCGCTGATTATTGGGCAAATAAATTGGGAATTAAATTTCAAGAGAAACCACTGAATAAACAACAGGTTTTTTTTTTATGAATTAAACAGAATTTGACAAATCTTCACAAACTCTATCACCGCTAAAATAAAACCTCATTTTGGCGCACCATAAACCTCACGGTGTGACGTCACCGCGTGAATTGTCAACCACCTGGATTCAAATTATGATACGCGTGTTTTCAGAATATAAGCCTATGGATCTGATATCTATTACATTTCACATTTGGTATGTCAATTCCTGATGAGATGCCTTTGCCACGATTAATTCAGGATTGAATCATATGGGGAAGTTTATCCTTGACCTCCAGAATGTAGGTGAGACGGGACTAGTTCTAGTGTATGGGGGTGGGAGGGGTTGGGGTCAGTGTGTGGGGAGGGGCTGATGGTGGTGGTGTGTGGGGGTGAGGGTGTATTTCTACCGGTATCCACCACCAACTGAAATATGAAATATCAATAACTCTACATATACGAGGAATCGTCCCATCAAGTATTATCTTTCCACCTGACTCCAATGCTTCAGGCAATGTTAACATGTTCACTGATGAATTCCTCATATCTAATCTTCCAAGCAAGCATACACGATTTGTAAATGAAAGGGTTAACGTGTCCGAACTCATGTGTTTTCGATTGGATCCGCTTCATTTGAAAAATGCAAATAGTCGATGCCAACACCATCCGTCACATTGACCAAAATTGATGAGAAGATGACCAACAGTAATGCGAGACTATGTTACTATGGTAGCTTCTGTCCACAGTTATTCACTCACTAAGATAGAAGTAGATATCCGTATGAGGAAGCATGCCACGAAACCAATATATATCTTGGTTAATTGGGTCACATATTTGAGAAAATATTCAAGGGACACAACTCTGGAATTGTTACATCAGATCAAGTTGATTTTCCTAACCCTTTAATAGGCTTATCAGCTAAAACAGCTTCTGAAGTCGGTTTGAGAGATGTGGATTTGCAGACCAAGAGAAGACTATTTTTAAAAACGTACCAGTGGAATGACTGGATCGATAACCGAGCCAGTCATGCCAGTGGTACGTTTTCAAAAATAGTCTTCTCTTGGTCTGCAAATCAATGTTTTCTATGACAAAACTGAAATTGTCTTGAAGAAATTCGAGAGTTAAAGGGTTAGAGCTGATATTAGATGCCGATGCTACCACATTGACCTAGGTTGATTAAAATTCGTCCAGAACTATCGAAATGTGTCAGTAGTACTGTGGACGCACAGACAGACGGAGAGATAGAGACACGAAAAGACATATGAACAGTCGCATGACGAATGAGGTGCATTACCAAAAGCTCGGTTAAAGGACAATTCCTGGATGATAAAAAGTGTGCTTTATTTGAAAGATTATTACTTGTTTAATGAAATTGCGCCAGAATAATAACCAGACAGAAATAGCGTAACCAACTATCTCTAGATAAAGTCGCTAAAATTGACAATTTTTCGCACATCGGGGCGCTGCCATTTTATCGCGTTTAGCGACGTCAGCCCTGCACCACCACTATTGCTATGACTGGAAGAGCGAGGCCAATAGATGCCTTTATATATCTTAAGGAAGTATAAGTAAATGATAATAGCAAAAGAACCGCCGCTGACGCGATTCCAATGATTCGAGGATCCCTAAATAGATGCCGACCTCGGGATTAATATGATATAATGGATGTTAATATCGAACAAGAGGTTCAAAAGACTGGAATATATAAAAAAAATCATCTAAGATACGATCTGAGAATATGTTATCCTTTTTTGGTAAAATTCAGTATGAGATATTTTTTGTCTCGCAGACTCTATCTTTGCGTATTGTCATTAAATTGAGGTGTGCTTAAAGCTGAAAGAAATGGCTATTTGCCTGATCAATTATAACTTTGCTCACGTGAATATTGTCAGAGATATCACCAAATGAATTAACATTTTGACATAAAATCTGGGAATTTTCATCGCCGCTCAGTATTGTCCGGCAAGCTGTAGTAATTTCAATAATTAAGATATTTTGATGGAATTTCCCCCGTTATGTGAAAATATTGTAAAGCTTCGGCACAGCAAATTCTGCCATTGTAGCTTAATACTCATTCTGATATGGGATGATGGATACAGCGCATCCTGAAATTTTTGTTTGAAATTTTGCTGGCTTAGTTTCTCCCGCAGAGTGTATCTTTTGAACCACTAGGCCGATGCTAACATCCCTAGCATTGGAAAGATCTTCGAATTTGCAGCTACCGGCAGGTATCAGAATTATTACAATCGGTTCTGTGGTTCCGGCAATATTATCATATCATATGTTTTCTTGGAATATATGTTTACACTGCCTGCGACACACGCTATAACGGTATTTTGAGGCGGCTGAGTAAGTTGACAATATGCACGTGTCAAGTGTGCTACTTCATTTAACCCTTATTGCATGGTGTAAAATGCTTACAGAGATAGTGCCGGGGTACATTTGGGAAAAAAAAAGATGAAACTTGTTGCTGCTGTGCACAGCAATGACTTACAGCAGCATTGTTACCAAAATGAAGACATACTGATAGGATAGAGAAAATGGAATCTATGCTTCAGCGGTCTAGGTTAACGATTCCCCACCGACTTCGGATACTAGAATTACTTGAAAAACTTACTAGCTTAACTGGACAATGCCCTAACGATTACAAATTAGCACATGTTAGGCCTCCATGCATATACATATTTACTGTACAGCCTTTGTGCTCGGCAAAGATAGCATTGGTGCGTGGATGACGTCACGATTTCGTGAAACCTCGCACTCGTTACAAGAAAATGGCGCCGTGCGGGAGATAAAATAATCCCATGTTTATGATGGTATGATTACTCGTATTATTTGTCTACTGTTTTTATTTAAGATCCAATATGTTAGTCATATAATAAATAGTCTTTCAAATAAAGTTCACTTTTACCAATCCCGGAATTGTCCTTTAACTAACAACTAAGGTGAGCCAAAATTGAAGATGAAAATCACTGTGATGCTTACGGCAGCTGGTCTCCTGATTCATGATATCACACGCTCTTCCTCCACGGATCGCCGGAAATACGATAGCACGAGATCGCCTGGAGTAACAATTCTGTCCTGGATCCCGCTGCCATCGTGTCCACTGTCCCAAGGCACAATCAACTGACAAATAAAATCAATCAATCAATCAATCAATCAACCAACCAACCAACCAACCAACCAACCAACCAACCAACCAATCAAACAACCAACTAACCAACCAACCAACCAACCAACCAATCAATCAATCAATCAATCAGGCAGGCAGTCAGGCAGGCAGGCAGGCAGACAAGCGGTCGGTCGGTCGGTCGGTCGGTCGGTCGGTCGGTCGGTCGGTCGGTCGGTCGGTCGGTCAGTCAGTCGGTCGGTCGATCATCGATTGATCAATCAATCAATCAATCAATTAACCAATCAGTCAGCCAACCAACCAACAAACCAACCAAACAACCGAAACAAAAAGCAACCAACCAACCGATGAACCAAATAAACAACCAACCGACCGACCGACCGACCGACCGACCGACCGACCAACCAACCAACCAAACAACCAATCAATTACATTCTAGTTACTAGTAGTGACCACGCACTAAAGTGATCAAGTTATATGTTAATCGTGCGCGCAAACACACACACGCACATACACGCGCACATACGTACGTACGCACGCACGCAAGAGCCAACCAACCAACAATTCAAATAACCAACCAACCAAAAAACAACCAACCAACTAAAGAAACAAAAACAACCAAACAACCAACCAACCAACCAACCAACCAACCAACCAATCAACCAACCGACCAACCAACCAACCAGACAATCACTCAATCAATTAATCAACCAACCAACCCACCTAACCACCCACCCACCAAGCAATCTATCAATCTATCAACCAACCAACCAACACACCAACCAACCAACCAACCAACCAACCCACCAACCCACCAACCAACCAACCATCCAACCAAAAAGCAACCACCCAAACAACCAATCAAAAACCAACCACGGACCCCAGCTGGTCATGACACAATCACCTATTTGAGAGAGAAAAGACATATTACTCGTGAGTCACGTGCATAAACACGCATGTGCGGGTGTTGACACACGCGCGTACATACATACACACACACGCACACACACACACACACACACACTCACACACACACACACACAAGCACACCCGCCCACCCACCCACCCATCCATCCATCCACTCACCCACTCACCCACCACCAACTAACCAACGTACAAACCAACCAACCAACCAACCAGCCAATCAACCAACCAACCAACCAACCATCCAACCATCCAACCATCCAACCATCCAACCAACAAACAAACAAACAAACAAACAAACAAACAAACAAACAAACAAACCAGCCAACCAGCCAATGAACCAATCACTCAATCAATCAATCTCAGTATTGCAGTGACCACGCACTAAAGTGATCAAGTTATAGATTAATCGATCAATCATCCAACTTATAATGCGAAAATCGTTTTAGAAACTAATTTGTACGGAAACTGTTGCTCTCTTTATTAAAAAAAACCTTTCAGAACATGCAGTATCATACCTGTTTGGCATTTTCCTTATGATGTAGCAATGGCTTCAATAATCTCTAAATATATCCATTTATCCCGTTAACCCTCGAATCTATTCAAGGGAATTTCAAATTTCTCATAGAACACATCCTTGCAAACCAAGAGAAGACTATTTTTGAAAAATTACCACTGGAAGTGCCCGTGGCACTGGAACGCATCATGGTCTGTGGTTGGGGAGTGTGGTTTACATCATGGTCTGTGGTTGGGGAGTGCGGTTTGCATGAGGGGCTATGGTTGGGGAGTGCAGTGTGCATGAGGGGCTATGGTTGGGGAGTGAGGCTTGCATGATGGGCTATGGTTGGGGAGTGTGGTTTACATCATGGTCTGTGGTTGGGGAGTGTGATTTACATCATGGTCTGTGGTTGGGGAGTGCGGTTTGCATGATGGGCTATGGTTGTGGAGTGCGGTTTGCATGATGGGCTATGGGTGGGGAGTGTGGTTTACATCATGGTCTGTGGTTGGGGGTGCGGTTTGCGTGATGGGCTATGGTTGGGGTGCGGTTTACATGATGGTCTGTGGCTGGGGAGTGCGTTTTACATGATGGTCTGTGGGTGGGGAGTGTGGTTTACATGATGGTCTGTTGTATGGGAGTACGGTTTACATCATGGTCTGTGCTTGGGGAGTGCAGTTTACATCACGGTCTGTGATTGGGGAGTGCGATTTGCATGATGGTCTGAGGTTGGGGAGTAAGGTGTACATCATGGTCTGTGATTGGGGAGTGCGGTTTGCATGATGGTCTGGGGTTGGGGAGTGAGGATTGCATGATGGTCTATGGTTTAGGAGTGGGGTTTGCATGATAGTCTATGGTTTATGAGTGCGGATTACATCATGGTCTCTGGTAGGGAAGTATGATTTACATCATGGTCTGTGGAAGGGGAGTGCGGGTTACATCATGGTCTGTCATAGGGCAGTATGGTTCACATCATGGTCTGTGGTAGGGGAGTACGGTGTACATCATGGTCTGTTGTTGGAGAGTGAGGTTTATATGATGGTCTGTGGTTGGGGAGTGCAGTTTACATGATGGTATGTGGTTGAGGAGTGCGGTTTACATCATGTTCTGTGGCTGGGGAGTGCAGTTTACATCATAGTCTGTGGTTGGGGAGTGAGATTTACATGATGGTATGTCGTTGATAGACGGGCGATTCTGTAAGCGCGTGCGCGTGCATCTGTTCACGTGGTGAGTTGGATGGCGCATGGGAGTGGCAGAGAAATGATTTTCTGCCGTTAGGAGGAGGATGATGAAGATGCTATACTTGAGCACAATTGTTATTTATTGGTCCTCTTGGTTGCCATACTTACCACAGTTAGTGCTATCTACTTGGCTACCACATACATTGCCCCCATTTGTTGGAGCAATGAGAACTCCCCGGAATCGTTGTGCCTCGCACGTCTCACCCAATTTTCGTTCCCACTCTGTCCAGTCGTTGAACCGACAGTCGTCTAAACATAAACGACGTGACTGCGTAAGTTGTATATTCGTTGTCTAATTGCACATATGATGACAAAATTCAGATGACCACAATTTCTACTCAACGAAATACGAACTGTTTCAAAGACAACGGATGACTCAGATCTGTTAGTCAAGTTTATGACAACATAATTAATTACGTCACATATATGCTGACGGACGTCCCAATCATAATAATAACAGAGAATATTCCGTCTTGAAGCTGGAATGGTCAGTCAAGTGTACGAATAGCATGACTTGGACGGATATACTATTTAATAAACATTCTGTTGCATATTTTCAACCTAATTCGACTGTGCGCTGTTGCTGTCATGGGCGAAGCATAGCTGGGAATGGATCCTTCTATTCTTAAGAAATCATCAGCATAATTTTAAGTAGTAAAATATTTGGTTGCTTAATGTACATGGTAATATGATGAAGCGGACTATATATATATGTAAAGGTTATCAAAGCAATGTATAAGTAGATGCTATACGACCTGTCTAAACCGGGCTTGTGAGATTGGGGCCAGCTTAAGGATGTTCTCTGAGACGGGTGACTTTCATTCTAATGTAGATGCCTATCTGCATACTGAGACTAGATTCTATCCTGAAAACATAGGCTACTGGGCCGGTTGTGTACCATTAGAGGGCCGTATTTGCCCAGTACGGGCCCAGTAACCTGCGGAATCAGGACCAGATATTGACAAAGCCTGGGTAGCATAGAGGGATCCATTGCTAGCTATGCCCCTCCCATTTCTAGCTAATCTCCGCCCACACTTTCCGCGTGTTGGGATCGACCGAGCCATGAATTCGCATACTCACAATATCAAGGAAACTACAGCTAAGCTATGGCAGTAACAGGTCCCAGCCAAATTAGTTTCAAAATATTGACCAGACTGTGTATTAAATTGTAAATTCACCAAAGATATACAATCCGTACACTTAACCGACTTTTCGAGCTTCATGAAGGAGGTATACTACTTCATCATGTTGTGACGTCAGCCTACATGCGACGTAATGGTTTATGGCGTTGTATACATGAGTGGCAGATCGGCTCTCCCCACTTAAAATAGGAAATAACTTGTATTAAGCGACCACCTCTCTTTTGTGACTGGTTTGGATGGACAATACAATGTCCGCAAGATACAGGTCTTAGTTTACAGTACAGTTTAGAAATAACGTAAATTGTTTCTAAAGTAAAAACACAACATAGTGTTGAATATTTTAAGCACAATGGACCTTTCCGTTTTTAGCTATGTCCCGCCCAGCTCTAGCTAAGCACACTCACACCACGTCCGTATTGGGATTGCTCGATCCATGACCTCTCTGACTATCAATTTCCAGAAAATTATACATAGGTAAACTATTGAATATTTTGGAATGAATTTGCAACAACGTCCAGTCAAATTAGTTTCAAAATATTCAACAGCATGTTTATTAAATAGCAGAGGCATACAATTCGTACAACGTGTCGGACTATTAAGAGTTAAATACGGGGCAACTATAATCATTTATGACGTAATGACTATGACGCCATCCTACACGGCGCTTAGCTGATTATGACGTCATATGACGTCAGATGATATATGGATACTCTGGAAAGGTGGATTATGTTTAACATATTCAACAAAATGTTGGGTAAATCATGTTCAGAATTGTACTAACTAACATGTTTAAAGAGGTTTATTTTATTGGTTCTAAAAACAATCTAAGTTATTTCTAAGCTGTCCTATAACTACAATCATTTATCAGACAAGTTTGAAATATTAGTAACTCCGATGGTATATGACGGTGCCCATTAATGAATCATTGTGGATTTAATATCATTGCTAACGCTGACGATTACAATAATGACGTAAGCGATGACAAAATTGAATAACATACAACATGGTCCTTCTTCTTGAAGTGGGGGACAACTCGCACCGCCATCAGCTGGTGGGGTGTGCACGGTCCTGTATCTTCGTGAATAACACAGTGTGCCGATATCTCTCTGCCATGGACCCCAATTGGTCATGACGCAATCACCTATTTGAGAGAAAGGACATATTACTCGTGAGTCACGTGAGTACACACACACGTGGTTGGGTGTTCATACGCGCGCATGTAAACACACACATACACCCACACACGCGCGCGCACACACACACGCACGCACGCAGGCACGCAGGCACGCACACACACACGCACGCACACCTGTGACCTGTCCTCCCCTCGACCGCCACTCTGCCACCCGCATGCCCAGTAACTAGAATCCAGCCGGCCCAGCTACCTATCCACCTGCCCATCCATATGCCCACCAATCCCCAGCCCACCATCCCGCCCGCTGACAGACGCACAAATCCATCCACCCGACAGCCTGTCCACGCTACACAGTCTAATCTCAAACTCAACACCGTACATACTGAGCGACAAGGTTCCGCTATCCGTGAGGGTAGGGTAGTTTCAATGGCAAATGTTTGGACATGCCTGTCGAATGCTAGGGAATGCATCTGCTCAGATAATATTGCGGTTTTGAATAAAGGGAGCCAACATGAAAAGATCATGCACAGGATGCCATAACGCCGAATTGTTAAGAGTTTTGCGATCAGACATCAATAAACATAATCGAAGAGAGCTAAAATTGAAAAAGAAACTTTAACATGTTTGTAAAAATTCATATACGGTGTTGAATGTTGGAGAAAACTTAGTTCACCTGAAAGAGGTTTCCAGTCGCTCCAGCCGCGGAAAACAGTCACTCATCACGATACTATCATAGTTGTTCTTACCGCAGTCTACCGTCTGCTGTAGTACGCCACACCCCGTACCGCCTAATCGTGGCGGCGACACAACTACACGCACGCGATGTGATCGACAAGTCGAACCAGTCAACTTCTCCCAGGGTTCCCATTGGGAATGTCGGCAGTCCACTGCAGAGCAAAGAAACATAGGGAAAGTATCCCCTTAATATACACGCAGTCAGCATATAGCCTACAGTCAAATCATATAGAGCCGGTTGTCTCTGCCAATCGATAGACCAATCAGAGAAAGCACACCATCGATTTGACTGGTGGGAGCTGTGGCCTGTTGATGTCTATGGCAGCAACAGTTCCCATTCAAATTAGTTTCAAACTATTAAACATAGTATTTTTAAATACACCAAAGGCCATACAACCCAGGCACTTTTCCGACAGACCTTTCTTGCTTCGTATAGGACGTATGGCAGTAGTAATGGGCCGCGTGCGCGCATTGTTTGATTGGCTCTCACAAGTCACACAATTTCGAAGGGGTGGGGCTTAATCGCGCCTGCATGGAGTACCAAAAACCGCTCACAAGAACCCGCCCATTGTTGGCACTCCGTATATGGGCAATTAAGCCCCATCCATAGAAATCATGTGGCATGTGAAAGGCAATCAAAAAGCAAGTCTATCTCCACCCTACGGTTAATGACAGTGGTGAGGAAGACGTGATAAAGACTGTTGTAATTATTGATGTACAATCATTTTAATTAACACCTTTGTCTTATACTATTTTTACTAAGATATAAAATGCACTCTAAAATACATATTTTGGTTGTTTCTTCTATATGGCTTACTGGACAGTACCACTACCAATAGTAGAATGAGATCTATTACTACCAGTACTAATTTTAACAATACTATAAGTGTAATGGAAACATCAATCACAACAAGTACACAGCCATGTTCACTTTAGCACGCTCTGCCAATGAAATGAGCAGCAGAGGCAGACTCCACTATCTATACCATCCTCACCTGTCATTAAAAACACCCCAGCTTCTGGGGTAGTCGATAATAGAATTCTTTTTGGTTTTTAAGTATTTTGGAGTGTATTGTATATTTTAGAAAAAAAATTGAATAAGTCAATGGCGCCCATTTTTAAAATTTAGAAAATCTATAATTAGAACTGTCTTTCTCGCGTTATCATCATCACGTCCATTAAATTTGGGTCTGTGTGGGTGGAGATAGACGTGCTTTTGATTTGCTCTCACAAGTCACGTGACTTTGAGGAACACAATTTAATTGCCCACATATGGAGTACCAAAAAGGCGTGGGAGGTGGTGCTTGTACAGGAACACCAGAACACGCCCCTTTTGGCACTGAATCCCCGCCCCTCGAAATCACGTACCTTGTGAGAGCTAATCAAAAATCGCGCATCTCTCCTCCCCCCCCCCCTCCATTACTCCATATGTTATTTGTATTGTGACGTCAGCTACCAAGTGACGTATGTTGTTCAGCATGTCAGGGACTTGAGTGGCAGATGATCCGCAGCTCGGCTATCTGCCCAGTAATAGCTACACCTAATTCATATAGTTTTCAATCCAATCGCTTCCACACGCCATGTTCTTTGATTCTATCTGAGATCTGTTTATTGGATTAAAGGTGCATATTCACACCAGAATACCGGAAAATAAAATTGTTAAAATTGTAATGTTTTATAGGCTTAAATCGTATGCCTAGATGTAATGAAACATATGCTGATTTCATTCCATACAAATTAGTTTCTAAATATTCAATAAGTTATGATATCTGTAGGGTTCCTTTGCTTTCATGAAATGAAATATTTGCTGCCTATCTTCACGTTTTGTTATGGTATGACGACACTCTTGCGTTCTGGAATGGCGAGCAGTCGACCAGGGCCGAAGCTAGGACTCTGAAATTCTTACAGGGACCCTCGGAACTACAGTAAGGAGCGCGAGAGTCCCGTTTCAACTGTAATGCCGTTGGCGCACCCTGCGGTCGGAGATTTGGCCATAGCAGTCGGATAGGTGTGGCATCCATACGCCTCTAGCTTGAAGTTACGCAGGGGCCCCAAAAATTAGGACAAAAAAATGTGTGTCACTTTGGGGGTGGGGGGGGGGAACCTTACAATTTGGGGCCCTGTGCAAATTAGTGGACAGTTCCATAAAGCCTAACTGGAATTTAACTATGGACGTGCGGATGTATTAGAACACGTAGTGACTGTGCTGCTACTAGCCCAACTCTGGATCCGCCCGGTCTTGACTATTTAATAAATCGCCTATGAGTATTTTGAATCTCATTTGACTGGGCGCTGCTGCTGGCATAGGCAGCAACAACACCCAGTCATATTATATTTAACATATTCAACAGCTTACTCGTATAGTCATCTTGCTATTGGTATTATGGAAATTTAAAGTTCGATTGATTCAAACATGTGCAAAGCGTGTGTCGAGTTTAGCTAGAAATTGGCAGGGCATAGCTAAAAATGGATCCCTCCACATATGACGGACACTGTTATATTTTGACTAACGTGCACGCTCTCACACGCATGCACGCACGCACGTACGCACGCACGCACATACACACGCACACGCACACGCACACGCACACGCACGCACACACACACACACACACACCCACACACACACACACACACACTCTAATAGTCCTACCGCCACCCACACCCACACCCACACACACACACACACACACACACACACACTCCACACCACACACACACACACACACACACACACACACACACACACACACACACACACACACACACACACACACACACACACACACACACACACACACACACACACACTCTAATAGTCCTACCGCACGTGACAGTTTCCTCCAGATCTGGGCATTCGTTCCCTCCATATTCTGCTTGACTTGTAACATCTCTAGTTCGTTTGGCTTGACACGAGCTTCCTATTAATCGAACCCAATCCCTCCACGCAGTCACAAGGCAATCAACTGCAACATTACAAAACAGGATAGGAATAAGTTAACCCGTGAAATACAGACGTACCTGTGTGCAACGGGCGCCTGCTCATTGGGAGATGGCGGTTAAACAGGGTGGGTATGGGAACAACGAATTCTGGCTCCGGCATTAGGACCGTGAAGTTATTCTATCTTAACCCCTTTTGTGTCAACAGCGCCTCAAAGCGCTCAAATACCACTTGATATATCAATTAAACATTTTGATGGTCAATACATTTCAAGATATTTTACTTTTAGAAGACTATTTTTTTTGTAAATTTACCACTGAATTTTTTTGGCCGGCTTGACCATTAAAGGGGCCATAGGCAGCAACAGCGCCCAGTCAAAATAGTTCCAAAATAGGCAATGGCTTACCTGTATAGTTTTCTGGAAATTGAAGGTCATGGAGTTCAGAGATCGATCGATCCCAACGCGAGCGAGCTGAGGGTGGAGCTTAACTAGTGATGGGTGGGGCATAGTTAAAACTGGAAAGGCCCATTTTCTCGTTAACTTACCACACGAATGCGTCTCATCTAAGGTAGCACACGGTTTGCCACCTAGTGTCGCTGGTCCTAATACACTTCGATGTCTATCAGCTATGCATGGCGTTGAGGTACCCCGCCTGCGCCAAGGCTGCCAACCACTAGTGACACAATCAGCTGTGATTCAAAAAGAGATATCAATGCGTCAAGGAAAGCTTATTATGTATTCTTGAGAAATGCCCATTTGCCGACCAAGAGAAAACTTGTTTTCTTTTAAGTTTATCACTGGAACGACTGACTCGATAATCGAGCCAGTTATTCCAGTGGTAAAATTAAAAAGATAGTCTACTCTTGTCCTGCAAATGGGCATTTTCTTTTAAGATAACTCTTTTTGGAACACATCAGAAGAGATAAATGGCCAAACCTCCTTGGGAGCCTCTTTACCTTTTAGTGGCGCCGCCTGGTGGTTGTATAAGAAAGGTGGTCACCACGAACAATAGATAACAACTAGCCATTGCAATGCCATGTAGAGATTTCCCAGAGTAAATCGTCAAGGTATTAAACATTTGCTACCAACCAAAGGCCCATAATTACATCTAGAAATGCATGAGATACTCTATGAGAGTATCTAGATTTCACAAATTTCCGGGTGATGGACCCTCAGGACGGAGATTTTATGTCTACCACTTGATTTGTCAATTACGAACAATCAAGTGTCAGGGATATCTATGCCCGTAACTCACAGATTTGTATATAGAGAGTTATACAATCATTAAATTTGAACCGTATCGACAAAATCCTCCATACAAATACGGGAAAAGCGATATCATTCAGTACGCAAGTGTGTATTGCAATAACTATAACTACGCATTGATTACAAAGTAATGTTCAGGGTTGATAAAAGGTGAAAGAAAGCCACATCTCCCGTAACCACCCCGAATTGTATGTTGTTGAAGAATTTACAATAACTTATCTGACTGGAGCTATTGCAGCGAGTCAAGTTATTTCTAAATACTGACCAGCTCACCTGTATTCAGTTACCTCGAAGTCTAGATGCTGGGAATTCAAGTTTCAATGCGTTCGTTACATTTATTCCAACACGCAGCAACGTAGACGGAGCTTCGCTAGGAATAGTCGGGCATATCTTAAAATGGTCAGGGTATAGCTGGAAATTGTCGGAGAATAGCTGGAAATTGTCGGAGAATAGCTGGAAATTGTCGGAGAATAGCTGGAAATTGTCGGGGGAAAACTAGAAATGGTCGGGGTATAGCTGGAAATAGTCGGAGAATAGCTGGAAATTGTCGGGGAAAAACTAGAAATGGTCGGGGTATAGCTGGAAATAGTCGGAGAATAGCTGGAAATTGTCGGGGAAAAACTAGAAATGGTCGGGGTATAGCTGGAAATAGTCGGAGAATAGCTGGAAATTGTCGGGGAAAAACTAGAAATGGTCGGGGTATAGCTGGAAATAGTCGGAGAATAGCTGGAAATTGTCGGGGAAAAACTAGAAATGGTCGGGGTATAGCTGGAAATAGTCGGAGAATAGCTGGAAATTGTCGGGGAAAAACTAGAAATGGTCGGGGTATAGCTGGAAATAGTCGGAGAATAGCTGGAAATTGTCGGGGGAAAACTAGAAATGGTCGGGGTATAGCTGGAAATAGTCGGAGAATAGCTGGAAATTGTCGGGGAAAAACTAGAAATGGTCGGGGTATAGCTGGAAAAGGTCAGGGTAGCCTATAGCTGGAAATGGTCGCGGCATAGCTGGAAATGGTCAGGTTATAGCTGGAAATGGTCAGAGAATAGACAGAAATGGGAGCCGTTAATACAAGCATACCATAACGTTCTAGAAACAATCTATTAGCTATTGGCGTCGTCCACTTACCACATTGCGCTCTCTCTTCCAGTTCCTCACATTGGTCTCCGCCTCTCAGGGGTGAAGTTACTACACGTCTTCGGCGGCGAGATATGCATGTACCTCCAGCTTCCCTTATCCAGTCATCCCAGTCAGATAAAGCACAATCACCTACAGTAAAGCTTAGAAATAGCTTAACATGTTTTTAAAACAAAAACCGAAGCATGTCAGTAAGAAAGGTGATGTTAAATATTTTGAACATAATGGGATTGGACGATATTGCTGCCTTGGGCCTCCCCCTCTCTCTCTCTCTCTCTCTCTCTCTCTCTCTCTCTCTCTCTCTCTCTCGGCAGCAATGTCTTCCAATCAAATTATGTTAAGAATATTCAACAGTACGTGAAAGTTGGTAATATAGCGCACTGCGGTTTGAACATGTGGCTGACATTGTGAATGTAATATTTAGTTGTGATTCACAACTAGTGTGAGTCGTCCGTGTGTCTGTCTGTTCGTGCATGGACCTGTCGGTTTGTCACATTTTTGTCTCGAATGCAGAAAGCGAGGCATAGGGATTACTCATTCCAGCTGCGTCGGCGGCGTCGGCGTCGGCGTCGGCATCACAATAGAACAGCTTTTGGATAAGGTTTTTAGTTTGCCATGTAACTCAACAATATTCATTCCGATTTCAATGAAACCATGCAGAACTGTTCTATAACATACAGGGATGTGGGCTGCATCAATACCGATATATTTTGGGGCGGGTGGGTGGGTGAGAAGTGTCTGTCTTGGGTTGGGGGTGGGGGTGGGGGCGGGGACGGGTGAGACTTTTCAGTACGTTTTTGCAATGTTTTGGATTTTGAACTTTTTTCATGTTTTTTTCTGTTTGAGGTCTTTATGGGCTACACTTTTTCAACAATTGCTCACCGGATATCAACACATTTTTACGCCAGTGCTATATACTATGCAAGCCTGGTAACCTCATTATTACTAATTTCATTTCCGAAAATTATTCCTGCTTTTTTCACGTTTTTTGGATTTTGTGATTTTAAGTTAAAATGTATTTATTAGACACACTACACAACAACGGGTCTTCTGATTTCAATGAAACATTACAACGCCCTTCTATAACATGTAGGGATATGATCTGTACCACTATTAACATGATTTTCGGTGAATTTTGCCTACTTTTTCACGGTTTTGGAAATTTTTTCATGTTTGATGGATTGCCGTGGTTTCCTGGTTCCTCACTAAGTATAAAATAATATGTATCATGGATCATGTCCATTTTTCTATGGCAATCCACACTATTCACGCCTTTACAGGCGGGACATTGCACGCTTCAGTATTCTTGCTTTTCATTTCTGACAAAGATGTTTAAAGCCGTGTTCTCGCTTGACAGTTAACCTGGAATAACGCCATACCTCCGTATAGCTTTACGCCTTTTAAGTCGCTAGTGTGAACACGACCTAATTCACCTTTCCAGAGTACCCACCCATCATATGACGTCATAATGAACTGCGCGATGTGTAGAAAGACATCATAATGAATGCCGTCATGAATGATGTCGATAAGTCCGTCACGAACGCATATTTGAAGACGGGCTATGCGTTGTTGCACAAATTGTTTGCTTTTACTATTTAATAAATATTCTGTTGAATATTTTGAAACTAATTTGACTGGGCGCTGTTGCTGCCATAGGCCGCAACATCACCCATTCAAATTAGTTACACAATATTCAACAGCTTCCCTGTATAGTTTTCAGGAAATTGATAGCTAGGGCATTTGGTGATCGATCAATCCCAACACGGTGAGGTATGGGTGGAGCTTAGCTAGTGATGGGCGGGGCATGGCTAAAAATGGAAATGCTTCAGTATGACGGTATTCCGGATTAACTCTCCAGTGAGAACACGGCCTTAGGCTTCATATTCAAAGGAATCAATTATTTAAGCAAAATTCATCCGAGTATTTATATAATCATACTACTTACGGCATGTTCCTATTTCCTCTGTGTCACCACAAGATTGACCGCCCATTTGCGGATGACGTACAATGAGCCGTATTCGTTTGGACATGCATTGACCACCGGAATAACCCTGCTTTACCCAGTTCAACCAATCGCTCATAACACAGTCAGCTGTTAAATCATACACATAATTATAACATACCATACATATGATTTCACTAGGAAACACTAATATTTGTTGAATGTGCATATCACGGTAAAATATTAGAAAGTAAAATTATTCAAATTGTATACAATTGGAGGTTTAAGTTGTAGATCTTGATGTAGTGCAATGAAATAGAGACACAGGCCCCGCTTCAATTTCACAACTAAAGAAATACAATTAATACGAAATAAAATCATCACATGCCAATATTTAGTTTCTTTCGTTACATAAAGTTACACAATTTAAGCCCCTAAATGTATGCAATTTAAGAAATTTTGTTTCCAAGCATTTTGGTGTGAATATGCAACTATAAGTGTCTAATCCAATTATTGACTCATAAACAAAAAACAGAAACAAGTTAGTTAGTACAATTTTGAACATGGTGTTAAAATGTTTTGTTAAATATTTTGAACATAATTGGATTGAGAGACATTGCGGTCTTGGGCAGTAATATCTTCCAATCCAAAATATGTTCACAATATTCAACAAAACATTTCTTACATCATGTTCAAAATTGTATATATTGTATATCTTTTATTATGAGCAATTCCTTCTTGTCTATAACAGAAAGCCATGATTTGCGAATTAAATTACAAGAAATGAGTTCACAGATGATTGAGCCAGCATAAATTGAACGTAAGCTGCCTGATATCCCGCTGGATCCCCGAGAGATGGGTGAGGTGAGACCATACGTATGCAATCACAATACAAACCAGTGCCCATATGCGACCAAAGAATGAGTGTTTCATCAAGCACGTGTTGTATGGGATCAACCACACGCGTGTCTTAGAAGGCAGGTGATTATCAGACGCAGGCAGGCGTGAGATTAAAGGTAGGGCATGTTATAACATTGTCATCCGTTTCACGCACAGCCACATACACACGCACACACGCACGCGCGCGGGCACACACTCCCTCCCACATTCGCTCTCTCTCCCACCATTCATTCTTAGACAGGCAGACATGCACACATCTACACATATGTACGCAAGCACGCACACACGCAAGCACGCATGCACGGACGCACGCACTCCCGCACACAAAGACACAGATACGCGCGCACGCACGCACGCACGCACGCACGCATAAGCGCAGATGCGTGCGCTTGCTTAGCGAAATTATAACTCACTGCAGCCTTCACTCTCTTCCAAATTTCCACACGGGTGACCGCCAAATGTGGGACTTGTCTGTATCCTGCGTGTTCTTGTTCCAGTACAGCTTGACCCTCCGCCTCGGTCCCACGGCCCCCATGGACCTAGGACACAGTCATCTACAAAAACAGATGATAAATTCAGGCTCCATTAGACTCCACTAGCATTTACTACTGAAGCTCTCTTTACTGGTTGTCCTAATTTCAAAACACCTAAACCGGAAAGCTTTTGGATATTCCAATACTAATTTGACCGGAACCGGTTGCTGCTATCATAGGGTGAATCCAGTTTAAGTTATGCAAATTGACAGACGACCAAGCTCTGAAAACGGACTAAATCGCGTCATTCATGACGTGATCGATTATGACGTCATCCTACACGTGGCGTAGTTGAATATTACCTCATATGATTGACTATGAAACTGGCTTCCTCCATTAGCTTCAAAATACTAAACAGAGCATCAATTATATCAGAAAGAATGCCTCATTTCAGGTAAAACAGTTAAGAATTCAGCATAAAATAATGAATTAATATAATTCAAGTTTGACGTTTTATTGGATGATGAGTTTGGTTGGAATGTATGTTAGAATGGCGTGTGGAAACCGGGATAATGCACACGGCAAATACATAGCCAGACTCAATGATTGGCCAGTCTTAGGATCAACATAACAGCTATCATTCTTATACTAAAATAAATTTAAGCACCCCGTCAAAGAATTATCCTAAGAAGGAATAATTATGGACACACAAGCGACATTCTTTGCATAATATAATCGTATCTATGAGCACATACCGCAGGCTACAGATTCCTGGAAGTTGGTGCACGGATTCCCTCCATATGTGGCGAGTCTTGATACAGCCCTTCGTCTGAAAGACATACATGTAAGGGTAGTGTCTCTCCGCCAATGCTGCCAGCTGGTCGGAACACAATCAGCTACAGGCAAAGCAAAGGAAATATATCATCAACAGAGTATATTGGAAATAACAACGGAAATGCCCAAGCGTGTTACGCGTACTTGTTACAGTGAATCATCTATTTTAGCCTATTAGCTTACGGGGCTTAAGAAGGGGCTGCTAAAGTCAAATGATCGTATATTAAATTAATGTCGCCAACCAGATTGAATACTATCTTTCTGAAGACAACAATATTTGAAATTTTACCGTCATTTATTATATATTCAAAACATATTGTCTTGAGTAGCGATATACTGAAGACACGTGCTCTCCTCGCACGTTGGGTGCGCAAGAGAAGATATTTGGATATCATATATAATCCAATGAACTACCCGCGATGCCATGCCACTTAGCTGTCTGTGGCAATGCTCTATCGACTGAACCAAAGAGCTAGTATTGGGATTTATTAAAATAATCCATTTCACACACACACACATACATATATATGTATTCATATATCCAATTAACCCTTCTTGTGTCAAGTTAAACTTTTAATTGTCAAACTGGCCGAAAAGGCATATGCGGTGGTGGTTAAAAACGTCCATTTATAGGCCAAAAGAAAACACCTTTTGAAAATTTACCACTGGAGTGAGTGGCTCGGTTACCGAGCCAGTTAATCCAGTGGTAAATTTCCAAAAATAGTATACTCTTTCCCTACAAATGGACGCTGACTATTAATTTTCGATTTTCTTAACCTTTAACCCAATGGCAGGGACCACCAAAACGGCATCTGTAGTGGTAATGAGGAATGTCAATGCAGGACATAATTTTAATTTAAGTAACTTCTTGGAAAATATCTACACCGTTAAAGGGTTAATTGATATGAGTATCACTTCAAGCGCTTTAGGGCGCTGTTGACACATAAGGGGTTAATATCATACGTTTTGCTGATTTATTCAATCACAGAACCACTGCGTTGCTATTGTTTAACTATTAGGTGGGCAATATTCATAACCCTCGCCACAGCTGCCCAAAGATACTTTCTAGTGCAGATAACGTACGTAACGGATGGAACCATTGCTAGTTACGCCACGCCCATTTCTAACTAATCTCCGCCCACGCTCTGCGCGCACAGGGATCGATTGCCATGCGATGAACCCTGAATTCTAAGTATCGCAATTTCAAGGTAACTATACAAGTAAACTGTTTACTATGTTGAAACTAATTTAGCTAAGTACTGTTCCTGCGTATGGCAACAACAGTGTCCAGTCAAATTAGTTTCAAAATAGTCAACATAATACTGACTAAATAGTAGATCCATCAAAGTGATAAAATTCGTACTCTTGGCGGACTATTCCAGCCTCATGACGGAGTATTCTATGTCAATTATGATTGTGACGCACTCTACATGCGACATAATTTATTATGACGTCATATACTTGCGTAACAGATTGGAAGACTCTATAATTTTTTGTAAATGAGCAAAGGTTTATACCACCCTTCTGAATACTTACTGCATTGCACAGTCTGTTCGAGTTCTCCACAGCCATCGCCGCCATTCAATGGTAAAGCGGAAATGGATCTCTGTCGTCTCGATCTACAGGCGCTTCCTGGGAGCCTTGTCCAGCCATCCCAGTCAGTCAACGCACAGTCACCTGAAAAGACAGAAATGTATACTTTATGATGGACAATGCCAGATACAGCCCCACCCATCCACCCACACCCACCCGAAATCCTAACCGATCAATTTTAAGTCAATCAAAGATGTAAAATATAAGATGTTTAACAATTTGATGATCAAATAATTTTGAACTTAATTTGGCAGATAGTTGCTGTTGCCATCGGCAAAAATTACTCACAATCAAATTAGTTTTGTTTTAAACATATTTTATTATCAATTAATAAAACTGTAAAATATTAGAAATTTTATCGTCATTTATTATATATTCAAAACATATTGTCTTGAGTAGCGATATACTGAAGACACGTGCTCTCCTCGCACGTTGGGTGCGCAAAAGAAGATCTTTGGCTATCATATATAATCCAATGAACTACTTGCGATGCCATGCCACTTAGTTATCTGTCTACTTGGATTCGACTCTTTCCCTAACAAACACTTGAACAAATATCAGAATTTTGGCCCGTATTAGTCAAAATTAGTCTCAGCACAATACTCGTATTATCTATTAGCTTTCATATAAGTGTTGCATTTGATTTGTTCCGAATCTGATGATGGCTTGTCGACCATGTTTGACTATCTGATAAAACACTCACGAAAATGGATGAATACACCTTTAGTTAAGCTCCGCCCATCTCTAGCTATGTTCCGCCCATCTCCAGCTAAGCTCCACCCTCTCTAGTTAAGCTTCGCCCATCTCTAGCTAAGTTCCGCCCATGCTTTATGCGTGTTGGTATATATATATATATATATATATATATATATATATATATATATATATATATATATACTTTGAATCCTGAATTCCCAGAATCCAATTTTCGTGGTAGGCCTAACTATACAGCTAACCTGTTGAATATTTTGAAACTAATTTGAGTGGGGGCTGCTGCTGCCTATGGCCTATGTTTATTAAATAGTAAAGATATACAATTCATACGATTGACGAACTATTCCAGATTTACGACAGAGTATTTCTGTAAATTATGACTGTGAAGTCCGTTTACAAGTGATGTAAGTTGACCACCTGCTTGACACCCCGATGTTACGTATATCAAATTTTCTGCCCCACAAGCTTGACCACATATTGACATCGCGATGCCACGTGCAACAATTTTTTGAGCCCACAGGGCTAACCACATATTAACCTCTCGAGATTACTTTCGACAATTATTCCACTACACAGGATTAACCACATGTTGACCTCCCGATGTTACCTAAGACAATCGTCCCAATGCACAGGCTTAGCTACATTTTGACCTCCACAGGTTACTTACGACAATCGCCCCGCTCCTCCAGAGGTCCGCAAGCCTGCCCTCCTGAGGTTGGAGAGCTAACAATGCTACGAATTCTCTTCGCTCGACATTGCTCGCCAGGATTTGTCTGTTTCATCCAGGAATCCCAGGGGCTCATAACGCAATCATCTGTTGAAGTGCAATATCGAACACAGCATTTTTATTTATAATTTTGAGTCACTGTAATCTGCATTTATCTTCAAACAAGGTAAATATAATCTCGGTAACTGCCGGAGAAGTGTGAACAGTAGGTCGCACCGAGGTCACCGAGGTCACGCTGGTCGACATTTTCTACATGTCTTAGCCATTTAACTCTCGAATTTGTTCAAGACAATTTCAATTTTCTCATACAAAATATCTATTTGCAGACCAAGAGAAGAATATTTTTGAAAATTTAATACTGGAATGACTGGTTTGGTTATCGAGCCAGTCATTCCAGTGGTAACTTTTCATAAATAGTCTTCTCTTGGTCTGCAAATAGACATTTCTCAAGACACTGCGGAAGCCGTTTTTCGTAGGTATGATTGTTAAAGGGTAATGCCTATAATGCATGGGAAAGGTGTCTTTCATGCACATAGCTTTCAAAATAGTCATTTCAATAGGGTTACCATAGTCTTTAACATATAACCTCTTGACCTAATTTTTATCGGACAAGTCCGATCACGATATCTGCAGAAGGACCAGGTTTATTGACAAATTATATGTGTCTTTCAGGCACATAATTGTCAAAATAATCATTTTTAATCTGGTTATCATGCCCTTGACTTTTAGTATTTTGACCCCAAACTTATTAAACACCTTCAAGTTAAACCTTTCCCCAAGTTTGATTACTGTAAACGAAAAACTCTTGAAACGGCAGATTTTATGGCTGGCTGGCTGCTTTGCTATTTAGCTGGCTGGCTGGCTCGTTGGCGGGCAGGCAGGCAGGCCGGCCGGCTGGCTGGCCGGCCTGCAGACCGACCGACCGACCGACCGACTAACTAACGTACTAACTAACTAACTAACTAACTGAGTAAGAGTGATGACGTTTTATTGAGCTGTTAACCGGAGCTAAAATTTAAACAACATTGGGACATTTTGAATAGAAGCTGTAATATCTGCCCATGTGCTACAATGGCGATGCGGAGTGATATCAGAGAAACCACACTCTACTGGTAGAACATCCAGGATACATTGTTATTTTCTATAGGGAATTCAGTGTAGATTCATTTTCCATTAACAATTATAACCGCCTTGAAGCCTGAACTCCCTGACTCTCAATTGGCTAATCCATTTCTAGCTATGACACGCCCATCCGTACCTAAGATCCGCCCACTATTTCCGCGTTTTAGAATCAATTAATATACTTCCAATCCTGAATTCCCAGAATTCCAATTTCAAGCTAAATATACAGCGAAGCTGTTGAATATTTTGAAACTAATTTCAAAAGTTCCCAGTCAATTTAGGTTCAAAGCATTCAACATAATGTTTATTAAATAGTAAAGACACATATACAATTCTTAAACTTGGCGGACTTTTCAATGTTCATGGCACAGCTAGACACGTCACTATGTATGGTGACTTCAACATACATTCGATGTAATTGATTATAACGTCATATACTTGAGTGACTGATCGGGTCTCTTAATTTCAAGTTACATGTACAAGTCAGCTGTTGGATATTTTGTAACTAAGTTTACAAGAACCTTGTTGTGAGTTTCATATTCCGATACGTACGATAACTTTCCATACTCTGATAATAGGCCACAACGAATGTATAATTCAAAGAAGAACGATGTTTTTCTCGAATCCGTGCTCTTCTTCTCTGAATTCGAGTAGTATTAAAATTAACTAACTAGACGCCCAGATTTCCCGCTTTAATCAAACATATCTACAAGCAGTGACGTCAGTTGGCTCCAATAGCTGATTGTGACGTCAGTTAATCTGACGTCAGTTGGACACAGCCACTGACAGACAGGGTCAATGAAATAAAGACTTACTGCAGTTGGTCCATTCCTCCAGGTCACCACAAGTTTGACCTCCCAAGGCTGGTGTGCTAACAATCACACGTACTCGTTTAGCCCTGCATTGTTCACCAACATTGCTCTGAGCCACCCAATCATCCCATGGACCCATTACACAATCACCTGTAGAAGTACGTATTGAATTAGCACAGGGCCCATTAGACAATCACCTGTAGAAGTACGTATTGAACTAGTACATTCCCCATTACACACTCACCTGTAGAAGTACGTATTGAATTAGTATATGACCCATTAGACAATTACATGTAAAAGTGCGTATTGAATTAGTAGAAGGTCCATTACACAATCACCTGTAGAAGTACGTATTGAATTAGTACATGACCCATTAGACAATTACGTGTAGAAGTACGCATTGAATTAGTAGAGGCCCCATCACACAATCACTTGTAGAAGTACGTATTGAATCAGTACACGGCCCATTACACAATCACCTGTAGATTTACGTATTGAATTACTACATGTCCCATTAGACAATTACTTGTAGATGTAAGTATTGAATTAGCACATGATCCATTACACAATCACATGTAGAAGCACGTACTGAATTAGTGCAGGGCCCATTACACAATCACCTGTAGAAGTACGTGTTGAATTAGCACATGGCCCATTAAACAATCACCTGTAGAAGTACCTATTTAATTAGTACAGGACCCACTACACAATCACCTGTAGACGTACGTATTGAGTTAGTACATGACCCATTACACAAACGCCTGTAGAAGTACGCATTGAATTACTACATGACTCATTACACAATCACCTGTAGACGTACGTATTGGATTACTACATGATCCATTACACAATCACCTGTAGACGTACGTATTGAATTAGTACATGACCCATTACACAATCACCTGTAGAAGTATCTATTGAATTAGCACAGTACCCATTACACAATCACCTGTAGACGTACGTATTACATCACTACATGATCCATTACACAATCACCTGTAGACGTACGTATTGAATTAGTACATGACCCATTACACAATCACCTGTAGAAGTACCTATTGAATTAGTACAGTACCCATTACACAATCACCTGTAGACATACGTATTGAATTAGTACATGACCCATTACACAACCACCTGTAGAAGTACGCATTGAATTACTACATGACCCATTACACAATCACCTGTAGACGTATGTATTGAAACAGCACATGACCCATCACACAATCACCTGTAGACGTCCGTATTGAATTACTACAGGGCCCATTACTCAATCACCTGGAGAAGTACCTATTGAATTAGTACAGTACCCATTACACAATCACCTGTAGACATACGTATTGAATTAGTACATGACCCATTACACATCCACCTGTAGAAGTACGCATTGAATTACTACATGACCCATTACACAATCACCTGTATACGTACGTATTGTATTACTACATGACCCATTACACAATCACCTGTAGACGTACGTATTACATTACTACATGATCCATTACACAATCACCCGTAGACGTACGTATTGAATTAGTACATGACCCATTACACAATCACCTGTAGAAGTACCTATTGAATTACTACATGACCCATTACACAATCACCTGTAGACGTACATATTGGATTACTACATGACCCATTACACAATCACCTGTAGACGTACCGATTGGATTACTTCATGACCAATTACACAATCACATGTAGACGTACATATTGATTTACTACATGACCCATTACACAATCACCTGTAGACGTACGTATTGAATTAGTACATGATCCATTACACAATCACCCATAAAAGTACGCATTAATTTACTACATGATCCATTACATAATCACCCATAGAAGTACGCATTGAATTACCACATGACCAATTACACAATCACCTGTAGACGTACGTATTGAATTAGTGCATGACCCATTACACAATCACCTGTAGAAGTACCTATTGAATTAGTACAGTACCCATTACACAATCACCTGTAGACATACGTATTGAATTGGTACATGACCCATTACACAACCACCTGTAGAAGTATGCATTGAATAACTACATGACCCATTACACAATCACCTGTAGACGTACGTATTGAATTAGTACATGACCCATTACATAATCACCCATAGAAGTACGCATTGAATTACTACATGACCCATTACACAATCACCCATAGAAGTACGCATTGAATTACTACATGGCCCATTACACAATCACCTGTAGCGTACGTATTGAATTCCTTCAGGGCCCATTACTCAATCACCTGGAGAAGTACCTATTGAATTAGTACAGTACCCATTACACAATCACCTGTAGACATACGTATTAAATTAGTACATGACCTATTACACAACCACCTGTAGAAGTACGCATTGAATTACTACATCACCCATTACACAATCACCTGTAAACGTACGTATTGGATTACTACATGACCCATTACACAATCACCTGTAGACGTACGTATTGCATTACTACATGATTTATTACACAATCACCTGTAGACGTACGTATTGAATTAGTACATGACCCATTACACAATCACCTGTAGAAGTACCTATTGAAATACTACATGACCCATTACACAATCACCTGTAGACGTACATATTGATTTACTACATGACCCATTACACAATCACCTGTAGACGTACGTATTGAATTAGTACATGATCCATTACACAATCACCCATAAAAGTACGCATTGAATTACTACATGACCCATTACACAATCACCCATAGAAGTACCATTTAATTACCACATGACCCATTACACAATCACCTGTAGACGTACGTATTGAATTAGTACATGACGCATTACACAATCACCTGTATAAGTACCTATTGAATTAGTACAGTACCCATTACACAATCACCTGTAGACATACGTATTGAATTAGTACATGACCCATTACACAACCACCTGTAGAAGTACGCATTGAATTACTACATGACCCATTACACAATCACCTGTAGACGTACGTATTAAATTAGTACATGACCCATTACATAATCACCCATAGAAGTACGCATTGAATTACTACAGGACCCATTACACAATCACCCATAGAAGTACGCATTGAATTACTACATGACCCATTACCCAATCACCTGTAAGCGTACGTATTGAATTACTACAGGGCCCATTACTCAATCACCTGGAGAAGTACCTATTGAATTAGTACAGTACCCATTACACAATCACCTGTAGACATACGTATTGAATTAGTACATGACCCATTACACAACCACCTGTAGAAGTACCTATTGAATTAGTACAGTACCCATTACACAATCACCTGTAGACATACGTATTGAATTGGTACATGACCCATTACACAACCACCTGTAGAAGTATGCATTGAATAACTACATGACCCATTACACAATCACCTGTAGACGTAGGTATTGAATTAGTACATGACCCATTACATAATCACCCATAGAAGTACGCATTGAATTACTACATGACCCATTACACAATCACCCATAGAAGTACGCATTGAATTACTACATGGCCCATTACACAATCACCTGTAGCGTACGTATTGAATTCCTACAGGGCCCATTACTCAATCACCTGGAGAAGTACCTATTGAATTAGTACAGTACCCATTACACAATCACCTGTAGACATATGTATTGAATTAGTACATGACCTATTACACAACCACCTGTAGAAGTACGCATTGAATTACTACATCACCCATTACACAATCACCTGTAAACGTACGTATTGGATTACTACATGACCCATTACACAATCACCTGTAGACGTACGTATTACATTACTACATGATTCATTACACAATCACCTGTAGACGTACGTATTGAATTAGTACATGACCCATTACACAATCACCTGTAGAAGTACCTATTGAATTACTACATGACCCATTACACAATCACCTGTAGACGTACATATTGGATTACTACATGACTCATTACACAATCACCTGTAGACGTACGTATTGAATTAGTACATGATCCATTACACAATCACCCATAAAAGTACGCATTGCATTACTACATGACCCATTACACAATCACCCATAGAAGTACCATTTAATTACCACATGACCCATTACACAATCACCTGTAGACGTACGTATTGAATTAGTACATGACGCATTACACAATCACCTGTATAAGTTCCTATTGAATTAGTACAGTACCCATTACACAATCACCAGTAGACATACGTATTGAATTAGTACATGACCCATTACACAACTACCTGTAGAAGTACGCATTGAATTACTACATGACCCATTACACAATCACCTGTAGACGTACGTATTAAATTAGTACATGACCCATTACATAATCACCCATAGAAGTACGCATTGAATTACTACAGGACCCATTACACAATCACCCATAGAAGTACGCATTGAATTACTACATGACCCATTACCCAATCACCTGTAAGCGTACGTATTGAATTACTACAGGCCCCATTACTCAATCACCTGGAGAAGTACCTATTGAATTAGTACAGTACCCATTACACAATCACCTGTATACATACGTATTGAATTAGTACATGACCCATTACACAACCACCTGTAGAAGTACGCATTGAATTACTACATGACCCATTACACAATCACCTGTAGACGTACGTATTGAATCAGCACATGACCCATCACACAATCACCTGTAGACGTCCGTATTGAATTACTACAGGGCCCATTACTCAATCACCTGGAGAAGTACCTATTGAATTAGTACAGTACCCATTACACAATCACCTGTAGACATACGTATTGAGTTAGTACATGACCCATTACACAAACGCCTGTAGAAGTACGCATTGAATTACTACATGACTCATTACACAATCACCTGTAGACGTACGTATTGGATTACTACATGATCCATTACACAATCACCTGTAGACGTACGTATTGAATTAGTACATGACCCATTACACAATCACCTGTAGAAGTATCTATTGAATTAGCACAGGACCCATTACACAATCACCTGTAGACGTACGTATTACATCACTACATGATCCATTACACAATCACCTGTAGACGTACGTATTGAATTAGTACATGACCCATTACACAATTACCTGTAGAAGTACCTATTGAATTAGTACAGTACCCATTACACAATCACCTGTAGACATACGTATTGAATTAGTACATGACCCATTACACAACCACCTGTAGAAGTACGCATTGAATTACTACATGACCCATTACACAATCACCTGTAGACGTATGTATTGAATCAGCACATGACCCATCACACAATCACCTGTAGACGTCCGTATTGAATTACTACAGGGCCCATTACTCAATCACCTGGAGAAGTACCTATTGAATTAGTACAGTACCCATTACACAATCACCTGTAGACATACGTATTGAATTAGGACATGACCCATTACACAACCACCTGTAGAAGTACGCATTGAATTACTACATGACCCATTACACAATCACCTGTAGACGTACGTATTACATTACTACATGATCCATTACACAATCACCCGTAGACGTACGTATTGAATTAGTACATGACCCATTACACAATCACCTGTAGAAGTACCTATTGAATTACTACATGACCCATTACACAATCACCTGTAGACGTACCTATTGGATTACTACATGACCAATTACACAATCACATGTAGACGTACATATTGATTTACTACATGACCCATTACACAATCACCTGTAGACGTACGTATTGAATTAGTACATGATCCATTACACAATCACCCATAAAAGTACGCATTAAATTACTACATGACCCATTACATAATCACCCATAGAAGTACGCATTGAATTACCACATGACCCATTACACAATCATCTGTAGACGTACGTATTGAATTAGGTCATGACCCATTACACAATCACCTGTAGAAGTACCTATTGAATTAGTACAGTACCCATTACACAATCACCTGTAGACATACGTATTGAATTGGTACATGACCCATTACACAACCACCTGTAGAAGTATGCATTGAATAACTACATGACCCATTACACAATCACCTGTAGAAGTACGTATTGAATTAGTACATGACCCATTACATAATCACCCATAGAAGTACGCATTGAATTACTACATGACCCATTACACAATCACCCATAGAAGTACGCATTGAATTACTACATGGCCCATTACACAATCACCTGTAGCGTACGTATTGAATTCCTACAGGGCCCATTACTCAATCACCTAGAGAAGTACCTATTGAATTAGTACAGTACCCATTACACAATCACCTGTAGACATACGTATTGAATTAGTACATGACCTATTACACAACCACCTGTAGAAGTACGCATTGAATTACTACATCACCCATTACACAATCACCTGTATACGTACGTATTGGATTACTACATGACCCATTACACAATCACCTGTAGACGTACGTATTACATTACTACATGATTCATTACACAATCACATGTAGACGTACGTATTGAATTAGTACATGATCCATTACACAATCACCTGTAGAAGTACCTATTGAATTACTACATGACCCATTACACAATCACCTGTAGACGTACGTATTGAATTACTACATGACCCATTACACAATCACCTGTAGACGTACGTATTGAATTAGTACATGATCCATTACACAATCACCCATAAAAGTACGCATTGAATTACTACATGACCCATTACACAATCACCCATAGAAGTACCATTTAATTACCACATGACCCATTACACAATCACCTGTAGACGTACGTATTGAATTAGTACATGACGCATTACACAATCACCTGTATAAGTATCTATTGAATTAGTACAGTACCCATTACACAATCACCTGTAGACATACGTATTGAATTAGTACATGACCCATTACACAACCACCTGTAGAAGTACGCATTGAATTACTACATGACCCATTAAACAATCACCTGTAGACGTACGTATTGAATCAGCACATGACCCATCACACAATCACCTGTAGACGTCCGTATTGAATTACTACAGGGCCCATTACTCAATCACCTGGAGAAGTACCTATTGAATTAGTACATGATCCATTACACAATCACCCATAAAAGTACGCATTGAATTACTACATGACCCATTACACAATCACCCATAGAAGTACCATTTAATTACCACATGACCCATTACACAATCACCTGTATACGTACGTATCGGATTACTACATGACCCATTACACAATCACCTGTAGACGTATGTATTACATTACTACATGATCCATTACACAATCACCTGTAGACGTACGTATTGAATTAGTACATGACCCATTACACAATCACCTGTAGAAGTACCTATTGAATTACTACATGACCCATCACACAATCACCTGTAGACGTACATATTGGATTACTACATGACCCATTACACAATCACCTGTAGACGTACATATTGATTTACTACATGACCCATTACACAATCACCTGTAGACGTACGTATTGAATTAGTACATGATCCATTACACAATCACCCATAAAAGTACGCATTGAATTACCACATGACCCATTACACAATCACCTATAGTAGTACGCATTGCATTACTACATGACCCATTACACAAACACCTGTAGACGTACGTATTGAATTAGTACATGACCCATTTCACAATCACCTGTAGAAGTACCTATTGAATTAGTACAGTACCCATTACACAATCACCTGTAGACATACGTATTGAATTAGTACATGACCCATTACACAACCACCTGTAGAAGTACGCATTGAATTACTACATGACCCATTACACAATCACCTGTAGACGTACGTATTGAATTACTACATGACCCATTACACAATCACCCATAGAAGTACGCATTGAATTACTACATGACCCATTACCCAATCACCTGTAAGCGTACGTATTGAATTACTACAGGGCCCATTACTCAATCACCTGGAGAAGTACCTATTGAATTAGTACAGTACCCATTACACAATCACCTGTAGACATACGTATTGAATTAGTACAGTACCCATTACACAATCACCTGTAGACATACGCATTGAATTACTACATAACCCATTACACAATAACCTGTAGACGTACGTATTGGATTACTACATGACCCATTACACAATCACCTGTAGACGTACGTATTACATTACTACATGATCCATTACACAATCACCTGTAGACGTACGTATTGAATTAGTACATGACCCATTACACAATCACCTGTAGAAGTACCTATTGAATTACTACATGACCCATTACACAATCACCTGTAGACGTACGTATTGAATTACTACATGACCCATTACACAATCACCTGTAGACGTACGTATTGAATTAGTACATGATCCATTACACAATCACCCATAAAAGTACCCATTGAATTACTACATGACCCATTACACAATCACCCATAGAAGTACCATTTAATTACCACATGACCCATTACACAATCACCTGTAGACGTACGTATTGAATTAGTACATGACGCATTACACAATCACCTGTATAAGTACCTATTGAATTAGTACAGTACCCATTACACAATCACCTGTAGACATACGTATTGAATTAGTACATGACCCATTACACAACCACCTGTAGAAGTACGCATTGAATTACTACATGACCCATTACACAATCACCTGTAGACGTACGTATTGAATCAGCACATGACCCATCACACAATCACCTGTAGACGTCCGTATTGAATTACTACAGCGCCCATTACTCAATCACCTGGAGAAGTACCTATTGAATTAGTACAGTACCCATTACACAATCTCCTTTAGACATACGTATTGAATTAGTACATGACCCATTACACAACCACCTGTAGATGTACGCATTGAATTACTACATGACCCATTACACAATCACCTGTATACGTACGTATCGGATTACTACATGACCCATTACACAATCACCTGTAGACGTACGTATTACATTACTACATGATCCATTACACAATCACCTGTAGACATACGTATTGAATTAGTACATGACCCATTACACAATCACCTGTAGAAGTACCTATTGAATTACTACATGACCCATTACACAATCACCTGTAGGCGTACATATTGGATTACTACATGACCCATTACACAATCACCTGTAGACGTACATATTGATTTACTACATGACCCACTACACAATCACCTGTAGACGTACGTATTGAATTAGTACATGATCCATTACACAATCACCCATAAAAGTACGCATTGAATTACCACATGACCCATTACACAATCACCTATAGTAGTACGCATTGAATTACTACATGACCCATTACACAATCACCTGTAGACGTACGTATTGAATTAGTACATGACCCATTTCACAATCACCTGTAGAAGTACCTATTGAATTAGTACAGTACCCATTACACAATCACCTGTAGACATACGTATTGAATTAGTACATGACCCATTACACAATCACCTGTAGAAGTACCTATTGAATTACTACATGACCCATTACACAATCACCTGTAGGCGTACATATTGGATTACTACATGACCCATTACACAATCACCTGTAGACGTACATATTGATTTACTACATGACCCACTACACAATCACCTGTAGACGTACGTATTGAATTAGTACATGATCCATTACACAATCACCCATAAAAGTACGCATTGAATTACCACATGACCCATTACACAATCACCTATAGTAGTACGCATTGAATTACTACATGACCCATTACACAATCACCTGTAGACGTACGTATTGAATTAGTACATGACCCATTTCACAATCACCTGTAGAAGTACCTATTGAATTAGTACAGTACCCATTACACAATCACCTGTAGACATACGTATTGAATTAGTACATGACCCATTACACAACCACCTTTAGAAGTACGCATTGAATTACTACATGACCCATTACACAATCACCTGTAGACGTACGTATTGAATTACTACATGACCCATTACACAATCACCCATAGAAGTACGCATTGAATTACTACATGACCCATTACCCAATCACCTGTAAGCGTACGTATTGAATTACTACAGGGCCCATTACTCAATCACCTGGAGAAGTACCTATTGAATTAGTACAGTACCCATTACACAATCACCTGTAGACATACGTATTGAATTAGTACAGTACCAATTACACAATCACCTGTAGACATACGCCTTGAATTACTACATGACCCATTACACAATCACCTGTAGACGTACGTATTGGATTACTACATGACCCATTACACAATCACCTGTAGACGTACGTATTACATTACTACATGTTCCATTACACAATCACCTGTAGACGTACGTATTGAATTAGTACATGACCCATTACACAATCACCTGTAGAAGTACCTATTGAATTACTACATGACCCATTACACAATCACCTGTAGACTTACATATTGGAGTACTACATGACACATTACACAATCACCTGTAGACGTACATATTGATTTACTACATAACCCATTACACAATCATCTGTAGACGTACGTATTGAATTAGTACATGATCCATTACACAATCACCCATAAAAGTATGCATTGAATTACTACATGACCCACTACACAATCACCTGTAGAAGTACGCATTGAATTACTACATGACCCATTACACAATCACCTGTAGACGTACGTATTGAATTAGTACATGACCCATTACACAATCACCCATAGAAGTACGCTTTGAATTACTACATGACCCATTACACAATCACCTGTAGACGTACGTATTGAATTAGTACATGACCCATTACACAATCACCTGTAGAAGTACCTATTGAATTAGGACAGGACCAATTACACAAGCACCTGCAGAAGTACCTATTGAATTAGTAGGACCCATTAGACAATCACCTGCAGAAGTACGTCTTGATTTGTAAAGGGCCTCTTAAACAGTTAACTGAAGATGCATGTGGCTAAGTACACGGACTAGCACATGAATGGTTAAGTAGGTGTATAGTAACGATCGCAGAAACAAGAAAGCAGAAATTCTACTATCCATATTGAACATTCTTTGACAGATACCTTTTGAAACCAATAGATACATCATTGTATACACAATCATCATTTATGTACCTAGTATAAATATGGTAATTAACTACACACACTATTTTCTTAAACATGATTTAGTTTTATGGATATTAAATTATGACCGACTACCACACTGGGTTCCATCCAGATTCTTACAGATGTTGGCGCCGAATATTTGACTTATTTGACGGTCCAAGTGTTATTATTTATCAAAATGTCGATCCATTTTCCATTTAAAAATTGTTAAAATTATAACAATGTATAAAATAAGAGTGCAGTGTTCTCAACATGTCCAGTGTTCACTCCAATGCATGCAGTGATCATAGCGATTATATGCAGGTATACAATTATACCAAATCAATGGAAACAATGTCAAAAATATTACTTCATTGCAATGTTATCCCTACTGTGATGTGATCACAAATCAGAATTACGTAGATCCACTAGGAGGCTGTATAAAGTGTCTACTATTTTATGTACTTACAATTTAATAAACTATGTGTTGAATGCTTTGAAACAAATTTGGCTGGAATCTGTCGTTGTCATAGGCACCAACATCCCCCACAAAATTTAGTTGCAAAATATTAGACAGCATGCTTATTAAACAGTAAAGGCATACAATTCATACAACCTGGCAGACTATTACACAGTTAAGATGGACTGGATCGAGTTATTCAGGACGCAATGATTTTGACATCAGCCTAAACGTTACCTGGTTGATTATGCCATCATATGATGCATGAGTAAATTTGAATTGTCATTTAACAACTTGTTCTGCCATGCCCCTTTAATGAAACAGACCTTCGTCACGTAACATTATTTGACTTTGGCATCTTAGATCAGCTGAAGATGCATCATTTATCTATGAGTATGTATGCATGATCAGCACACCAAGTACATGAAGCAAACACTTACTGCAATTGTTCCATTCCTCCAAGGCACCACAAGCCTGACCTCCCAAGGCTGGTCGGCGAACAATCACACGTACTCGTTTAGCTCTGCACTGTTCACCAGGATTGCTCTGCGTCACCCAATCATCCCAAGGACCCAGTACACAATCTCCTATGGAAGTATGTATTGGATTAGTACATGAATAGACAAAGGCAGATCAGCAGTAGATCCATACTTGACTGAGCAGAAATCCCAAATGGTCAGCTTCAACGATTTCCTGAAAGATTGCTGATCATGTTTCCGAAAGGATAGCTAGTGATAGTAATGCTGTTATTGCCAAAGCAGCGTGAAGATCTATTGTGCTTCGTTATCTAAATATGAGTGCACCAATGTAACCTCATGGCAGAAGCAGAATGTAAGTTAATTACAGCGACATTATTTAAATAAGATAGTTGTTGCATCCAATCAGGAAATCATTTTTGAATCAAGCAAACTAGCAGTAGAATAAATAAGCTTAATTAAACATTTGTCAAATCAGAAATAATGCAGTTGAAGAAGGACTGGATTTGGGAAAATGTGGACCTCGTGTGTTGTCCGTTGTAAACATACTAAGCTTCTTCGGGTTATGTTCCGTATTTAGTGGGTTTAAATAACGTATTTTTATGTCTGCTCGCAAAGCCCCTTTGTGCTATGGCGTTCCATGCCTACTTCACTTGCTCTGAAAGCAGTTTGCTATAAAACCAAGATCGTTATCTGAGTTTTATAATTGGACATTTGGCCTGCACCAATACTGGGCCAGGGGGAATGCCTTAATTTTTCATTCAGACGACAAAGGCGGGTGTGTAGAAACTATGCTCGCTTTCACATAGAATTTTATGTCATTAATTACATTTCTACTTCACAGTTTTAATCAGAAATATCAACAACACGTTACGTCATTTGACGTGGTTAGCAAGTTTAAAAGTAAATCAATGAACAAACACTTACTGCAGTTGATTAACTCCTCCAGGTCACCACAAGATTGCCCTCCCAATGCTGGTAGGCTAACAACCACACGGACTCGTTTAGCCCTGCATTGTTCACCAGTATTGCTTTGCTTCACCCAATCATCCCATGGACCCATCACACAATCATCTATAGAAGGATTTATTGAATTAGTGCATGAATACGCACACGCACCTGGACGTTAGAGACAAATTTGACTTATGTACATTTCAATAAACATTTCAGGTGCCATCTCCGAAATAAAATAATAAATACTAAGTTACACAGAACAATACTGGTTACGCCTCCTATAAGATATTTAGACATAGTAATGTTACTATTTCTCAGGGAGGTACAGTACAGCTCAGAAATAACTGTATGTCAAAATATTTCCAAATCAAAGCAAGATTGACTAAAATTAAGACATACGAACAAGACGAATAGAACCGTTGAGATATCTGTATAATGTACCTTCTACGAACAAATATTCGAAATGGAGAAAAAAGATTAGTCTCATGATTTCTAAAATAAGGCCGTGTTCTCACTAGAGAATTAATCAGTATTAAGTCTCTAGTGAGAACACGGCCTAAGATTCAGCAGAAAATGAGGATGTTATTCTGACCATCCCTACTTAGCTTGACAATTGACACTTTCCTCAGGATCAGTGCATATTTTTGTGAACGAGCATCAGCTGTGGGTGGTACATCCTAAAAAATTACTCCCTTTCCATATAAATTCACCATAGTTATATAATAGATGCAACTGTAGTATTTCACAGAAGCTCACAATTTGAACGTTTATCATGCTCAGATAATGGCTGTAAAATAAACATGAACATCTAAGCTGTACACGATTGACATTCTCCAGTGACATAGCATGACAAATACCTTAACATATAATGGTGGGATCCGATCATTCACTCAAGTATATGACGTTATGATCACATATGCCACTTCCTACGTCACAATCAATATAACACAGCTCCGGCACAAAAGTCGAAAGGTCCCTCTTAAACGTGTATGAATAGCTTCCAGTTAAATTAGTTTCCAAACATTCAAAAGCGTACATGTATAATTACCCTGATGTTTAATTTCTGTGAATTCAGGTTTCAAAGTTTGGAGTTGATTCCAATAAGTGTACAAAGTGGGCAGCGCTTAGCTAGACATATTTTTTGGGAATGTGTTTCTCCATTCTGAGATGAACGTTGGTTAATTGAAATTATTCTATATTTTAAAATATTATTTAAATTAATTAACTGCATATCCTAGTTCATCGATTTACTCAAACACATACCCAACTGGTGACGTCATTTGATTCCAACACGTGACTGTGACCTCGGGTAGATAGTAATTGGCAGACGGAAGCAATGAAATAAACACTTACTGCAATTGTTCAATTCCTCCAGGTCACCACATGCGTGACCTCCCATTCCTGGTGGCCGAACAACCACACGCACACGTTTCGCCCTGCATTGTTCACCAGGATTGCTCTGCTTCACCCAATCATCCCACGGACCCATTACACAATCACCTGTAGAAGTAGGTCTCGAGATATAAGGGTAGGAATACAGATATGCCTGTAGAAATATTCATCGAATTAGATAAAGACATATTAAACAAATACCTTAATAAATGCATATTGAAATAGTACAAGACTCATTACACAATTTCCAATAGAATTATATGCCGACTCTGTACATGGCCCATTCAACATTAGCATGTGGAAGCATTCCTTGGATGTAGTACATTCGTACACTCAATCACCGAAATTATTCAAAACTAAATTGCCATTATGAAATGAAGCAACGTTTTTTATTTGTTACAAAATAGTAAGTAAATTATTCATGATTGAAATTTGGATCCTGGAAAGCATTATTGGTTTGTGGCATCCATCTTCCTTTCTCAACATCTCCAATACAATAGCCGAGCTCGCTATGTCAAATCCGTTTCCATTTAGTTTTTCACGCGTCAGATGTAAGACGTCTAGCAAACACACCAATACCACCAAAGTTTCTTCAAATAAAATACTGAGAAATCATGAACAGAGTATGCTAGTATGATACCATTGTGTTTACCATTGTGTTTATAATTATGTTCTATCGTATCTTGGACAATTGTCCATTCAAACACTCGCATAAATCTCATAATTATTCTCTCTCAAATACAAGCTTTTTCATCTTGAGCAAACCACAAGACATTTGAAAAACATCAACAACGCTGACGCATGTATCAATCTATGTGCATCCCAATTCAATTACTCTCAGTTAGTTTAATTGTATATTTGATTTAATTAACTTCATATCTTAATTTGTCTCTCTATACCAAAAAATGTCCAATATGTGACGTCATTTGAATATGACATGTGGTTGTGACATTGGCTGATTTTACATCAGGTAGATATTGAAGGACAGAAAGGACAGATGAAATACACACTTACTGCAGTGGCTCCACTCCTCTAAGTCACCGCAGGCTTGCCCTCCCAATGCTGATGGGCGAACAACCACACGTACTCGTTTAGCTCTGCACTGATCACCAGGATTGCTCTGCGTCACCCAATCGTCCCAGGGACCCATCACACAATCATCTATAGAAGGATTTCGTGAATTAGTGCATGAATACGCACACGCACTTGACCGTTAGAGACACATTTGACTGCATGTACATTTCAATAAAACATTTCATGTGCCATCTCCGAAATAACATACTAAATACTACGACACACAGAACAATACTGGTTATGCCTCCTATAAGATATTTAGGCATAGCAGTGTTACTATTTCTCAGGGATGTAAAGTACAGCTCAGAAATAACTGTTTGTCAAAATGTTTCCAAAACAAAGCAAGATTGACTAAAATTAAGACATACGTACAAGATGAATAGAACCATTGAGATATCTGTATAATGTACCTTCTACGAACAAATATTCGAAATGGAGAAAAAAGAGTAGTGTCATGATTTCTAAAATAAGGCCGTGTTCTCACTAGAGAATTACTCAGTGTTCAGTCTCTAGTGAGAACACGGCCTAAGATTCAGTGGGAAATTAGGATGTTATTCTGACCAGCCCTACTTAGCTTGACAATTGACCCTTTCCTCAGGATCAGTACGTAATATTGTGAACGAGCATCAGCTGTGGGTGGTACATCCTAAAAAATGTACTCCCTTTCCATATAAATTCACCATAGTTATATAATAGATGCAACTGTAGTATTTCACAGAAGCTCCCAATTTGAACGTGTATCATGCTCAGATAATGGCTGTAAAATAACATTAACATCTGAGCTTTACACAACTGTCATTCTCCAGTGACATATCATGACAAATACCTTAACATATAATGGTGGGATCCGATCATTCACTCAAGTATATGACGTTATAATCACATATGCCACTTCCTACGTCACAATCAATATAACACAGCTACGGCACAAAAGTCGAAACGTCCCTCATAAAAGTGTATGAATAGCTTCATGTTAAATTAGTTTCCAAACATTCAAAAGCGTACATGGATAATTACCCTGACGATTAATTTCTGTGAATTCAGGTTTCAAAGTTGGGGTTGATTCCAATAAGTGTACAAAGTGGGCGGCACTTAGGTAGACATATTTTCTGAGAATTGTCTCTCCATTCTGAGATGAAAGTTGGTTAATTGAAGTTATTCTATATTTTAAAATATTAATTAAATTAATTAACTGCATCTCCTAGTTCATCGATTTACTCAAACACATACCCAACTGGACACGTCATTTGACCCTAGCACATGACTGTGACCTCGGGTAGATAGTAATTGGCAGACGGAATCAATGAAATAAAGACTTACTGCAATTGATCAATTCCTCCAGGTCACCACATGCTTGACCTCCCAATGCTGGTGGGCGAACAACCACACGTACACGTTTAGCCCTGCATTGTTCACCAGCATTGCTCTGCTTCACCCAATCGTCCCACGGACCCATTACACAATCACCTGTAGAAGTAGGTCTCGAGATGTAAGGGTAGGAATACAGATACGCATGTGGAAGTATTCATCCATTTAGATAAAAACATATTAAACAAATACCTTAATAAATGCATATTGAAATAGTACAAGACTCATTACACAATTTCCAATAGAATTATATGCCGACTCTGTACATGGCCCATTCAACATTAGCCTGTGGAAGTATTCACTGGATGTAGTACATTCGTACAATCAACCATCTAAATTATTCAAAACTGAATTGCCATTATGAAATGAAGCAACGTTTTTTTATTTTTTACAAAATAGTAAGTAAATTATTCATGATTGAAATTTGGATCCTGGAAAGCATTATTGGTTTGTGGCATCCATCTTCCTTTTTCAACATCTCCTACACAATAGCCGAGCTCGCTATGTCAAATCCGTTTCCATTTAGTTTTTCACGCGTCAGATGTAAGACGTCTAGCAAACACACCGATACCAACGTTGCTTCAAATAAAATACTGAGAAATCATGAACAGTTTATGCTAGTATGATACCATTGTGTTTACCATTGTGTTTATGATTGTATTCTCTCGTTTCTTGGACAATTGCCCATTCAAACACAAGACATTTGAAAAAAATCAACAACCCTAACGCATGCATCAATCTATGTGCATCCCATTTCAATTAATCGCAGTTAGTTTAATTGTATATTTAAATTAATTAACTTCATATCTTAATTTGTCTCTCTATACCAAAACGTTTCCAATATGTGACGTCATTTGAATATGACATGTGGTTGTGACATCAGCTGATTTTACATCAGGTACATATTGTTTGACAGATTGGACACATGAAATACACACTTACTGCAGTTGCTCCACTCCTCCAAGTCACCACAGGCTTGCCCTCCCAATGCTGATGGGCGAACAACCACACGTACTCGTATAGCTCTGCATTGTTCACCAGGATTGTTCTGCGTCACCCAATCTTCCCAGGGACCCATCACACAATCACCTGTACAAGCATGTATTGACTTAGTAAAAGCTCCATTGAACACTTACCTAAAGAACTACATATCTTAATAGTGCAAGACCCGGGAAACAACCGCCAGTAAAAGTATGTATCGAATTTGTACAAACACCAGTAAATCATCACCTGTAGAAGTGCGTATTGAATTACAACAGGAGCACTCACAATCACATATAGTAGCCCAAGATACATTCGCTGATGGAGACATAGAACATGTATATATGGAGCTACGAGTATAACCTGCTTCTAATTTTTCAATATGAGCATTTGATCAATATATAACAATTTTGATGGCAAATTTCATCACCGTTTTACAGAGAACCGCCGTGTATTTGGTTGAATTTGCTGCCGTGATATATTGAACAAAATACGTGCGATATAGGGTATATGTTGCAGCTATGTCAGAAGCTGTTTTTTTAAAGTAATCCTATACTATTTTAGTGGTTGACATCCTTCAGCGCTGAGAGACTTTTGTAGCTTTGCGAACGGCAAGGATTGGAGAACTTGCGGCGCCAATATTTCGACTATAATATCCAAACCGTCTAAACATCTTCAACATTGTCTTACGTTGTCTCCAATGTGAATGATTCGTATTTAAAATAATTTCTCACGAGAAGAAACTGTAGCGAGTACTAGTGTTTGCAGAAACATATCAAATAATAACACATATGGGTGATCGGACCGGAATTTCTGTATAATAAAAATGTGATGTAAGAAAACTCTTTAAAGCTGAAATGTCACTATGGACTGAAGAAATGTGTATTATCTTTGGTCAAATACCAAGCAAATTATTTATGTTTGCAGTATGCATAATAGATAGCACTATTGCTCTGTGGTGTCCATTTTCTTTCCCCACGCTTCCAGCACAGCGAAGTAGCTCGCCATATCTAAATCCGACCCCCTGCAGTCTTTATGAGTCGCGTATAAGATGTCTAGCAAGCGCACCAATATCAAAGGTTCTTCAGAGAAAATGAGGAGAAACGACCTGAATACGCACGAATCATACACATATGTTTATAATTACATACTAGCGTATCATGGACGAATACCCATTCAAAACATGTATAGATCGTGTAATTATTCTTTTTCATATAAAACAATTTATCCTTGAAAGACAAAAATGTCAGCAACACTGACGCAAAAATCGACATATGTGCATAGCAATTCTATTGATTTCAATTAGTTCAATTGCATATTTAAATTAATGAACTACATATCTTCTTTTGCCATGTTACGCCAACAAAGGTCAACTGCTTTACATCAGGTACATAGTGATTGACAGATTGGACCGATTAAATAAACACTTACTGCAGCTGATCAGCTCCTCCAAGTCGCCACAAGCTTGACCTCCCAATGCTGGTGGACGAACAACCACACGTACTCGCTTAGCCCTGCATATCTATGAGTATGTATGCATGATCAGCACACCAAGTACATGAAGCAAACACTTACTGCAATTGTTCCATTCCTCCAAGGCACCACAAGCCTGACCTCCCAAGGCTGGTCGGCGAACAATCACACGTACTCGTTTAGCTCTGCACTGTTCACCAGGATTGCTCTGCTTCAACCAACCATCCCAGGGACCCATTACACAATCCCCTGTAGGAGTATGAATTGAATTAATACAGGATCCATTAAACAGATAGTCACCTATACAAGAACTCATTGAATTAGGGCATGGCCTATTTCACAATCATCTTGTGAATTGGGGATGGATCTGTCTGATCATCCGCTCTGTATCACATCCATTGTCCCAGTTACCGCGGAAAAATCGTGATATACATGAACGTGATATTGGCATTGATAAGATAATGAGTTCTGACACAGCTCTATACATTTAGAACGGATGGTGCCAGCAAGGCGATACAGAGGAGTGGTGAATACGGGCCGAGCCAGGTCGAATCGATGTCTTCAATAGGTATCTAGGTATTCCCGATGAGGTGTTTATGGACGATGGTGTTTGAGCTTGTATGCATGTTTGAATCGTAAACATAAACGAGCATCGAAGCCGTGACTATGGCGAGTGACGATATCAGACGAGAAATCTAACGACATGACAAGTCGGCCCACGTTTCCTTTTAAAATTGACAACTTGGTCCAGTGTCTAATGACGTCATAATCAGCTAAGCGGCGTGCAGGATGACGTCATAATCATTATGTCATAAATGATTCTATATGGACCGTCTTAATGTCTGACACGGTGTAAGAATGGTATGCCCCTATTATTTAATAAACATGCTGTTGAATATTTTGAAACTAATTTCATTGGGTGCTGTTATTGCCATACAACAGTTTACCTGTATAATTTTCTGGAAATTGATGCTCAGGGAGTTCAACGATCGATCGATCCTTACTCGAGCGAGGTGTGGGTGAAGCTTAGCTAGAGAGGGGCGGGAAAATCAGGTTGATGTGGATTTCGCTCTAATCCCCAATCAAATAGTTGGAATTGAACCAATGGGAATTCCACCAAAGACACTGGCTAACCAATTGACAACTGGGATTCAGACCAATGAAATAAGACTACGTTTTTTGGCATGAATCGCTACCTGGTGTTGTTACATTTATAGTCAGTAAAATTAAGAAGAAAAGAAATGAGAGCATGGCTATGATTGGCTAAGCATGTATGAGACCATAACCATGATTGGCTACGGGTGAATTTGTTTCCCTCAAAAATGAAACTGGTGATTTGGAGGGCAGTATATATGCAGCTGTAGACGCTGTACGCACTCTCTTTCGGCTGCACTTCTCTTGATGGTATGCCACTATCGTCGCCTAGTATAGAGCTCGAATGGTATTTGTTATGATTGCTATTCAAGGCGATTTATATAGGAAATTAATGTGGTCTCTATACATTTTGTATAAAGTTTATCAGTTGACGAGTTTATGTAGACATTCTCCAGTGTAAAATATGTTAATACAAATTAGTTAGTTACCGCTTAACCGTTTCTATAGTCATGAATAGTCATCTAGGAAGGATATCACTTTACTTGCTTGGAACAGTAAGACAGATAGTAGTAAAAATAACCAGTAGTCAATAAGGATATTCTTCATTATCATCCAAATAGGGCGGTGAGCTGACTACATCTCGTCCATCACTAAAGGCAACCATTGTCGCAGTAACACATTTAGTTTATCTCTAGTAATGAATGATAACTCCGGTATTTAATCAGGGTAATTATCTCACGCCCGGCTAATATCCAAAAGACCAATAGAAAATCTTCAATCTGTATACATATGAATTGAATTTGGACAGGAACCATTAAACAATGGCGTACAGAATCTTGTTACGCATTAGGAGAGGAGTAGCCTAAACCACCTACACTATTGAAAGCTGAAGTGTCACTATGAAATGAGGAAACGTTTCTATTTTTTACAAAATAGCAAGTAAAGTATTCATGTTTGCAATTTGCATCTTGGAAAGTATTAGTGTGTTGTGACGTCCATTTTCCCCTCCCCGCGCATCCAACACAATAAAGGAGCTCGCCATATTTAAAGGCATCCCCATGCAGATGTTATGCGTCCGTGTAACACTTCTACCAAGTACATTTTTATTACGGTTTCTTCAAATAAAATGCAGCGAAATCACGACCTGAGTATGCAAGAATGAAACAAATATGTTTATAATTACGTTCTATCGAATCGTGGACAAGTACAATTACAAAAACTTGTATACATCTCGTAATTACTCTCTCAAATACATGCTATTTCATCTTGAACGAACAGCAAGACATTTGGAACAAATCAACACCGTTAGATCAATTGGATATTTAAATTAATTAACTACAAAATCAGCATTGTCACTTTATGCCAACAGACGTTCAACTGGTGACGTCATTTTATTATGACAGGTGGTTATGACGTCAGCTGATTTTGCTTCAGGTAGATAGTGATTGGCAGACTTGACACATGAAATAAACACTTACTGCAGTTGATCCATTCCTCCATGTCGCCACAAGCTTGACCTCCCAAGGCTGGTAGGCTAACAACCACACGTACACGTTTAGCCCGGCATTGTTCACGAGGATTGCTCTGCTTCACCCAATCGTCCCAGGGACCCATTACACAATCCCCTGTAGATGTATGTATGTATTGAATTAGGATTAGGCAATCGCGTAAAGAATTGTGCTTTCTTCCGTATTAGGATAGGAGTACACACAATCAACTATAGTATTTAAAGCTTAAGTCTGACCATGAAATAAAGAAATGCTTTATTTAAAAAAAATAGTAGGACAATTATTTATGTTTGCAGTATGCATTCTGGATGGCCTTATTCTATTTTGAAGCCCATTCTCCTTTCCCCACGCCTCCAACACAATAAAGACGATCGCCAAATCTAAATCGGTCTCCATTCATATTTTGATGAGTTGCGTGTAAGACTTCTAGAAAGCGTACTACTATCAAAATTTCTTCAAATAAAATGCGGAGAGATAACAACCAGATTACGCAAGAGTGAGAAAAATTTGTTTATAATTAAATTGCATCATACCATGGACAAATAACCATTAATTCAGATATCGATCAAGTAATTATTCTCTTTCATACAAGCGATTTGAGCGTGAACGAAGACCAAGACATTTTGAAATTATCAACAATATTGATGCTATTTCTCTATGTGTATACCAATTAATTTCAATTAGTCCAATTACATTTTTATATTAATTAACTACATATCCTGCTTTGTCACTTTATGACAACAAATGCCCAACTGGTGACATCATTTGAATATGACACGTGCTTTTGCCATTAGGTGATTATATCTCGGGTAGATAGTGATTGACAGACCGGGTCAATGAAATGAACACTTACCACAATTGATCCACTCCTCTAAGCCGCCACATGCTTGACCTCCCAATGTTGGTGGTCTAACAACCAGCCGTACACGTTTAGCCCTGCATTGTTCACCAGGATTGTTCTGCTTTACCCAGTCATCCCAGGGTCCCATTACACAATCATCTGTAGAAGTAGTTATTGAATTAAGACAGGCCCCATTAACATTTTAATGGCTAAATTCTGTTCAGAAAAACAATATATTTGCTTATCGAATATTCATTTGCAAGTCAACCGAATACTATTTAAAAAATTTTAAAGCTGCAATGACTGGTTCGCTTACCGAGCCAGTTATTTAAGTGGTAAATTTCAAAATTAGTATTTTATTGGCCTGCTTTACGATCACAGCAGAGGTAGGTTTCGGCCGGCCTCGTCATGAAATGGTTAAATAATCACCGATAACAGCATATATTGAAACATTAGTGCTGGAGTTTATATAGGCAGATGGTCCTGATAGACATTTGACTGATTGTAGATCTCAGTGGCCAACTCCAGTATAGCCGTGTATATATCCGTGATTTACGTGGGAAACAACTTAAAATGAAGCTGTTGCAACCGATAGCGAAATCATTTGACGAAGCAATCAAAGTACAAGTTGAATCAATAAGGTTAACTAAGCCACAGTTTAGTATTTTAAAATGGATTATTTAGAAAATAACGTGTTTGGCACAAACACGTTTTGGATGTGTGGAGGCTACACGACAGTATTTGGGGGCAGTCTGTCATAATGGCCACGTCTGAGCAAATTAGTTGTTTTGAAGACCCGTTTCTTGGATATTAGTGAGTGAAATAAACGCTTACTGCAGTTGGTCAGCTCCTCCAGGTCACCACAAGCTTGACCTCCCAATGTTGGTGGACGAACAACCGCCCGTACACGTTTAGCCCTGCATTGTTCACCAGGGTCGCCCTCCTTCACCCAGTCATCCCACGGACCCATTACACAATCATCTGTAGAGGTATATATTGAATTAGGAGATGACCATTAAAAATCGTGCAAGGAATTGTGTTTTGTTGCGCAGGACAGGAGTACACACACTCGCAGAATACACAATAGTATTTAAAGCTGAATGGTCAATATGAAATGAAGAAATGATTTTATTTGTAAAAAAAATAGTAAATTATTCATGTTAGCAATTAGCATTCTTGAAAGCATTATCATTTTTACTTGGAGTAACTTAGTGTCGAGTTCCAACCTAGGATCCTCACGACTCCTCTTCGTTGGATTCGAGGTTTTTATTTGCTCAAACATTCACTGGGTTGGTACTTCTTGTGATTGGGGCTTTGACGTCTACATGTATTATATCTGGGTTTTCACAATGTTTGTCGAGTTTGTTCTGGACGTTATTTACACTCAGTGCGGATTCAACGCTATCGGACAGGTTATTCTAGAGATTTACCACTCTTAGCGCAAACGCAGTTTTTCGTAATCCATTTTTCGGTGTTCGTGGGGAAGAGTTTGTTCTGGGTACCTCGATTCCCTGAGCGCTGTGACATGTCCTTCCACAGCTTGTAGTATTTTATAGACATCGCTCATGTCTACCCGAATCCTTTTATAACTTATAGGTGGAAGCTTTAATTTACATAGCCTTTCCTGATACGGAAGATCTTTCCTACCCGGTGGCCCATCGTTGTACCATTTCTATTGTTCAATGTGTTTAATCGTAAAGGGTGCACATACAGAGCTCGCGAGGTCTAAATGAGTTCTTACTAATATCTTATATCATGGGATAAATTTCGCGCAGTTTATGTGTTCTTCTTAGTAAGGCAAACATTGAGTTAGCTTTAGTTACTTTCTCGCTAATATGTTGATCAAAAGTTAGGTTTGAGTCTATGGTCACACCAATATCTTTCTCTTGGGTAGAATTTTGTAAGGGTTTAACATACAGATTGTAGCTATACTCGTTGCTGTTGGATTGGCTCAAGTGCATATGTTTGCATTTATCAGGGTGGAACTTTAGTAGCCATGTTTCACTCCAAGTGGATATAATTGTATGGCTTGATGCAGGCTATCTCTATCTTCTTGAATGGCAATTGTGTTAAATATATTTGTATCATTGGCGAAGAGGTATATTTGTGACTTAACTATGCCTGGTAAGTCATTTATGAAAATCACGAACAGAAAGCACACCGATATCACCTTTTCTTCAAATAAAATGCAGAGGAATCGCGACCCGTGTACGCAAGAATCGGACAAATATGTTTACATTTACGCTCTATCGTATGCTGGACAAATACCCTTTAAAAGTGGTATAGATCGTGTCATTATTTTCGCATACACGCTATTTCAGCGTGAAAGAAGAGCAAGCTATTTTGAAAATATCATGAACACCGATGTCATTGACAAATGTGTACCAGTTCAATTTATTTCAATTGGTTTTAGTACATATTTAAATTAATTAACTACATATCATGCTTTGCGACCGTAAGCCAACACATCTCCAAACTCGTGACGCCATTTGAATATGACATGTGGTTGTGACGTCAGCTGATTTTAGGTAGATATCGATTGACAGATTAGACCCATGAAATAAACACTTACTGCAGTTGATCCACTCATCCAAGTCACCACAAGCTTGACCTCCGAAGGTGGGTTGGCTAACAACCGCACGCACTCGTTTAGCCCTGCATTGTTCACCAGAATTGCTCTGCTTCACCCACTCATCCCAGCGACCCATCACACAATCCCCTGCAGATGTATGTATTGAAATAGTAACCCTTTAAATAATCACCTGATGAGGTACATATTGAAATAGTTCAAGACTCATTAAACTATTGCCAGTAGAAGCAGCGATACAATGGACCTTTCCAGTTTTAGCTATACCCCGCCCATCTCTATCTAAGCTCCACTCACACGTCGTCCGTGTTGGTATCGATCGATCCCTGAACTCACTGACTATTAATTTGTAGAAAACTATACAGGCAAGCTGTTAAAGATTTTGAAACTGATTTGACTGGGCGCTGTTGCTGCCTATGGCAGCAAAAGCGTCCAGTCAAATTAATTTCAAAATATTCAACATAATCTTTATTAAATGGTAAAGACATACAATTCGTACAACGTGTCGGATTATTAAGCGTTAAAGACGGACTATATCACGCCATTCATGAGGTCATGATGATGACGTCATTATAAAAGGTCACGTAGTTGGTTATGACGTCACATGACGTCATATGATGGATGAATAAACTTGGAAAGGCCCATTAGTAAAATGCCATTTAAAGAAACCACTGGAAAATTTCGCATGAGATTAGGACAGGAGCACGCACAATCACCTAACGTAGTCAAAGCTGAAGTGTAACTATGAAATAAAGAGATGTGATTTTTCAATAATAATTTAATGGCCATGTTTGCGATTTGCTTAATGGGCACCATTATTGTCTTGTGGTGTGCAATTTCCTTTCGCCACTCCTCCAACACAATAAAGGAACTCACAATATATAAAATCGTCAAATTTGGTTTTTGATGCGACCAATATCAAGGATTCTTCAAATAAAATATGGAGAAATGACGACCTAGGTACGCAAGAATGAAACACACCCACGCACGCGCGCAAACACGCACGATGGCAAGCAGGCACACACGTACGCACACGCACATGTTTATAATTACGTTTTGTCGTTTTCAAATAGCCATTACAAAACTGATGGACATCTAGTAATTATTCTCTCTCGTCCATGTTATTTCACCTTGAACGTGGAGCAAGCCATTTCGAAATATCAACAACGCCGATGCCATCGATCTACATGTATGTGTATACCAAATCTATTTCCATTCAATTAGTTCAATTGCATATTTAAATAAATGAACTAAATATCCTGCTTTATCACTTCATGCCAACAGCTGACGCCATTTGAATACAACATGTGGTTGTGACGTCAGCTGATTTTACCTCGGGTATATAGTAATTGACAGAGTGGGTCAGTGACATAAACACTTACTGCAGTTGATCCACACCTCTAAGCCGCCACAAGCTTGACCTCCCAATGCTGGAGGACGAACAACCACACGTACACGTTTAGCTCTGCATTGTTCGCCAGGATTGCTCTGCTTCACCCAATCGTCCCAGGGACCCAGTACACAATCACCTGTACACGCATGTATTGAATTAGTACAAGGCCCTTTAAATACCCACCTATCGAAGTGTGAATTGAATTAGGACACAACTCATTAAACAATGACCTGTAGAAGTATGTATTGAATTAGGACACGTCCCATTAAACTCTCACTCATAGAATTATGTACTGAATTAGGAGACGTCCCATTAAACTCTCACTCATAGAATTATGTACTGAATTAGGACACGTCCCATTACACTCTCACTCATAGAATTATGTATTGAATTAGGACACGCCCATTAAACTCTCACTCATAGAATTATGTACTGAATTAGGAAACGTCCCATTAAACTCTCACTCATAGAATTATGTACTGAATTAGGACACGTCCCATTAAACTCTCACTCATAGAATTATGTACTGAATTAGGACACGTCCCATTAAACTCTCACTCATAGAATTGTGTCCTAATTCAGTACATATTTCTATGAGTGAGAGTGTAATGGGACGTGTCCTAATTCAGTACATAATTCTATGAGTGAGAGTTTAATGGGGCGTGTCCTAATTCAATACATACTTCTACAGGTCATTGTTTAATGAGTTGTGTTTAATTCCCATTAACGTCCCATTACACTCTCACTCATGGAATTATGTACTGAATTAGGACACGTCCCATTACACTCTCACTCATAGAATTATGTACTGAATTAGGACACGTCCCATTACACTCTTACTCATAGAATTATGTACTGAATTAGGACACGTCCCATTAAACTCTCACTCATAGAATTATGTACTGCATTAGGAGACGTCCCATTAAACTCTCACTCATAGAATTATGTACTGAATTAGGACACGTCCCATTACACTCTCACTCATAGAATTATGTATTGAATTAGGACACGCCCCATTAAACTCTCACTCATAGAATTATGTACTGAATTAGGAAACGTCCCATTAAACTCTCACTCATAGAATTATGTACTGACTTAGGACACGTCCCATTAAACTCTCACTCATAGAATTATGTACTGAATTAGGACACGTCCCATTAAACTCTCACGTCCCATTAAACTCCCACTCATAGAATTATGTACTGAATTAGGACACGTCCCATTAAGCTCTCACTCATAGAATTATGTACTGAATTAGGACACGCCCCATTAAACTCTCACACATAGAATTATGTACTGAATTAGGACACGTCCCATTAAACTCTCACTCATAGAATTATGTACTGAATTAGGACACGTCCCATTAAACTCTCACTCATAGAATTATGTACTGAATTAGGACACGCCCCATTAAACTCTCACTCATAGAATTATGTACTGAATTAGGACACGACCCATTAAACTCTCACTCATAGAATTATGTACTGAATTAGGACACGTCCCATTAAACTCCCACTCATAGAATTATGTACTGAATTAGGACAGGACTCATTCAACAATCACCTGTAAATCTATCAAGTGATTAGGACAGGGCTCATTCAACAATCGCCTGTAAAAGTGATTAGGACAGGGTTCATTAAATCGCTGAAAGAATGGACCTTTCCAGTTTTAGCTATGCCACACCCATCTCTAGCTAAGCTCCACCCACACTTCGCCTGTATTAGTATAAATGCTCCCTGAACAGCATGACCGTCAATTTTCAGAAAATTAGACAGGTAACCTGTTGAATATGTATATTAAATAGCAAAGGCAAATAATTCGTACAACGTATCGGAATATTAAGTGTTTAAGACGGAGTAAATTGAGTCATTCATGACGTCATGGCTGTGTCGTCATCATACACGTCACGTTGTTGATTATGGCGTCATATGAATGCCCATTTGCATATTGATTTAGGTCAAGACAAGCTAGCTAAGGGGCCACCTGTAGAAGTACGTGTTAAATTATTGCAGGCATACGCACATGGAGAAATCTGTGCTTTAGATATATTTGACGTTATATACATTTCAATGGCCATGCTTTGAATTCATATGCGAAATTGAATATTTATAGTACGCTTTCTTCCAGATTACACATCAGTCTTATCAATTTAACACAAGGCGCGGCTGACCGTGCGTTAGTATTCCGAACTTTTCATTTTGATCCGGAAATTCCAGACGATCCGTCATTTATCAATGGATTAAAATTAAATTTGGCAGATATGTTCCTTTATGTAACAGCTTTTTGAGCGATGGATATAAAATGGCCATGCCCTTAACCCCTTATGTGTTAACAACGCCCCAAAGCTCTGGGAGGGCTGCTCATAGTAAGTAACCCTTTAACGGTCTAGATCTTTTCCAAGATTATAATCTTCGCAATTAAATTTACAAAAATAATTATTTTCTGTTGTCCTGCAAATGGACATCCCTCATGCCCACTACAGGGGCCGTTTTTGGTGGTCCAGACCATTGGATTAATGGTTAGGCAAATCGAAAATTCAGCCTAGCCAGTGCCCATTTGTAGGCCAAGAGTACACTATTTTGAAAATTTACCACTGGAACAACTGGCTCGGTAACCAAGCCAGTGATTTCAGTAGTAAATTTTCAAAAATAGTATTCTTTTGGCCTTTAAATGGGTGTTTCTCACAACCACTGCATATGCCTTTTGACCAGTTTGGCAATTAAAAGTTTAACTTGACACAAGAGAGGGTAAACAAGGGTCATAACTCTGGTTCATTAAGTCGTTTTGAAGCATTGCACCCTGTGGGTTTCGTCAATTGTTGATGGATTAAAACCAAATTTAGCAGATCCTTCAGTCAAATATCTAGTTGAACTATGAATATAAAAAGTTCACGCCTTTAGATAAGGGCCATAACTCTGGTTCATTACGACTTAACCTATTCAAACCTATGGTTAAACTATAATGGTTTCATCATTTGCGGATGATTAAAACCAAATTTAGCCAACATGTTCCTTTAGGCAATAGCTACTTGAATATGAAAAGGCCGAGACTTGACATAAGGGTCATAACTCTGGCTCTTTAAGGTGTCTATCTGTAGCGAATTATATGTGTCACGTTTCGTAAATTAGTAATGGTGTAAAAGAAAGATTGGCAGAAATGTTCTTTTAGCAGACTTTACCCTTTTAACCATTGATCACCAGTACTTTTCTCGTTGGTCAATCATGGTAATATTCTTGCCCTTCCTCATACACATTTTTTACTCTGACCTCAACATCGCCTCTTTGGTAAATATCAGTGTTGTGGTACTTGGGCCAGTGAACAATAGTGTCCCTAATGCCTGCCCCATTGATCAATGGTACTTTTCCCATTGCTCAATAATGTCACTAATACCAATGTCCTTGAATTTCCTCATGCAAATCTTTTGTGGCCTTATATTTCCCATTGTGAAATGTCATCTGCTGGGTTAATAATGTCAACGTTGCCTGCCAAATTGTTCAATGGTACTTTTCCCATTGGTCAATAGTGTCAAGGACACCAATAGCTTTGTATTAGTGGCTCAGTGTTAAGTAAACATAAGGACCATTGCCTCCATTGGTCTATGGCGGCAACAGTTAAGCTTGCCTAATTGCCCGATGGTGTTGTAGCACATTAATGGAGCTTCCCATTTTTAGCTATGCCCCGCCCATCTCTAGCTAAGTTCCACCCACACCATGCTCGTAATAGATCCATCGATCTCTGACCTCCTTGATTATCAATTTCCAGAAAGCTATACAGGTACGCTGTTGAATATTGTCAAACCTATGGCAACAACAGCGCCCACTCAAATTAGTTTTAAAATATTCGACAGGATGTATAGTAAATTGTAAAGACATATAATTCGTACAACGTGTATAATTATTAACATTTAAGACGGACTAAATCGAATCAGTCATGGCCTAATGATTATGACTTCATCCTACGCGTCACATAGTTGATTATGACGTCATGTTATGGATAGATAGACCGGAAAGGTGAATTAATGTAAACATGTTGCAGTTCCTCATCAGCTATATGAGCACTCTGGCCCTCGGACCATTTATTCCTATATCATCGCGAGTCAGCTTTATCCCAATCTATTTCCGACTGCATTCATAGTGGCACACCGTTTTCTCACGTCGACGCAGAATGGCTCTGGAGTTTAATAATAATAGGGTGTATATTAAGTAGCATTCATAGGCAATGCTCGTGGTACTTTACAACTATCACGATGTCGGTGGAAACACAAGGCAAATCTGCTTAAGAGATTGTTGCCTTTCTCCCCGACCCCAGGAGAATAAATTGGTACCGATGTAAAGACTTGGGATGTTAGCTGTAGTCGTGTAATACGTAAATTCATTTCTAGCTAAGCCCTGCCCATTTTGCTCTACGCCCCGCCCACTTTCGCTCGTGTGGGGATCGATTTATCTACTTTAACCCATGAATCATCAGAAATCACAATTTCAAGTTATCGTCAGTAAATCGTCAAGGCAGGTAAGCTGTTGAATATTTTGAAACTAATTTGACTGGATGGCAGCGACAAGTCAGAATGATTTCAAAGTATTCAACATAATGTGTATTATATAGTAATTCCATCAAACAGATACAATTCGTACACTTGACGGACTATTCCAGCTTCATGACTGGGTATTCTTTGTCAATTATTATTGTACATTTAGCCTACATGTGATATAATTAACTAAGACCTGAGTGACAGGTCGGATTCATCCATAGCCTGAAAATAAAACCCGGCAAGATGCGGCTTGAATGTCAGCAGTGACTTCTGATGCTTGGAGCCATACTAAGAATATATAATCACTTACGGCAGATGGCAGTGTCAGTCAAACTGGGACACTCATGGCCACCATTTGTCGGTGAAACAGTGATGGAACGCAAACGTCGTGAATTACAAGCTACGCCGGATAGTCTGAAAAAGGGGCGCCAGTCACTCACAACACAATCATCTAAAACAAAGAAAACATTATTCTTATTACTTGAATCGTGTAACACAGGGATTTATCTCCAACTGTGCACCCCACGCCCCATGTCTAGTTAAGTAATCTCCGCACATCGTTGTACGCTTGTTGGAGTTGATTTGATACTTTGTAATCCGAATTCCCACAGACTAAATTCCATGGTGATTATACAGATAGGTTAATATTTTTGCACTACAAATTTGACAAAATTACCTTGACCATGGAGACACTAAATTTACAAGCGTAACATTTACTAATAATAAGCCTGTATGGTTGAGAGTTCAAAGATCGCTATTTGATAAAGCAGACAGGCTACATAAAGTGATGAAGGACACGTACAATCGAGTATCAGGAAGAGACTGCTGATCTGCTTACGCTGAGGAAGACTGATATTGCCAACACTAGTGCTGATGAAATTATTGGAACACACTATGAAAGTGGCGCAGAAACCGCTTCCATTGCTTCATGAGGAGTCAAAATTGAAGAGGAATTCACGTCCTGCGATTCATTCAAGAAGAACAAAATGGACTTCTTTCCACAGCAACTATCTCCTGGTGATTCAAACAAAATGTTATGAAGGAAGATGGCATCCTCTTCCCTAAGCTCTTCATCCCATACCAGACCGGTGAGTGGGACCTACAGGAGTTTTTCCGGCATGAAAACCAGCCATTTCCTGTTGCACTGAGTAACAGCGGAAGGCGTCACACGTACCAGAGATTTCAGGTTGCTGACGTTCTTGAGTTTGGTAAGATGCCAGACAATGAACCAGACGCTAATGGTGTCATCGTTATTGGTTCGGCTTTGATTAACACTTCCAACACGAAACTCAAAGAGATTTTGGAGATCATGCACCGATGGACGTACTATCCACAATATAACCATACGTTTCCAGATACAAGAGAACATAAACTGTGTTTGATGTCTAACTGCCATTGAATCTGAAGGCTGAAACAAGGTCAAAGTGGGAGAGGGAGCCAGGCGCAGAGGAGCAGACACATGCACAATTCCGTCCAAACTGACGGGAAGTCTTGAGACAACGACAACAAAACGAATTTCTTCAACTCTCTAGCTGACGAGAATACAGAGGTATGTACACAAAACTCTGTGTTTGTGAACCTGGAAGAGGATGCAATCAGTAACCAAGCGATCTCCCTGGAAGAACTTGTTCCCTGTAACCATGAAGATGTAAACAAGCGAATCCTCCTACATAGTAGATATCCAACAGGAGAGAGCAGCGCAGTTCTAATGATCAAATACCCTGCCACTGAGGTCCTAGCCATAGCAGTCAGTGATCTGCCATCCCCCCCAGGAGTTTGGTTTGGAGAATCTGTGGATTGCTTGTAGTCATGAGCGGAAACGTATGTGAGTTAATGTACATGATCTCAATCACTGACACGGACCAGAAAATACCGGAGGGATTCTCTTCTTCCACGCCTTCACGGGCTGTGGTGTTTTATCTGCTTTTCATGGGAAAAGGAAGGGGCTGCATGACAACCCTGGGAGGTATGTGCCGATGCATCTAATGTCTTTATCAGACTCAATCAGTACCTGTCAACAGTTCAAGATAGCGACCTAAAGATTGTCGAAATGTGTGTAGTCATCATGAATTACAAATCCAGTACAGCTGCGGCTATTGATAACACCAGACTAAATAAGCAGATGCCATATGAAGCCATTCCACCAGATCGAACAGCTCTCCTTCAACATGCTAAGTGTGTGGTCTACCAGGCAGACTGTATAACCAGTCAGTCAACAATGCGCCATCCGGCGACCCAAAGTGCAGCCGTCTGCGGCTGAACACAACAAGGTGACATGTTGCAGAGTTTCTGGACGATACCCCCATTAATTGTACAGAATTTCCAGCACCATGAAGAGTGTGGCTTCATAAGGGAATGTCGCGAAAGGAGCAAATGCAATGGATTTGGACTGACATGTACATCACTGTAAAGCTGCAGATGGGATGATCAGTTCAGTCGTGTTAACCGCAACCCTTACACGTATAACGGACAGAGTGTAAAGCACAAAGTTCAAGGGCAATAACGGATAACGAAGTACCTTCATCATCCCTGTACTAGGCAAGCAAACTTGTATTGAATATTGGCATTTGTTATGTAATATTGTGTATTCTGTGAGAGTTGCTAACATTAATCTGCTAGAAAGAGAAGAACAAACTCGGTCAATCTCGGTAGCTGTGGGTTTATGATGCACAGTGAATCGTGAAAAGTAGGTTACACTTACCAAAATCTGCTGTGCAACACACCGTAAGCATACAATGCATGTATACACCGGTGTTTAGTAAGAAATCCGTAAAAGCCTTGAAACTAAAGCCCGACCATTTGCTATGGCTTTCAACAGGAACATCGGACTATGAATTATTTCCTCCAAAGCTAGGTCAACATCACCTACCAATGTTAAATGGCAATAGCTCCGACGTATCTGTCACGAAAGTATTAGGCCTATATTGGCCCACTGGCTCTCATACTGTATACAATTTCAAAGGGCCATAACTCCACCACTCCAAGGCCGATAGACTTCACATTCATAAATCCCATGACTATTGTCTAATGAAACATATTGCCGAAATTCCGCTCAAAAATTGCGGAACCAAAATCCGGAATATGCGTTTGTAACTAACTAACTGACTAAATAAATGAGGGGTGTGGCGGGATTTTTAGCTACTACCCGCAGAGAAGGTTTATAGTTTGAATTCCGATTCGGCATAGTAAAAAAACATAAAATTTCGTAACAAAGTAATTAAAATCGGCCCGCTGCATCATATTGTATGGTAAATATAATATTTCTAATCAGCAAATAGCGGCGATCTTTAAAAATGGCAGTCGTTTTAAATTTTTACATGGCTAACAGGCCTTTTCAAATTAGTCACCGGAGAGGAGTACATCACCATTTGAAAGATTGATTCAATTATCTGCCCCACTAGTATGCTTACACACGACCGACAATTGTTGTAAGAGAATACAATTACTTGATCATATAAACTCACTACAAGGGCCTTGGTCTGTACTCGGGCCACATGGCAAACCGGCAAGTGTAGATGGTGTACGGATGGAGCGCGATCTTCTGGAAAAGCACTTCACGCCCGTATCCCTCTCCCAGTCAGACCAACTGTTCAATGAACAATCATCTGAAAGAATATATACTATAAGTAGTAGTAGTAGTAGTAGGAGTAGTAGTAGTAGTAGTAGTAGTAGTAGTAGTAGTAGTAGTAGTAGTAGTAGTAGAAATCTGCCATTTGATTAAGGCGATGACTACGTAGGCTCCAGAAAATAAGGGGTTCATCAATTCACCTTTCCAGAGTGCCCACCCATCATATGATGTCATAATGAACTGCGTGATGTGTACAATGACATCATAATAAATGACGTCATGAATGACGTCGATAAGTACTTTAGGAACGCATATTTGAAGACGGTCTATGCGTTGTTGTACAAATTGTTTGCTTTTACTATTTAATAAATATTCTGTTGAATATTTTGAAACTAATTTGATGTGGGCTTGGGATTCGTACCGCCATCCTGCAATTCCGCATAGCATGAGTAATCCAGGCAACTTTCCGTTTGATGACTGCCCCAAAAAAGACACAAATCTTCGGTTAGCAGACCATCATTCACATGCCGGATATACTGATACACTGACGATTTCATTGAGGACTATCCTTTTGGTGTTTGCCAGGCCATCACCAGGGCTCTAGCGCAGCACTGGCAGTAGTAATATTGGTTTAGGGGCCCAGCCTTCCAAATTCCGGATAGCAGCAGCAGCAGCAACAACAGCAGCAGCAGCAGCAGCAGCAGCAACATCATCCGCAGCAGCAGCAGCAGTAGGCATGCACCCAAATGATTTTCCATATGCATACTAAAGCCATCGTAAATAGGGTAGTCATCAAAAACTGGCCAACTCCAATCAATGCTACACTCTTTAGTCGTGTCGTAGGAATTTGCATTCCCAATATATACCCCATGTGCCTGAAATGTGTTAACCTGGCAAATGACAACTTGGCACTTTACCAAACAAACAGATCGAGATCAAGTTCAGCATCATCTAAATTTCATTAAAAGCTCTGCCTCCTTTTTAGGCGTGTTTAGATCGAGTTGTAACGTTCAAAACTAAATTCCAAAAACTGAACACTCAAGATAACAATACAATTAAGCGGTTAAATATTCTGAACCAAGTTTTACTGAGGCATAATGCTGCCTATGGCCGCAACAGTCCCACGTCAACTTAGTTTCGTAATATTCAACGGCAAGTTTATTAACTTTGGCACACGCTATGTTTGTAATTCATTCTATTACGGGTTTTTTCCTGCTGACTACGCTCGTGCGTGTTTCTTTTTCTATTGAACAGACTGATTTCTCCAAATCGGTTATCAAAGAGATATTTGACAATCCCGCAAATTTAGCTAATTTTCATCGAAATTATCGTGGAAGGGAGATAAATGTGGTCTTATAAGAACCGTCTGAGCGAATAAATTAGCGTGATTTACGTCCAATACAAGTGATACATTTTGAGGTGGGAATCGACCAACGCGTTGGTGGCAGTCCGTCAGATATGGAACAAGGTTTTTTTTTATTAACTCGGAAAGCTTCAAGCGAATTGAATCGGTGTGTATTTTCTGAAATGTTGACACTAGTGATATATTTATGTAAAGTTATACCAGTCCTGTCATCCAACCTTAAGCATTAGGCTTCTTATAGTATAGTACGTTTATATTTTGCTGGTGTGGTTTTATTGGTAGTGCTATCAGATCTGGTGCTAGTCAAACTGGTACAGCACTTTGTGTCTAAATATTTGTTTAGCTAACTTCTCTATAACAACGGCCGTCTTTTACTTCAGCGGTGCGGTTGAAGAGAGAATTTCTGATATTCATTATTCTTTTGGTAAAAATGTTCATTTAATGATCTTGTTGCACCGATCTACTCGTACCTTGCATGAGTGATCGTGTGTTACATTTATGTAAGGTTCTTGAAAGAAGTCTGTGTTATCAATGTTGTATTTGTCTTTAATGAGCTTGAAGATTTCAATTAACTCCGCGCGCAACCTGTGGGTAAATCAACTACGTGATGTGTAAGATGACGTCACAATCATGACGTCACGAATGCCTCGATATAGCCACTCTTAAACGATTAATAGTCTGAGACGTACCAACTCACCTTTCCAAAGTATCCATTCATCATCTGACCTAGTATGCCGTCAGCTCATCGCATGTATGATGACGTCACCATCATTACACCACAAAGGGTTCCATTTAGACAGTCATCAAATCTCAAAGAGCCTGACACGTTGTATAAATTGTATGTCTTTGTAATTCTTTGCTATTTAATAAACATGCTGTTGGATGTTTTGAGGCTGGTTTGACTGGGCGTTGCTGCCGCCTTAGGCAGCAACGGAGCCCAGTCAAGTTAGTTTCAAAATATTCAACAGCTTACCTGTGTAGTTTTTTAATGGAAATTGATAGTCAGAGTGTTCAGAGATCGATCGACCCCAACACGAGCGAGATGTAGGTGGAGATTAGCTAGAGATGGGCGGGGCATAACTAAAACAGGAAAGATCCATTGTATGTCTCTACCATTCAATTAAAAATGATGTTGGATATCTCAGGACTAACCAGGCCTGGCGCCTTTGCTGCACAACGGCGCCCGGTCTAATTAGCCTCAAAATACACAACAGCTCATCTGTATCGCTTTTTGGAAATCGATAGTCACGGTTAAGAAGAAATAGCTCCTTCAAGGCCATGAAATAACATGCCCACTCCAAACACGGTCATAGTTTCTATATATCGTAGAAATGCCTAGAAAACATTAGCATGATTAGATCTACGAATTGTAGTGTATGGTATCATTCACCTCATAGGTAATATGTTATATATTGGTGAAAACTGTATAAATAATATGCCCAAGCCATATTTAAACTGTATAAGCTCGCCTTTACAAATGTTATTATGCTGTTTAAGGGCTTGTGAATATAACGCTAAAGAGAAATTCACTGTATTAGATATAAGATTAGGCAGTTTAGATACTTGTATAGCATACTAATTTAATTGTCAATATATATAACGTGTAAATGTACACTCAAGGGCCTATGGCTTATTGTGGAAAAAATCAATATCAATGATCTTAATCTCATTTCGTAGCTTTGATTTGTTAGCTTTGGTATAATGTTTGTGGTCATCCGCTGTATATTTACCAAAGTTATGGACTGTCTTTTGTATTTGGGAGAGCATACAACATTACCAAATTCACAGACCCGTCTTACAAGTGATCTATATAGTAAATTGCATGTGGTTGGTTGTATGCGTGTTATTGTTCCTTTTCTTACACCAAACAAAGAGTGTGCTCTTTTAATTATAGCATTTAAATGTTTTCAAATGATAGTTTGTTATCGATGTAACCACCACCACCCACCCCCACCCCAAATCATTTTCACAATCAGTGACCTTAACGGGCCTTTCCACTTTATTCATCCATCATAAGACGTCATAATCAAGTACGTGACGTTTAAAATGACATCATAATGAATGAAGTGGATAAGTACGACACGAATGCATATTTGAATAGGGACTATGCGTTGTTGTACGAATCTTTACTATTTAATAAATATTCTGTTGAATATTTTGAAACTAATTTGACAATCAAATAAGTTGCACAATATTCAACAGCTTAACTGTATAGTTTTCAGGATTATGCGCTAGCACTAAATCAAGAAGGTTTGATGTTTGATTGATTTTGTGCTGCGTGGAGCTAGTAACCGACTGTTTTAATAAGTTATTTTTAAAGGTTTCACTAAATGATTCATAATAGGTGTCAGTTGTCATTTCGGTTTATATTACGGAAATTAAAATCTCCAGTTATTATAATGTGGTCTGCCTTTTGACTATCCAAACTGTTTAGTAACAATAACACACATTCATTGTAGTCTTCCTTGAACTTCGGGCTTCAGCAAATTCATCCTAATAGCACTTTTTCGTTTACAGCTGTGGCCCAGCTGCCCAAACTGATCAATTAAAATTGTGATTATTTAGATCATCACACGGCTGTGCATTTAGTAGGCTACTTCGTTAAAATAAATCAAGACCCCCTCTGCCATGATGCTGGTTTATCAATAAATAAATCAAGACCCCCTCTGCCATGATGCTGGTTTATCAATAAATAAATCAAGACCCCCTCTGCCATGATGCTGGTTTATCAATAAATAAATCAAGACCCCCTCTGCCATGATGCTGGTTTATCAGTAAATAAATCAAGACCCCCCTCTGCCATGATGCTGGTTTATCAGTAAATAAATCAAGACCCCCCTCTGCCATGATGCTGGTTTATCAATAAATCTTAATCTTCCAAATTTAGTTCAGGTTTAATTTAAAAGGTGAATTTTTACATTTTGGTTATACCTCTGTAATACAAATGCTTGGCGGATAGCTATCATGAACATTTGCTTCTAATTCCATATTCGTAGTCATGTAACTAGCACTGTTTGTGTGTATACATAATGGGGGTTGGGCAGATTTATGGGGAAGTATTTTGGGGCTTTGTGGTTTGCCGATGTTAAGCTATGCAGCGGAACGTGAGCGAACACGTGACCTATTTGATCATGACCTCTAATACTTGAACTTGTCCAATAACACGTTATAAATACGTGTCTAATGTTCATGGACTATATTCAGAAAGATTGCTGGCCAGTTATCTACTAACCACACGTGGCTTCCTGCTCTGACGGAGGTTGGCATGGCAGGCCTCCCAATGTCTCAAGGGCATTGATTGTCCGAATTCGCCGACAGGTTGACTCGCCCATTCTCCTCCACCTTTCCCAGTTATTCCATCTACAATCGGCTGTAAAGAAAATGGAATTTATTGGCATGTGATGATCTGTAGATGAATTCAAACAGGTAAATGCTATTCTCCATCCTGTCTACCCGGTTACCACTACAATGTATCGATGGTTGAGTCATGGTTGAAGTCTCATTAAGGCTATACGACTATATGAAATGCTACTGGGTTGAGTGTATGGACATGAATACTAACCTCTCAAGCGCTAGCCAGTATAATAGAAAACCTGTGCTTTCACGATTTCAACAATATGCGTATGTATATGCATATATACTATGCTTATGCCTAGCAATAACTCGCCGTCGAAAGGGGCGTTACTACATGCAAAATAAACATTATGACCGAGTTATCTCCCTTAAATGTAGATTCAAAATATACAATATTATCACAGTTTTTGTTTGACGGGGCAACTGGTAACCAATCCTTTCATTTCGGCATTATTCGCGGGCCACGTTTATATATGAGTGGTGTCTGTTGCTGGTGTTACTTACAGCCAAATTACGTATAATATCTGCAGCAAAAAATTATATCAGACCTGCTCAAACTACAGGCGAAGGTTTACCCTTTTATGGCGAAACCGGCAAAACCCGCCTCTGCAGTGGGCTTGAGGAATGGGCATTTACACGCCAAGAGATTTCTTTTTTGAAAATCTACCACTTGAATGCCTGGCTCGATAACCGAGCCGATCATTGCAGTGGTAAATTTCCAAAAGGAGTCCTCGCTTGAGCTAAAAAGGGCATTCAATAAGCAAGTATTTGTATTTTCTTGGCGATATTTAGCCCATGAAGGGTTAAACCCAAATTCAAAACATAGGCCGTGACGTACAGAGGTGTCATGGTTAACGGCTCACCCTTTTAACGGCAAATCAATGTAAGAGTAAATTCTTTACGAAGCATAACGTATTCTGTTGAATATTTTGAAATTAATATGAGTGGAAACTGTTAACTGCAAATCGCGGGAAATATAAATTTGTTACGATGTAGATCATACATATCCTTTTGAATGCATTAGGCAGTCATATTAATTTCAAAATATTCAACCGTTTTCCTGGTTTTTGTTTGCCCTAAGATTGAGATGCTGGTAATTTATCTGTGAAAAGGTTACAATAATATTGACGCGGAGTGAATGTACTGAGCGAGGTGCCCGAGGGTAGCTGTCATAAGATAATAATAGCCTTATAATACTACGTCAAATTTACACAGATTTATAACGCGTGAATTGACATTTAATAACAGTAATTGCTCTGAAGCGCAAACATAAAAATATTATGACAGAACATAGAAAAATATACATCTACCCTTGAAAGAAATACATTTTTAAATTAAGTAACATTTTCAGGACCTAAATTGCTATGTTATAATTTAAACAATAATTATCTCATTTTGAAATTAGTTTTGTATTTACATCAGTAACCATGGCGGGTTATAATTTGCCTCACATAGCTACTGTTATTAGGTAATATCAGGTAATAATAATGCCACTAACATTATTAAGAGATGTGAGGTAATGTGATGACATTGCAAACTAGGTCACCTACTTTATTAAGAGCTGTGAGGCAACGTGATGGCACTGCAAACTATGTCACATACATTATTAAGAGATGTGAGGTGACGTGGCGGCCCTGCAAACTATGCCACCTACATTATTAAGAGATGTGAGGTGACGTGGCGGCCCTGCAAACTATGCCACATACATTATTAAGAGATGTGAGGTGACACGGTGGCCCTGCTAACGATGTGACTTACATTATTAAGAGATGCGAGGTGACATGATGGCCTTGGAAACTATGTCATCTAGATTATTAAGAGATGTGAGGTGACGTGGCGACCCTGCACACTATGCCACCTACATTATTTAGAGATGTAACGCCACGTGGTGGCCCTGCAAACTATGTCACCTAGATTATTAAGAGATGTGAGGTGACGCGGTGGCCCTGCCAACGGTGTGACTTATATTATTAAGAGATGCCAGGTGACGTGATGGCCCTGCACACTATGTCACCTACATTATTAAGAGATGTGAGGTGACGTGATGGCCCGGCTAACTGCGTCATCTACTTTATTTAGAGATGAGAGGTGACATGATGACCCTGCTAACTACGCCACCTACTTTATTTAGAGATGTGAGGTGACGTTGTGGCCCTGCACACTATGTCACAATCTGTATTAAGAGATGTGAGGTGACGTGATGACCCTGCAAACTATGTGACTTAAATTATTAAGAGATGTGAGGTAACATGGTGGCCCTGCAAACTATGCTAAAACTAAATACGTCACCTACTTTATTTAGAGATGTATGGTGACGTGATAGCCCTGCTAACTGCGTCACTACTTTATTTAGAGATGTGATGTGACGTGGTGGCCCCCCGCACACTGTGTGACCTACTTTATTAAGAGATGTGAGGTGGTGTGATGGCCCTGTAAACTGTCACCTACATTTCTTAGAGATATGAGGTAACGTGCAAAATCATAATAATATTAAACATCCATTGGGTTTACGTACTGCAAATTGCATTTTCTCTTTCTTTCTCGCAAGCAGTAGTATCTGAAAAATATTATATATTTCATATTAATATTCTATACGTTTATTTTATATTGACTGACCACACTAACACGGTGTGGGTCCTTAGTGAGAAACGCGGAAGAACTCGGTCCCAGTAGCGCCCAGTTCCGCGGTTCTCGCTGAGGAGTTATGATCATGGATGCCATTGCCATCTGCCCACGAATGTCCTTCAGAAACAGGATATTATAGTACAAGGAGTCCAGCCATGGCTAGCATATATGTGATATGAACTCTTACATTCTTACTTATAGCTCTTCAGGAATCCTTATCATCCTCAGAATATTCACTATTTAGGAAGATCTAGCTAAATAGTGACATTTAACGAGTTGACAAAAATGCAAAAGCCTATATATGTCTACAGACACGACAGAACCCCACGGATAGGTTCACGCGCGCGCACTCAGTGAAAAACATATACTTACCGCATTGCCCCGTACACGGTCTGCCCCCACGTGTCGGCTGTGTAGTAATAATGCGGAGGCGCGCTGATCCACACCCTAGTGTTGTCTCTCTATGCCAAGTTGACCACGACCCCACCGCGCAATCATCTGAGGACACAAGTACGAAACATGTATAGCATACATAGGCATCAATGCCATCGTAAAGCCTGATACACAGTATGTTGCGCAAAGCAAACTGCAAGCAAAACGCATGAAAATGTCAACTGGAATAATTACTATATGACATCATATTGCCATTACATAGTAGAAATCATGACTTCGTGTTCGGCGTCATTAAAACCTGTAATCTTATGCGATGATGATGCTTGCATGTAATCCATATACCAGCACTAATTCATAATTTGTAATAATAGGAGAATGGTGTGCAGGACACTAGTTTCGAATTTATTTGAACTACGTCAGACAAAAATATCTCTTGATTCTTGCTGCCATGGATTATTTGTACTGATGACTTGCAGTGTAAGGTCGGCTGTTAAAATCCTGCATCACATTGTTGTGATCTGCGGATATGGGGGAAGACATCGTCCATAATGCACGCTGATGCGCTGTCATCCCGCTTCCTCTAGTCAGGCTGCCAGTATTCTTAAGATATCGCATCAATGTTGACTCTACCACTAGGTCTGATCTAAAGCCCTCTCCAAACGGATAGCTTCATCGAATGATATGGAATCCTTGTTCAAATTCCCTAAAACAAGATGTTTGATTTCATGTTCATTCATAATTGTCCAACTGCAGCTCATAGTACAGACAATCTAATACAACACGCAGGTGTATTATCCATGATTTCATTCAGCCTTGATACATTTTCTGGCCACTCGTATTATTTTCTGGACACAAAGCCAGAATTAACTAGTCTTTGATCTCTTTGAAAGTGTCCCCTTACTTTTGTTAATTTCCTGCTCAATGTTGACCATTGTATCAGATATGGCTATGATTTGCAAAGTAGTTTCACCCGCCGACATGACGATATAAATGTCCTAGAATTAATTTACCTGTGATGAAAACACAAGGCCATTGAACCTCATGCCTGATACAACCATGCCGTTGAGATATTTATCCACAAGAAGATTTTCCTATCACCATGTGTGCTACATTATTCTCATCATAAACAACTTCTAGTATGTTTTAGTCCAGTGCCTTCCATCGGCGTAACAATGGACCTTTCCGGTTTTAGCTATTCCCCGCCCATCTCTAGCTAACCTCCACCCACACCTCGCTCGCGTTGCATGGGATCGATGAACACCCGGACTATCAATTTCCAAAAATACCCACTGGTAAGCTGTTGAATATTTTGAAACTAATTTGACCGGGTTTTGTTGCTGCCGCAACAGCGCCCAGTTAAATTATTTTCAAAATAGTCAGCAGCATCAGCAACAGCGCATACATTTCATACCATAGGCACTTTTAGCGTGACGTCGTACCCTCTCCTATTTATATATAAGACTAAAGGTTTGCATCAGTTGCGATTGACGCTTTGATGCTACTACGATTCCTCTGGACTGACATAAAACCACGGGAGTTATTACTCAATAATATGTTGCGCTTAAAGCGGATATATATATCTATCCGACTCTGTATAGCATTTGGACAACACCACACTAAGAATTTCATAATATACGAAAACGTTTAGGTGTATACGACGACACTCCCCGTCAAACTAATATACGTAACAAAGTGTGACATTTATAAAGTATACAATACACCTCAATTGCACATCAATTTGTATAAATAAGTTGTGAATTATTTCAATAAACCGACAATTCGCCACTTTTGGTTGATATAAATGTTAGTAAGACTACCTTCGCGTCAATTCAACAGAACCTATCCATTTCGTTGCGCAATGTTTACAAATTTCAAAATGGTCGAGTTCGTTAGAGCAATTATCCGGTTCCATTTGGTGGAATCGAGTCCCTAGTTACAAATATCAATGTTAAAATATCCAGTCAATTCGTCCTATATACAACTCGTCCAACATACCAACATTATCAGAGAAGCCTGAACGAGAAAGAAAATCCGGAAAGTGACAACCAAAAACTCCTACAATATAGCTAATATAAGTTCTGTTTTGAAAAACTCCTGTTGAAACCCAATGTTACTGGATATAGATTTGTAATCATTCATTTCTATTGCAAGCTGCAAACGATCGTGTTTTAAACGGGTACCAAATATCCTATTTCTCAATTACCCGACTCCAAGATTCGCTGTTGTTTATCAAAACAGTGGAGTCGGTAAGATGTATATAACTTCTACGTGAAATGATATCGCATTTCTGCCAAGTATTTGATATATTGTGTAATTATAGGCGTGCGGTTGACCTAAATTTACGCACCGCTTGGAAGATGCATTTATCCACTTGAGGTTCAGTATATTATTTAGTTGATAGATATCCATGTTTTGTTGTAATAGGCCGATGATTACACCCTATACTAATCGTCCTTTCGCACCTTTCTATATATATATATATATATATATATATATATATATATATATATATATATATATATATATATATATATGCATAGAGCGTAGCATACGAGTACGACGTCACGCTGAAGGTGCCTATGTTTCATACAACGATCCATATCCTTTGTGACGTAATGATTGTGGCGTCAGCATGCACGAGCTGAGCTGATTATGACGTCATACGAGGTCATATGATGGATGGATACTCTGGAAAGGTGTATTGCTCCAAGTACATTCATATATGCGTGAACACATTCACGCGTCAAACAATCTGTTTCAAATGAATATCATATGGCGCGTCACTAATACTCTCAGATAGGCTACCTTCCAATAGAAGGGGTGGTCAAATGTTATGGGTTCATTAAGCATGACGTCACTGCGCGTGATTCGCAACCCGGAAGCGTGTATTTTGTTTTATTACATCATTAGTGCTTGTTATGACGTCATCGTTTGTCGTTAATCAAAAACATTGTTTTGCGTGTATAACAATCTAGCTGGACCCGGAAATACGTCATCACTTAACAAGCCCATTATGGGAGAGACGTGAAGTCTCATCGCAAACTTGCAAATGTAATCCAGTACGCAATCCAGAATGCACGTCTTGTCCACAATGTACATGTCTATTCATGGGTATGATTGGTCAGGGTGCAGATACAAGGTTGTATAGACCTTGCATTTGGAGCTGTCGAGCTGTTACAGTTGTACAGCATCAAGGGTATTGCTATAGTATTATATATTATACGAAATATTGTTATTTCCCACGCCGCCAAAGGCCGGTGTGAGTATTGCGGTAGGTGGCATCTGTTGATTTGTGTGTCGGTGTATTTGTCCGTACGTCTGTATGTTTGTCTATTGATCCGAGAAATAGATCCGGAGTCCGCGAAGTTAAAATCATCAAATTTGACATATCGATTCATATTCGGGATGACTAGAAAAAAATAAGTTTGGAATCAAAGGGTCAAATATCTAGGTCACGGGGTCACTAATCGGAGACTCAAGTAGGTTGAACCTCCAAATATGGCACATCTATTCATATTCTAGGTGGCTAGAAGTTTTATGAATTTCAGGACAAAGCGTCAAATGTCTAGTTGACGCGGTCACGAAGTTTATACCTAGCTCTGGAGTTCAAGGAGGCAGAATCACCAGGTTTAACACACGCTTTCATATTACGACCGTTTATGATTGCTATCGGTTTCATGTCAACGGATCACCTATCTAAGTCACGAAGTGCATTGTTAAGACGCAAATACGTATGTCCGCCTCTCCCTCAAGTGCATTCAAGTTATAATTTAGATTATTCATCCGTGCATTAGGCTAATGAGTTTTACGCATCAATTGATGTTGTTTTGAGAACGCAGTCATCAAACGAAAGTGAAACTGTTTAAGAACATCGTTATTTGTCATATAAACAAGGCTTTCAACCCGTTCCATATTTTCCGATATGAACCCACGTAAAATACTCTACGAAAGACTCGGATTGGTTAGATACCGTGTAATAATGCATCTCACATGCCCGCAGCTGTTTCCTAGAAACGACGACGATGAAAATGTACGAATGATGGAATGTGTTATGTTGTTGAACTAAATCTTATTATGTATGTACTACCAAGTTACGAAATACGTTTGTAAATTTGCATGATAGACGCAGGAATGTTAAAAGTTGAAACAAAAAGAAATTTCAGGTTCTAAATAACGATGGCTTGTTTGTTATTAGGTCAGATCCCCTTAGTATGCGGCTCATGCGTCACAGTGATGAAAATGCACAGCACAAACTTATGCGTTCAATCTAATTTCAGCGAACGAATATATAGGAAAATTTGCACAAAATATTAGATGATATGATACATAGATAGACTCTGTCTGTTTAATATCACTATTATTAACCTCCTCGAAAGTTAGCATTTGCTAACTCATACAATGTGATAATGTTCCACTCGGTTAATATAATAGCGATATGAAATGGGACCTCGTTCTAAATTGGCTATATATGACACATTCACGCCTGTTATAACCCACACATATATGCCCACTCACACACGCCCGCAGCTCAGTGAGTTCAAACACGCCTACATCAACGCACGCGCACGTGCACATACACACGCGCACAGGCTCGTTCACACGTACGAAAGTAAATACATACGAACGCATTAACTTCCTTGCTTGTTTTCTCAGCCACCACACGCTAAATTAACTGTCAGCTGCAAGCCCATCTACGAGTCTGTCCACTCAAATACCCACCATCATGATCGCCAATCTGCCCACCATCACACCCAAACTGGCACACGCGGCCAGTTCCCCTTCCGCCAGCCACCCCCACCCACTCCCAACCCTACCCCACCCGGACAGGTGCTACCAATCGATCACTGAGGCGCTCACCACTACCATCTCGCCGACTCCCCCCCCCCCCCTCACATTTCTACCACATTAGTCACTTACCACACCTTACAATTTCTGTTAACAAGGACTGTACATTACAACTCTTCTTTTTCTTGTCAAATGCTGTTCTGGCTCGCCGACTGAAGCATTCGTCGCCAGGTAATCGAGTCCAAGACGACCACGGCGTATATGCGCAACCTGGGAGATAAAAATATAATATTAGTTCCCACTACACATGCTTCTGATAGTATTGTGAGAACTGGCGCCTGTAACATCTGGCGGCTGTATGTCTGTCAGATTGCATTTTCTGTTTATCCATACTAAGACACGAAGTTAGAATCAGCATAATTGGCACATCCATTCTTATTGTTGCAGGTTAGAAAATGTGTCTTATTTCAGGTCAAAGAGCCAAATAAAGCTGTTACCGCACTACATATTTGTAGGCGTATAACTATACCTTGCAAGATTAGAATGACAAAGGAGTAGAATCACCAAATTTTGTACACTCATTTATATTGCAACTTAGTAGGAGTGAACTTAATGTCAGGGGTAAAATATGTTTGTGATAGATTCTCTACAGTCCGGTTCAGAAATAACAACATATAGGCCTACTGTTCAATATTTTGAACAGAACTTCTTTCAATTCAGTTGTGTTCAAAATATTCAACATAACATTTCATATATCGTGTTTACTATTGTATTAACTATGAGCTTGTTAAATGATGACGTGCTTCCGGGTTCAGCTCGCTTGTTAAATGCACAAAACAAAGACGATGCATAACCCCCCCCCCCCCCCCCAGACACTTCTGATGTAATAAAGCAAAATACACATTTACGTACGAATCACGTGCAGTGACAGCACACTTAACAAGCCCATAACATGTCACTGTGTTTGTTTTGGAGGCATGGTACCTTATTTCTGAGTAGTACTGTACGTGTATAAGCACTGCGTAGCAACAAGGGATGTGTCAGCACCCTGCGCGGACTCAATCTAGTTATACTAGTCTTGAAGAGTGTACGCCTTGTGCAGATGTTGTGAGGAAAATCTCATTTGCATTTTCCCGAGACAAGGGAAAGAAACACTGTTAGCTATACACGTCATATACCCGAGTCGCGGTTTGGATCCCTCAATTTGTAGTTTTTCATAGAGGGAAGCTTATGCTCAAAGATGCTTGTCTACCAACATTGAAATAAATAAATACAGATTATGAGGAAATGTGCAGCGGATGATAGATTGGCCATGCATGGTGCTATTTTCTAGAGCATATAGACCTACACGTACCATGAGAGAGAGGGGGTTAATTTCTAGCTAAGCTCCGCCAATTTCTAGCTAAGCTCTGCCAATTTCTAGCTAAGCTCTTCCAATTTCTAGCTAAGCTCCGCCAATTTCTAGCTAAGCTCCGCCAATTTCTAGCTACGCTCCGCCAATTTCTAGCTACGCTCTGCCAATTTCTAGCTACGCTCTGCCAATTTCTAGCTAAGCTCCGCCAATTTCTAGCTAAGCTTCGCCAATTTCTAGCTACGCTCTGCCAATTTCTAGCTACGCTCTGCCAATTTCTAGCTAAGCTCTGCCAATTTCTAGCTAAGCTCTGCCAATTTCTAGCTAAGCTCCGCGCATGTTGGGATCAAATTATATATTATGAACCCTGGCTGCCCAGAATCCCAGTTTAAAGGTAATTGTACAAGTAAGTTGTTAGATATTTTGAAACTTATTTAACTGGGCGCTGTTGTTGCCTATGGCAACAACAGCGCCCAGTGAAATTAGCTTCAAAATATTCAATGAACTGTTTATTCAATACTAAAGGCATACAATTCGTACACTTGACGGACTATTCCGGCTTCATAGCGAAATATTATTATATGTCGGTTATAATTGTGACGTCAGCATACACGTGACGTAATTGATTATGATGTCATATACTTGAAAGACAGATTGGATTCATCCATTTTTTTTTTATCTCTTGGCTCAAATCAGCCTGTAATGGACCGTTCCGGTTTTAGCTATGCCCCGCCCATCACTACCAGAGCTCCACCCACACTTCGCCATGTTGCGAGTGATCGATCCCCGAATGCCCTGACTATCAATTTCTTGAAAAATATACAGCTAAGAAGATGATAATTTGTAACTAATTACCCATGACACAGCGCCCAGCCAAATTAGTTTCAAAATATCCAATCGGGTATTTATTATTAAATAGTAAACACATACAATTCGTACAACAAAGCACAGTCCGTCTTCAAATATGCGTTCGTTACGTACTTATCTACGTCATTCATGACGTCATTGATTGTGAGGACATTCTATGCGTCACGTAGTTGATTATGACGGCATATGATGGGTGTAAAGGTTCATTGGGAAACGCGCGTTTCAATGTGGGCGGGCTTTTCTGCGGGGTATATTATCCGCGAATCTCTTCGCGTTCGTGTGTGCAAGCGCGTGAGCTTGTGTTAGTATGTATTTGTGTGAAGAATATGTTACACACCGGATGCTTCGCCAAATGGCCCAATGGCGAGCCCAGCCGGGTTTGGTGGTGTTTGTCTTGTTGTGGTAGGTGGGCCTATCGTCTGACGCGGCCTCTTATCCTTAGGTATAAAAAAGTCAAATGTATTATCCGCAGCCACTGTTGCTACGACAACTATCGCGAGCCATTTCCTCAGAAACAGTCCTGTATATCGCATGGCATCTACGCAAGCTGAAACACAAGAATGCCATAAGGGTAGCGGAGGAACACATTTTCAGGCTTTTCCCCCCGGCCATTTCTAGTTAAGTTATGTCCCCTTTTTACGCGCGTTTCTATTGCTCTTAACTTTGATTTTTTTTATTTAAACATTTTATTGTAACAATTGCACGATGGGATCGGGCACAAGTTCTTACAACTTAGATTTGCCCTCTCCCTACAGAATTATTATAAGCAGCCAATGACTGAGAACACTAAAACGAGGTGAGAGAGAAACAAAAACATTCAGAGGTGAGAGAGAGAGAGAGAGAGAGAGAGAGAGAGAGCGAGCGAAAGAGAGCGAAAGAGAGAGAGAGAGAGAGAGAGAGTGAGTGAAAGAGAGGGAGAGAGAGAGAGAGAGAGAGAGAGAGAGAGAGAGAGATGTGGGGGAGAAAAACGATGGAAACAGATTTAAAAAGAATAGGAAAGAAAAGAACAGCTCCTTCAAACACGTTCATTGTCGGAGAGCAGTTAGCCATTAATATAATAGATTAAACAATACGAATAATTGAATTAACAGACCATGTTCATGGTTATTCCATACCGTCGTCATTTACCCCCATTTACCCACCCCAACCCTTCCTCTCAACTCCCACCATGCTTTCACCAGGTCTTCTCTTCTCGTTTCTTACACGAAACAGAACGAAAGAGAAACAAGAAATGAGACCCAGTCACCTCCAACCCCGCCCACCCCACACATTCAAAATGGCTCCACTCCAGTGTATTTAGGTAAATCTGAACTTTTAACCTCCTCATAACTTGGAACGAAAAGTTTGAGGAGATTAACGGTTTAGCGAGCCTTTATTGCATCCCCATCATCCCCTCTCCTGTCGTCGTCGTCGTCGTCGTCGTCGTCGTCGTCGTCGTCGTCGTCATCGTCATCGTCGTCTGCGGCATCGCATTATCGTGGATGGCCCGAAAAGCAATAGGAGAGTAATACATTACAATTCTTAACAATCCCGAATTGCTAATGATCTCAATGGAGGAATACAGTTTTAGATATGGCCCGCCCATATTTAGCTAAGCTCCACTCACGCTTTGCCAGTATTAGGATGCAATCGATCTCTGCACTCCCCTGAATGTAAGCTGTTGAATATTTTGAAACTTATTTTACTGGGTGCTGTCGCTGCTTATGGCAACAACAGCGCCCAGTCAAATTAGTTTCAAAATATTCAGCAGAAGGTTTATTAAATAGAAAACGCATACAATTCGTACAACAACCCTTAGTCCGCAATGAATTAATCGTTCGTGACGAAGTTAGTCACGGCACGCATGACGTAACTGAATATGACGTCCCCATACGCGTCAGGTAATTAATTATGACGTAATATTTATTGATGGATAACCTGGATTTCTCCATTTTAAGGTAACTCTACAGATAAGCTGTTGTATAATCTGAAACTAATTTAACTGGGAGATGTTACTGCCTTTGCCATCAACAGCGCCCAGTCAAAATAGTTTAAAAACATTCAAAAGAATGTTAGTTAATTTTATTGTTAAATAACCAAAGAAATACAATGCAGGCCTTTGCTTTCGGATATTTGTCATGCTGTCAGATGCACGAGTATACTACTACTACTACTACTACTACTACTACTACTACTACTACTACTACTACTACTACTACTACTACTACTACTACTACTACTACTACTACTACTACTGCTGCTACTACTACTACTACTGCTACTACTACTACTACTACTACTACTACTACTACTACTGCTGCTGCTGCTGCTGCTGCTGCTACTACTACTACTACTACTACTACTGCTGCTGCTGCTGCTGCTGCTGCTGCTGCTACTACTACTACTACTACTACTACTACTACTACTACTACTACTGCCGCTGTTACTGCTACTACTACTACTACTACTACTACTACTACTACTACTACTGCTGCTACTACTACTACTACTACTACTACTACTACTACTGCTACTACTACTACTACTACTACTACTACTACTACTGCTACTACTACTACTACTACTACTACTACTACTACTACTACTACTCCCGCTGCTACTGCTACTACTACTACTACTACTGCTACTACTACTACTACTACTTTTTTTTTCTTTTTTTTTTGTAACACGATCAATGGATCGTGTGGAAATCCATAATACCCAAAAATAAACTGACTGAAAGAACATTAAACATAGAATAAATCAAAGAGAACAAACGATTATATCAGTCGGCATATTATGAACATTGTAAGAAATTCTTTTTAAAGATTTTAGAAATAATCTGCGTGGAAACTTGCTGAGTTGCACGTGAGATCAGGGACTGTTAGGCTTGAAAGTGACAACCCGCGACTCATTACAGCAAATGTGAAACCTACCATTTAATCTTGAATATTAAATGTTGTCCCAATTAACACCCACGTTTCGAGTGAAATGCGCAATGTTGGGTTTATTAAGGGTATTAGTTTTTATTTATCTTTTATTTAAATAGCTCTAAGCGGGTAAAGTGTCACGAAAACACAATAAACAAGACCATGTTCACATAACGAAGACAGTCATTGGTGTAGAGATTTAAAAAAAGTATCCAGTTAAAAGAAGCGTCTCAGTAACCGCAGCGTTAATCTCCATCCTGTCAGGGATTTGTTTGGCCATGTTAATAGTTATACCTATCAAGGGTTGAAATCGGGTTCGTTGTTAGGCTTGCCGGTACCCCGCTTACCTCGACCACATAGCCGAACGACGAGAGTATAATCGGATTACGGTATTGCGTAGTACAAATTATCCGACTGGAGTACTCTCGCGTTGTGCAAGAGTAAAAGTATGCGCATGCGTAGACATGTACACATTTACGGTAGCTTTTAACAAGAGTACAGTAACTATGTAACATTGTTTACATTTCTTTTTAAGCCGCCATATTTTAAGCCGATTATACTCTTTTGCATTCTGAAATGACACTCTTTTACTCCCATGTGGGTGTACAGTACGCATGCGCAAGTGCCACGTGATACCTCGACAGCATATCCGAATTTAGCCAAAGTACGGTAGTTGCTCTTGTCAAATGGTGTCATGGCTGTGCATTTCAAGACGTCGGAGGTGACGGATTGGTCACTTCCAATATTTAATTCAAGAACATATTATAATGTGACCGTCAAATAGCAATGGGGGTGGGGGTAGTGGGGTGGGTGGGTGGGGTGTGTGTGTTGGGTGGGGTGTGTGTTTGGGGTGGGGAGGGGGGGGGGGGGTGTCCGATCAGCCACTGAAGAATCTAGCGTCATAATAAAAAAGTTATTTGGGTCGCAATCAAAATGACGTAATTTCGTAATAAAATCGAGAAGTCCGTCACGAAAGTTTATGGATTTTATGTATTTTCTGAGTTTTTGATTTAAATTCACTTTGTGTTAATTATTTTGAAACCACTTAAGTGTGAACTGTTGCTGCCAAATTAGTTTTTTTAAAAGATTCAACAGGGGAATCCAGTTTTAGATATATCCCGCCCATCTGTAGGTAAGCTCCGCCCACACTTCGCCAGTGTTGGGTTGGATCGGCCCCTGGGATGACTATTAATTTCCAGAAAACTATACAGGTAAGCTGTTGAATATTTTGAAACTAATTTGACTGGGTGCTGTTGCTACCTATGGCAGCAACAGCGCCCAGTCAAATTAGTCTCAAAATATTCAACAGCCATGCTTATTAAATAGTAGAGACACACTATTCATAGAATAGTGCTTAGCCCGTCAAGAATTGTGAGTTCGCGACGAACATAGCCACGTCATTCATCACGTAATTGATTACGATGTCAGCCATACGTCATATAGTTGATTGTGAGGTCATATGATTGATTGAGACACTGGGATCATCCATTACTTTGAAATTGCGATTTTTGGATTTCGGTGTTCAAAATGATTCAAATACGCGTACAACGTAGGCGGAGATTAGCTAGAACTGGGCGGGGCATCGCTTGCAATGGGTCCCTCTATTATTACTCAATAGGCTATGTCTCAAGAAGATCCAACATGCGACGGTGACAATGACGACAAATACAGAAAGCCGATGATGATGATGATGATGATGAGGGTGATGATGATTTTGCTGATGACGATGACGATGAGGACGGCCACGACCACGACCACGATTATGATGCTGGTGATGATGATGATGATGATGATGATGATGATGATGTTAATGATGATGATGATGATACTAAGTGACACGTTAACATATACCATAGGTTTGGCTTCCTTACCGTAATCGCGATATGTCTTGTGTATACCCAGTAACTTGCGAAGATAATATCCGAATTACAGCCGGTAATCTCGCGCACAAACCACGTGGTGTATTAAGAATTTGTATACTATAAAACAAAATGTCACATAACCCTTTAACGCTTGAATTTATTTAAGAAAATTTCGATTTTGTCATAGAAAGTGTACACTTTCAGACCAAGAGAAGACAATTTTTGAAAATGTACTACTGGAATGACTGGCTCGGTTATCGAGCCAGTCATTCCAGAGGCACATTAACAAAAATATCATTCTCTTGGTCTGCAAATGGACATTTCTCAAGACCACTGCAGACGCCATTTTTGGCTGATATGAGGCTTAATTGTCTAAGACAATACATATGTTCTTACATGCACGTATTCTCACCAGGAAGTTGGAAAATAGCTTGTTAAGACAACCTTATGTTAGTGGCTTAAATTGTGTATCTTGGTGTAACGAAACAAAATAAATCTTAACATGTGATGATTTTATTTCTTATCAATTAATATATTTTAGTTATGAATTTGAATTAGGGACTCGTATTCCTAATTCAACTTCACAACAAAAATCAAATATATTAATTTATACAGAATAACTCGTTATATGTTAAGATGCATTTCGTTTCATTACACTGGGGTACATAATTTAAGCCTTTAAGTGTACACAGCTTCAACAAACCTTATTTTCACACATTCTCGTGTGAATGTACACATTTAAAGAATCAACATGCTCTGGATCAGAAACAAAGGTGATCCGTTGAGCAGGATTGGTACCGTATATCTTACAAATCCTACAGTCTGTAATTACTCGTTATAGTATCTACACGCCTGTTCTAGCAAGTATATGTCAAGGATACAACCTTTTAAACGCGAAATGTTAGTGTTTCGTATGCGATTTGGTTCCCTTCCCATCATTCTAGCCAAGTATGCCTAGGTCAGAGTTAACTCAGGCGTGTCCGTAGCTACAGGCGGAATATGGTCTATTAATCCAGAGCTTGCGCATCGTATGCAGCCAATCCAAATGACAGCCGTACACGTTTTAAAATTCTATGTAGTTGTAAACTAAATAAAGCGTAAATCTTATTTATAAAATGTAGTTATTTTTTTAAAGATAGATGAGCGATGGGGATAGAAATCATCCACTCTAGTAACTGAGGTGATGCATCAATTAACCATTTAATGACAACCTGTTGTCAAGAAAACTTTTTTTATTGAAACTGTCCATAGGTGCAGAACAAGAGAAGACTATTTTTCAAAATTTAGCACTGAAATGACTGGCTCGGTTAACGAGCCAGTCATGCCAGTGGTAAATTTTCAAAACAGTCTTATCTTGGTCTGCGAATGGATATTTCTCAATAGCACCGCAGACATCGTTCTTGATTGGCTTGGGCATTAAAGGGATGAATTCTGATTTAGAAAGTGTAATGTGAAGCGATAATTAATTAATTAAGTCACATTAAATCTAACAATTATGTACGCAAAATTTGCTTTGTAATGTTTTTTTAGCGTAAACATGTAATTAGTCTATCATAGCAGCTATGGACATCCTCGCAACTCACCAACCATGACGGTGCCCGTTTCACTGCGAAACACCCCCAGCCCGCCCCTATACCCGTCGTCGTCGTCGTCTGGCAGGCCCAATGATAGCGGAGATAAGTAAAGGGATCCTATCTGTCGCTCGGTTATCTGACATCTTATACGTCACTAGCTAGCTGACGTCACCATCAAAATGACGTAATTACGTCACGAGAATCGAAATGCCTGCTACGAAAATGTATGAATTGTATGTCTTTGTTGAATTTACAATTTAGTCCACATTCTGTTGAATAATTTTGAAAGTAATTTGACTTTCTGCTCCTACTGCTGCTGGCGCTGCTGCTGCTGCTGCTGCTTCTGCTGCTGCTGCTGCTGCTGCTGCTACTGCTACTGCTGCTGCTGCTCCCGTCATAAGATATTCAACTAGCTATTCCCGCCCATTCCTAGTTATGCCCACCCATTCCGAGCTACGCCCACCCATTCCTAGCTACGTCCACCCTTTCCTAGCTATGTTCACCATTCCTACTAGCTATGCCCACCATTCCTAGGTATGCCGACCATTCCCAGCCAAGTCCGCCCTTCCTAGCTATGTTCACCATTCCTAGCTATGGCCACCATTCCTAGCCAAGTCCGCCCTTCCTAGCTATGTTCACCATTCCTAGCTATGCCTACCATTCCACGCTATGCCCACCATTCCTAGCTATGCCCACCATTCCTAGCTAACCCCACCATTTCTAGCTATGCCCACCATTCCTTGCCAAGCTCCGTTCACTTTCTCCGCGTTCCATTTCCGATACTCCATCTATGATCTGACGTCATATGACGCCATAACCAACCAAGTGACGTGTATGCTGACGTCATAATCAGTACGTCATAAATGATTATGTTTGGCCCGTTATTAACTCTTAATAGTCCGACACCTTGTACGAATTGTATGTCTTTACTATTTAATAAACATACCGTCGAATGTTTTGAATAGTTTGCCATAGGTGGCAACAGTACCCAGTCAAATTAGTTTTAAAATATTCAACAGCTTACATGTATTGTTTTCTGGAAATTGATGGTCAGGGAGTTCAGAGATCGATCGATCCCAGCGCGATCGAGGCCTGGGTGGAGCTTAGATTGATATGTGCGGGGTATTGCTAAAATGGAAAGGACCATTATGATGACTGGCCATCGGTGTCAGCTGTATATTACAGCTGAGAAACAACTTAGCGTGGTTCTAATTTAGTTATCCATCTCAGATATCCAGCTAGCCACTCCAGGGGTACATTTTCAAAAATAGGCTTCCATTGGCCTGCCAATTGACATTTCTCAAACTCATTGCAGAAGGTGTTTTGGCCGACTTAGGCGTTAAAGGTGTAAGGGCTAACTTGCTCACCAGTATCTCAAATTCTAGTCTTCAAACCAAACATATAACTAAGTTGCTAAAATTTATTTTAATGGCAACTGTTGCAGCCATAGGAGATAAAAGTATTCAGTCAAATTAATTTTAAAGTATTCAATAAAGCATCTAATAACAGCTGGCATAATAAATATCATCAACCTGCATATAGAATGAATTGTGGTAAATGGTATCATATAGATCATCTAGGATGGAGTACGTTAAGGGCATATAAAGAGCAGTGTATAATTTACAGATATTACATGTACATTTTATAGCCAACAATGTTCAGTAAATCTATAACAAATATGACTGCAATTGATTGGAATTGAATTGGAATTCATCAATTCCGATCAATTCAAATTATCAATTCCAAATCCAATTCCAATTCCGGTGTCTTAAAATTTATCAATTCCAATTCCAATTCCAATTGCTGAGTCCTTATATTTATCAATTTCAATTCCAATTCAAATTCCAGAATTGAATTTGAATTGACTGATCAATTCCAATCGGAATTGACCCCAACCCTGGTTCTAAAACAAATTAAAACAATTAACACGTAAATATTCAACAGTAGATTTCTTAAATCGTGTTCAAAATTGTATTAAGTAAGATGTTCTGTTCTTTGTTTAGGAATTGTGATAACTTGTTTTCACGTGACATGGACGTGATCAGTGGTCGATATATTTTCATCACTATCATTTCTAAATTTAAAATAAATTATATTAATACGTGTTTTCCCCGATATACTCGTATGCTGTAGGTCCATTGCGATATGAGACGCCCGGAGGATAACGAAATCTAACTGAACATTTAAAGGACCCCACGCCACCCGGCCGCGTGATTTACTCGAAAATAAATAAGTAAAAATAAATAGGCCACCTGTCTCACACACCACCCACACATTTCACCACACACTGGGATTTATACCAGGTGTTTTCTTTTACGTCTATTTTACGATCCGCATTCCGATTATCACGTGAACAAGTGGAACAAGCTATAATGTGGACGTAGGCGGCTTTGTTAGACATGAAAAAGATGGCAGACCACGCGACAGACCGACCGACAGACAAACATATACTAGATGCTAGTCCCGACTATAAAGGCTGAACAATGTGTCTCGAAAGAGTACGCGTGCTGTTATGACAAACCAGATTCAGTCAGTAGGTTGGTGCGTGCGTGGGTTCGTGCGTGTGTATGTACGTGCCTGCCTGCGTGCGTGTGTCCGTGCGTGCGTACTGATATGGGTACGTGCGGAATAGTCGAGCAGTGGCAAGGCAATCGTCTATCAGAACACCGATGCGCTCACAGTCAACCATATGTGTAGCTTCAGCCATACTATAAACGAATCTGGTTAGAGCAACATCAAATATTATTATCAGATTTGATACTTGTATCCGCGTTAAAGAGACTACATGATTGGCCCCCATCAACCCTATAATGGGGTTAACTATGGCAGCAACAGCGCCCAGTCAAATTAATTAAAAAATATTCGACAGCATGTTTATTAAATAGTAAAGACATACGCTATCATTCTTACAACGTGTCCGACTATTACACGTTTCAGGGGGACTAAATTGAGGCATTATATGCCATAATTGATTATGCCGTCATCGTCATACCACGCAGTTCCTTATGACGTCATATGATGGATGGGTAAACTGGAAAGGTCCATTCCATCGAGGCAGTTGCTATTAACAATTTAGAGCAAACTTATCAAAATAGTCATACCACCGGCACGCCATGGAGGAAATTCCAGTATCTGACGCTGTAACTAAAATACGCAGCTTGACCTGAAAATCGATATGGGTATGCCCGTTTAACAACGACCCGCTCATTTCTAGCTAAGCTCTGTCAACTTCTTCCGCGTGATGGAATAAATTTATATACTTTAAATCATGAATCCTCAGAATGCCAATTACAGCAACAGCAACAGCGCCCAGGTATATTATTTCCAAAATATTCAGCATAATGTTTGTTAAATAGTAAAGACATACACTACAACATTTGATGGAGTTTTCAATGTTCATGACCGGGTTAGATACCTCCTTATGTATTGTGACGTCGGCCTACCTGTGATGTAGCTACTTGAACATGACCTCATATACTTGGGCGACAGATCTGATCCCTCTACGGACGTCGATAAAGGTGCATAGGTCCGCGAGAACTAAGCTGTACTGGATGTATTTGGCGAAGTTACAGTAAACATTCTGTCGATTATCTTGGAACTTATAGACAGCAACCGCTTCCAGTCAAATTAGTTTCGAAATGCTCAACTTACCTGTATATTCTAGGATTGCCCGATTCAGTGATTAAATCGAAAATCGCGATTATGTTTTAAATCGTGAATTTAAAAATTAAATAATTGAATACTCGTGAATATTTTCTATTGTATACATTATTTCAAAACCTAACTTTCAATTACTTTTTAATGCGATCAGCCATGAAAATCGACATTTTGCTTAATGAATCTATGTTAATTTGCAGGGCAAGAAAAGACTATTTTTGAAAATGCATTGTGATACATTTTCAAAAATAGCCCTCTCTTGCTCTACAAATGGACTTCTCTAATCACCATTGCTATTTTTGTCATTGATATTCAATTGTTGTTATTTCTTTGTAATCTGTATTCAAGTAGATTAATCGCGTAATCACGATTATTTTTGTAATAATCGATCGCAATAATCGCACACGCCTAATAGAGAGCAACAGCTTCCAGTCAAATTAGTTTCGAATGTTCAACAACTTACCTGTATATGCGGGGTTCACAGCGGGAAAACAAATTCAAAAGCGTGTACAATGGGCGAATGGAGGATTCCAGTTTATCCATCAATCATATGACGTCATAATCAACTACGTGACGTGTAGGATGACGTCATAATCAATTCATCACAGACGCTTAATTAATGACGGACTAAGCGTTGTTGTACGAATTGTATGTTCTTACTATTTAATAAACATGCTGTTTAATATTTTGAAACTAATTTGCCTGGGTGCTGTTAGGCAGCAACGGCACCCAGTCAAATTAGTTAGTATATTTTTCTGGGAATTGATAGTCAGGTAATTCCGGGTTAGAGTCAAAGCGTGTCTGGAGCTTAGCTAGAGATGGGCGGGGCATGGCTACAGCTGAATTCATCTATTCAAAAGCGTATGCAAAAGGGGTGTAGCTTAGCTAAAAGTGGGTTTGGTGTGGGCATCGCGAGGAATGGGCACCTCAATGTTAGCACCTTGCATAGATATCTGTAGTCTTTGTATTTTACATATAATTTTCGTATTCAGGGCCAAGATCTGATGATATCATCTCAATCCAGAGTTGGCATATCTGCCGTTCTTGTGAGGATGGAAGAATTCGCTGATCTCGCGCCGTAACGCTCTATCAATTATCTAAGCAGATTAAGCTAATCCACAGCTAAGCCTGACTCTGATCAGCCGATAATTGATCTGTCTCGCGCGACATCAGACACCCCTCTGACAAGTCAGTATCATCCGGGACGTGACTTCAACTACACGCCAAAGAGATGATTTTTACATTTCTCATACAATCATAGTATGCATCCACGAATATCCGGTGCAGGGGTCGTTATGTGGTTCTGATATATGGTGGTTCTACAAAACCATGTAGTCAAATGACCGCCTGAATTAAGGAGTGATCGTCCGTTGACTTAAATGCATGCGATTGTTGTTACTGCTTGTCACGTATTGCCATTATTGCCCTTATTGCCCTTGAGAGAATGTCAGGGCAGGAGGTGGGGAGAGAGAGAGAGAGAGGGAGAGAGAGAGGGAGAGAGAGAGAGCGAGAGAGAGAGGGAGAGAGAGAGAGAGAGAGGGAGAGAGAGAGAGGGAGAGAGAGAGAGAGAGGAGAGAGAGAGAGAGAGAGATTGAGGGAGGGAGCTAGGGAGGGAGGGGGGGGGAGAGAGAAAGACGGAGTGAGGGAGGGAGGGACGGGGGGGGAGGAGGGAGGGAGAAAGGGGGAGAGAGAGAGGGAGAGAGAGAGAGAGAGAGAAGGATTGAGGGAGGGAGCTAGGGAGGGAGGGAGGGAGAGAGAGAAAGAGAGAGAGAGAGAGAGCGAGATAGGGAGATGGATAGAGAGAGAGAGAGAGAGGGAGAGAGAGGGGGGATTGAGGGAGGGAGGGAGGGAGAGAGAGAGAAAGAGAGCGAGCGAGAGAGAGAGAGATAGGGAGATGGATAGAGAGAGAGAGAGAGAGAGAGAGAGAGAGAGAGAGAGATAGAGAGAAAGAGAGAGAGAGAGAGAGACGGAGGGAGGGATGGAGGGAGGGGGGAGGAGGGAGGGAGGAGGGGGGAGGAAGGGGGAGAGAGAGAGGGAGAGAGAGGGGGAGGGACGGAGGGAGGGAGGGAAGAAGGGAGGGGGTGGTAGGGAGAGAGACAGAGAAAGGAAAGATGCAGAGAGACAGAGATGAGGAGAATATATGAGGTATTATGATGGAGAGAGAGAGAGAGAGAGAGATGGACCGATGGAGGGTGGGGATGTGAGTGGGGAGGAGTAGACAGAGGGGTCTGTTGTTATTAGGTATAGTTGCGTGTGGCAAATGACCGATTTTGGTAAGCGAGACATTTTCCGCCTTTACGGAGTAAAATAGCAATATTTACGCGCATATAATCATAAACTCTGCGCTGATGGATTACCTGCTATGTGTATGCATGGAGGATTTGCCACTTCCCATTGAGTTCATGTCACTTGCCTAGTTAATCTGCTGGTTTGCAAATGATCGTACCGAGTATTCCTCCTACGTGTCTCACTCAACGCTATCTTGTGACGATTTATAAACGTCTCTGACAAGCGTATTGTATGATGCATTTGACTATGGGCAGTACATCGAAGGCCAAGATTCTAAGCCATATATATATACTATGGCTGTGACATCATCACCATACTTTGTATTGTATCAAGGTATATTGTCTGGGCCCTACTGAAAATAACTAACAGTGCGTGCGTGCGTGCGTGCGTGCGTGCGTGCGTGCGTGCGTGCGTGCGTGCGTGCGTGCGTGCGTGCGTGCGTGCGTGCGTGCGTGCGTGCGTGCGTGCGTGCGTGCGTGCGTGCGTGCGTGCGTGCGTGTGCGTGTTTGTGTGCGTGTGTGCGTGCGTGCGTGCGCGCGCGCGGGTGTGTTTGTGTGAGTTATTTGTATTTGACTTCTGTACTGTGCTTTGAATATAGTCGATACAATTGTAGGTAGGTTGTTATTGTGTAGATGTCTTAGTATGTTGTACAGTTACTGGCTCAAAATATCTTTGAGTTTTAGTATATTTTCTAATTTGAATATATCTGGTCTTTTTGCTGCTGTGGAAAATAGCGTGTTGCATCTTTTGTTAATTTCGCCAATGTAATTGTGCTTGTGTTGTTCCAGTTTAAGTTGGAGTATGTTATGTGTGGTAATATTAGTGTGTAGTAGAGAGTTTTACTGTGTTCAATGGCATATATGCCTTCAAGTTCAAGTCAATTCCAGGTCCAAATAGACTTCTAAAATTGTCTAGAATGAGCATCTTGAATTTCTTCGCTATTTAGGTAAATTTTTGGTAGAGTTCGATTTTTTCATTTCTTTGAATTGGTAAAAAAACCCCATGGAATTGGTTTCGTCTTCGTTTCGTGAAAGTTTGTTTAGTGCAAACCAATCTATAATTTGCTCCACCTCGCTACTGCCGCGTCTGTATAGTTTGTCCATATTATCATCACCGCAGAAGACATTGTGTCACCTGTGAAGAGAATTAATGATAGGTGTCTGCAAATAGTCGGTAGGTCATTCATATATAATAAGGACAGCAACAGCTCAAGGAGGCATCCTTGAGGAACTCTAGAGGTCAAATTTCTGGTGCCAGGGCATATGCCGTCGGACTGCACACATTGTCTTCTATTGGATACCATATTGAAGCCACCTTAGTGCAGCAATATCTAGTATACCATTATACTAGTTCCGCTGGTCTAGATGTATGAAACGATCTATTGTGTCGAAAGCTTTTGACAAGTCCAGAAAATACCAATTGTATGTTTTGAAGTTTCTAAAGAATCTATAAGCGTTTCCTCCATATTTATTGATGCATACATAGTGGACTGTTTTTCTAGAAATCCATTTTGTCCATATATATTTTTTGTCAAAATATTTAACTAGTCTATTGTACAAGAGTCTTTCAAATAGTTTGGTGAAGAGTGAAAATATAGAGCCTGGCCGATAATTTGAAAAGTGTTGTGGGTCTTTTGCTTTGAAGATACGAATATCTCCGATATTATCACGCGCTATTTTTTATTTTTTATTGAAAAACCCTTACGTCAACCATAAATTGCAAATGCGCTTGAGTGGTGTAGGTACTTATAGTTTGCAGTGCCACTAAAATAGTTAATTCATACGCTTTTTTCTGATGAAGATTATTTAGTAATGTTAAGAGTTCATCATTGCTGGTTGGGATACTGAAAAAAGGTGACTGATAGCTGCTTGTGCTATAGTCTTTGAGGTTCTTGTTAGGATATGTCTCGATTTTGCAGCAAGTTTAGGTCAATGTCGCCAAACACGTGTTGAATGCATTAGCTATATCATGTCTGTCTGTAATGGTATTGTTGTCATGATTACATTTGGATTGTTGTGGTTTTTTATGGTCGTTGTTATGGAACTGATTTAAATATGTACCAAGTTGTTGTGAATGCCATTTTGTGCTTGCTCAAATTGGTCGTGATAGAACACTTCGGTGTCTTAGAGTGTTACGTCTAGTCTGTTCCTGTAGGCCTTGACTTGAATTTCCTTGTATTGTGTTGGAATTTGATGTCCTTTCGACAGAGTTCTCTCCAGATTTAAATGTTTTTTGTTAAATTTGTTGCTGTTTTTCAGGATCGAATACTGGCAGGGAGTTCATAAATATCGGCTAAAAATATTCTCGTTTCTATGCTGTTAGAGGTGTTGTTGCATAATAATTATGTTATCTATCAGTGTTACAGTGAATTTAGAGATTCTGGTCGATCTTGTGATTACAGGCTAATTATGCCTATTTGGCGGATGTGTCAGCTCTTTAGTGTACACACTATCCTGCTTCATAAGATCGATATTGACATCTCCCATGAAGTATCACATTTTTTCCCACCTGAACTGTTCGGTGTGAATGGTCTAATGAGTTAATCTGTTTATTAGTGCCACTGCCAGTGGGTCTTTATATTATGCCAATTATTTTATTTTTACACTTGTTGATTGGACTAAAATAGAGATAGTTTCTCTGTGCTTATCAATGCCTGACATGTTATCTCGTTCCTGGTACTATACATTATGGTAATGCACATGCTTGCACCACCTGCTATGTGTGCTGTTCTGTCCTTTTCAATACAAGTCCACTCATGTTTGTCAAATAGGTTAGTTGGTGAACGCGTTTTCAGCCATGTCTCAGTAATGTCAATGATTTCATACTGGCGTGAACTTAGGTCTAAGGAGTTATTCAACCTGTCGATGTTCTTCATGACTGAACGCATATTGAAATGGATCAGAAAGAAAGCAAGAGAATCTTCCCTTCTTATTTGAGAGTCGGTAAATTCAGTCTAAAGTATATATTGGTAGTTAAGTTAGGGAATTTCAATTCTTCTCAATATCATCATGGGCCGTATAAACTTACCTTAAAAGGATTGACCACCTGCTTATCGTAGTCCAAGTAACTACTCTTTTGAGTTAAAAACCAGAGTACGCAATCTGTGTCGTCTACATACTGATTATACGGCAATACTTACGCACGCATGCACGCACGAACACACGCACGCACGCACGCACGCGGGCACGTGCGCAGAACGGCAGCATACTCACAAGGGTCGGGCAGCCAGACAGCCAGCCACGCCCACCCCAAACCCACGCACACTTGCCATCATCACGCATGTATATGCATAAACCAACGTGCCCACATACACCCCTCCACTCCTCCCACTTGAGTACCCGTTTATCCACGCACCCTAATTGATAAGCTCCTACATACACGTTTAGGTATATGCCGTAAAGTTTCTCAGATAAATACTATGGTCATTGCGCTTACCTGAATTCACTTCGTATGCTTGGATGCAATGGCTCTTTCCAGTTTTAGCCATGCCCCGCCCATCACTAGCTAAGCTCCACCCACACCTCGCTCGTCTTGGAATCAATCGACCAATGAACTCTCTGAATCTCAATTTCTCGAAAACTCTACAGGTATAAGCTGTTGAATATTTTGAAACTAATTTGACTGTGTGGCAACAATAGCGCCCAGGCAAATTAGTTTCAAAATACACAACAGAATGTGTATTAAATGACAAAGACATACAATTCGTACAACGTGTCGGACGATTAAGCGTTAAAAACGGACTTAATCCAGCCATTCATGCTATAAACAATTATAACGGCATCCTACGCTTAGTTTTGATTATGACGTCATATGATGGATGGATAAACTGGAAAGGTCCATTCAACACTACCCTTCGTGGAGGGGGTGTAGTGGGGGCGATATATGTAGGCATATGTATGACCAAATCCTTTCCGTCACATATTCATCGCAAAATAATTTGTTTTCTGCCAGAGCAAAAAAAGCCAAAATTCTATCGGAAACGTCGCCATGTTTCTAAACTTTAGCAATTTCATTCTACGCACGTCCTTAGGATACGACCACGCTACAGCATTCAATTCCGCCAGCCTTATCTCTTGTGTTTCCGGGGATTTATGTTGACGGACTTTGACACAAATTGCCATTATAAAAGGGATACGTACGTGTGACCACAAACGATTATTGACAGTTGTGTTTCTCGCAATGTTCTAGGACCAACAGTTCTCCGCAATTGTTGTTTGTATACAATTCTCAACAACGGGCATACCCACCTCCAACAGACAGGTAAGATATATGTATATTCTCTTAATAATACCCTTTAAGCATTTAATGCCTAAGCCGGCCCAAAAGGCCTCTGCAGGGTAATGAGAAATATAAATTTGCAGATAAAGAGAAGACTATTTTTTGAAAATTTACCACTGGAATGACTGGCTTGATAACCGAGCATGTCATTCCATTGGTAAATTTTCAAAAATAGTCTTCTCTTTGTCTGCAAATGAACACTTTCTATGAGCATACCTGATTTTCTTGAAAGAATTTGGGCATTAAAGGGTTAAAAGAGACTGGTCCTAATGAGAGGTGGTCGCATAATATAAGTCAAATTCAATTTATAAAAGCACCTCTATAATCTTAGGTAGGCACTACTATCGCTATCGGGGTTTAGCAGTCGATTGTATAATAGTGGTCACTATGTATCTTTCAATGATTAGTTATTTACGAAAATTAATATTCATTTTCGCTACACAAGGATTAACTCTTTCATTGTCAAGACTTTAGCCACGAAAACCCATACATATCTACGTGAATGCCTATGTGTAGGCTAAATGCTGACTATCTTTTGAAATGTTACCATAAGAATGAATGGGTCGATTATCCCGGCAGTCTTTCCAGTGGTAAATATTTTATTTAAAACTTTTCTTCAGTTGGCATGGAAATGGCCATTGCTAAAGCCCAAGCCACAAGCCTGTTTTGGCCGTCTTTGCTGCCAAACGTTTAATGTTACCTTAGGAGTTATCGATCTGAAGACAGCGTGTGGATTCAAGCCTATTTACCACTCTGACAGTAACGGGCTACGCATCAGTTTTATGTCCAAATTTGGGTAGAGGTAGAAATGATTCCGATTTTAAAATACGCAAAACTAACAACACGCCCTAGTGAGTTAAACCACACTTTTCAATAGAGTCGGCGGAACGTATTAAATATGTTATTCTATTATCGCAATCAGCGCTGGCTATTTCGAACAGTTGCTAGGCCACTTGGCGTCATAGAGACCAAGCAGTAACCTTTCAGTCTTGGGTGATTTTGATATTGACTAAAATGACGTAGAGTGTATTCAGGTGCTGCATAGGTATGTCGTTATAGAGACCATTCAATGATTCTATTTCATAACAATATCACACCAAAACGCGTGAAAATACAATTTGTTAAAATTGTATAATTTTGTGTACCTACATGTAATGAACCGAAATAAATCTTAACATAGGATAGTTTCATTCCGGGGAAATTAATAAAAAACCTTTTGGTTGTGAAGTTGAATTAGGGACTCGTACCTCTAATTCAATTTCACAACTTAAAAAATGTTAACAATTCTAGTAAGGAAATCATCATACATTATGATTTATTTCGTTTCCTTATAGTTATGTACACATTTTATGCCTCTAAAAGTATGCAATTTTAACAATTTTACTTCAAGCATTATGGTGTGAATATACACCGTTAATATACGGAATGAAATCGACATTTGCTAAGATTTATTCTTGTCATTACGTCGAGGCACAATTTAAAAGTATACAATTTTAACATTTTTATTTCAAAACATTCTGATCTGAACGCGAGCCTTTACATTTCAAAGCGAGCATTTTAAGAGGCGCAACTTGTGTTCTATGTAAGGAAGCGAATATGATTTAAACATTAATGAATTCCATCAAATCTTGTAGATTAATATATCGTTTTATTTTGGAAATTGAGATTTTATATCGATTGCATCTTTCAGATCTCGTTATTATTTATTTTCTCTCATTGTCTGGTATTATGGTATGCCCTGGCTACTGCCCGCCAGCCATCAGCGATTTTCTCTCTCGGAACAGGTTTGCCTATCATAAACCGGGGTTTTAAGGGAATTCTCATGCACCACAACCGATTCCAAATAAACAACCGATTCCAGCCAACTTTCGAATGAGGAATCGTCTTTGGTTATCGAGATAGACTATTGTTCATAAAACACGATTGGTCGACTTAGATTTTTGAAGCGTCGTTTAATCATTATTTAGGATACAGTTTTTTGCACCTTGCGAGCATATTCCTTCATTTCTGTCCTTAAAGCTGAACGGTCATTATGAAAGTAAGACATTTTAAAGTAAAAAAACAACAGCTCCGTAAACAGCGCCTAATACCCCGCGATGATGACGAACCAACGCATGGCACATATCAGAAAATAAAGATTTCTTCCTCAGACCACGACCAGTAATCCAATGAAGTTTCACAGTGATCCGTTACAGCGATTAAGGAGTTATCATCAGGATTCGGATTATTCTCGCTTTCGATAGGTTTCCTCGCCAGACCTAGTCCAGCCACACTATGACGTATCAAAGAGATCCAATACACGGTTCTTCTTCTTTTCGTTCGCTGATCATACCGCCAGTCCTATAAGTGACTATCGACATGATCATAAGCGTTAAGTGCGTGGATCCATGGTTTATTAGAGTGCGCTGTGCGGCCTGGAACCTCCGTCTTCAGCACTCGAGGTTTCTGTCAGGGTTACCTCACCCTTACCTCCTTTAGTCGCCTCTTACGACACGCAGAGGATATGGAAGGTGTATTCTAAGCCCCACATACAGGGCGACAATACACGGTTAAGGAGTTATCATCCGCAAACCAATTTTCAAGTTGGCAGTCTGTGGGTGGCGGCCATCTTGGAGTTCGTATCACCGACAATTCCTATATGTTTCTTCCCCAGACGTAGTCCAACCACCCTATGAAATTTCAAAGCGCTTCAATAAACGGTAACACAGTTATCATCCTGAAACTCATTTTCAAGATGGCCGATGTTTGCTGACGGGCAACCTGAAATTTAGATCATTGTCAATTTCGATAGGATTTTTCTTCAGACCTAGACCAACAAGCCATGAAGTTTCATAGCGATCTGATGAACAGTTCAGGAGTTATTGTCCTGAAACCAATTCTCAAGATGGCGGCCAGTGGCTGGCGGCCATCTTGGATTTCGGATCATTGTCGATTTCGATAGGTTCCTTCCCCAGAGATGGTCCAACCGCGCTATGAAGTTTCAAGGCGATCCGATAAACGGTAAAGAAGTTATCATACAGAAACCAATTTTCAAGATGGCTGTCAGTGGTTAGCGGTCATATTGGATGGCAGATCATCTTCGATTTCGAGAGGTTTTTTCCTCAGACCTAGTCCATCCACCCTGTAAACTTTCGAAGCGATCCGATAAACGTTTCAGGTGTTATGATCCGGAAACCAATTTTCAAGATGGCCGCCGGTGGCTGGCGGCCATCTTGGATTTCGGATCATTGTCGATTTCGATAGGTTTCTTCCCCAGACGTAGTCCAAACACGCTCTGATGCTTCAAAGCAATACGATAAACGTTAATGGGGTTATCATCCGGAAACCAATTTTCGAGATTGTCGCCGGTGGCTGGCTGCCATCTTAGATTCCAGATCATCTTCGATTTCGATAGGTTTCTTCCCCAGACCTAGTCCAACCACTCTATGGAAGTTTCAAAGTTATCCAACAAACGGAAACAGAGTTATCATCTGGCAACCACTCTGCTGCCCATCCACCCGGCCGCCCGGACCGTCCCATTACATAATGGCGGGGTATAAAAACAGTGAGTGAATAAATTATTCATGTTTACGATTAGTATCAGATAAGCGTCCGCAATATTGTTTTGCTGCGACCATTTTCTTTTAGACACACATCAAAGCTAATAAAAGGGTTCGTCAGATCTAAATCCGTCCCCATTCACTTGTTGATGCCTCGTGTGTAAGACCTTTAGCGGGCACCCTAATATCAAAAGTTTCTAAAATACAGAGAAATCAGGAACTGAGTACCGCCAAAAAACGCAAGAATGAAATGAATATGTTTATAATTGCGTTCTATACAATCCAGATTAAATATACATTCAAGGTTGAATATAGATGTATGTAGTTATTCTCTGTCAGAACAGCTATTCCACCTTGCACGAACTCCATGATGTTGTCAAAATGCCGACAACGCTGACGTCATCGATCTGTGTGTAGATCAATTTAATTAGTCTAGAATTAGTTTATTTGCATATCAAAGACACGCGTGTTAGCCAAACAGCAGAGTCTGATTTCGGGCTGTATTGTGAAGATACGAGTAGTAACAAACTGCACCGAGTTTTAAAATAATGAAATTCTGTAATTCATAATACAATAGGGGAATGTAGGGCAATGTGTAAACATTTTCATATACT